>CM053142.1:170401795-171026795 GCA_028571685.1 Heterohyrax brucei | reverse complement strand
TGATTTTTTTGCAGCCTTCCAAGCAAGCATTCTATGAATCTCTTTTGATTTTCTCTTTTCATCTGTGGTCTTTATGAAGTCCTAGAAAGGCTATTTGAAGGGTCTTTTTAAACACTGAATACATGTCAATCATAGAGTCAATTCTGTGACCATTGCCTGGAAGATGGGACTGTGCCATTTGCCCTGATGAAATGGATCTTTCATCAGAAGCAAGTGATTAAGAAAGTCTTCGCTGAGCCAACCCATCTGCAGCCAACTACTGATTGTCTATGAAACTGGGGAAGGGAGCATCAGGAGTTAGACTTTTGTATTCAACTGATTTTTGGACCTGGTAAATTTCAGTTTCCTCTTTCTGACCTTCCCTCCTCTTGACATGAGTTTTAAATCCTACTTCTTTCTCATAGACCGCAACTGTGTCACTGGCCATTTAGAGTTTGTCAACCTCAGCACTCTTCATATCTGGGGCTGGATGATTTTTGTTGGGGGTGGGTTTGTCCAAATCATTTAACGTGTTAAGCAGCATACACAGCTGCCTCCCCACTAGATGCCAGCAGTACCCCTCTCCCAGTCAGTCAAAACTGGCTCCAGACATTATTGGATGTCACCTGGGGGATAAAATCATCCCCAGAAGAGAACCACTAAACTAGAGAAGTCACCGGAAAGGAAGTGACTAGAGAGATGGGAAAGCCATGAGTACAAGCAACACACAAACTAAATATCAGTCCCTGCTAGTCAGGAATCTACGGCCTGTACCCTGGAGTCAGCAATGGGAAAAGTCACTGTGATTTAGAAAGCTTGTCTCTGAACACGGAGAGCTCTTCCCACAGACAGTTTAAGTTATTTGCAAGCCCTCCCTTTGAGTATACAAGCATGGAACTCATTTATTTCAGTAAGAGCAATGAGGGCATGCAGAAATGGTTGAGAGCAAAACTCTGTGTTTTTAAAAGTTTGATTGTGACTACCTGGAGCAAATGAAAATGAAGCTGGTTATCTCTGACCTCTACATTTGTGGTCATGCCCCACCTGTGGTCATGCCCCATAATAAATAGGCTCTCAATTCCTCATGAGTGTAGCGATCACAGTTTCTATGAGTAGTGACCAACTACAGTTTTCCTGCTCTCTGCTTGTGTCTTTCCTGAGTGTCATCCTAGTCATTTCGTTGTTCAGAAACCACCCTACCAAAAAGCTAAAAAGAGATCAGTGAAATACCCCTCTGAAAGTCCAAAGTGCCTTGTTTAGTTCCCACCCAGCTGAACAGGGGAGAAGTTACTTAAGTTACTTGGAGAAGTTACTTAATGGCCTGAGTCTTACAATGCGCATCAGTATAACAGGAATAAAGATATTATACGTCAGTTGTTTTAAGGCTCAAATATGGAAAAGCTTTAAAAAACTCAAAGGACTATCCAAACATAAATCACTATTAATAGATTGAATTCGATAGGATCATTTGCCTGTTGCCTGATCACAACCACAAAGCAGTTCAATGCTTCAATCCAACCTTTGGCGACAGTTATAATCTAGTATTATCTCAACCTCATTAATTAGAAAGAAAAGTCAATTGGTATATTCCTATTCTCATATTCCTTTGCATCAAGGACATCTCCCAAGAGGATCTTCAGAATGCTCATTTAGTATCACATTTTGTCTCCTTCTGCTTGGAGAAGCAAGAAAGTAATGAGGCCTATCACTTTACCACATTCAGCTTGCTTAAGGAGTTTGTCCCCCACAAGGTAGTTAAAGTAGTCATGGAGGTGTCACATGCAGGCAAAAGATTCCCATTCTCCCATGTCAGCTGTGGTGATTTCTGCTTAGCCTCAAAAAGAAGTGTTCACTGGAGAAGACGTACTCACTAATCGGAAAAATGTCTTTGTACTCTCAGGTTGCTCACCCAACTGCCTCCTTATTACAGGCAGACTTAGAGGAATTGATTTTTTGTTTGTTTTTTTTTTTTTTAGTCTGGTATTGATAAAATGAAAATTGTGAGTTTTATCACCATATGGGCCAATGACCATGTGATTTTTCTATTCCAGAGGCCTCACACTCAAAGGTGCTAAGAGGCTCCGCATTTGACATAGCAAAGGCCCTTTTGAACCACACACTCAAATACTGGTTACTGCTGCTATGAATTCCATCCTTTATATTTTATTTTGAAGTTGTCCTTCCAGATGTTAAAAATTCTTGAAAACAGAGACTAAAGCGTTTAAGTTAGGGTTTGTTTGTAGGCTTAATTTCTGCCCTTCACAGCATCCTATGTTGGGTACTTAATAAAACTCTTTGATTTCAGCTTTGAAAAACAATGATCCCCAAAGCTAATTCCTTCCACCAGCTCCTAGAATATGCTCTGTGACTTTCCATATGCTCTAACTACCATTGTGGATCTGAGGTGAAAAATAATCAGAGTAAAAAAAAAATAGTCAATCTCAGGTGTCACTTCTTGGTGCCTCCTTCACTGCCCCCACTGAAAACTTCTGGTTCAGCAGAGAGTGAACACTGGCTGCAGAGAGTTTTCAAGAGCTACCATAAGAGCAAAGAGCCCTGGCACCATAATGGTCAAGCAGGGCTACTACCCAAAAGGTCAGAGGTTCAAACCCACCAGCCACACCATGAGCAAACCAGCTGTAGCAGTCTGCTGCTGTAAAGATTTACAAACTTGGGAATCCTGTGGCGCAGTTCTTCTCTGTCTATAGGGTTGGTATTAGTCAGAATTTACTCAATGGCAGTGAGTTTGGCTTTGGGTCACCCCAGGAGATATCACCAATAGATTCCACCTGTGGAAGGAGTTTTGTAATCAGAACCTCCACTCATCTCCTCTCTTACATTCTAGCCAATCTATTTACAGTAAAAGAAGTGGTGGTAGTTACAGGGAGGTTCCATGACAAATAGTATAGCCTCAAAAGATAAGCCCTAATGCAAGCAAAGCAGCGGGAGCACCAGCCCTTACAGGATGCTACAGGTGACTTCTGCCTGTCAGAGCAGAACTGAAGGGCTGGAGAGATAAGAAGAACCAGAGGCCAGTCTGGTCCAGGGCTCTCACCTCCTGAGTGAAGGAACGAAGATCCATGGACATATGTGATACACACTAGATCACATAGCATGCTGGTCAGAAAGCCAGATCTAGAATTTGATCTCCTCACTCTCAGTCTGGAGCTCTTTGCACAGCTAGACATTTTAAACTTAATCTTGATGAACTCACATGAAAGCACTACTAGTGAGTATAGTCCATACACTCAGTGCAAACTGCTATGTCATAGTATTTTGGATAGATTAACTGCAAAGCATGGTATGTGCGGGCTTCCTTGTACTTACTTTTTCATCAGTAGTACACAATTTCATGTGTTTTTCACCATATCTTTGAAATGCATGTGACGTTGTACACTACAGATTAGATCCATGTGTAGTTTGCTTATTGGGTAACCTGTCCCTTAATGGGAAACCCTGGTGGTGTAGTAGTTAAGAGCTAGGGCTGCTAACCAAAGGGTCAGCATTTCAGAGCAACCAGGTGCTCTTTTGAAACTGTGTGGAGCATTTCCGTTTTGACCTATGGGGTTGCTGCGAGTTAGAATAGACTCAACAACAATGAGGTTTGGTTTCTTCCTTTCTTTTGCCTTTGAATCAATCAGCATATTCCTTGAAATTTCAAACCTTTAACCATTTATAAAAAGTTTTTACAATTTCTTCCACCCATTGTATAGCATCATCAAGTCCCTTTATCTAAAATCTCATCATACTGACTGTATGGCTATGAATCTTCCTAAACTCTAATAGTCTGATAGATTGGAGGCTTAAAAAAAAAAAAATCAAAGACCAGTTTCTTTACCGGGCTAATTTGAAGTCAGGTCAGCTGGTTGGTTGACTGGCTCATGCCTTCTGAATTGCTTGCTAACTCAGAAGCTGCTCCAAATGAAAGACATTGTCCATGCATTATGTCTGTCTCCCTACATTCCTTACTTCCTAGTCTTCCATAAAGGTCTTCATGAAGAAGCTTAAATTTTCCTACGTCTTTGGAGTTTTATGTTTCTTTCCATTAAAGTTTCCAGCCATTCATAGACATATTTAGTTTGGCAGAGGGGAGTGGTGACTCATGGAATGAAGAAATTTGAAAGCAAAGCTACTGAAAATGGATCTAATTTCTTTTGGGGGTAATTTGGGAGCAAGCAATTGATAATTTGTCTTATTTTTCCGGGTTTCATCAGCTGCCACACTGCCAAATATTTGTTCCATATGGATGTTTGTTATCCCCACAATATATAACAAATTTAAGCTGCAACTCTATCTAATATGGTCAAAGGGTAAGACCATTGTTGGCTCATTTTCTCATTGTTTTGGGCTGGACACCCTCAATCAATGGCTATTGAGTGAAAAACCAGGATCATATTGAAACCATTTTCAGCATGTTCCTTCCTATGGATTCAACCATTTCACTGTGAGTTTGTCAAGCACAGCAAATGTTCTCTATTAAACGGATGACTGTTTGTGGTATAGATGCAACTGCCAGTTAATTGCATCCACCTTACAAGTCCACTCTCCTAATTTGGTATAGGGATGGTTTTGGCTCTCCGAGTATTCCTTCTTTTCTACCAATTTTTGCCTCCCACTATTTAACAGATATTTGACAGCAGATTCTAAGAAGGCCAATGGCACACTCACACAATCAGCATGTCAAACTTGCCTTAAGATAGATAGTATGTGGGTCCTGAGTCATGTGAAATAGAAGTATTGTGAATGGAATTACTGCCACAAATTTGGCTGGCATTTCTATAAATTAGTAGTGCTTTGCATGTGATTACAGAACTCTCCCTTACCAGAGAAGGTAGACAAAGGTGCTATAACACTGCACAAAAGCACCACAATGTGTAAGCAAAAGACACACAGAAGGACTCTTCCAATTGGTTCTCGAAAGTGAGGCCCAAGCCACTTAGAATCTTCAAGTCATTCAATGGTGGTTGGCTTATACAATTGATTTTGTTGCATCCCCCTCTCCAGTAAGAATGGCAGCTATAATAAAGAGTAGTGTATCTCACAGAAGAAGTGAGACTTGATTGTGGCAAAATTAAGTGTTTTGGAGCAAGAAACCACTTCTTGTTTATAATGGACACTTTTGGTGTGTTAATACACAAATGTTCTGAGGGGCACCTGTCACTGTTGCTTAGCAAAAATGCAGACTGCATGACCTAGAGCCTTGCTACTCAAAGCAGCCTGAGAACTCGTTACAAATGCAGAATCATTAAAATTTGATCATTACATCTGCATTAAGTCATTTAAATCATTCAGTCAGAAGAATCTAGACCAACTAAATCAAAGTTTGCATTTTAAGCAGATGCCCAGGGAATTCCTTTGGGCAGAAGCATTTCAGGAGCCTGGGTCTAAGAACTGATAGGAAATAACAAGTACTTGTCAATTGGTGAGTCTCATCTGTTAAGAGAGAAAACACAAGATAGAGCTGAATTTTCAATGAAGATGTGAAACATGTGGTTGGGGTCAAACCTGCCTGGGGGTGTTAACAACGTATGTGCTAAGGAAACTCTATCAAGTCTTGATTCCCCAACGTGGATGGAGCTTTCCCTCAGAGGAAGTATAGAACTGCTCCAAGGATAACCCCATGGCCTGACCTTCTGTGAACTGGAAATTGGAACTCCTAATTGCTGTGGCTGCAATTTCCAAGCCCATCACTGGGGCCAGGAACTGATCTCCAGCCCTTAAGAGCTTGCCAAGTTCTTTTTCAATAGTTACATTTTTCAGGAACAGCCAAACAAGACTCCTTAAAAAAATTCTAATTGCATTGAGTGCGTAAATGTGTATTTTACTCAGATCAAATTGCTTCTTTTGTCATGTTTAGCCAGCTTCTAATATTATTTCTTATGAGAAGGGGGCTAGCTATAGAAAATAACATCTATAGCTACTAGTTTTAATTTGCTGAATAATTTCTCACAGCTGGCCAATGGAATCTGCTTGTTAGCACCCCTACTTAAGCAGTGCCCAGGACACCAGTCCTACCAGTCACATCTTAGATACACCCTTGCTTAGGAGTCTTAGTCAACTCATTCCACTAGGGTTTCTCTTGGGATTTAAAGAGAATAGTTTAAAGCTAAGAAAAGTGTGTTTCTGTAACCTGCCAGATGGTTTAAAACAGCTTTTCCAAAAAGACACATCTGGCTTCCCAGTTGACAGCCTCCACTAAGACTGTTGTGGAATTCAACACCTCCCTCAGCCTCCCCTTGTAGGGTCGCTGTGAGTCAGAATGTACTCCACGGTAGTGAGTTTGGTTTTATGGTATTAAGAGTCCCTTGGTAGCTCAAACCCTTAAGCACTTGGCTACTAACAACAAGGCTGATGGTTCAAGACTACCATCTTCAGAAGACTTGCAAATCTACTGCCAAAAGATCACAGCTATAGAACAAATTTCTACTGTGAAGTGCATGAAGTTATCGGTTGGAATTGACTTGATGGTAACCAATTTTGTTGTTGTTTAGGAGTGCCTGGTGGGGAGCAAACAGTAAACATGCTCAGCTGCTAACTAAAAGGCAGGAATTTGGAATCTACCTAGAGTTGCCTTGTAAGAAAGATCTGGTGATCTACTTCTGGAAAAAAAAAACAAAACAGACTTTGAAGACTATGGAGCACCATTCTACTCTGACAAAAATGGTGTCACCACAAATTGGAATTGACTCACTGGAACTGGTTTAGGTATCTGAAAGTCAGAGCCACTGCAGAAGAATGATATCCACAGCAGAACAGGACAGTGAGAAAAATAATATCAGTTTGTCACCTCTAATTCCCTGAAAAGATGATAGAGAATGAGAGGGCTTTGAATTGGAGACATTTACTCCAAGTTCTGCCACTGAATCACTTCTTAAACTTGCTGTCTAGTCCTGAGGGCCAGGAAGATCTTTTCCAGTAGAACAATGATATTTTATAAGGTGAACCAAGATATTCCACCTGGAAATGTGATCATTATAATCTCTTTTCTCAATTTTCCAGAGAAAATAGTGTTCACATATTTTTCCCATACATGTTCATTGAGCTTTAAGCAGCTGCCTCTGTTGAATATGCAAATCTACAATGAGACGGCACTGGACATAGCCAACAATTATATATCTATTTCATTTAGGCTTACTACAACGATACTTTAATACAACAATATCTCTGATTCCTTGGCATTCTTTTCCTTGAAATAAGATAACCTCTAAGATTTTTTCCAGAACTAACATCTAATACTGTATCATGGCAATCTCTAAAATCTTTTAAGAAATCCAACTGGATAGGAAGCTCATTGTTTCTTTGTTAGCCTTCTTTTTTCATTACTTTTGCTTCGTGTTTTGGTAAAATGTATGGAAGTAAGATTATAGCACTAATCAGTTTCATTGTGGAGCCATCAGCTGGGCATGTGCTCTGGGTTAAACAACACGTAAGGGGAGGATAAAGCCATGCCTTCCAAGAGATTCCCCTCTAGTGTGCCAGGACCAATTAAATACCAGTCATACTACCCCAAGCATGAGTCAGATGGGAATAATTCTCCCTATATTACTCCTATCCACCATTTACTGAGTGTCTGTTGATCAGCCAGACACTAAAGATAGCCCTTACCTTCCGGACATAAATAATACTCCTTAATGGATGTGGCAGAATCGTTCAGTCCTGCACTCCTACCCCACCTGAATGCAGACCACACACGCTTTTCGTGTGGTTCACATAATATATTTTGGAATTACAGAAATTACGACATTTTAAATATAAACTCAGATGAACAGTTTCTCTTGAAAAACTGGATGGGGTAGCAAAGCAGGACCTGTACTCCTGAGTGGCAGCTATCAGCTGGAAGACATTAAGTGGGACGTGTGCCCCTCCGGCACCTCACAGTGCCTTGCAGGCTTGCTTTATTCATTTACATGGCTATTTGGCCTCAACAAATACTGACACATATTATCATTGCTCCAGATATGAAAGATAATTTTGAGTTTTAACCACACACCTTTCCATTTTAATCAAATTCACCGTGCCTTTATTGAGTGTATGCTGCTGCCCAGCCACCAAGCTAGTCACTGCTGAGTGATGTGAATAAGACACAAACCTTGTCTTTAAAGAACTCCAGACAAAACCAAAACCAAGCCCATTGCTGTCAAGTTCATTCCTGCTCATAGCAACTCTGTAAGACAGAGAAGAACTGCCCTATAGGACTTCCAAGGAACGGCTATTGGATTTGAACTACCTACTTTTTGGTTAGCAGTGGAATGTTTAACCACTGCACCGCCAGGGCCCTGTAACTTCATTAAAAAAAAAAAAAAATTGCTAACAAGTCAATTCCAACTCATAGCAACCCTATAGAATACAGTAGAACTGCCCCATAGTTTCCGAAGAGTGACTGGCAGATTCCAACTGCTGGTCTTTTGATTAATAGATACACCTCTTCACCACTTTGCCATAGTTGCCCTCAAACATAGCTGAGAATTAAAAAGACAATCAAGCCCTCCTGGTAAAGGAAGAACCCAGATCTGAAAGAACTAAACATTCAGTAATTTAGAGATCACCAAAGGTGTATTTCTTCAAAAGCAAGCGGAGTTTTTGGCCAGCGAGCCAGTAAAGCAGGACAGGCCAGGTTTCCAGCCAGTGCAGTGGATGAGTTATGCGAGCAATCACCCACAGTGTTTAGGACAGTGGAGACCATCAAACCCAACTCTTTAGGCAAAGGGTGTTGTAGCACTGTAGTTTGTTTTGCACCAAGATCCAGAACAGCTGTTACCAATTCACTCGAAGATTACACATGTGGCCCTCCTTCCATTCCCATCACTGCTTAGGTACTCCTCCTCACTCACCAAAACTATTGCAACAGCCTCCTCAATGATCGTTCTGTCCAGTCTTGCTTGACACCAGCCATCCCACCCACAAGATTAATCTTTCTGAAGCACAGTTCTAATCACTTTATCCCTTTTCTAAACAATTTCCAGTGACTGTCCACGGCTAAGTAAACTGAGTCCAAAATCTAATTTGACAGCAAGGCATTTTACGTAAGACCCCTATCTGGCTTTCTGGTTGTATTTCCTAATATCTCCCTACTTGCTGTCTGTAGGTCTTATTCACTCCTCAGGAAGGGTTTGTTTGGCAAACACAGGATTTTTATAAACATTTGAATTATCTGCAAATATTTACTCAGTGACATTTCCCTTTAGATTTGCACGTGCCTTCTGCTTTACCCAAGTCCCCACTACTCTCTATTGTGTGATTCTGGATCATGACACTCCTTTACTTGCTTGGCCCTGGTAGGCTTTTGGATTTACAGCTGTCCTCTACAAACTGCAACATTTAACCTAGATGATGTTCTACCCCAGAGTTTTTTCTTTCTTTCTTTCTTTCTTTCTTTCTTTCTTTCTTTCTTGGGACTTCCTCATGTTCCTTTCACAAATTTTAATTCCTCTGCAAAATCTTTTACCATATTCCAGCTCTCTTTCCTCTGAAAAGCAGTAATATGACTTGTACAGAACTTGTCATCTGTTCTAGATCTCATGGGCTTATTTATTTATTGTGAATATTCTTCCCTCATACCATCTGGTTGACTCTAAGCTCCATGTAGGTGAGGACTGTGTGTTATAATCCCTACCAGGTTTCACATAGTCCCTTCTACGCAGCAGAGTCAGTGTCTGCCTGGCACTGAGTCATTTGTTTTCCCTTGACCTTCCAGGCTTACATTAGTTGTGTGTGCCCCTAAGAAGGCAATAATTCATTAGAAATGCAGGCAACACTAAGTCAGAAGAGTCCCATAGTCCTTTTTTTTTTTAAAGCATTTTTCAGGTAGAGAGTGAGAAATATTATTGTATCTAAAGGAAACTACTGAAGGATTTTAGCTAAACAGAACATGATCCTTTTTGTTTTTGTTGGAAGCTATCTGTGATCTCCAAATTAAAATACTGTTGCATGCCTCCCAAGGAACACTGGAAAATCCTTTGGTGTACTCAACTTGTGTTAGTACTACGGGAGTCAGGCTATTCCTGAGGCCCAGCTGAAACTGTGAATTGAGCCAATGCCAGTCAGAGGCCAAATACCCAGGAAAAAATGAGAGCTCTATATACGACACTCAAATGTGTCCATTCCCAAAGGTGCTGAGTGCTCACAAAGGAGTTTTTATTCCTATTTGCCCTGGCAGAAAGACTGTCAACAAGTTGTGAGGTTATAGTCAAATCTCATTAGCTCCAGAGATGGATCCAACTCAAAGGATTTGGAACCAAATAATCAGTTGTAAAATGTGGACTGGGGCGAAGAAAATCACTCTTTTAAAATGGAATTCAGCTCAGCAATACTTCGTACCCAGCCTAGTGACTGGAATCAAGACAAATGAAAAAAAAAAAGAAACAAAAAGTAAAGAGGAGGTGACTATATTATCATCTACCACATTCCCTATAACACACCTTAACGTGCATTCAATCTTATTGAGAAAGCAACCCTTATCATATGTAGGAATAAGCAGCAAAGTAGACTTACAGCATTAAACTAAACCCATTGCCATGGAATCAAGACAGTATTAAAGGAAATATAAGTTATAATGCATAAAACTGGCATTTATTCCCCCTGATTCCATGTGACATGACAGATCTCTAAACGTGTTTATTGAATTTCCTAGTGAATAACAAGAATTTTCATTCTCTTCTCCCTATATACAGTCAAGTAAAGTTTTATTGATACTTAAAAGTTAGTTGGAATTTGTCACCTTCACGCACCCTCTGTCTGTCTGGGTCCTTGGCTAGCGAGGGGTATGGATGTGCTGTGTTGCCTGAGAGAGGCCAGAAATACTCTGCAGACAAGCTGCGTTGACACTGAACTGATGGAAAGCTCATGAAAGAATCCTTCCTCTTGAGAAGTTTCCAGCCTGGTCTTTCCAACTCAAGTTCAGTGATGCATCCAAATTCTATGCCGAGTCATGAGGTTGCCCTGCCACCTGACCCTCGGCATCACCCAGTCCAGCTAGTATGTGACGTGTAGAGCACGGCTTTGTTGATTTCTTTTCCTGCAGCACAAAGATTCCTTCAAACAGAAGTCTTTTTCTGAGTTAAAAAGAAATCTAACTGTGTCTAGCTGAACAATATTTATTTTGCTACCTAAGACATAACACTGGGTGTCAGGAAGAGCTCCAAATACCAGGTGAGGAAACTTAGAGACACTGAGGCATCTTGGCTTTACCGGGTATAACTTGAGTGTCTTTGGGCAATGCTGATGTCAGTAAAATGGGCACAATACGCTCAATCCTGCCTACCAAAAGGTGGGTCTGTCTGTCTGTCTGTCTGTATGTGTGTCTCTGTGTGAGACAGACAGAAACAGAGAAAACCAGGTATTTTAAGATGATACCTGTGGAATCAAAAATTTCCCCCCAAATCAAGGCTAGTTACTGATTTCTGGAGAGAATCCAAGTGAAATGTTGTTGGAATTAAAGGAAGGCTACCACAAGAGCAGATTCTGAAGTTTCATTAGGCTAGCCAAGACGGCAACCATGCCTCTTGCTCTGGATCTTGGAGCTGCCACTCCTTTGTGGGTCATGTATGATTTCTATAGAGTGGAATTGAAAGGGTAGAAGTTGAAGGATCTTTTTATTGGTCTAATAATGGCTTCCCACATTCTACCATCCCATGTGTAGGGATAAGAGGTTAATCAGATACATCTCTCAGGCAACAGAAATGATCAAGGCTGCCCCCACAACACAGTTGCTTCAAAAAGTAGGCTTTTGTTTCAGGGAAAATCTCCCACAGAGAAACATGAATGCCAAAGAGAGCTATAAATAGGACTATCATTTATGTCAATTATAAATAGATGTGTTCCCTTTTGATTAGAAAATTAATGTTAGCTGAAAGCCTGTAGTGGAGTAGAAATGAGAGAAAAACTTCTGACAAAATATTATTACATACTAACAGTCAGATTCGATACCTTTCCTCCCTGTGGTATTTTCTCTGATTTTTCCTAACTGAAGACTTGCTTCTCATTGGAGCTTAGAATTCAGTTTAGTTTTTAAAGTATGTTTGTTCATAGCTCATGATCTACTCAAAGTCTTCCATTACCTTCAAGATTGCATAGCACACGTGTGAACACATATATGTGTGCACACATACACATATATGTAAACACATAAAAATAAACATGTGTCTTTCTTTAAATAAAAAAAACATTATTAATGTCAGAAATTCAAAATGGGGTAAAACTTGCTCTTCAGATGCTCCCAAGTAGCCACCATGTCCTATTCCAAAAGTTCTCCTTTTTCATGAAGGAGACTCTTAACCCAGTTACCATGTGCAGGCGCGCACCTTTAGTAAAAACATCTTGGCGGTAAGCATGATGACAAACGAGATGAAACAAAAGATAAACAGAGGAAGTATCACATCCCATGGGCTGTTGCTACTAAGGGCTTTAGGGGGCCACCCTCCTTTCATTTTGGAGGCACCCTTCTCTGGAGGGGTCACCAATCTTTAGGTCTGGTTAGCTGACTGCTTGTCCTCTGCTCATTTCATGACTCATTTCTACCAGGACCAGGGAGAGAAAGCCAGCTTCCCTTCTGAGCAGTCTTCTAGATTTATCCTGGGGTGACGGGTGGCAGATGGAACCACAGGGTGCCTTAGTTCTGTACTCGGCATGATCGAAAGTGTGTCTCTCTACCAAGATATGGGAATGGGCCACCTTACCTGAGTCTACCCACTTCATCTCACTGAAGCTTTGGCTCCACTTTCCCCAGACCTAGCATTACCCATTTCTACCAAGTTAATTCCAACTCATAGAGTCCCTGTAGGGCAGAGGGAAACTGCCTCATACAGTTTTCAAGGCTATAAATCTTTACAGAAGTAGACTACCACACCTTTCATTCTCCCAAGAAACCACTGGTAGGTTCCAACTACCTCATTTCAGTTAGCAACCCAGCACTTAACCACTGTACCAACAGGGCTTCTCATAGACCCAGCCTTAGGAGGGGCTCTAGGTAGGGGCAGGTGTCCCCAGGCAGGGCATATGGTGAAGTGCTCAGCTGCTCACTGAAAGGTAAACAGTTCACGTCCACTCAGAAGCACCATGCAAGAAAATCCTACTGATCTAGTTCTGGACAATCAGAGAAATGTGTGCAACACAGTTCTCTGACACGTGGCGTTGCTAGAAATCAGGGTCGCCTTGATAGCAACTGGTTTTGTTTCATTTTTTTCTTCTTAGGTAGAGGTGGCAAGAAAAGGTAGGTCAGGGCTTCAAACCAGTTCTCCCTGGTTCCATCATGGCTGAGGAAGCAAAACCACAATAGACCCAAATTATTAAAAAGTGAGTGAGCCAGACTGGTAACTAGGATGGGAAAAATTACAGGTAGAAGCCCTGTTAGAAACCCTGGGGAGTGTATGCTTTCCACAGCAACCACATCTCTGGCCCCTGGGATTTCGGGCAGAGCTGAAAACAGTGGTGACCAGCTCCACAATAGTGACTGACAGTGTGGCTTTAAATGTGTACCACTTGCCACAATTTTCCCAGTAACCCCGTCTCCTTCATCAGGTGCCTGCAAAGGCTCAGGGTACCTCTTCTGTGTCTCCCACTCCAGAGTTTTGAACCATAATTCTTACATTGTGTTTACCATTTCTGCGTACCCACGTTGTAAAAATTCTGATCTGTTCCCACTTCTCTTCGTCTGCCATGACTAGACCAGTTCTAAGCAGTTTGAGTCGAAACCTACTCCCTGACGGGGGTGTTGGTTTTGGTTTGAGGACCAGTTTGAAGCCCTTAGGCAGATGCAGTGAGTAGGGACCCTCTTAGGAAACTCTTCCCCCACTTTAAATTCCCTGTTCTGGATTCAGTGTGAGAGGTTTTCAAATGAACTTAGCTTGTCAACTGGGAACTAACTGCCTGACCCAGGTTTTAAGCAGAGATTTCTGGAAAAACATTAATCAGGGGTTTGGAAAGTCTGGGTCCCAACACATGAAGAAGTATATTGAAAATGTTTGAAGATATAAAATTCTTAGAACCGTTGGACAGGTTTTCTGTGTGTGACCTTTCTCTTCCAAGTGGCATTGCTCAACACCCCAGCTCCCATCAGAAGGCTGACATCACGGTGTTGTGCAACTCCCGGCCATAGCAATGTCACTGCTGACTGCATTTGCCGTGCATTCAACTACTGAGAAGCAGAGCAGCTTTAGATTCTGAGTCAGAAGTTCTGAGCAGGATCATTCTCACGAAACCTGAGCCCCTGCTTCTTCTAAAAAGTCAAAACACATTTGGATCTTGCAAATGGAGGATGTCAGAGCCAATCTTTTCTCCTTTAATCAAAACCCAGGAATGGCATGGTGGGTGGCTGAGGCCGTGTCCCCCTTCCTTCCCTTCCCTTCCCCCACACAGCCTGCCAAGATTCCCTGGGCTGGAGAGGACTGAAGTGAGGAAGAATCTCTGGTCCTGTGTGTTCCGCCCTGAACCTCTCTGAGGAGCCCTGTCCTGATGGCGGGCTCTGAGACCTTGAGACAGTGAACACAATTCCAGGGTCACTAATTTGTCTCCCAGATGGGTAGGTAAACACCAGACAGAAAAGACACCTGCTCCCTGCTCAGCCCCGCACTTCTCTGGTGCTCTGTCCAGAGGCCTGACTTCACATCCAGTGCTGCTCTCTGACTCGCTTGACTACCCCCATGCAGAATCTTCCATCCATATTGGATCACTCCCTTGGTCTAATCTATGAAACAATTTTCAAAAATGAGCCCTCTTTTTTTCTTGAATACCTTAACCTAGAATGTTCTTGGGAGCTTTGTGAAGAGCACAGAGTATTGGCTTAGTTACAAAAGTGGGAACAGGATTCAGCTTGGTTAAGTCAAACATTGGCACATGCAGGTGACCAGCGGAGGTTAGCATTTATCTTACCCCTGCTGTGCTTTTTCAGCTTTTAGAGAAATCTAGGAAGAGCAGAGAAAATCATCTGCCCCTCCCCCTGGTATATACACTCCTCACCCCGGGAGAAGGAAGGGAAGCTGCTGTCATTCTCCAAGCCTCATGAGTCACTCCACAGGGTCAATAGCACTGTTGGTTAATAGGACATGTTAGAAAACTTGTCAAAGTGCATCTAAAAGCTTGCCACAATGTCTATGAAGTACAATAAAGGTACTCACTCTTGACTGGAAGTCGAAACTTGTGTTTAGGCCTTAAATGAGTAGGATTTTGATAGATGGGGAAGTCTTAGGCAGAGAAGCCAACCTAATGGAAAAATATATACATGGCAAAGCATGAGGGCGTGTTTGTAGATTACATGAGATATGGAGCCGCTTGTGTAATGTAGCAATGGAGAGTAGTATAAGATAAGCCCCAATAGATAGTAGCACAAGATAAGCCCAATATTTATATAATAGCATTTTCTGAGACCTTAATGTATAGTGCTGTCTAAGCACTTTCGAAACCCTGGTGGTGTAGTGATTAAGTGTTACAGCTGCTAACTAAAAGGTAGCCAGTTCAAATCTGCCAGGCACCCCTTGGGAACTTGATGAGGCAGTTCTACTCTGTTCTATAGGGTCTCTATACATCAGAATCAACTTGATATCAGTGGTTGGGATCTAAGCACTTACGTGTATTAGCTCATTTAACATAATAACAATCCTGAGAGGGGGGTACTGTTATTACCCTCACTCTACACATGAAGCCACTGAACACAAAGTACTCCGGAAGGATGTTAAACAAATATATAATATGGCCTGCAATTATCTAATTAATGAGATCAACCAGATTGAGCTGTCATAGGTTTGCAAAGTAGAGCACCACAATGGCACCAGTAAGTCCATAAATATTTTGGGGAAGCTTTGCAAGCAGAGAAGAACCTCACATATATAAGGGCACATTGCTTCTAAGTGTGACACAGTCAAGGTTACAAGTCAGACAGCCAACACCAACAGCCATATTCCTAACCTTTACAATATACTGTCTCTAGCATGCTTTGTTTTTGTTTTCTCCTGTACCCCTGTCCCTAGCTGTGGAAATGCAGTTACCTCTAAGGCCAAGCTCATTTTTTTCTTTTCTCCCTTATTGGGTCCTCTTCCAACTCCATCAACCAGAATTTATCTTTTCTTACTCCAGGCTCTCTTTATTTGTATCTACAGTAATTTTCCTAATCTTACTTGTATACAAGTCAGTTTATGTGTTGTTCACTTGGGAAATTCTTGAGGCCAGAATTGATGTCATAATCCTCTTTATATTCTCAGAAACTGGAACAGTTATTGGTATGTGCAAGGTGCTCAGTTAACATTGCCTGAATTGAGCTGAATGGCAGAGTTTACTAGTTGATACTTAAAGAAATGTCCCCTCATCTTATCTCATCTTTTTAAAATCATCTTTCCAAATTAAGAGCAAAACAACAAAGAAATGATGAGTTTCACAGGGAGCTTTCCCAGTCCTAAAAACTGACAACACATTAAAAAAAAGTTTGGACAAGGGTATTGTGGACAATCCCAGGCCACAGACCAAGAACACCCTTCCAAGTTTAGCCCTGCTTGGCTGCAAAACAATGCTAATGGTATCAGCTATCCTGAAGGCGAGAAATGTGGCCACACGTGGATGATGTATGTCAAGGAGAGCTGTGGGGTTCCAGGACTTCTGAGAAGTCTCCCTTTATCCTATTAAAGTTCCCAGCTTCTCGACCTCAAACCCCAGCTCCCTGCAGAAGACTCAGAAACACCCAATTTAATTAAAACCTCTTTTTTTCACATTGAAATCACAGATTTTCACAGACTGCAACGTGTTGCTAACCCAGCAGTTTCCAGACTAGGCTGCTCGGCAAGGCAGGTGCTGTTTTCTTTTTAGGGCCCATGTCCTTAAATTGCTTTGCTGCTTAGATGTCTCTGAGGGCCAAACTGCTCTGGAAGATTTCAGCCCAAGCTTGCCCTCTTGTACCCAACTGTTATCTGACCTAGAAGATTTCATTTTCCCATAGGTGGTGTTAGTCATTAGGAAAAGAACATCTTATCTTTTTAAAAGTATATCTGTTGTTTATTCTCGCCAAACTCAGAGTTATTAACAAAAGTAAGCACAGCAAAACAAACTCTGGGAGGATGTCAAACAAGTATATGATATAGCTGACAGTTATCTAATTGGTGAGACCAACCTAGCAGGGATTGAGCCATTACAGATCTGCAAATTTGAACACTAAAATGGAAAATATATTTACTGAGCATCTATTATGTGTCAGGCACATATGACCCAAGACCTTCTCAGGAAAATCTGTTCCAGGTGCTGGGGATACTACACTGAACTGGACTTTCTGTTCAGTGCTTAGAGTTTACCCATAAAGGTCCAGATCTAGTGCTTAGGCAGATGCAGGAAGGAAGAGACCTTTACATCCTGGAATCATCAGGGAAAAGAGCTATACAGTACATTTCCCAGGCTACCTTTCATTCCTGACTGTTAGAATATCTTTCTCATCATTGTCTCATCTTTTTCTTTTCACCTTTTTTTTTGTTAGCACCTTCCACAGTACACACTGTGAAGCACCTACTGATACAGTAACTAGTTTAAATCCTTTCTGGCAAGCAAACCCCTGTATTAGATTCACTTTGGGCTCTTAATCTTTCTTCTTCTTACCTAAGCCAACCAAGGCAGGCAACCTATACTGTATGACTTGTTGGGCTCCATCTGACTCATTGTTTTTCTCCATTTTATTGCGCATATTAGTGTATTCCAGGTACACTGCAGTCTCTTGTCCTGGGAAAGCCCACAATCCCTGAGGTGTTCTGAAAAAGAAACCATAAAATGTTCATGGGCCTGTATCTTGTCACTTCGATTTCAAGATTCTAGAAGCTCTGGCTTCCTGAAACCTCACTACCCACTTGAGTAAACAAGCAAAATAAAAAATTTTAAAAAACTATTGCTGTGAAGTCAATTCAAACTCATAGTGAAATAGAGATAAGAAAAAATAAATCATTCTCAAATTACTTGTTTGAGGAAAACAGGTATTTTGTGGACAGGTGAGCTATAGTTTCTGATCCTTGAAGATCAGAGTATAAAGAAGTCAGAAGTTTTAATGTAACTTCACTGGTGAAATCAGCCCCTACCTATAGGCCAACCAGTCTACCTAGAAGAGTTCTGAGAATAGATAACCTGGACTAGAGGTGGAAAACCACTGTTCAAATTCCAGATATGGAACTGTGATTCATGAGATACAGCATTAGAGTATATATCTTGACATTTGCCTATTTTCTCACCAAAAGTCTTTCTAATTTTCCAAAACTCTTCTTGAGCTCCTCTACTACCATCAGACCGACCTGCTATTACAATATCTCCCTTAACTATTAAGAGAATACTTCCCTCTACAGTCTCTTTCAAGGCCGAACCTCTGTGACTCTGTATCCTTAGGCTACAAATTCAGACTACAATTAACAGAGGTTTAGGGGAAAATGACTCAAGACCCTTCTTCTGAAGATCTGACCAAAGTATTTCCGGAGGAATTGGAAAGAAAGAAAAAAACTAGATGTATAAATGGCAGGATTGAAGACTGACAAGTAGCACACAAAACACTGAGGAAACAAAAATTTTAGATAACAAAAGAACTTTCCTCAGTGTACCTAATGAATTTGACCAGCCCTAGTAACAAGTGGTTAAGAGCTCATACTCTAACTAGGAGGTCAGCAGTTCAAATCCACCAGACAGCCACTTCTTGGAAATCCTATGGAGAAGTTCTACTCTGTCCTGTAGGGGTTGCTATGAGTTAGAACCAACTTGACAGCACCTAACAACAACGAGTTTGTAAGAGGAAAGGCAAATGCATATTTCTGTATTATCAACACAGAGAGTTAAGAATCATAATCTCCAAATTAAATGGTATACAGCCTTAGCCAACAGCTGGGCAAATGGGGATGAAAAAGAGACTGAGAGGTCCAAAAGAATGGTCTTTTATCAGGTCTAATTTTGTCCCATAGCAATTGGAAGTCCATTTGTCTCCAAGAGAAGCATTGTATAGGGCCCAGGTTTTGACAGAAAGCTACCAGGGCAATGAGAGTAAAGAGAAGTTCACAAAGGGAGCCAAAAAGTGGTCCCAAAAGGCAAATGCAGCTCCTGTCACATCCAAAATACTTCACTTAATTCTTTGTGCTATCCTCTTATTCTTTATAATGAAACAATTGCTGTGAGAGTTGTGGAAAATTAAAAAGAACTTTATCTTCAGGCAATAAATGAGTGACAGTCAAAGAAAGCATGCAGTTTAGTGAAGGAAGGTAAGAGTGACAAGGGAAATAATATTAAAGCCCCGGAAAACAGTGCTTCCCCTTTGAAAAATCTGCTATTTGAAAATCTACACTAATAAAATAGATATACACAGAATAAATTTGCTCAGTTCCAAAGAATCTGTAACTGCAATGACACTTTATAAGTCTTCATCTCATGTTCTCACATTTGATGTGATTGAGCACTTACTCCTTGAGCATTCTCCTTCCCTCTTCTGGATGAGATGAAATAGGAAAATCTATGAGGGGGCATTCTTTGAAGGTCTGTATGATTACTCAACTTTGGCTCCATTTCTGCCAAGGGGATACAACATGGTAAGACTTAGAAATCCCAGGTCCTCCAGAGAATAAGGGTTTCTATCAGGAACAGAGGAAATGGGGCCCCAGAATTTTACAGTTGAAAAAGACCTCTGAACTCACAGAATCCCTCTGTTGAGAAGGCAATCCTTCTTCAACATCCTGACAGAGGCCTCTGCTGAAATACATCTAACAGAGAACACCTCTGCTGCCTCCCCTGTTCTGCCCACCTAAAGCCTTAGCAGTGGGGTTTTACACTAACCCATGAAACTCTCATCTCTCTCATGAGTGGAGACCATTCTTTGGTAACTCAGAGCAGGGTTCCTTCTCTGGACCTTGAGAACTTTCATTGTTCTTTGTGTCTTCTAAGGCACTTCACCTTGTTTTACTTTGTCTTTTAGTTACTTGTCATCCCAGGAGAAAGACATCATGCTTGGTAAAATAGTCAGTGAAAGAGAGGAAGACCTTCACTGAGATGGACTGACATAGTGGCTGCAGAAATGTGGGCTTCAGCCTAACAAGTGTGAGATGGTGCAGAACTGGACAGTGTCGCATTCCGTTGTACCTAGAGTCACTATGAGTTGGGACCAACTCCACAACACCTAACAACAATAGCAGTATAGCTATTTGTGGGTTATCTCATCCCTCTGCTGAGTCATTAACTCTTCAAAAGCTGTAACGTTGCCTTACTTGAGTATTTTCATATAATCCCAGCATCTAGGACAGTGCCTTAAATACAGCAGAAAACCAATAGTTTTATTTGCTGTTTGACTTATTTTGCTCAAAAACTCTACTAAAAGACCACAAATGATGGTCCAACAACATGGAGGGTCCTCTGGTAGCATGACCCCTAGACCTGCTGCTGCCCCTGTCCAGAAAACACTACTGAGGTCAACTCTATGGACAAAGACGGACTGGACTCGGGCACACCATGTGACCATATGATGTGTGTATTTTATGGTTCTGTGCACTTAAAAGAGCCCATTGTACTGCTCTCTTTCTATATGGGAGAGAAAGGATGGAGAGGAGGGTGCAGGAGCTTGTTAAGAAGACACAAGTGTAGAATCAAGAGGAGGAGTGTGCTGTCACTGGTCAAGGGGAGAAGAAGGACCTGCAGATAGGTGGGCATGCAAAATTAATTTGGATTGTATACTTTCACTTAACCACAATTAAAAAAAATTCATTACTTTTAAATTCAATTGCAGCCTAATGTTTTAGGAAGACTGTCTAAATTAGATGTGATTTTGTAGATTAGAAATAAATTTGTTGAATGAATTTATGAATTAATTAATAAGTGAATAACTGTGCAGCGAAGGAGCCCCTCTTTCCTCTGTGAATTGAGGGAGTGTTGAGAGAACGTTTTATACTTCTGTCCCTAGTTCTTATTTTTCAGTCCAGAATTTATGGTACAAAGGTGTCATCATCACTGTTAATCCAACACTGATGTAACCTGAACTTTTGTTCTATGTAATCACATATCTGGGGTGAATTTCCTAGAAAAGAATAGCCGCTGAGCAAAACTCTTGTGTACGCTAAATATACAGACTTACTCTCTCCAGGCTGTTAAGAGCAGGGGAGGCTCTGACTTCACTGGGTTCATTCCTTCCATCTTAGCCCCTTGTTCCCCACAGCAGCACCCTCTCAGACTTTCCTGTTCTATGCTTCATCTGCTTCATTGACGCACTCTGGGTGATCTACTTACCTTCCCAAAAGCTTTGTACAATATATCCTAACCCAATAGAAAGAAATTTATAACGGGGACATTTGAAGCACCACTAGACAGCCACTTGTCACTTTGTTCATTTAAGAAGGGGTTATGAGTTAAGATAGTCTTCAAGTAACAGAGACCCAGATTTACATTGACTTAAACAAGATGGAAGTTTATTTGTCTCTCATGTAATGTCCCTAGGTAGGTCAGAGACTGCTCTAAAATTCTGTTCCACAAGGTTCTCAGGCACCCAGGCTCCTTCTAGCTTTCTGCTTCACCATCTTCACATTGTGGTCCTCATACACAGAGATATGATGGCTGCTGGAACACCCATTTTACAACTATGTTCTAGCCAACAGGAAAATAAAAACAGCAAAGGGTACATGCTGGCTGGCTTTTAAGGAAGAATTCCAGAAACTTTCATGTGCCACTTTAGCTTATATTCCGTTGTCTGGAATTTGAGTACATGACCACACCCAAGTAGCACTGACAGTGCAGTGGCTAACGCACTGAGCTGCTAACTGAAAAGTCAGTGGTCTGAACCTGTCAGCTGTTCCTGGGAGAAAGATGTGGTAATCTGCTTCCATAAAGATTTGCAGTCTTGGAAACTCTTTGAGGAAGTTCTACTCTTTTCGACAAGGTCGAAAAGTTAGAATCAGCTCCATGGCAATGGGTCTGATTTGGTCTTGGGCCACACCTAGCTGCAAGGGAGGCTTGTAGTCAGCTGAAAATGGGGTTTTATATAATTATGAAGGGAGAGAGGATGAATATTGGTCAACAAATAGGAATCTCTGCCAGAAGGCCAGAGCCCAGAGGTCTTCAAGCCACATCACTTACAGCCTGCCTATGTGCTGCAAAAACAAATATTGATCTAGAGTCTGCCAGACTCAGATGCCAATCTTAGAATTGCTCAACAATCTGTGTGATTTCTGAGCAATTTTTCATACTGTCAAAAACTGGACTAACAACTCTGTCACAGGTTGCTGTATGAGATGACCAGTGGTACCTAGCACAGTGGCTGACACAGAGTAGATGTCCAGGCCATGTTGATCATTATTACTATCGTTATTCTGGCTTTGGCATTACAACACTGGCCCTACTCCAGCTTTAGATCAAGTTGGGCATGAAAACTTTAACAAAGCTTCTGATGACCGTGTTTCTTCAGCAATTTCACACCCTATCCATTAGCCAGATGTGTTAGAACAAATGAGCGGGTGCTCCAGACAATAACTTTGTCCTCAGTTGCCCTTCCTCTTCTTTGTTGGATGGTGTTGAACAAGACAGAAGCAATTAATAATCTCAGCACCATATAAGGCAGCAATCAGGATCTCCAGAAATCAATAAAAGCCTACAGTGATGGAGGTTGAGGCAGTGAATCCTTCAGAGTACAAAAACAAGGGACAGTGAAGGTTAGAGAAGCAGCCCTGCTGTCCACTTGTCCTCTTTGATATACAATCTTTCCAACCACTTATCTTCTCCTTTGGCTTCTGTCTAGCCAGGAAGTTTCTTCTTAAGTTGAAAAACAGTTTAATAGAATGATTTAGTGCTTGGGCAGACCTCAATTTTTATCTTGATTTGGCTACTTAATAAGTGGATAGTGCTTAGATAAATTAATAAGATTTTTTTTCTAAGAATCAATGTTTTCAACTGTAAAATTGGAATAATGGCATGTATATGAGGACTGCCAGTTAAGTTTGCAAACTCAGCCTAGAAAAAGTGCTACATACACCATTGTTGAACATCACTGTGGTCCTCTTCAAAGTACTCCCCTTCAGAAGCTATGCACTGATGCCAGTGCCTAGTCCACCGTTCAAAGTAATTTTGGAAGTCTTTTTCTAGAATGGCCACCAGGGCTGTCATTGTATTATCCTTGATATTCCGAATATCATCAAAATGTCTCCTTTTCAGTATTTCCTTTTTATTCAGGTAAATAAAAAAGTCATTGGTGGCCACATCAGTGAGTAGAGAGGGTGTTCCAATACAGTTATTTGTTTACTGGCTGAAAACTCCCTCACAGACAACTATACAATTAAATTTGCAAACTTGCCACCTTGCTACCATGCACAATCACCATGCCAGAAAGAGTTCCAAAACTGCTTTGAAGGATGGACTAGGTGCTGGCATCAGCGAGTAGCTTCCCAAGGGGAGTGCTTTGAAGGTGACCATAGTGATATTCAGCAATGACGCGTGGAGCACTTAGAACAATTAAGTGAGCAGACTTAATTGTCAGACCTCATAGTACTGCTATAAGAATTAAAAGAGATAATGTGCCCTTCAACCAAATATCCCCAAGCCTTCCAGTCTCCTTGGATCACGCTTTCCTCCAGCATTTACATCAACTATCTTTTGACGCCATTCCACATTCCGTGAGGAATTTGTGCTCTGCCCACGAGCTGTGATGGTTTGGGACACTACACATCTCATTAGGCAGTACACACCCCAGTCTGCTTTCCAACTGGTGCCCAGTCTATCATCTCTCTTGACTCCTACAGTGGCAATCCTCTGTCACCTGCCCCCTTTGCTCTAATGTGGTATAAAAGATGAATCAAGGGTAGGAAAAACTGGAGTCAAGAGAGTCATGAGTACCTGTAATTAGGTAGATGTGGGTAGGAATAGGAAAACCCGAGAGTTATGATACAGGAATTAAGAGATTAGGAGTAGCAAGTGGTCAAAGATGACTGTAAGATTTGGAGTGTGGGTAACTAAAAGGATGAAGCTACAGAGATGGGCAAATCCAGAGGAAAATCTGACTTTGGTTAACTTCAGCCAATGGCAAAGACATTGACTTTGGTTTTGTAAGTACTAGATGATAGTGGAGCATTCAAAAGATAATTTCCAGGAGTCACTAATGGATCAGCAAACCTCAGAGAGAGAGCAGCCCAAAGGAGTAGGTTTGGAAGTTGCCTTGTACAAATGATAGCTGAAGCATCCTCCTCAAAACAAAAATAAAATTTATTTTTAAGACATGTACAGAAAGGAGAGGAGGAGTGTGCTGTCACCGGGCAGGGAGAGCAGTGGGAGCTGCTTATTGACAGGTATGCAAATTTGTATGGGGTTGTATATTTTCACTCAATCACAATAAAAAAAATAAAAAGAAATTTTTCATTCTTGGGGCCTCAAAGGGGTTAAGTACCACCAGGTTATACTACGAACAGTCCTCCAGAATATTCATCCCTTTAGTTGACCACCTGATTTTCTATCCATTATTATTGTTGTAACTAAAACTTACAGTCACAGAATTATAAAGCTATTGGAATAAGATTTATTGGAATAAGTAAGGTCCAACTTCCTTACTTATGCCTGGAGAAACTGACCTTCCAGAGAGTCTGGGTCACCTGTCCTTGCTCACTCCAGCTGAATAAACTGCCAGGTATTCAAAACCTACTGCAGTTTCTGATACCATTTTCTCATTTTGTAACCAACAATTCAGATATCCAAGATAGATTTTTAGATTTTGATCTGCATTAAAAATGTTCCCTCCAACTGCAGTATGAGCTCAGGTAGTAAGGAGACCATGTGGAACAAGGAGCCAGATGGCCTGGATTTCAGCCTCGGCTCTGGAAAGGACCTGCAAGGCTCTGCATGACCTGGAGAGTGTCATTGCATCTTTCAAGGTCTCAGTTTCTTCATCTAAGCAGCCAGGGGATTGGTGTGGATTAGCTCTAAAAGGCCTTGCAGCTCTGACATTCCATGATTCTTGGAGGAATCAACTGTCTCCAACTGCCTCTACACCTTCCAATCCCACACAAGATGGAGAGCAGGCCCATTCCAGAATTTGGGGAGGCTTGTTAGGACAAAAGTTGGCCTTTTCTCTGTGGGGGCTGGAGAAGGGAAGCAGCTGAAGCAACACTATCAGTTTCCTTTCCATTCAGAAGAGAACAATTGAGCTCCTCCCAGGGGAAACCATTCGAATTCTGACAGTGTGGGGTCTGTCTTATGCCGGGAATGCAGGATTACTGTGGAATGAGGGTGCTTAGTGGCCATGATTCTGGACACAGAATCACAGATGGAAGTTAAGCCAAGAGGTTCTTAGGTCCGGTCCCCTGCCTCTATCTAAGCCTTCCAAGGCAGATGGCTGTCGTCCTACTTTTAAAGATCTCCAGAGTAGCAATTGCTCAGCTTCCCACAGTGCCCCAGGTCAGCATGTTTCTCCCTTCAATTCAAAAGTTCTTGCCCGATGTTTAAGTGAAAACACTTTCAGTGTAGCATGAGTCTGTTTACCCTTGTCGAGTCCTCAGTGGAGATGAAAAAAAGAAAACCTAGTCCGTGTGATAATAACCCTTCTTATACCTGATGGTGATTTAGTCAACTTCAGCCCTTTTCTTTTCTGGGATAAATCTTAACTTCATTTTCTACCCAGTTAATCATTTTCCTTACTCCTATCTGGATCCTTTCCAGCTTCTCCAAATGAAGCTTAAAATAGTAGGATGAAATCTGAGTTCCCACTCTAATTAAAACCTCGGCATTGCCAAGTTTTGTGGAAGGATTACTCTCTAGGCTTTCATTTCATAATTCTCTGAATACGCCAGCCTCATATTACAGTTTTGTTGTAGTACTATCTTGCTCACGTAGGGCCCACAGCTATTTTGCTATAGTACTTGTATCTGCCAATTGGAGCACATTTTTAACCATTTTAAACATCTTCCAAGGACACCCTTTCTAAATTGTTAAATGTCACATCAAATTCCAGTCTTCTAATATTTGAAGATACTTTCCAACTTGATAAAATCTTCAAAACAGTCTTTTATTTCAAACACTGAACAAGGAATCTGAATCTTATATCAGTTCTAGAAAGGGCTGGTTATCTATCCTTCATTTCTTCCAACACCTAGGAGCCTGGTTAGGGCATGAAAAACAGCACACACTACCAGCCCCCATTAATTTATTCAACAAATTCTATAGGGCACCAATGGAAAGATAGCAATGCACAAATCAAAGTTTCTCTATCCATTTATTAATGTGTCCATACAAGAATATGAAATGCATTGACTAAGGATTCACTCTGTGCTGTCCTATTCGGGGACAGGACATATAAAGCTGTTGCCTCCATGGATCTTAGACTCCAAGATAGGGTAAGGGAGATAGGAGAAAAAGTACAAACCAACCAACAGATAATCAGGACCATGCCAACTCATGATTAGTGTTTTGAAAGAAACAATAGAATGTCTGCCTTCAAAGTGGTGGCTAATTTAGATGAGATGAACAGAAAAAGCCTTCCTGTGGAGGGGATTCACAAGAGCTTACAGCTTAGCAGGCTCTGCTCTTCTGAACCAGTCTCCTTTCATAAACCAACTGTCTTCATATTTTCTTCTTCCGGTCCCAGAGCTAATTTTGCTGTGATATTAATGGTTGATGACCCATTGCTCCTCAGTTACTGATTTATATTTCCAAAGAATTCCTTTGTGGTCTTTGATCCAAAGACCTGATAAATAGGAGGAATTTCATGATATAGAAGCCTTAATTCCTTAGGGAGTTTATAGCTATTCCTTGAAAACCAGGCGCAGTGGCCCATTAACTGTGGGGAGCAGACTTGCACACCATCAAATAGATTTCTTCACTGCAGAACTTCTCACAACATTGAACGGGCTGGTGGATCTTAAGAATCTCCAAATAGGATGATATTTACAGCTGTTTCCTAAACTTTTGCATAGAATATCTTGAAGAACATTCTCTGGTGAACACTAGGCTGAGGAGATACTTGAGATCCTGTGGTATTTTTGGATATTGGATATGATTCTACATCATAAGCAGCCAAGGTGTAGACCAGCTGTGGCTGTTTCCAAAAGGTGTAAGAGAAAGAAGCCTGCTGTGGAAGATGAGGGTTCCTGTTCCTGGCTTTGCCTCCACTTCTCTGCCAGCTTGGGCCATTCTCTCCATCTCCATGATTGATCACGGAGCCTTTGAAGACTCTTTCAGGAATCTGCATTCCTTCCCTCCAGCAGAATCCAAAAGCATGCACAACTGTACACCACATCAGCCAATTCACAGAGCTTGTACCAAAAGTCACCCTTAAACCATTGAAAAAAAATAAAAAAAAACAGAACTGGAAGATTTTTAACACCCCATTCAGTGATAGAAAACCATGGTGGCATTGTAGCTAAGTGCTATGGCTGTTAGCCCAAAGGTTGGCACTTCAAGTCTACTAGGCACTCCTTGGAAACTCTGTGGGGCAGTTCTAGTCTGTCATATGGAGTCAATAGGAGTAAGAACTGGTTTGACGGCAGTGTGCTTGGTTTCGGTTTTCTAGTGCTAAAACCCTGGTGATATACTGGTTAATAGCTAAGGTCAAAAGGTCAGCAGTTTGAATCCACCAGCTGTTCCTTGGAAATCCTAGTTCTACTGTCTAATCCTAGACAGTTCTACTCTGTCTTTGAGGGTTGCTATGAGTCGGAATCAACTCAACAGCGATGGGTTTGGTTTGGTCCAGTGCTAAAATTTTTCAGCAGTTGGTTCATATGGGTCTTTTGGTTCGTATTTTTTATTAGCCTGTGGGTTTCTGAGGCCCAAACCAAGTATTTTACATTCTCCCAGTCTCACTTCAGTTTTGGTGGAGTGTTCTAGACATAAAGGATATTTAATACATACACTGGAAAACATGGTGGAATAATGGTTAAGTATCACAACTGCTAATCAAAAGGTTGGCAGTTCAACCCAACAGGCACTCCCTGAAAATTCTGAAGGGCACTTCTTCTCTGTCATATTGGGTTGCTGTGAATCAGAATTGACTTGATGGCAATGGCTTTGGGTTTTTTTTGCTTAATACATACTCCTGTGCCCACAGCTAGCTGACTCCAAAAAGAATCCTATGGTAACTTCTGCATGAGAAACAGCTAGAGAAGGTGAAAGAAACTGCTCACACGGAGGTGCCAGTCAGCTCTGGGGATACCCACTTGGCTTCCCAATTAGAGAATGAGATCATTTTTCCTCTGATCTTTTCTAGAAATAGATCTGTGAAGAAGGCGCACACTGTAATGACCTAGTGAGGCAATGGGAAGGAAATGACTAGAAAGGGAATCATTAAAAACTCAACTTCTTTAAGGGAAATGGAAACAGGGACTTGGAGGAAGGTTATAATTGTCAAGCCAGCAGTGGCCCCTGCTTTCCCTCCTGGTGCTCTCAATATGGATTTCCTGCCCTGCGGGAC
This sequence comes from Heterohyrax brucei, assembly GCA_028571685.1. Taxonomy (NCBI): domain Eukaryota; kingdom Metazoa; phylum Chordata; class Mammalia; order Hyracoidea; family Procaviidae; genus Heterohyrax; species Heterohyrax brucei. The sequence goes on along the minus strand of CM053142.1, from coordinate 170,998,465 downwards.
ACCGTTTGATTTAAAGCTATGGGAGCCTCACACACACAGGCTCATAAGAAGGGCTCGGAAAAGAAATAGAGCATCGTTTGCCCTCTTCCTGTCACTTAGGTATTGAAGCAGTTTGATTAATTAACCCTCTTTACTCAGTGGGACTGATCCGAACATTTGCTTGAGAAATTTTGATGATTATGTGTTGCTTGAATGACAAACAACAAATTATAATTTTTTCTTTTGCAAAATTGAATATCCTCTGGCTTATATAACCACCTTGGTTCTATATGCAATCACCAGTGATGCATTCCCCTTTAGTTCTCCTTTGCTGTGAGTTTCAAATGATCCGTGAAAGGGTATTTTGACGACATGACCCCGAAAGTGTGCCAAGGACCCACCCTGTCTTTTTTGTCTTCTCTGCGTTACCCTAGGAGGTCATAAAGGGGAAGGCATAGAAAAGGCAGAAGATTGGAGTTCTCAGAAAGCCTGTCCTCTGAGCTAAGTTTTACAGTTGAGCAGATTGGTTTGAATCCCACCTGACAATTTTGCAAGCTTAAAAATAAATTGAACCTGGTACTTTGGAAAGGCAGCTTTCAATATCAAAGGTTGTCCTTGTGTTTCTAGCTTTCCATTTGACTGGGGAATTGCTTATAGTGCTAATTTCCTTCCCTGCAACCTAGTGTGTTGTCTTCAGGTGTTAGCTGGAATTCAGAATGACATAAATTGCACAAACAAAAATTACAGGGAAGGGGAAAAGGTCAACATGTGCTTTTCATTTCAGTTCATTTTCTTACTTCGGAGGGTCATGATTTCTTTTTTTTCCATTATTGCAATAAAGCTGATTCTGCTACCAGACTAACATATGAATACCTTTACTAGGCAGTTATCAAAAGAGGTAAAATGACTTCCTGAGGTTTTGAAGAGTAAGAAGTCCTTTCCAGGATACCATTCTTCACTGACCCTTCCCTTTTCTCAGGTGCTGGAGCACTTAATCATGTATTACTCCACGTGTCAGAAGTATAATCACACAGAAGCATCGGTGGGAACTTGTTAGAACTGCCAATTCTTGAGTCTCATCCCTAGACCTACTAAATTGGGAACTCACAAATGGGCTAGCCATTTGTGTTTTATAATTCTTATTATTCTAACACAGGCTCAAATTTCTTTGTTTCATTTTAAATTACGTTTTTAGTGAAAGTTTACATTTTGAGTCAATTTCTCATACATGCTTTGCACACGCTTTGTTATGTGACCCAAGCCGTCTACCCTACACTGTGACAGCAAACTCTTCCCTTCCACCCCAAAGTTCTCTTGCCTCTTCACCTAGCTCCTGTCCCCTTATTTCTGCTCATCTCACCTCTGGATGAGAGCTGCCCAGTTAGTCTCCTATATCTACTTAAGCCAAAAAGTACACTCTTCACCAGGATCATTTTATGTCTTGTTGACCAGTTCTAGCCTTGTCTGAGGAGTTGACTTCTGGAAAGATTTCAGTGCTGGCTTTTGGTTATCTAGAGTCTGGGGGTCTTCAGGGGACCCTCTAGTCTGTCAAACCATCAAGTCAGACACAGGCTGAAATTTGAGAAGCATGGGTATGTATCACATGGCCTTGGTAGCACTGTGGGTAAGAGCTCATGCTGCTAATCAAAAGATTGACAGTTCAAATCCACTACCCACTCCTACTCTATCCTAAAGGGTCAATATGAGTCAGAAGTGACTCAATAGCAACAGGTTTGGCTTTTGATTGGGTTTGGTATGTATCACCCCATGGTGTGTTAACCATGCTGGGCACTGGCTTTTTCAGCAAGCCTCACAGGAACAGAAATCTACCTGAAATTAATCCACTGCACAAACAAGCCATACAATTCATTGATGACGATGCTACTAATGCTGCTGTAAGGTGAGATTTTGTAGGTGTTCTCTCTATGCCACACAGTGTTCTAAGCTTTCTATGTGTCTTAACTCACAACAATCACTAGATACACGTATTCCCCCTTTAGGGAGAGGAGGCAGAGAGGCCAGTTTCTTCTCTCCAGTGTAAAAACCGTCTTCACATTCCTTCTGTGTACTGTTTGCGCACCTCAGCTTACCAAACTGTTAATCAATGAGTATTTTTGAAGTACGTGATAAGTGCCCAGTGCTGTGTTTCTAAACACAGATTTAGAAGACTAACACAGATGCATTCTGTACCTTCAGGATGCTTAAAATCATGGCGGAGAAATAGGCCAGTCTTCAGAAAACAGGAAATTAAAGACTTACCCATCAACAAAATAGCTCAGCACTGGGCAACTGTCATTCAAGTATTGAGTTCAGTTCTGCTACATTAGTTTCCTCTAAGGTTGTCATGGTAACTGTTACAAAGAAGATAACCAGTTAACCCTGTTGCTATCAAGTCAATTACAACTCAGGGTGACCCTACAGGGCAAAGTATAACTGCCCCACAGAGTTTGAAGGAAGTGCCTCATGGATTTGAACTGCTGATGTTTGGTTAGCAGACACAGCTTTTAACAAGTATTCCACTGTTTCCATAGTGACATGTATTCTCTTTTTGTTTACTTTGTTAACTTCCCATCCCCAGTGTTGCAAACAGTGTCTGGAACATAGTACCAGTTCACATTTGGCTCATGGCTACCACATGTGTGTCAGAGCAGAATTGTGTTCCAGAGGGTTTTCATTGGCTGGTTTTTTGGAAGTAGTTTTCCAAGCCTTTGTTTTGAGGTGCCTATGGATAGACTCAAACCTCCAACTCTGAAAAGTTAGCAGCTGAGCATATTAACCATTTGTACCACCTGGGACTCCCTGGAACACAGTAGTTGCTCAATAAATAATTGTGATTGAGTATAAACAAGAGAAGAATAATGTGGTAGAAGGAGGGGAGATGTGGTTAGTCAAGTTTTAGACTAGATGGGGAGGCAGGTTGTTGGAGATATCACAATCTGAAAGAAGGCTGAGAAACACCAGACTGCACAAGCACTAGGTTCTCAAGGGAAAAGCTGGATTCAGAGTAAGTACGAGAGCAGAGCCTTTGAAATTTAGGACACAAACTCCACATACCATACCCTGAGGTAGGGGGCTGCTGTGGTGGCCTTACACCTCCCCCTAGCCTCCTCATAGACAAGAAACTTTGTAGACACTTGGTGATTTTGAAAGCTGTCATCCATTTCATTTTCTTTGTTTTTTTCTGCTTAGCCAAATTTAGGATTCCAAGTCCAAGTCTTGGTTACACCCCATGTTTCCTTCAGCAGAAACAGCCCTAGTAATTGAAAACAGAAGTAGGTTCTTTTATTCTAATTTACAGGTTGCAGGTAAGAGTCCTGTTTTCCTTCCACCTTGGCTGTCTCTTTTCTAATCTTGAGAGAAAAATCTGGATCTAATTTTTCTGCTTTGTTGATTAAATTCCTTCTGGTTCTTATGCAAAACTGTGGGCTTTCATCAAAACAGGGTTGTCTGATAATACCTGTTGACTCAATAATTCCATTCCAGGGAATTTATTCTTATAAATGAATTAAAGGGAATAGAAAATTATGTGTACAAAGACACAAATTGCTGCATTAATTAAAGTAATGATAAAACTGGAAATAGCCTAAAACCAAAACTCACTGCCATCGAGTTGGTTTCAACTCATAGCTCCCTACTGGACAGGGTAGAACTGCTCCATAGAGTTTCCAAGGAGGACGTAGCAAATTTGAAGTGCCAACTTTTCAGTTAGCAGGCTTTCCACTTAACCACTACTCCACCAGAGTTTCAACAGAAATAGCCTCCAAGCCAAGTGCCATCAAGTCAGATCCTAAGGGTCTACTAAGAGAAGAATGGTGAAAGACATAAATGGTGGCAAACCCATTCAAAAAAATATTATGCAGCTTTCAAAATTATGATTATGAAGACTGTGTAGCAGTATGGGAAATGCTTGCAATACAATACTAAGAGAGAAACACAATGCTTCATTAAATTTAGAATGTGACTATATATCAAATGATGGGTATGTATAGATGAGAACTTGGGATAAAATGGAGAAATGAAGATAAAGTGATTTGTTGGGATATTACGATTACAGATAAAACTGTTTTATTTCAATTCATGTTGAAGTTGTTACAGCTTTGTGCAATCTAGGGGATTGGAAGCAGGATGGCCTGGCTGCATTACAGAGCTGACTATCCCTTCCAAAACTGGAAAGAGTCACAGTGTACTGGGTGAGATGTGAGCATCCAAAACCCGACTGAGCCCTAAACTGCAGGATTGCACAGACTTCTCTCTCTAAAGGGCAAAAGCCAAACATGACATTCCTTCTGGAATTCTCCACAGTACTTAAGACAAAACTCTTATCTACTACATGTCCTCAGACCCAGGAGTTGGTGGGCTGACTTTGATAACTTCAGCCCTATCCTAAAGAACAGCAGAATTGTGGTGGTGCCTTTAAGAATGCCAGTCACAGTAGGAACACCAGAGGTTTTTCTAACTAGGGAATTCTTCTTTCAAGGAGTCCCATTTGAGGCAAACTAGCTCTACAACTTACTGGCTATGTGATTTATGTCCAGTTACTTAACCTTGCTAAACCTCAGTTTCCTCATATGTAAAATGGATATAGTAATAGCACCTAGCCCATGTGATTACTAAACCAACCCAGGGCCTTCGACTCAATGCTGACTCATAAAGACCCTATAGGACAAAGTAGAACTGCCCCATAGAGTTTCCAAGGAGTGCCTGGTGTATTTGAACTGCCGACCTTTTGGTTAGCAGCTGTAGCACTTACTCACTACACCATCAGGGTTTGCATGTGGTTACTATAAGGATGTAAATAAGATAAGACATAAAAAATAACATTTACCATGGTAGTTTAAAGGAAAGCACTCAATAACTGGAAAGCATTGGCAGTATGGACTCCCTGGGGGGTATAAATAGTTAATGGACTCAGCTCCTAACTGAAAGGTTGGACATACAAGTCTGCTCAGTGAGGTACCTCAGAAGAAAGGCTTGGTAATTTCTTTCCAGACTATCAGCCACTGAAAACTCTATGAGGCACAGCTCTAACACTGATGCACACAGACCCACATGAGTCAGAATTGATTTGATGGCAATGGATTGGTTGGATGGTATTGGTAGTATGTTATTTCAAAGGCTCCTGTTTTTCTAAAGCTCAAAGAAGTAAGTTTGAATATAAAATGAATGGAGGAAAGAAATGCTCCCCTTTCAATTTCATGAGAAACTCATATTTAATGGGAATATTTCCATCACTTGGTTACATCGTTAGATCTTATTACACATAGCTCCTTCTCCCTGACTAGTCAATATCCTCTAGGTTTGAGTCTTTGCATGTGTTTTTGCATGCATGTAGGCATTTTTGGCACAACTGTGTTTAAACTGGAAACACTGGCGGTGTAGTGGTTAAGTGCTACAGCTGCTAACCCAAAAGTTGGTGGTTCAAATCCACCAAGTGCTCCTTGGAAACTCTATGGGGCAGTTCTACTCTGTTCAATACAGCCACAATGAATTGGAATCAACTCGACAGCATTGGGTTTGGTTTGAGTTTGGTGTTTAAATCATGTTAGGGAGCTTAACAAAGCTTCAAATCAGGTAGCAATTTGCATGGTAACTATGATATTTGGAGACATGAGTAATTTCAGGCCATGTCGCATGCTAGGACAAAGAGTCAGTGTTGGTGATGCCACAGATGAGTAACCCAGATGGGGGCACAAGAAGACTGGAAAGCTATGAGCCACAGCCAAGGATGGGAAAGGAATTTGGTTTTGAAAGAAGAGTCTTAAGACATCCACAGCCTGGAAAGAGAAGTACAGGGTGATTTGTGGACTGTTGAGTACCAGGAAAAAAGATGTGGCAAAAGAAGACACAGATGTTCTCAAGAATTCAAGGAATTTATGATGCTTCATAGTCTGAATGTGGGAAATGCCTGCCATGGGCAGATCTCAATGGGCCATGGGAGGACTGGTTCAACAAAAAGATATGGGAAGACTGAGACTTCACACATGACCTTCATCAGAGTATCTTCTTCAACCAGAAGTAGAAAAAGAAGAAGTTGCTTGAGAAGAAAAAAATTAAACCAGTGAGTCTTCAGAAGTAGATTAAAGTGTTCCTGAACCAAAAGCCCACTTGTTCCTATCATTCTTTTCTTTAGTAGTTGTCTTCAGTTACTTCATATCTCATAGTTCAGGAATGAGGATGCATATAACTCTCACCACATTCCCTTATCAGTACCTCTGTTGCTCAGCATTAGCAAGTTTCACTTCTTTTCTTCCATTCCTAGACTATGGAGGCTGCTACAGGAGCTTGAGGGTCATTTTTCTCATCAATCTGTTGTTATTAGTTGCTGTCAAGTTGGCTCCAATTCTAGGTTATCCCATGTACAAGAAAACACTTTGCAGTCCTGTGCTTTCCTTACCATGGTTGGGATGCACGAGTTTATCATTGCAACCCGTGTGTATTTTGAGTGCCTTTCAACCCTAGGGGGTTCATCTTCTAGCAGTATATCAATCTTCTGTTGTGAATCACATGTTTTTCACTGGATCATTTTCAGAAGTAGATCACCAGTTTGGGAAGAGAGAAAGGAGGCTTCCCTGCTGAAAAGCTGTCGGAAGAGAGCTGTTAGCCCAAGAACTCAGCCCCTCACTCTGCCACCAGTATTTCAGATGCCAACAGCGTTACACATGGTGGATATATTTTAATAGAGCTTCTAGACTAAGACAGACTGGAAAGAAAGGCTTAGAAATCTACTTATGAAAGTCAACTAATGAAAACCTATGGATCACAACAAAATATTATCTGATACAATGCTGGCAGATAAGCCCCGTAGGCTGGAAGGCACCCTGAATACATTGTAGACCCAACAATGAACTCAAGTTAACAATGATCATGAAGATGGTACAGGACTAGGCAATGTTTTGTTCTATTGTTTACGGAGTCACCATGAGTTGAAGTTGACTCAATGTCAACTAATAGCAAATTAGACACATATGTATTAGCAGAAGCATTGCTTGTTGGCAATGTTCCCAAGCCTGAAAATGAAGAAAAGAGAGAACTGAGAACGCACACGTCAGGGTGGTTAAAATGGTCCACAGGCAGTTAACCTTCCCTAGTGTCACTATGAAAGCCCTAGTGACATAGTGGTTAAGTGATACGGCTGTATGGTACATTGGAAGAGGACTCCTGGACTACCCAACTCTAGTTCTCAGAAAAGAAATTCACAGAAGTGAGTAACAGGCCAGAAGGCCAAAAGGCCACTGCCTCAGAGTTAGAGCCCCAGGGCAGAGTGATGTGGTCATTTAAAGAGCATAGGAGCGGGTAGGAGACAGTTGGGAGGACAGGACATGTATGGAGCAGAGAAGACAGGTGTGCTGTCACCAGACAGGGAGAGCAGTGAGAGCTGCATATAGGTGAACATGTGAATTTATATGGAAATGTACATTTTCATTCAATTATAATTTTTTTTAAAAGTTTGATTTTTCCAGCCAAACTTAAAATATTTTTCTTTTCTCAAGTTAAGTCAGAAAATCAGAGATTTTTCTTGACAAATAATGAAATTTGCTAAAAGCATTTAATGAGTCACTTTGGGGATGTAGGCATGATGTTGATCCCAAACGCAATGAGAATGTGATTTAGCTCAGAGACAAGTTACCATGTCATCACACCTCTCTCTTTCTCCTTACTCATAACTCACTTCTTCAATTCAGAAAAACAATACTCAGCGTGAGGTGTCAGAGGAGTGGGGTGGCTAAAGGCTGAAAGGGTCAGTGATTGCCGGAAGATTGCTATGAAACCTTGTCTGTTGACTCTGAGTTTGCTTTCATGTCCAAAGATATATGAAATTGGAAAATACAGCAATTCAAGGAAAAAAACTGATCATGATTAAGTAGTCAAATATTAAAAGGAAAGGGAGAGAAACTGCAGCAGCAGAATTCCATAGAAAAAAAAGAAAGGATGGTCTGATGAGCCTGGTTTTACCTGAGACTTTCTGAAATATTACATTCTTATTCTAAATGAACCATTAAGCTTCATTCTTATTCTGCATTCTTGTTGAAGAATTTTTCATCAATAACACTACAACTTGCTTGAGAACTTCTTGTGCATATTTTAGAAGTTTTAGTAATCTTAACATTTGAGTCTTCTACTGAAAAGTGGTAAGTGACACTTACAAAACCATATTTATAATCATTGTCTTCTGATTTTGTCCTCTGGGCAAGCATTGGGTACCAATGACACAGAGGATGCCATGTCCTGGAAGCCTATTCAGATTCTCAGAGATTAGATAATATATAGTTGCAGCTGGAGTTTTCCAGACAAAATACACATTTGTCCAATTGAGAGGAAATATCATACAAAAGATTCTTGGTGTCTATTGACAGACACCAAGGAAACTGATGAAACTCCATGTTAGCACACATCAGGTAAGTTATGCATTCTGGTCAACAATGTTAACAATGCTTCTAGGACAGATAAATCCCTGAGTAGTTTAGATAGTTAATGTGGTTGGCTGCTATCTAAATGGTTAAACATTCAAATCCAGTTCTAGTCCACCCACAGGCACCCTTAGAAGAAAAGTCTGGCAATCTACATCTGAAACATCATCCATTGCAAACATTCTACAGTTCTGTTCTGACACACATGGGATTGCCATGAGCGAAAATTGACTCTGTGGCAACTGTTCCCGACCCAAGATAAAAAGAGGCACTTACCTTTCAAAGATACAGCTTTGTGAAGAGTGATGGTCAAAGGCCTGTAGATTTCTAGGAAGATTCTTCTCATGCTAACTCTCACTTCCAAAAGCCAACAGAAGTAAGGCCATCTCTCCTCCTTAAAGCCTTAAAAGTGTAGCTTGCTCCTTTCCTATTTCTTCAACAGCTCTACCTAATACTCTAAAAAGGCATCTCTTTTAGCTTCCTTCTAATTCACACCTGTATCCTACCTTGTGCTGGCTTCTAAAACTCCCATACCTGATCTCGTCTACTGGTGGCTTGAAACTAACCCTAGAAGCCAGCCCTGGCTATTCTGTGTCAACTCACAAGTTCCCAGACTCTCAAGTCCTCCTCCATATTGGATATTTTATGCCATCAAGATCAACGCTGATTCTTTCTCTACTTAAATCAGAAAAATAAAATCTTGTTTTTATCCAAAATTAAGTATAAAAAGAGGAAATTCCTGGTTTCCCCATCAAACTCATCTTCACTATTGTATTTCCCTGTTATCAAGGAGAATCACTGATATACCACACATACATAGTTGATTAACAATTAGGTAGCATAGCCATCCAGATGATCTTCAGAGTCCCATTATTAGGAGGGGCACTTTAGCAGTACTTTGGTTGTCTATGTGAGAAAACAAGATCTCAGAGAGTCTGAAACCTGTGGGTTCACACAAAGGAGCAGGGCTAGCTAGCGTCCTGTGTTGCTTTTGGTATAGCATATTGCCTTCTTTGTATTCCCTCTCTGCATATGGCACTGTGCTAGGTGCTATAGAAAACTCTCCCAAAGAGCCTTCAATCCAAGAACAACAGTGTTGACACACCGGCATGAAAAGGGTATTAAACACAACCCAACTGGCATTCAAATGCACACCATGCAGTTATGAATATCATGTAGCATCTTCCTCATCTCCTCCCTCCACCCTTCTCCTCTCGCTGCATTCAGTATGACACTGACTCTGTCTGCTACACTTTATGAGACAGTGCCAAGGGCAGTCTTCTGCTGCATAAGCTGCCTTCCAAGAGGTCACTCCCTGCTGCAGGTCCGGATGTCTTTCCTTATGAGGCCTTCACCTCCCAGCACTCTGCCCTCAGACAAGCCAGACTTCCCTGGCAGCCATCTCCTTCAGCTGCCATCCTGACCCTGTCACACCTACCCCTGGGAAAGTCTCCAGTTGTGCCCCAAGCAAAAAGCAGAGCCCTGAGTGAGAAGGCTGACTGGGAACAGGGCCCCTGAGAACACAAGGCAGCTACCAAGCTGCAAAGAAAAGAGAAATGTTAGACTTTGGAGTGAAACTAAAAATAAAGAGAATGTGTTTTAATACCCCTTTGGCTGATTTATCTCTCTGTGGCACCAGAAAGAAGGTCGGTACCCCCTCTATTCATGAATGACCTATGTTTTGCCTATAAGGCCTCTCTTCTCATGTCTGAAAAATAAACTAACAATAACAGTGTAAGCATAGAAGATAATGTTGGTGGCATGGCTACAATCTCCAGGTTGGAGCCAGACTCAGCTTACAGGTTTTGTCACAGCCTTTCCCAACAAAATGAGATAGCCGAAGTCCACATACACAACTCCTCAGCATCCTTTCTTATTCTTTCACTTGATATCTGTTTTCATCTAATTCAGGCACAGATTCAAGATGGAGTAGAGATTAAGTGGGCTCAGCGACACTGTATACTTGGTAACTGCTCATTCCAGAAGTGTGGTTGGCAGGAGAGAGAGCCATAGTTTGCAGTCCTTTCAGGGAGGGAACTCAACTCTAATTCCTACCTGCCATGAACTCCACAAGGCATCAGGTTTTGCTCCCAAGTTGTTGTTGAGGAAAAGCAGTGCCAGTGGCTGTCAGTAGCCGGAAAGGAAGTTGGGGGGGTGGGCAGGAATAATAAAAACAAAGAAAGAAAAGCTAGAAATGGGGCATGGAGACAAAACGCTCATTTAAGTGATCGAGAATCTGCTCTGACCACGCATTTCCATTCTTCCTTTTTTTTTTATTGTGGCAAATACATGTAACAAAAACTTTGCTATTCAATGTTCTTCATGTGTACAATTCAGTAACATTATTTCTATTATGTTGTTCAACCATCCTCCTTCTCTATTTCAAATTTTTCCATTACCCTCAACAGAACTCTGAGTCCTAAACAATGAGTACCCCTTTTACACTTCTTCTCCACAGCCTTTAAAACAAAAAAACAAATCCAGTGCTGTCAAGTTGATTCTGACTCATAGAAACCCTACAGGACAGAGTAGAACTGCTCCATAGACTTTCCAAGGAGCACTAGTGGATTTAAACTGCTGATCTTCTGGTTAGCCGCCATAGCACTTAACCACTATGACACCAGGGTTTCCCTATCCTCTGGTAATCATTAAATTGATGTTGGTCTCTATGCAATTGCTTAGTATAGATGTTTTATATAAGTGGGAGTATACGACATTTGTTCATTTGTGACTGACTTATTTCACTCAGGATAGTGTTTCCAAGGTTCATTCATGTTATAACACCTATCAGGACTTCATTTGTCTTTAGGGCTGAATAATATTCTCTCATATATATTTCTCTCTCACCTATCCTATGCCTAGCAGCATTATTTTGAAATAAGTGGATGGATGCTGAGAGGTAAAAACCAATAATTTTTTTCAGGAGATTATTGGGGGGGAATCAAAGGTAGCAATGGGTAAAGATAACCCCATATGAGTTTGTCTCACTTTATTTGATTACAGCATCCATTTTCATAGACTGTCTGTCCTGGCTTGAAACTATTTGTGATGGTTTAGACAACATACAGCTTTATTTGCTTTCAGGGGAACAGTTACCCATTTATTTTAACAGAACATATTCTTCTATTTAGAAAGATCATTTTCTTTGACAAAACTCTGGGAGGGATGCATTTTGGAAAGTAAAAGAAGACGACACCTACCCAGCTAGCTAGATTAGCAAAGTCAACTTCATAGTAGTAATAATTATTATAAACCCAACCAGTTGCTGTCCAGTCTTACTCATGGAGATCCCATGTGTGTCAGGGTAAAATTACGCTCCACAGTGTTTGCAGGGGCTGATTTTTTGGACACGGATCACTGGGCCTTTCTTGAATAGCATGTTTGGGTAGACTCAAGCTGAACACACTGTTTACAGCACCCTGGAACTCTGGTAATTATAATAACTTGAAACAAATCAAACTCATTACAGTTGAGTTGATTCTGACTCACAGTAATCCTATAGGATACAGTAGAACTTCCCCACAGGGTTTCCAAGGAGTGCCTGGTAGGTTAGAACGGCCAGATTTTTGGTTAGCAGCCTGAGCTCTTAAACGTGGTGCAACCAAGGCTCCAATAATTGCAATAGTTAATATTTCTTTGGAGTTTACTGTGTATCAGTCACTGTGGAAAACACTTCACATACCTTCTCACTTAATCTTCACAACAGGTCTGGAAGGTATTTTGATTGTCCCCATTTTGTACATGAAGATCTGAGGCCTAGCAGGTTGAGTCCTTGTCCAATATGCACAATGAGTAAGTGGCAGAATGCAAGTCCGTGTGACTCCAAAACCTGTGCTTGTAACCACTCCACATATTGCTCATTCATTCATATGACAGATGTCATAGGCAGCTCATACTCACATCCTACAATACATTCCAAATCATAGAAACTCTATAACTAGAAATGGTAGCTAACTCATATAGCAGACTCCACTGAAATAATTCAGACATAAAATGACCTCTTGGCATTTGATTATCTTTTACCTTAGACGCTGATAAACCAAACCATTCCCTTAAGACAACATTTCTGTCCAGCAAAGCATTTCTCTTGCCAAAGCATAATTCCGTTGGCTACATTCATCTCTTCCAAGCCCTGGAATCACACCTAAGCTGTAAATTGTGCTGTCCTGGCAAGATGTTCCCTCTCCAGGGCACTGTATCAGGCTAAAGTAATACATCATTTTGCTTCCCACTCTGTCAGCCCATTCCTCCAAAGAGTCCTAAAACAGCAGTGTGTCTGCTCTGAGTCTTTAGTTGTGCCTGCCACCCAGGCCTTGTGTTTAGCTCCCTAGTCTTGGAAGCAGAGGTGGGCTGAACAGCATTCTCTTCATACCTGCCATTGAATTGAGGCTTTCAAAAGAAAGGAGAGTCTGGAAAAAGAAATAGTCCCATACAGCTAGGATTCATCCCTTTTTGATCCAGAGGTACACAAACATTGACTTGACTGGGTAATGAGAAGACTTTGGTCTTTTGGATTATAGGCATTAATAGCTGAGAAAAAGTTGCTGAGTGGTGGGGGTCGTAGCAGGTCAAAAGGGCCATGATTCCTAGAAAAAATGGTCATCCAATTGAGGGGGAGAAAGAACAGCAAACACTGGCAATTAAACATTAACACAGGCCAAAAGTGAAATCGATGTCTAAATTTGATTGGTTTTCAAGAAAAGTTTATGACATGCAGTTCATAGAAAAAAGAACATTTTTTCAGTGTTCACTTTTGAAATACCATAGGTCAATTCTACTTGGAAAGATCCTTCTCCAGAAAAGCAGAAATGCAAGGACTCTCTATCAACACATAAGGCAGGCAATATAGATACAGTTTAGAAAAACTTTTAAAAAAAATGATCCTAATTTCAAAATGACTTGACTTCAGCTTTGATATTGATGATAATTCACTTAATCCCCCAAATATGTGTTGGATTACATACATCATTTCAAATGCGTAACAATGCTCTATATCTTTAGTAACTGCATATATTCCAATGTTCTGTATCTTTACTAACTGCATATATTCCAATAATTATTTTAATTCAAGCATGGCTTTTATTAAAACAAAGTTAAAGGCAAAAATTTGATTCACCAATAAGTTTTAAATTAAATATAAATCCTGTGAATTCAGGGAATACGAACCATTTGATGTATTACATTCAGGGTCTGGATAGTAGTCTTATTATAATTTTACTTACATTGGGGAGTCACAGAAAGAGCTTTGTTTTACATGCAAAGCTATCAAATTTGGAGGAAATATTGGGAAATTATTTTCCATTTTCCATGAAGGAAAACAGAACTTAAGATGCTAAAATGGAGACTATTTTAGGATTACTCACATTTTACCTAAGTTTCCTGCTAGTATGCCACAGAAAATTGAATATAATACCATGGATTTCTTGAAGAACAATAAAATATCTCCTAGAAGAAGTATAGCCAGAATGCTCCTTAGAAGCAAGGATGGTGAAGCTTTGTCTTACATACTTTGATGATGTTATCGGGAGGAACCAATCCCTGGAGAAAGACATCATGTTTGGTAAAGTAGACGGTCAGCAAAAAAGAGGAAGACCCCCAACAAGATGGACTGACACAGTGGCTGCAACGATGGGCTCAAAAATACCATTGATTGTGGGCATGCTGTAGGACCAGGTAGTGTTCTGTGCTATTATTGCACACTGGGTCACTATGAGTCGGAGTTGACTTGATGGCATCTAACAATATCCCACAAAAAAATACATCAACTGAATAAATTTTTTTTAGGTAAAATCATCCACAGAATAATGTTTTCCTAAGAAACTAAGCATTCCAAGTTATTCTAAATTGTCAATATGTCTAAAAGGTTTGTATAAATGGTGTAGAAATACAATTTCCTGGCAGCTGTAGATTTTAACTGTAATATTTAATTGTACAATCAATTTCCTCAGCTAGTAAAAAGTTAAATGCAAACTAGTATCTTATTATCTAATCCCATTTATGCTATCCATCAGATTTATTTTTGCGAACTGTCTAGAAATAGACTTCAAAATCCCATCTGAATTGTCTTACTTTTTTCTTGCTTTCAAAAAATTAATCCATTTTAAAACTTTCTCCTGCTACCAATTTCTAGAGGATAGTTTTATACTCAGAAGTCAAAGAGTAACAAGTGCTTGTCTTTAGACTGTCTTTATTTTGGGGGAAAATATGCTTATTATTTCACTATTTAAACACTCTTCAAATTAATTTTTCATCTTTTTAACAATAGAAATAAAATAGATAAAGTAAAGCTCTCTCGGGAGGTAAGAAAAGCATCAAAAGAAATCACAGCTCAGTACAGGTCTCAGTTGCACTTCCAGAAACCTAAAAGAAAGGCAAGCGTATGCAGCAGCAGTGAGGGTGGTTACCATTTTACCAGTGATGAGTGACCACAGCTCTCTGCTCTACAACTAATGACCCCAGTTACATCTCAGCATCACACATTCCCCTTCAGAGATAGAAGGAAGTCAGTTGTTTGCATCCTTGACAAAATGTGAGACTCAGCTAATTGGTATGGTTTTGACCATGCCACAGTTCTGCCCAAAACTCTTGTATCTAGCAAGTTTGCCCTGCAGATTATTGAATTACTCCACTGACCATGCATTATTTAAAGGGAAGTGCTGTTATTATAGAAGCCAGCTGTTTAACTGTTGGAATTCTGCCTGTTGGCCAACTTTCAAGAAACAGCAGTGCTTAGTGACTCAACATGTCTACTGGTAGGAGAGTCAAGGTATTTTTAGGTGGTAGCCAACTCAACTGCTAAGCAATCTTTAGCCTTTGTACTATGAAACTCAGGAGAAAAACTACTGACAATTTTTTTTAAATCTTATGATTTTGTCAGCAAGAAATATTCTGTAAAATTTTATGCATGTCTGCTCACTCCAATGGTTGAGTGACTCCCAGTATGGCAGATCTCCTGGACTGTACCTGTTACAGGAGGGACTATCTCAGTTCCTTATATTTTGTTGCTTTATCAAGGAAGGACAAAAAAAAAAAAAAAAGGTTTTCAGTATCTTAGGACACTCTGATAAACATTAAACAAATTTGTACTCTCTAAGCAATGAAATGCCTGGGCGGTGCAAATGGGTAATGCTTAGCTACTAATCAAAAGGTTTGGGGTTCAATTTCACCCAGAAGCAACTCAGAAGAAATGTCTATCTCCTTCTAAAAAATCAAGTCATTGACAACCTTATTATGGCAGCACAGTTCTGCTGTCACACACAGAGTCTCCAGGAGTCAGAATTTACTTCATGGCAACTGATAAGCTAGAAAATATTAGAACCCCTTTTCTAAAGACAATATGAGTGGTTTCCAACCATGCTGAATATTTGGCCCAGATACATTTTTGCCTTCATGTCTTCACGTGTTACAGAATGTTAGGATTAAAAATGCCCTTACAAGTCAACTACTGTTCAATAGAAAAATCTGCTCCTAGAACCTCTGAGAGTTAATCATGCAGCCTTTATTTACCTGTCCTCAGTAATGGGAAATCCATTACGTTTCAAGAAAGTCTGTCTCATTCTAACTCTTGAGTTCAAATTGTTAGAAACTTTGTTCTAATATCAAGCCAATATTTATTTTCTGCTGGTTATGATTCTGCCCAATGGGAAAGAGTCAGATAGTGCCTTAATAAGGAGTTTTAAAAGGCAAATATGGAATAACCAGTTACATTTCTTTTAAAAATTAATCATAATGGCAATAGTTTCTACTTATAGGTCATTAAAAGTATCTATTTTTCTCAAAACTGAGAAAGGAGCAAGTTGTTTAACTGCCTTTCTAGCCAACTACATTGTATCAAGTTTCCAGTTTTAGCTCCTAACAGCAAATATCTTTATTTTGGTTCTGGAAAAAGAAGCAATATAAAACATTTAAAGATAAAGGACAAGTCTTTGACCCTCAACTGTGGCCTCTCAGTTGGTGAGGAATGGCTTTTATATATATATATATATATATATATATCTTGATGTAGGACCAGAAATCAAGTCTATAGGACACTTCGAAGGATAAATTAAACTTCAAAAGGCAATAGGTAAAACTTGTTATATTCAGATATTCCCACTCAAATACAATGAGTCAATTGTAGACATTATGAATAGACAGAAACATCCCACTAGGACTGTAAGCAACAAGAGATAGTTACAGCTGCGGCAAAATTTAAGACTGTGCACCACGATTTCAAGGCATTTAAAAAATAGACGTGGACTTCAGAGGACCCCATTTATGGAGCATTACAGGAAAGCCCTAACTCTCCATTCCTCAGTTCTTCACTCTGTGCCCTGAAAAGCACAGCGATCTTACAGCCCGAGCCACGTCAGACCGTGAGCACACCTGTGAGAAGCAACAAGTCAGATGCCTGGCGTGCGCTCTTATTTTTTGCTATACTGGTAATTACTCTGTATTACCCAAGAGGAAAAACACTGGTGAGCTTCATAACTGTTGTAAATACAAAAAGTATAGTACATTTGTAGAAATGTCTCTGCCATCCCTAGGTAAAGTGGTGGTCCCTCTTCCAGTAGCAGGCAAGGAGCTCCTGCACCCACAGGGTGTGAAAAAGCGGGATCAAGTGGGAGATGCTTGAGACAGAAATAGTAAATAGGTCCTGGAATCCCAAAGCCTAACTTTCTCCATCTAACAATCTATAAGCAAGGATTTTGAAATCAGTTGTTTCTGAGTAAGCCAAGTTTGAAAGTTTCTGGAATCATTCCCATCATCCCACACCCAACCACCAAATTGCTATCACATAATCAACAAGTGAGTTCCAATTGTGTCCCATTAAGAAGTTTACAGCTCAGCAAAGAACAACCATTATCTGTGTTGGACTATAGGACAGTTATCATGTTCTATAGGCCTAGTGACCTTTTACTCCATCCCTACCCTAAGAGAAAAATAAAGTGTATCAAGAGCTCTTTACTAACTGACCCCTTTGGCCTCTTGAAATAGTCACTTAGCAAGAAGGATGTAGAAGTCCTTCGTGAATTACAAAGAGCTATTCAAGCCATTTGTGTTTTCCTTCCACTTTAAGGTCCTAGGGAAAGATTATAAAAAAAAAAAAATTCTTTACAGAACTCAGGGGACCAGCCTTCTCTTGGCTTGCCAGGGTCTGGCTGGTGAGCAGAAGCTGAGAGACCTCTTCTGCACTAAGCTGATCTTCCAATGGCAAGAGAAAGCACTTGCTGAGGCTCCCATTCGGGCCAGCTGTCTGGTTCCTCCCTAAGCAGCAACCAGGAGACGATAGGGTTTTCTCCAAGCAAAAGCAGGAGACCCCGTCCAAAGAGACCATAAATGAGTTCTCACTGAGCTTCTACCTTCAGCTGCTCTAAGGGTGACGATAAACCTGTCTCAGGGAGGAAGCACCCAGCAGGCTGCCGAGCCATGTGTCAGGGAAACATTTGAGGTCTTAAAGGATGCCGTGAATGACTGACGTCTTGAGCAAGCTAGCCAGTCACAGGAAGCTCACCTCAGGAACTGAGGACCAAGTGAGTTTGGTAGCAGACTGTTACCATGGGTTTAAGTTCCCTCAGCTATGGCATTCAAAACTCACGTGGGTATTTAGACTTTCAAAGCTGCATCCTAAGGTATGGTGCCATCGTGACACGAAAGACTTTTTATTTAAAATATAGTGCATTCTTCTGTGTTAGAAATTGAGATGAAAGTATGCCAGATTGATTTGTTGCGTTCTTCTGCATCGCTAGTTCATAAAATTCCTCCCAGGAAGTCTGGGCATCATGAGGGATGACCCACCCACCCCGATCCCCCCACGGTAGTTAAGGAAGATGAGACAGGAGAGAGAAGTAGACCCCCTGCCTTTGCCTCAGCCAGAGCAACTTCACTTTTGCCTGTTTTATGTGTTGGTTTTTGTAGAAGTCTAGGCTTAGTAAAAGATGAACTATGAAAAAATTTTACAGTGAACTCAGGCATATTTTTAGTTCTGTGTAAGCTTGTTTTGTCCTCTTTCAATTCTAGAGCCAGGAAAAGTATATGCAAAACAGAATCAAACCAAACTAAAACCTACTTGCTAAATGGCGAGGTCTAATTTATTTGCAAATATCAAAGGAAATTTGATTCATGGTGTCCCCTCTAAGCTATCAGAATCACACGAAAGATAGAAGTTGAGTTCGCTCTGTCTCAGCCTAGGAGTTAGCCTATGATAAAATAAAACTGATGATTCTGATCTCTCTGGGGATATGCGAGAGAGAATGCTATCACATTGGTATTGTCATCAGCTCTAAGTCCCAAGACTACTGGAGGCAACTGATTGTGATATTACCATTCCTTCACAGGCCATACAAGACCCTGGAAGGAGGTGCTTAGAGAGTGGGAACCAATATTCCTGCATAGGCTATGCTTAGCATGACTCCCAACTCGACGGCACTTGGCTTGGCTTGGCGTGCTTAGCACTTTTCATACATTATTTCATTAAATCCTCAAACAGTCCTTACAAGGAAAATGTTAGTGACCTGTTACACATATTGGTAAAGTGTGACTCAGAGCTCAAATGAGTTTTAAAGAGTCATATAACATGTGGAACCCACACAGAGGCAGCTCTGAAGACAAGTCTGACAGTTTGCTTCTGAAAGGTCACACACAGCTTTAAAAACACGATGAAGCAGTTCTTCTCTGCACATACGAGGTTACTACAAATCAAGATAGATCTGAAGGCAATTAACAACAGTGCTAAAAAGATTAAGGGGTTTTAGCACGTGATCTTCCTTTAATTAATACTCCTGGCCACCTGCTAATAACCCACCAGATAGGAAATTGCTAGAACTAGGCATAGACAAGATTCTTGACTACAAATTGTTAAGGAGTTAATGATAATTAGCAAAAATGAGGTACATGGTGAATGAGTTAGTGCTAATGAGTGTGGTACAGACTCCAAGAGACATAACAGATTCCAGAAGAATCTGCACGGTCTGGGCTTGTTGGGAAAGTGTCAAGCAGAGGTTACAGCACTGGAGAAGGTGTAGGTTGACTAGATGTGGGGCGAGGAAAGCTGTCAGGAGCTCAGTGGAAGATTGTGAAGCTATCAGACTCTCCTCTTAAGCTAGGCCACTCTGTGTTTGATTTGTCCAGACAAGCCCACAGGGTATGGCTCCAGCAGTCGGCGGGCGCCTCAGACGGGCATCGTGGATGAGTGCTGCTTCCGGAGCTGTGATCTGAGGAGGCTGGAAATGTACTGTGCTCCCCTCAAGCCCTCCAAGTCAGCTCGCTCCGTCCGTGCCCAGCGCCACACCGACATGCCCAAGGCTCAGAAGGTAAGCCAGTCTGGGTGGATGTGACCATCCACAAGTGATCTCTATCTTAGATCATGGGGGTGGGCAAAGTAGAAATCATGCTCCCTAGTCTCCTAGGTTAGAATTTCTGGATTATGGAACTGATTCACATGCTTGGCTTCTACACAAAAAGGTTGGTGGTATGTGTCTACCCATAGGTGTCTTGGAAGAAAGGCCTTGTGATCTACTTCCAAAAAACCAGTCACTGAAAATCCAGTAGAGCACAGTTCTACTCTGACATACATGTGGTCACCATAAACTGGAGTCAACTCAAGAGAAACTGATAGTTACCTAGTTTAGAGGTCAAGAAAATTCCATCCTTATCTTACATGTTCATCCTTTTGGTCCTTTGGCATTGCAAGTTTCATCTCCCATTGCTCTGGATGAGCTAAAAGACAGTAGACAGCAGGATTAAACTACTGGTATCAGACACAACTGAAGTCACCACTCACCGGCCATGAGACTTTGGACAAATAACAGCCTATCCAAACTCTGGTGGCATAGTAGCTAATTTCTATGGCTGCTAACCAGAAGGTTGGCAGTTTGAATCTGCCAGGAGTTCCTTGGAAACTCTGTGGAGCAATTCTACACTGTCTATAGGGTTGCTGTGAGTTGGGATTGAGTAGACAATAGTAGGTTTGGGTTTTTTGGTATCCAAGCCTCTGAGTTTGGTTATTTGTTTTTGTTTTCATTTTTTATTCCACCCTCAGTTTCATTAGTAAAAAGGCAATAATATCTACCACATCATATTGTTGTAAATATCCACTAAGTCAATGCACATATATGATGTTTATCACGTGCCTGCACAAAGCCAGTGTTAAATAATTGTTCACATCTGTCATTATTTTGATTATTAAATAAAAAGGCTTGCACCCTTTCAGATTTAGGAATTTTTGTAATGGTACAAAGTTAAAAAAAAAAAAAAAAAAAAGGAACCATTTGAAATTCATACTCAGTGGCAAATGAAACTTTTTAAAATGTTAAAAATAGAGATTTCTATTAGGGTCTAAGAACACCTGGAAAACTCTAAGGATCAAAATTGGCAGGCGTCTTTGAACAAAGGTTAGAGATACCGTCTCTGCCATCAGAAATATGTAAAACAACTCATGCCCATCAGCCACTTCATGAATTTTTGTTGAGTGAATGAACGAATGAATGACCAAATGAACACAAGCAATGAACTAAAATTTAGTTCATTGATGAAGTAGAAAGTGTGAGGACTAAAGAGAAGGTGAAGGAGGAAAAAGGAAAATCAGGATGAGTTAAGAAATAAACAGCTCTCACTGACTTCTCCTCAGGGATTCTTAAAAAATGCCAGCATGTAGTTTTCACCTTTGGAGACCAAACTAACATTGTGCAGAAAGCATGAGATGACAGACCAAGAGGTTCACAGTGACAATTTGGCTGCTTCCTGGTCTCAAATTGCAGCCAAGGCTAAAGGAGGGCTGGGAGTTCAATGGAAGTGTGTCCCCAGGCAGCCAACCTGGGGGAAGCAAGAGAACCAGGAAGAATACAGTAGCCATTGGGAGAGTCAGGAAATAGATACCTCAAAGGTAATTTGGAGTGAATGTGTCAGGAAAATGCTTGAGGGAGTGAAGGCAGGTTACTTCTCTCTTAAAAAATGACCTAGTTCCTCTTGCTGTCTAGTTAGTGAGTAGGTGAGTGTCAGAGATGAGCAATGCTGAGTCTTGGGAATGAGATATAGACATACATAATCTCCAGTGCTGATGCTCCTTCCCTCATACCATATGGAGCCCAGAGTCAGAGGCTCTGTCTTCAGAGATATCACAGGGACCATCTATTCTCAATGCAATTATTTTTGTGATGTTTACAGCGTCGGCCCCCATCTGCTAACAAGAAAACAACGAAGTCTCAAAGGAGAAGGAAAGGTGGGCCAGTGAAACACCCAGGAGGGGAGCAAAATGTGGGGGCAGAAGCAAGCCAGCAGATCAGAGGAAAGAAGAAAGAGCAGAGAAGGGACACTGGAACTAGAAACTCTGAACACAGAGGCAAAAGAGGAAAATGGAGGCCAGAAAGAGTAAGCAGGCAGAGGCAAGGACTATCAGAGAGAAGCAGACAGCAGAAAGGACAGCAGGAAATGCCCCAGAGGAAACGAGGACACATGGGTCTGGTGGAGCCAGACAGCATGTGAGGGAAGACGAAGGTGTAGACATGCGATAGAGTGTGGCTACACACAGGAGAGAAAATGGAAAAGAAAACTGCAGTGACCAAGAAAATCCAAAGAAAGTGCCAAGAATGAAAAAAATAAATAAAAGAATAGATAGAGTAAAAGAAGCCAACATGACAGGATCTAGCCTCAAAAAATGTTTTTTGAGTAAAAGTAAAAAACTTCAAATAAAAAATGAAGGCTTTTATATGCACTTTTTAAAATTCTGTATGAATCTGTTATAGAAGAATTATCTGTGTCAATAAATAGCCAGTTAAATATTAACCCCAAATTGTCCGGAAGACTGAGTTGTGTCATAAAGGTTCCCAGATTTCTTTTCCTGTATTGTCACTGGAGCTTGTGTTTCTTAGTCAAGTCCAGACTTTGGGTCAAAAGACACCCAGTATTTGCTTAACAGTCTGTCAGGCATGTGAAATAAAAGATAACCTGTGAGGTGCAGTCACTGACCTTTTTTTTTTTTTGCCCTTTGGAATTCTGGAAACCCTGGTAGCACAGTGGTTAAGTGCTACAGCTGCTAACCAAAAAGTCAGCAGTTAGAATCCACCAGGCATTCCTTGGAAACTCTGTGGGATAGTTCTACTCTGTCCTATAGGGTTGCTATGAGTCTAAATCGACTCAACAGCAGTGGGTTTGCCTTTTGGTAGATCTGGAATTCTGATATAGACTTCTGATGTCTGACTGCTGCCTTCTGAGTCCATCTCCTAGAAATCTCTCTCTTTCTTTTTCTCTCTCTCGTGAGTGCACACACATATACACACCTCCAGCTGTCTAGATCTGAAATCCTGTGAGCTTCTGCTCTGTAAGAACATTAGGACCATGTTATATTACAGGAATCCCTGGGTGCTACAGACAGTCAGTGTGCTCAGCTGCTAATCAAAAGGTTGTAGGTTTGAATCTATCCATTGACACCTTGGAAGAAAGGCCTTGGCGATCTGCATCCAAAAATTCAGCCATTGCCAACTCTATGGAGCACAGTTGTACTCTGTGTATGTGGATTCATCATGAACTGGAATCAATTGAACAGCAATTGGTTACATCATGTTAAAGCTTGAAGAGGACTGAGAAGTCATTTGGTTTAATCTCTTATTTTAAAGATAACAGTGAAGTCTAGAAATGGGATGTGATTCACTTGAGTTCTAAGCTGCTGTCCTTTTGGTCATCAAAGAACAGCACCTAATCAGCATGGACTAAGAAAGACTTCCAAAACTACACGGGGAGGGGGGGCAGAAATGGCCACATGAAGTTTCCGACTAGTTCACTATTTGTCCACCAGAAGGAAGGAGGAGAATGAAAACAAGGGTACTGGATTTTCCTGAGAGTAAAGAAAAGCTAAGTAGCATCACAGAATTTAGGTCCTAGAGATCATCCAACTCCTTTATTTAATCAGCAGGGTTAGCATCTGCCTAGATAATAAATCAGAAAGTATTCAAGATCCTCTGAATTGTCACTAATGAGAATTGAAAGAAGGTGCAGGAAAGAAGAGCTCAGCCACACAAATGACAACATGAGAAGGTGAGAAGATGACCATGACAGGTGAAGCAGTTTGTGCACAGGGTCTCCTCTGAAGGTATGGTATGACGGAGCCTTCTTTCTGCTCATTGCTTCATGCCCCTACCCTGCCTTCTATTTCAGCATAATCTTTTCTCCATACCTCAATGAAAGCTTCCTGGAATACAATGGATTCAAAGTTCAACTCAACAGGAAAAGGCTCTTTCAGAAGCATATCAAAACCACAGATAAGGACCAAACCACTGCCACACAGAATTGCAAAGTGGATCCTAGCTTACAAAGACAGATATAGCAAGTCTGATTAAGGTAGATAAAGCCAGGCCTGAACCCACCTGGTCAGCCACCTAGAGACAGTAAGTCTTGGAACTTCTGCTAAGACATGATGCTTTGAGGACTACCCTGAGGCTCAGGTCAATGCCTAATGTGACCATCATTTGAGAGTAGCCTACAGTCACAGATGCCTCTTCAAGTCACCACAGTTCAGCAGAAATAAGAGTTCAGGACCATGGAAATGTCCTTTTCAGGGTTCTCTCTTCCATTGAAGATTGAGTACATGTTAATTGTAAATCAAGGCTTTAGGTAAACTATAATTCTCTGTTTGCTTTAGCTATCATCAGAAAACATCAAGTCTTCCTTAGCCAAAAATTATATACTGAACAAGAAACTTAATTCAAGAATAATGATAACAAGGCTTTTAAAGAAAGAAAAGTACTAGAACTTTCCACTTAAAAACTGCTTAACTCTCAGATTATGCATTAAAGTTCACTTCTTTTTTGGAATGGATTATAGCAAGCATCTTGAAGGCCTGTATATGATTACTGAATAACATAAATGAGAAAGCAGAAAGTATCTATTATTGTTTCTCCCTCTCCTCCTCTCTAGCCCCACTATGTAAGTGCCTGATGATATGTGGCACATAGTGCTGGATGGATGGATGGATACACAAATGAAATACACAGAAAATTATAGCCTAATAATGAATGATGTTTCTGAGATGAATTGATACTTCTCATTCCAAATAGGAAAGTGAGGCAAGTGGAAAACAAGATAGCTAGAGAAGGTAGAGAAGCTGAGTTTAACATAAATCTTGCCTGTTAGGGATTTCCTTCTCTAACCTAAAGCAAAATTGTTTGAAGAACCCCTCCTACAAGCGGCAACTGGCTGAGTGCTTCCAATGCTATATACCTATCAGTCCCATCAACGCCTTCTTGAAGTAGGCAAAATAATCATCATTTAAAATTCTACAGTTTCTACTTCAGTGCTTAGGCCAAACTGATATTTGCATGTGAAACTAGTGAGAATATGTAAGGAATCATGATCCTTACATAAAAATTGTTTAAACACCCTTTTGACTGAACACCTACAATGTACAAGCTTCAATACTAGGTATCAAGGACAATTAGAAACATTTGAGAGTCCATAAAACAGTCACTGAGAGTACAGAATCAGCTGCCTGGGCTGAAATTCTGTCTCTGTCACTTACCATCTGTTTGGCCTTTGGGAAAGTTGAGTCATGTTCCTCGGCCTCAGTTTCCTTATCTGCTGAGTGGAGGTAATGACTCTACCCACAGCACTGTTAGGAGGACTTATGAGACAATATACATGTAAATGTGTGCATGTGTATGTGTGTGAAAACAAACACATTACAGTCTTTAAAATGGTATCTGACACATAGTAAGAACTATTGAAGTATTAGCTAATATTATTTTACCTAGTTCTAGAAAAAGAAAATCTGCAAAAGAAATAGACCTCTTCAAGTAAAATTGAGTTTCGTATCACCAAAAAGTTTAAGTCCAAGCTTGCCAACCCTCTTCAGTAATATAGTAATATAGATTCATGCATATGATAGGAGAAGAAGAGCACTAGGTCACCTAAAAGTCCTTCCAGTTCAGAGAATCCCCGATTCTCTGATGAAGTCCAACTTAAACAATATCCTGAGACTCTCTTTTGTGAGGAACCATGAGTTTGGATAGCGAGATCATAAGATGAATTTTCAGAAAAACCACTATTTTCCTCAACCAATTAAAGTCAAATGCAGTATGTGTTTTCATTTCATGATGCCTGGGGAAAATTTAATTGTAGCATGAACTCCAGCTCTTGCTAGTTTTAAGTAAAATTGCCAAAATAAATAGAAACGTGGGATATTTCCGGGCTCACACAGCTTCCGGGACCCTTCAGTTTCTAGGGCTGCAGATCCAGTGCCTTTCAAAGGCATTTGATCTTCTTTCAAACATTTCTTGAAAACAAACAAAACTTCATCCAGCTTCAAATGTGTATACAGTTAAGATGTAAGGGTGGAAAAGGAGGGAAAGAAGCAGGCTTCCAAAGAGCAGCGCCCTTTCTGCTCTTCCATCTTCTGGCCACCTCACCTCCCCCAAAAGGAATCCATGTTTTCTTGGGTACCAAAGGTGGCTGTTCCTCCAGTCCCTGAGCTTACCCCTGACGGGGTAAGCCTTTCTTCTGTAAAACATGGAACTGACTTTCAACCGAAGGACAAAGTTGATACTCTGAAGTTAAAGTGGAAGCCTTGGGTAGCAATGAAACAATGAATAATTTTAAATGAAGCAGAATCCCTTTTTATAAAGTTTGGAATAATACTGATTTTAGAAATTCTCAGTCTGTATTCTTGCCTCGTCCCTGGATGATACAAATGGTTAATGTGCTCACCTGCTAACCAAAATGTTTGAGTCTACCCAGAGGCAGCTTAGAAGAAAGGTCTTGCACTCCATTTCTGAAAAAATCAGTCCTTCAAAGCCCTGTGGAGCACAGCTCTACTGTGACACATGTGGGATCATTATGAGTTGGCACTGACTTGACAACTGCTGGCGCAGGACGCTCAGCCTCAGTGGTTAAAGCCCGGTTACCAATTCCTTTGAGAAGCAGTAATATTTACTGCCCTATGTAAAACAAATCTACTTTTTTAAAAGAAGTAGCTGCTCCAGGGCCAAAATCAGCTTCTCCATCCTCAAAGGTCTATCTAACTGAAAGCTGAGACTCTTTCCCTGGTGCCCACATCACCTAGGTCCTTCTTTGATGAGATACCTAACTGCCTTTACTGCTTCCTCTCTTCCATTCAGCAACTAAAATAGTTGATTTAAAGACACAAATTAAAGTTTTAACCTCAAGAAGTTGCAAATGGAGATGGAAGACAGCAACAAATGATAAGAGACATGACACAATGGGCCCGGGGTCTATATCGGGTACTTCTAGAGATCAGCTTAGAAAGCTCTTGCCTATAAAGGAACTCAGTTACACCTTCAATGAGCCGTTGCTAGGTGAGTAACGGGAGCTAGAAAACATTCTGGGTAATTCCCATCTCTGTTTTATTAACTAATGTCGTTTTAGTTTTAAGACTCACTTGACCAAAAAATAATTCTTTTGAAAAAGAGCAGGTTTGGCAGATACAAGCATACTAAAGTTTTATCCACCTGACTTTCATTCTAAATGTCTTTGTGATGACAAAGAATCTGCAGTTAATTCTAAGAACACAATTTTAGGTGGAGGCTTACTTGGGAGTAGAAGAATTTTCTTTTTCATTTCTCTTGCTTCTTCTTCTCACTCTCTCTGTATATACTTTTGTGTCCCAGAATTGTTTCACCCAGTAAGGATTTGGGCAAATGATTTGCTAAAATTATAGATAAGTACACTTTCCTGGTTTTTTTCTTTCAGCAAAGATGAACTCCTCTACAAATACTCATCATCAATAGGAGAAACTGCACAATTTCCTTGTGTTCTGAAAGGCCTAGGTTCTAGTCCTAAGTTAAATAACTATTCAGGAATCCAAGGAACATTTTTGGATGGCCAGATAGACATCAGCTTTGTTTCTATTGTATCTTCCAGTGATTCAGGTGGTTCAAACACTACTTAACCAGTCTTTGCAGAGACATGCTAAGGCATGATGCTTTGAGAACCACCCTCAGGCTCAGGCCAACCTAATGTGACCATGACGTGCTACAAAACAGTAACTTTTGTCTAGAACCAATTTGCAACTTAAGAAATTTCCAGTCATGGTTCTGGACCTAGCATACTCTGGGATCAGTGTATCTGCCATTCTTTTTCCATCATTTGTGGACCCTATGTCCATTAGATAATACAGGATTATGGGCAAAATGATCAAATGCCTCTTGTCTCTCTTTCCCCTTCCTTAGTCATAAGCCTTTACCTCCCCCTCTTCACTCAGGTACAGGAGATGTTAAGGGCCCTTCTTAACATCCTCTAACTGGCACAGTCAGAATTTCCTTAGGAAAATAGGATGCTAAGAGCAAGACCTGCAAAAGGTTAAGCATCATAGTAACTCTTCTCTCTGGTAAAATAGCTCCCAAACTTTTCAGCAAGAGACCAAGAATTTTTACATCAAGCTCAAACCACCAAATGGCTCAGACTTCCAAGCTAGGATTCATATGCCAAACATTTTACAAAACTTTGTATAAAATGTGTAAATGTTTTTGCATGGAGGTTTCTGTCTGGCTAACACCAAGAGGTTAAGTAATCACAGACCAACCAGCAGTGCCATCTGTGAAAATATGATGTGCTATTTTCACAGCTGTCAATAACAATTATGGCATGACAAAAATTCCAATGATTAGGAGCAACATCATGACAAGTCAAGGGTTGGGTACAGATTCCTAATCAGTTGACAAATGCAGCCCTGGGAACATACAGTCATGGTGCCAGTGTGGTATGCCAAAAAGATCAGGACTAGGAAAAATGGAAGGTATGAATCAATCAATAAATTGCAGCATGATAATTGACATTTTATCAGTATTGGTTGACATAGGTCATTATTAAATGCCTGGATTTCTCTCTCTGTAAATAATGACATTTGTTTCCTTCATCAAAGATGGAAATAGAGGTGCTTTTGGCACACTATGGCAATTCTGATTTTTTAAAACTGTATACACACATAAATTGTTATTGCACCATGTTTTCTGCCTTGGAAAAGCACTGGCTGGCACCCTTCATGTTTGCTTTCACAGGCTGAAGGCTCCATCAACCTCAAATAGATGCAAATCATTTTAACTTGTCATAGTGTTGTTTTGTTCATCCTAAAAGTTCAGAAGAGTCTTCCAGACTTCCAAAATTTCTCCCAATTCAGTGATGGGGAAAATTCAGAACACAGCATTTGAATGTTCTGCCCAGATTTGTCACACACACAAAGAATGAGTGGAAGAGGGTAACACCCTTTCCTACTAACCCTGTGAACTCATTACTATTGCAATGAAATAATGCCAAAAGCTAAAACCCTGGGCTTACATCTCCCCCCAGGGTGCATATGAATTCCCACATATGTTAGCTGAAGTTCTCTAGCATAAACTGTGTATTGGATTAAAACAATGGCATTTTAGGGACTTCAGAGAAAACGAACAATCAAGTCCAGTTTTTAGGTAAGAATGTGCTGAATCTTTAGCACATATCATTGAAATTGCTAGAATCTGGTGTTTTACTTTTTTAAATACCACAACATTTGAACTTTTCAGCAACTCCAAAATCAACTCCCTCTGGGAAAGATAGTGTGCTTAAACTTTTCTTATTTAAAAATGTAACACAAACACAAACAGCTAACTAAACAAGCTGCCCATAAAATCAACAGTCTAAGAAGCCCTGAACCCTATTTTACAACATCCTTCCAGACTTTTAAATCAACATAGATATCTCTTGCCAACAAGGGAAAGTACCCTTCAGCAGTTTTTTTTTTTTTTTTTTTTTTTTTTTTAATTTCTATCTTTCTTTCTCCCTCCACTTTCCCCCAGGCTTTGAAACCATGTTAGTAGTGATTTCTTACAGCACATATAGGAATCTTTGAAACAGAATCAGCTGGTGCTCCAAAGAATAAGAAAGCTGCTAAATCAGGATCGTCTTCAAATAATCATGGGGCAAATACCTGTTTTATGATTCCCAGGGATTTGCTAGAGCTGTATCAAGTCAAGAGGGCTTCAGATCACTTCTAAATGGCTCAGTCATGGCTGATGGAAGGCAGGGCATCAGACTGATTCAAAGCAGTTTGGTCATGGCCCATAGATACCAGGGCAGCATACGTGTTGTATAGCAATCAAATGTTTTGGTACTGATTTTTGACCTGAGTAGAAACTGGCAACAACAGTGGCCTGCTGATAGATGGCTGCCAACCATGCCACTTAAATACATGTCACTCTCCACAGCCCTGCTAATAAGCCAGTCTCCTGCATTAGGAAACTTTCAGCAGCCTGATTCAGTAATCCAATCAGAATTGGATTACTGGCAGGACTGTGAAGAGCAACACACATTCAAAGGAGTGTGGGAAGCCACCATCTTTGAGCAGGACACCACTGTTTATTTCCTGCTAGATTCAAAAGCCAATACACAAATGATTTGCTTGTTTCTGTTGACCGTGACTGAAATATTTAGAACTGGTTCAACACCGTGAAGTCAACTGCAACTCATAGCTAACCCGTGTATCAGAGTAGAACTGTGCCCCACAGGGCTTTCAGTGGCAGACTGGGGACCTAGGTCACCAGACCTTTCTTCCAGGGTACCTTTGCTTGGACTTGAATCACCAACTTTTCTGTTAACAGCCAAGCATGTTAACTAACTGCACCACATAGGGACTCACCAATCGCTAGAACAGGAGCTACACTTCTACCATCCTAGCACTCAAGGTAGCTCTCAGCATCTAGGAAGTAGCTACTCTTCCCCTGAACTGGACTAGAGAAGAAGCAACCATATACATGGGATGTGTATTAGCAGCAAAACTCACTGCTGTCAAGTTGATTCTGACTTATAGTGACCCGACAGACAAAGTAGAATTGCGACACAGAGTTTTCAAGGCATACCTGGTGGATTCGAACTTCCAGCCTTCTGCTTAGCAGCCATAGCACTTAACAATTATGCCACCAGGGTTTCCATTAGCACTAGTAAGTACAAATATAATTGCTGATATTTATTAAGCACTTACCCTGTGGAAAAGGCTCTACTGAATTACCTTATTTAATCTTTACCATAACCCTTTGGGGTAGTTACTATCATTATTTCCGTTCAGCTCAGAAAACTTGGAATGAGTAAAGCTTCTTGTCTTTACAAAGTCCTGCTCTAGCAAGTGGCAAAATTCAGAACCCAAATCCAAGAATGCCTCTGTTGTATTGCCTGTGTCCTTCTCTCTCTCCTGCATTTCTTAATTGACATTTACTGTATCATAACTCACTACTTGTAAGCTTCAAGGCTTACAAGGCCCTCTGTGCTAGTTGCCCTTGCATGAGCACAGCAAGAAGTAGGTGGCTATGCAGTGCTTGCTGTTGACTTGAACCCTGTTCTACTACTTCTGCCGGATATTTAAATTAATTTTAACAAGCATTTCCTGGCTTAAGTACAGAGATAAAAGAAACATGCTACCTGTTTTCAAGGAGCTTACTCTATAGTGAGGAGGCAAACATGCCCATGACTGAATCTGCAGCGTGCCTGTGCTCTTCTCAAAAGCAGAAGCAGAACAGACTCTGACAGCACAGAAGCAGTAACAAACTGACACTACTAACATCAGCCTTACAACATGAATCTAAACCAATTGCCCTTCAAACCATGGGCTACCTTGCAAGTAATTCTCAAAGCCTCTCCACGCCAATGGGTAAGGCTCATCATATTCAGTCATAACAACAATTGTGAGCTGAGGGTGCTGATACCCAACTCTTTCATTTTATAGGAAGAGAAAACTGAGATAGAACATAGTGATTATCAAGGTCAAACAACTCCAGGGCGGGGGAGGAGAGCTGGGACTCAATATAGGAATGTAAGTCCAGATCCTCCAAAAAAGCAGAAGAGATGGAGTTAAATGAGCAAAGATCTGATTAAAGGACATGACTGTGTGAAAGGATGTAGTAGATGACCTAGGAAGACTCAGCAAGCTGTCAGACTGAGATGCAAGTTTGACCTTAAGTGAAGGGAAGGGAGACGAGGGTTGGGTGGAAACGTTTTGGACTGCTGTACAGTCTAAGGAAAGCCCAGCAAAACCATCAGAGAGTTCTTAAGCCAAAGTTGGCTAACAAAGGAGTCCCAGGTTTCTAAGGCATGGATCTGCCTGAGGGTTATACTCACACTCAATCACTGGCCTAGGTGAGAGACCCAGCTTGGGTCATTCAACTATGACCACAGAAAAGAAACATATTGGAAAACAATGACTACTCTCACAGAAACCACATAAAAAGGGGGTGAGCCATTATCCAGAAAAAGCAAGAGCCTGGGCAGGCCAACACTGGGATAAGTCAAATCCTAACAACGATTACTACTCATTGTTAGAGAGGCAGCCACTCACATGCAGAACAAGGGGCTCTCAAAATGTGTACCTTGTGCTTTGATGTTAAAAGTCACATCCCAAAGGGCTAAGCAGATTCCATGACGCTCACTCTGCTTGGCTGATTTAACCTGGAACTTGAACTTGTGATTCCCCAAAGTAGAGAGACATCAAGGTTAATATTGAGACACCTAAACAATCCTCTGCAACACCACGTATCTCCAGAATAAACTGCAGCACACCCTTTTCAACAGGTAAAGAGCTGAAATCTGGATGATGCCACCAATAATACAGCTGCTCTTTTTTCTCTCATATTTTGTCCTTTTGGGGAGATAGCTAATTCGGAATTAAGACTTCATGTTGTACAACAGGCTGCTAATATCCAATGCCAGACAGCATTTTCCTGCTATTTTTTATAGGGTATCAGGCTTTTCCCAGACTTTATGTCACATAATACTTAGCTTGTTTGGAGTGGGTGGAGATGGAAACATAGTCTATAGAAAATATCACTGTTGCCTCTCTGAATTTAAAGAGCTTTTTTATCATCATCCTTTTTTAGGTTTTAGGAAACCCTGGTGGCAAAGTGGTTAAGTGCTATGTCTGCTAAATAAAAGGTTTACATTTCAGAATTGCTAGGACCTCCTCGGAAAATCTAGGGGCCAATTCTACTCTGACCTATAGGGTCGCTACGAATCAGCATCAACTCAACTTCAATAGGTTTAGATTAAGTCTCAGGCAAAAATCTCATAAAGACAGGGAGGGGGGAAAAAAGTAGCAGTCATAATATTCAGGGATTTAGCTTTTACATGAAGATGGTACAGGAAGAAGCAATACTTCATTCTGTTGTACATGAGGTTGGCACTTGTTGGGCCAACTTGATGGCAACTGACAACAACAGCTTTTGCTAATTGAATGTTATGCTAGTAGCCCTCTATCAGCCATCGTACAGATGGGCTCAGCTCACACCTATGGTTAAGGAGAGCCACCTTCCTAGTTTAGAGTCTTCTGTCTGTCCCCAGGGCATCCCTTAACCTCTAAACCATCATCAACCAACATCTGGGATAATGGACAGCTCTGTGGCATTATTGACCATGGCCACCAGAAGAAAAATTGAAGCTGGAGGCATCAAGTATTACTTTGCATCTTGGAAAGCCAAATCCCAGCTGCTGTCACATCTTCACTGTTCAAAATAAAGCAATTTGTTTAACCTTTCTAAACTTCAGGTTCTGTAAAGCTAAATGAGGCAACATACTATACCTGTTCCCAGAGTTTGTTATGATCATTAGATAAGAAAATGCATGCAATTAACCTGCATAATATAATCCTAGCGTATAATAAATATTCATGCATTGGGAACTGAATTTATTTCAGTCCTACATTTGTCACTTTGTTCCCATGTGACCTCTAGCAAGTCATTAAACCTTAGTGACTCTTAGCATGTAAAATGCAACTGATACACAAACGCCTTGCTCCCAGTGTTTTGTGGGGGGTTAGTGAGGTTGTTTTGTAAAATATCGAGCACCACGCAAATCTGAAGCACGATTATTATCATTGTTGCCATCGTTATTATACTTCAGTGATCTCCTTAGTCAAAAAGCGTGTGGGTAGCTTTAAAAACGAACTACGTAACAGGCAACAAGTACTGAGAGAATGTAAAGATCTTCCTCAGGGCCTCTCATAGCTTCGTAATTATCTGTGTGGTACACGGTGGGTATGATGTGTATCACAAATTAGACCCTTCTGAAACCTATTCTCCAGTGAGTTGGTTAACTCTTCCGTCAGAAGGATAAGTTTCCTCAACCCACTCCAATGATCTTGAGGACCAAGACCTATGTATTTTTTAATAAACATACAGGATCGCTATGAGTCAGAATTGACTTGATGGCAGTGGGTTTGATTTTGCTGGGTACTTTGTCTGATATCAGTAGGAAACAGTATTTACTCACTACTGTTTTCCTTTCAAAAATCTGTCTAGTTGCATACTAGAAACAGTTTCAGCTGGTTTGTTTGTCTTGGAAAAGCTGTTGAAATGAAAAGTTTTTGCTTGGCTGAATGTGGGACAGTTTCATAACCGTTTAAGAAGTGCACTGAAAGTTGGTGCCAGCTCCGACTGCTGCTTCTAACATGCCTCCACTTGTAGACCACCGTCAAGGGTGGCCGGCTTAATTAAGACAATGAGCAGAGCAACAGATGCAACAGACAACAAGTCTCTGAGTGCTTTTGTTTTGTCACTGTCATTGTTTGCAACAAAGAAGTCACATGTGAGAGCCTGGGAAGAGAGCCAAAAACAAACTAGATGACATCCCAGCTGGTTTTGAGTGGCCTCCACTGTATCCGTGTGTACAAGGGAGCCATGCTGCCTGGAACAGAGTTGGCCACTTGGAGCAGACTTGGCTTTACTCAAGGGAGTGTCTGCCCATAGTTTTACTGTGATTCTGAGACAGACACAGGAAAAACAGAGGATTCTTCTGCTCAGACTTCACACTTAACACCTTGTGCTTTGAAAGAAAAGAAGAATCTCACAGTTGGAAACAAAAGCTAAGATCTGAACGTTTGGCCAGTCTAACTTATTTGCTATGACCATCATGGATTTAACAAGGGAAACAGAAGATGCCTGACGTTTTCTTCTAGAACATTCCAGAACATTCCAGTAAATTAGTTTAGGTGAAACCTGGGGATTATGCATCTCACGTAGCTTTCTTTTGATTTGTTACATTTAATTCTCAAGGATTTTCTAGTTTGGGGATTATCCAGATGCTTAGAAACTGTTTTCTGAGCTGATATTCCTCTTAAACAGATGAGGAAGTAAAACTTGAATTAGTGCATTTTGCTTCCTGTTAGTTAATTTGTTCAGTAGTTTGGCAGAAATGTGATATTATTTATAATAGCTGTTTGGGGTTTCAGTGAGCCACATTCTATCAACATGATCTATTGAAAAGTGAACAGAAATGTTTCAAGAAGCTTAGAAACACAAGGGATTCCACTTTGGACTCCCTTCTATTTTTCTTTCATTTTTCTAGAGAACTCCAGCAAGAAAAAATAAGATGTAAGATTAAACTGAACCACACACTGCCACTGAGTTGATTCTGACTCTTAGCAACCCTATAGGACAGAGTAGAACTGCCCCATACAGTTTCCAAGGAGTGCTCGGTGGATTTAAACTTCTGACCTTTTGTTTAGCAGCCATAACTCTTAACAACTACGCCACCAGAGTTTCTAGGTATAAGATTAGGAAGACAAATTTACTGGTGTGTCAATAAGTGATCCTGTGTATGGCAACAAATACATGCAAGGTAGACTTGCTAGATGATATTTAGGGGGAAGGTGCCAGAATTCTAACCACATGGTATTTCAAGCTATCTTACACAAATGTCTGATTTTGCCCCATCAGTTTGTTGAGTCACCACTAAGCTAGACATTTGAATGACCATTTTTACACAATGAGGTCATCTCCTTTCTCTTTATGCAGTCTACCGTATTAAGTACCAACTTCCAAAGTCCTACGTTAACTTTCCTGAAGGACTTGGTGAGGATGCTAATGTCCCAGGTGGAGCTTGACAACCATACATGAGATTGCCATGTAATGATGGGGCCCGTAGCGTTATTTCCAGGGAATGGAAACAGATATTCCCTCGGCCTCAGCATTAAAACCTCCTACTGTCTCTAGCCTTGTGTCTCAGGGCTGACTGCTTTCTAAGGTCCTTTAGCTCCTAACAATATTGTGATTCTGTGAGGCAGTCACACTACCTTAGCCACAAGGAAGACTTTGAGAATTCCAACCAATATGGTGAGAAATCTTGTTGCCAGTGTTGATGGAAACATAGTCGGCAGAAGAAGAGTCCTGTGGCTCCTTGCACCTTACTCTAGACCCATAGCTGTCCAGTCTATCCTTCCAGAGCTCTGGCGAAAGGTGAAACCAACAGGGGAAGAACTATACATTCATGCATGTAATACCATGTCCCCCTCAATTTTATTTCAAATATTTCTTATTTGTCCATGTAACTTTTTCCTATATAAATATTATTTTTAAAAGAATAAAATAGTAACTAAAGGTAAAGCATCAGGACAATTCTGCAGATCATCAGAGGGTCCCTCATGTTCATCCTTTCATTCACTGAATTCATCCTACAAATACTTCCTGAGCACCTGTAATATCTTGGTCACAATTCTAGATACCAGGGCTGTAACAGTCAACAGAGAGGCAAGTACCTGCTGTCATAGAGCTTATATCCTAAACAAAACTCAGTATTCCTTGTGATACTGCTGCTGCTGCTGCTCCTTCTCCTTCTTCCTTCCTCCTCCTCCAGTTTCTCCTTCTTTCCAGCGTTGCTTCTTTTCAAGTGATTAGTAGCACTGAAGCAAGAAATTCAGATTTTTTTGGTCCAGGGATAGTTACTTTTTCAATAGAGACGAAGCAATAAGAAATACATTATAATAAAAATAGCTGATACTTATGTATTGCCTGCCATCGGCTAGGCTTAATTACATATACTAATTACTTAACTCTTAATCTTATAAGGTAGATACTATCGTTATTCTATTTTTATAGATGACAAAAGTAAGGCAGAAAGAGATTGTCATTCAAGTTTTTACAAGGGTAGAAAACTGAAGAGCTAGAATTTGAAACCAGTTTAATATGTCACACCCCCAAAAAGATTTGATTTTATGTATTTCTAAATCAATACAAAATATCTCAGTCATCTGCTTCTAAAACTCTGCCTCTCTCTAGATGAAGAAAAGAAAAACTTCTGTGATGCAAAAATTAAAAGAGATAAAACTGCAAGGGAACAACAAAGTACGACCCCAGAATCTGTTTAGTTCCTCACCAGGAAAAGATGTTACAGGTCAGAAGCGTGGATTTTCAGGATGCCCTTCCTATTAGGGAATTAATGATAGTGATGGAGAAATAGGAAAATGCATCGATATGTGATACTAAAGCAATCTGTACTATCTGTGTAACCCCATGAGTACATAGAAGGACTGTGGGTGAAGTTTGGGCAAAAATCTGTTTGTGTTTTCAGGAACGTCTAGGGCCTGAGGTTGAGACCCAGTGTTAGAAATAGATGGATACATAAGACTTCATCAAATTAATGTCATTTTTTTCTCCCTTGTTTATAGGAAGTACAGTTGAAGAACACAAGTAGAGGGAGTGCAGGAAACAAGAATTACAGAATGTAGGAAGATCCTCATGGGGAGTGAAGAATGACATGCCACCGGCAGAATCC
Organism: Heterohyrax brucei; assembly: GCA_028571685.1. NCBI lineage: Eukaryota > Metazoa > Chordata > Mammalia > Hyracoidea > Procaviidae > Heterohyrax > Heterohyrax brucei. Next base: position 170,961,590 of record CM053142.1, on the reverse strand, counting down.
TTTGCTCTGCATAAGTTACCTGTTAAACATTGGAAGATCTACCAAAAAAAAAGAAATTGCTAACATTTCAAAAGACGGGCATTTCCCCCAGTGAAATAAGCAAGTAAACATTCCAACATTGTCTTTAGGAGTGATTGTTAAAAGCTTTGCACCTTGCAACTCTGGCCCTGGAATTGGTAGATTGCTGTTGATCCTTTTATCAACGATGTTCTATAGAAAAATATATATATCTATATCTATGTCTTAGTCCCTGCCTCTCAAGAGCCACAAATGCATGGGTGTTTTATAGATCCAGTTGCACTAAATTTGTCTCTCAATTCTGGCTGTTGGAGCCATCAATTAGCAGCCTTGTCTAAGTGGTTTTATTAATTTTGTCCTTATTTGCACTTCTTTTTGCGCAACATGGGCTCTTTGTTTCACAATGTGTGATAACCTCATCTGTCTGTCCCCTAGCCCCACTGTCACGATGACATCTGCCAAATTTGGCCTCCTTGATAGCGGCTAGCCAGCGTCAAGTAGCCACTCATTTTTCACCCACCAGATTTCATCTGTGGCATTTGTAGCAAATATACGTTGGATGCGTTTATTTTAGACACAAAGCTTTATTTTTCCACATCTTCCTGAAAACAAAAAAAAAAAAAAAAAAAAAAAACGAATAGTTGCAACCTTGAGGCCAATCATTTTTAGGCATATGTTTTAAGCATAGGAAGTCTCATTCTTGATGGTTCTTTCAAATGAGTTAGTGTGCCACCTAATTAGGAACTTCTCTTTTTTTTTATTTTTTCCACATAGAGCAGTATATAAATTTAGCATATCAATAATACAGTGTATATCAAACCATATGTAAAACTCTTTTTTTTTTTTTTTTTTAGTACAATGGTGCTATTTTGTAGTTTGTTATATGAAAGAATCTGGCCAAAACAGTAAAAGGTGAAAGCAAAACAAAAGATGAAGCCTGGAGCCAAAGATCACACAAAGAGGAAGGGTACTGAAAACCTCATCCATTTGGGAAAGAAGGCAAAGTCTCCCACTTACGCCTTCCAAAAGGAACTGACAGAAAAGTCCCCCGATGTAGAATTGGATTGGCGAGTCCAGAGAGGAAGCTGTGAGCGGAAAAGGCACTTGGGGTTTTAATAGTCCTGGTTTCTTTTTCTCACTGGAGAAACAAACATCTGCTGGCTCTGCCATGGACTCACCACCGTGTGACCTTGGGCAAGTCACTTCACCTCTCTGTGCCTCAGTTTCCTCATCTGCAAAATGGGGGCAATATGTCATCTACCTACCTCACAGGGGTGGTGTGAGGATTAAAAGGGTAATGCTCCAGATTTGGGTCCTGAGTTGCTCAGAAGATGTAATATCAGAGCCCTTGAGTTGCTCAATACAAGGAATTCTATCAAAAACCCTTTTATAGCATAGAGAACTGATGGACCAATGGACCTGATGTCTCAATCCTTGTCAATTAAACTCTCCAGACAACTTAATACTTTTTCAAATATTTTTCAAATTAAGTTAGGAACATCTGATGTACACTTTGATTTTGAATTCTGTGTTAGATTTATGAACACAAAGATAAGTCAAATAGCAGGCAAGCAAGAAAAAGACAGAAAAATTAAGAGATTATACCAGTGTAAGGTTGATTAAAATACTGTACATGCTAGAACTCACTGACTGTTCCAGGCAATTACTATCTATCTAGTAATATTCCTTTTAACATTATAAATGATAAAGCTCTTCATTTTGAAAAATGTACTTATTTCTTCACTATAGCCAATATCAGAAAAATGACCCTACATTTTAAATATAAAAATAAGATCTAACAAAAGTCACAAAGTTACTTTCCTTAACGAATTTTACCCTTATCCTTGGTTGGGTGTGTATACAGTATTTGTCTGTGTAGCACATATATATATGTACTGTATATATAGAATAGCTATTTGAGAGGCAATAATTCCTTTGAAATCAGATTTTTCCACATGTCTCCTTCAGAGAGTGGCCCATATTAGCTCTCCATGGGTGTGTCTTAACTATTCAGCTAAAAATTGGTGTGGAGAATTTCTAGAGGTGAGGGCCTGTAGCAGCATAGAGAAGGTTTCCCACTTATGGATTAAGGTAGCTCTTTTTATCTGCCTTTGAACTTTTTGGTGAAAAAAAGCCAAGTCTGACTATGCCATGAAAAAATTATCCTTTATATTCTTGGAAAGTTTATATGAGGAACAAAAAGAATAACATCTTCAGCTTTCCTCGCACTGGGCCATCTCAAAGTTCAGAGGCCAGGAGAAAGACTTCCTGGATCTCTGAGCTTGTACAAAAGGAGGGTCCTCTTGCTCAGTCAGCAAGCAAGCTAACTCTCACAGTCCATAGTGTGATTTGAATTCAGCACCCTAGGCATCCTGAGCAAGGTTCTGACCACTATAACCAAAAAACCAAACACATTGCTGTCAAGTCTGTTCTGACTCATAGCAACCCTATAGACAGAGTAGAAACTGCCCCATAGAGTCTCCAAGGGGCACTGGGCAGATTTGAACTGCTCGTCTTTTGGTTAGCAGCCATAGCACTTAACCACTAAACCACCCAGGTTTCCAAATAGACAGATATCAAAGAAGCTAAAGAAGTCATTTTTGCCCTCCTCCTCTTTTCCAGACATAGGTTCTGTAGAGTGAGACAGTGGGCTGCCCTTCCCAGGATGGTACTTCTGACTCTTGATTCTTGTTCCCTGTGTGCACTTTTAAACTTAACTGACTCCCAGTAAAACTTTACAAGGCAGAACTCTGTCAACTTACACGTTTCCTGACGGAGATGGATATGGTAATTCTGGGACTAGCTATGACCTACTTTATTCTCTTAATTCTATCCCTAGCCCCAAGTCACCCAATGAGGGAAGCTTAAACATGCAAAGCCATGTTATTTGTCTTAATTTTGGCCAATACAGGACCCTCTCCTACCCACTGCTGTTGAGTCAGCTCTGACTCCTAGCAACCCTATGGGACAGAGTAGAACTGCCCCTACAGGGTTTCTGAGTAGCAGCTGTCAGATTTGAACTGCTGACCTTTCAGTTAGCAGCAGAGCTTTTAACCACTGCACCTTCTCTCCTATTGGCTCATAAATCAATAAATTAAAAAGCAACTACTACACTAACCCAATAATTCTGAAGAAATAAACTAGAAGACAAATTGGTGTAAACTCTGAAAGTTAGTTGATCACGATATACTACAGTGGAATGACTCAGAACCGATACAAGGGAACACCCCAAATTTCCCAACTCAACCATTTATAAACCTTTCTTTAGAATGTTATTGCTGTAAAATTTTAAAATGAGATAATTTCAGGATCTTTATGGAAGAGCTGTAAATATTGGTAGACATAAGCTTTCAGTGGATAGACAGACTGTGTCCTTTAACTGACAGTACTTGATACCTAGGTCAGATTTCTATTCCAATTTCCCCAAATAATACAATAGCTTTATGTGAATATCTAACACTAAGTTTGAACATTAGGATCTACTCTCCTAGAGATAAAGGAAAACTCTCTCAAGAGCCACCGTAACACATGCACACACACACACATACACACATGCTCACCCTAAGTGTCCAGTGGAATAGCACACACACACACATGCTGCTCATCCTGCACATACAATGTAGTACTGAGAAGAAAAAAATAATCAATCTAAAAAAATACATCCTTGAAGAAAAAACAAAAAACAAAAAAATTCTAGCCTCCCTCAGGAATCCTCCCTCTCTTTGGAAAGTCAACATTTGTGTAAATGAAACCATGTCATACACTGTGGCTCCAAGGTTTATGTTACTAGTTTACACACTTGGGAAAAGACTTAGAGCAAAAGATGTAGCAGATTTTGCTTTCCCATTTATTGTTTGGCCAGCTTTGCCAATGTGGTGCTATTGTTTCTTTAAGAAAGTACTTGACTAAAAAAAGAAAAAAGAAAAAAAAAGAAAGCATAGACATATTTTTTTAAAGTATGAAAACAATTCTATAGATAGATGGCTTCGTAAAATAGCATTAGGTCTTGTCACCACCACCTTTCCACATTTTATCACTCACAAGTAGATGTGCTGTTCACACCAAATGGTGAGTTTGGGGGTGCAGGGTCAGGAGATGAGAATGTTTCAAAGTTAGAAGATGTTATATTTTGTGGGTTCTCAAACTCAGCAAAACTAGTGATGTATTAGCCAATGTAAACACCTTGATCCAGAGCATGGAGTAAAAATAGGGAGAAAGAAAAAAAGGTCTTACGGGCAAATGGCAGAACCAAAGAATGATCAAGTTACTCATTGATTTTTGTGCTCTCTGCTCTAAAAACAGATATTAAGCACATGGAGAAAATAAAATCAAAGAGAAAGAAAAACACATAGATTCACCTGCTAAAAACAGCTTCTGCCACACCCTTCTTGGGTGATTCTTTGGCATTTACTGGTTTGCAGAACATATTCTCCCTTCACCTGAACATCTCAAAGAGCAGTGGCTCTCGTGGGACGCGATCACTGAGCTCATTAGAAAGTGTTGGGATGTATTTTCTCGTGAGATGGGGGCTATCTACTGATACAGAGCGAGAAGAACTGGCAACAAAACGGTTGAAAGAGATGGCTAATGATCTGTGAAGATTTTTTTTTTTTTGCTTTTGGTTCATGTTGTTTTTGTTTTTACTACTTTATACAGTTTTAATGAATATCTTGATGTTCAAAAATCACTTCATTCTTTTTATTTTAAATATTGGAATGAGGAATAATAAGTTAAACCATTATAGACTCCTTCAAACTACAGGCTAGGTAGAAATGTATGTTTAACTTAGTGTTAAAGCTATCTTCAGACTATTTAAAGTGTTTTACTATTTTTAATCTTAAAAGAGTGTACTAATTTATTAGAGACAGAACCCGTTTGGCTCTCTTCAGAAGAAAGGGTGTCCCCACTCAAATCATATGGGCTTTCCCATCAGTGGTTTCAAAAGACATATCAGATTTGTGCTGTGGCATCACTTATTTTAAAACAGAAGAACTGTGATTCTTGATCCCCCTGCAGCATTATGAGCATAAAGTCCAGAATCTGAGGGGGCAGAAATAAGAGGAAAATTTGGTTGGTTCTTTGTTTGTTTGTTTGTTTGTTTGTTTTCAGTGCTAGTGTTTAATCCTATAATACATATTTGCTTAGTGCTATTTTAATATTCTAAAAGACTTTCCGGTAGGTTTTACAACCTGAAACACACACACACACACATACATATATATGTACAAATACATATATATATATATATATATATATCTTTTTGTGTGATTTCTATTTAAAAGCAAAACAGATAAGAAAACCGTTGGAAGCTTTAAGTGCATATGGTACAGGATAAAGACATCAGTTTAGAAAGCCAAGTCCTACCTGGAACAGTGCTTTTTTTCCTTAAAGAAGTCTCTCATAGATGAGACAGAGGGCCCAGGGGATTTTTGAAATACTCTTCCAGTTCTTATTCTTACAGTATGCACCTCAGAATTTTAAAGAGGGCTAACCAACCTGGAACTACAGAATTAAAGGTATCTTTTAGAAAACATGCATTCTTCATGTTCTCTCTTAATTTAGGATTACATGCTGATCTTAAACATGGTCCCTGTTTCTCTGCCTTCTTCACCTGTCATTCATGTGGTCTTTTTAGAGAACAGCAATAATATTTTTAAAAAAACAAAAAAGAAGAAGAAAATAAAAGTCTAAATGTTGCTGCATCATTGACACTTGAGTTAAGATGGAGACAGACTTTCTCCTACTTAATAATTGACACTGAATCACCTGTCACCTTCAAAATGACTGTTCTCAATCCCTAGAATCTGTCCTTTTCTTAAGTACCCAGGCCTACAGTATCCTGAAAGAAAGAAAACTTATGTTCTTTTACCCAAAATGCACCAACATGAAATAGAAAGAATGAAAACAGCACTCTAAAATCTCATCCAAGCCACTCACTGGCCCACTCACCCCCCACAGCAAAGTCACTTCGGTTAATCCCTTAATCTGATTCTGTCTGGATATTTATCTTGGGCCCACTGCTAAACACACTGCAGGACACACCTGGAGATTTCTACTGTCTATTTACATCTCTTACCTGTGTCTGTGTCCCACAACAATGTCTATTCAGAATGTCAAAAACTCTCTAGCACCATGAAGATTGTATGCATTTTCCATAAAGGCCCTAAATACCACAGCAGAGCTCCTTTGGGTAAAAAGTTAATGGAATTGGGTTTGCATCACGTATTTTGCTTTACAATGCTTTTATCACATTTATAGGACAACTGTGATAAACTTACAGACACTGAATTAATTTTCCCTGCTACTTAGAAACCAGAAAAGAATGATTGATCATTCATGACATCTGTCTTAGTTTGAAAACAATATTTTTTTATTAAATTTATTCTGAGTGTATTTGAAATTCTTATTCAGTTCATTTATGGCAGAGGAATTCACCGCTAATGACTTCTGAAAATGTAACTAACTGAATCATTATCTTACTTTTACTGTTCAATAAGCATATTTTGAAAATGTATGGCTAGAGTGTCATAATAAAATATCTTTCTTTAGTAATTACATTAAAATTAATCATGTTTGATTAATTAGTTCTTTTGGATAATGTTGGTGTAATGTGTCATTCCTTAAGAATTCTACTGTTATGTAGCCTTTTTACTAATTAAGGTCATTGCAACAAATAAACATGAAAATTTATTCAGCAAAATGAAATTAATCATATGCCAAAATGGAGATATATAATTTATAGATTATATTTCAAAATAAATGTTTCAAAGGACTTGTACCAACTATGTAAGAGATGTATAAATTGTATAATATGCATTAACAATAAAGCAGGTTGAAGAAACAGATCCCCCTCACTGTAATCCAACAGTGAGTTACAATCTATGATGTAAAGTGTTTGGGAAAAGATTTCTCACCTCAAGATCCAAAGACAGGAACATAGTGGAAGTGCCCTGTAGATTTGCAAAGAGGCTGGTGGATTTGAACTGCTGACCTTGGTTAGCAGCCAAGCTCTTAACCACTGTGCCACCAGGGCTCCTCAACATGTTATATAGGGTGCATAATATACAGAAGGCATTTCACACACTCCTGAGATGTTTTATAAGAATGTGATCACTCCACATGGAGTTTTTGTTTCAACAGATCTTTCTAATTCTTTTCTGAATAGATACTGTAAACATCACACTGAACAGCATTTGTAGAAGTGTAAGTGAAAAAATTGTCAATATCCCTCTTATGGTTTAAAAGCATCTCATTCCATTTTCCTTTTGTTAAACCTGCCACTAGCCATTTAGAAAGTTATCCAAACATATACACATAAAAGTTTCATGAACTTTGTATTGGTTTTAAAGAAATGATAATAATAATGAAATTTCTCTTAATATCTTCCCCGAAGCCATTGGTAGCCCAGCTCACCATCACTCCCATCCATGTTCCCTAAGGTTTTCCTGGATTTCCCCGCGACTAACTTTTCCAGGTTGCTTCTTCCTCAAGTGGTCACTTTCTTTTGTCTGTCCCTTTTCCCCACTCACTATCCTTTGTTCCTCCCACCACCACCCTGGACAATACCTTTCTGCCATTCTTCCCCTAAAACATCATTCACACGAAGCTACTATGGTGATAAAGTCACTGGGTGGTGCAAAGAGCTGAATTCTATGCCAAATGGGTGGAGGTTTCAGTTCACCCAAACATGCCACCCAAGAAAAGCCTGATGATCCACTTCTGAAAAATCACGGTTTGCTATGAGCCACAGTCGACTCCAAGGCCACTGGTAATCAGGTTATGACCTTTCAGGGAAGGTTTTCTGAATAATGAGAAGGTGAAGGCAGTTCAGCAGAGAGTAGAAAACAACTTCCAATTCGGTGTCAGACATCACTGCTCTTATACAGCGATCAAAGAATTTCTGGCTACTGTATGCCTGCTGTCATCTTAGGAAGATTGCTCCCTCTCTGTTGTCAAATCTCCCAGGAAAGCCTTCCTTTCTAGCCGTTTATCTTCTCTCTTTGAAAGAACTTGTAGGGCAATCCTGTCAAGTTCCGATGCAAAGCGGTTCCTCACTCACCTTTGTACATTCCAGCTTTCCCAGTGGTGGGATGGTGGTAGGGCTCCCTTTTCATTACCAAAGTTGTCCTAAAAGGGCTTTTTCCTAAACAAAAGATTTATTCTGTCCCTAAGGGGATTTCTGCCTTCCTCCAAGGTCATTTGGGTCAAAGAACAGCCTTTTTTAAAAAAATAACATTGTTTCCTTCCTGTTAGATACCTATCAGTGTTAGTCACCACCACCCAACAATTACAATGGTTCATATTTGCTGAGCACTGACTGTGGAATAGTCACTATCTGAACTGGTTCACCTGTATTCTCTCATTCGTCCTTTTAACAATCCTGTGAGTCAGACACTATTATGAACTTCATTTTACAGAGGAGAAAATGGAGGCACAAAGACATCATTTAACTTACTAAGCATTGCCGAAAGGCAAAGCCAAGCTTGGACCTGGGTCTAAGGGCAATAAACATCTGTATTAACTACTTTATCATGCAAGTCTCAATCCGCAGACCCAAAGAATGCTCCATACGCTGACTGCTTTGCATGCTACTGGCAGAAATACCATGAATTACAAGCTACAGGCAGAAATATCATTAATTATACCTTTGAGTGATAAACTATTCTTAAGTATGCTATTATCAAGATAAATAAGCACGTCTGTGCAATAACCAGTTTATCTAATGGGCTTTCAGTATTACCCACTGCAGTTCCTCTGCTTGTTCACATTGCAACGTCTGTATAGTCCTTGACATTCTGTACAGAACATCCAATGATAAGCCACTCTCACTATCCCTCAGTAAGGAAGACTATGTCTTGTGTAATCCAGAAATAAACGACATCCACATAAGGAAAACTAAAAGCTAATCATAGTGAATCTTGCCAAAAGCTCTGGCAACTATCCACCTACTTTTTCTCCTGGCAGCTTGTCAAACTCAGGGTGGTCTCAAGAGATACGGGTGAATCAGTTATTCTAGAAACACGGCTGACAGTTTCATGAGACTCATGTTCCTATATCCCTGCCCTTCAAAACTGTCTCAGTCAAGCTGAAAGGGTACAGTGGGTTCCCAAAGTGTACATTGCTGGTCCTAGATGGGGAGTTTTCAAATTGTCACAATGATGAGAGTTTTTACTGTCATTTGTTGGGCAAGGGTCAGAGCTCCAGACACTCATGTAGATGATAAGCTTGTATATAACTACCTAATCCTAGAATACAGCTGTAATTTGTTCCTATACTCAAAGTATTTTTTCACAGTTTTAACATAAGCTGAATTTTCTGAAAATGCACTACACCACTGTGTAAATCAAGGGAAGGATGTACTTTATTTGGTTTGGAATTTAACCAAGAGTTGTCCACTGCTGTAGAAAATCCTGCCACTGACAACAACGTTAAGTGTGATACTGGTGTCTCTCCTCTCCCCAGTAGTATCACTCTGCACTTGCAGCTGTCGTATTCACGGCATTTCCCATCTAGGTGCAAGCATCAACCACTTCCTTGTATTTTCTAGTAAAGCTGTGCCTGAGTGCTTCCACGTTACAGTGCATATTATTTTATTGCAAATTGTTTTCCTTTTATGTCTCCTTTATAGCACAGCTTAGGCACCATTTTGATTTTGTTGAAATTATATATGTCAACATTATTTATGAATATCACTTTGGGACATGAAAGAGTATAGTAAAAGATGTTTGCTACAGAAAGGAGGGCATTGGGTTGGATAAGAGTGGAGCTGCTTCTATATATACCAATTATGACACTCTCTGGACTGTGTCATGTAGAAGTTACAGCCTTTGCCCTCTTCTTAGTGAGGTATCCTAAATGCAAAGCTGAGCTGAAAGCTACTCTCTTCTCACCTGTCTATGCATAGAGATTAAACATCTTTGGAAACCAATAAAGGAAAATGGTTACGGTTAATGCAACATCTGGTTTCTAAATTTTCTTTCCTTCACCCTGTGATGGGATAAGATGACTTTAAAAAGAATAAAGCAATCACTAAAAACAGAACAGATGTAAATTGGATTTGAGACAATTACAGCAGTACATCAGATGTGAAACTTGACCTTGGACTTCAAGTAAGGTAGGAAATGTGACCTGGCAGGGAAGTTGAAAATGACCCAATAGCAGTAGGTTTAGTTTTGGGGTTTTTGGTGTCAGGAGAGGTAAAGACTGAGTAACTGTCTTGTAATTTTCTAACTCTTCTTGTTTAATTCAGTGACTCATGCTTAGCTGCCCAGCTATCTCTGAAGGGTCTTCAAAAAGAAATGATGGCAGTCACAGACTCATTCACAGCAACTTCTGTGTACAAGCACAGTGACTGAGTCTATCATTCCACTTCACAGACATGGAGCTGTTCTTCCATTTCCAAATCTCTAAAAAAGGATGTGTGTAGGTGCATGCGTACATGTGTGCTGAGAGAGAGGGAAAGACCTTGGCATGATTGCTTTTCAAGACAGTGTGGAAGACTACAGTAAGAGAGGCAGAAAGATTACTCCAGGGCTGTGCCATCCATCTTATTTGGCCACGAGCTTCTAACTCAGCCACCCATATGCAACTTTAAATACTCAAAGACTGAGTTACCCCGGGACCAAATTTCTCTCATAATTTCTTTGCCTCTCCCTTTGATTTAAAGATCATTAGCGAACTGAGTCGTTCTCAACTCCCTCTAATACCCAAATAGATTCTTTTAGACTGTTAAGATTGAAAAGTCTCTTTTGGTGTCTATAGACCTCACTGCCACAGTAAAAGCTACAGTGAAATAACTTGATACATGTTTGTGCTAGAATGTGCTGCTTGTTCACCTGTTCACTCTCAAATCCATTCTCTTGGTCTCATTTCTTTCATAAGGAATTACATTTCCCAGAAACTATGGTTCCTTGTTTGGCCAAAAGAAGATACTAGCAAAAGATGGAGGGCAGAGGCAGGAAGAAGCTTGGGTGGTTCCTCCCTGTTCTCTGTTTCAAGTAGTATCTCCAACAGCGGTGGTGCTTCCTCCATGGTTTTTGCCCGCCACCGAGGCAAGTACCATTTACACTCTGTCTATCTAAATCTCCCTGATGGAAACCCCGCCTCCTCTCTGTGCCTCTCTAGTCCTGTGGATGATAGTGACTTTCTGATGTGGTTCTTCTCTGAGCTGACTACCTCAGTTCTTCTGCTGTTCACATTAAATACTTTCTGTGTTTATTCCCCTAACCAGACCTTAAAAAAGAAACACAGAGATAACACAGTGCTAAGAAATAGAAGCACCAAAATAGGGCAAAGGAGGGGTTGTATTGTGGCTATTATACTTCTAGATGGGAGATCTGGACAAATTAACACAATGTCTATGAGACTTGGTTTTCTTTGAAATAGTAGTAATAATAATAACAATATCTAATTAATATTTGTGCTTGAGGATTAAACATTGCCATGTGATAGTTACTAAACTTACAGTTTTCTCAAGCTAGTTTTGAATTTTCCAAAAATAAAACTTGAAATTGACATAGGGTAGAAAAACCAAATAAGACCCAAAATAAGGCCGAAAAAAATTATTCTCTCTCATCACTATAATTTAATTGTAAGATAATTTTTTGGAAGTTGGCATGGATATATATACTCTAAGAAGAGAAGGCAGTTTCCTAAATACAATAAATTTAGCTTTATGAAAAATTCATTACATTGTCTTAATTATTGTTTTCAACCTTTTAGTTTCTCTGTGGCTAGGTGAAAATACTGATACAGTATAGCACCAGCCTGTTCATCCACTTCTGTTTGGCATGGTTTCTAGAATGTTTATTATTATTACTTCCACTGTTATTATTAAGAATAAGAATATTAATTAAGGATCCACTGTATCAATTGGTTCCAATCTGCCTGGAACTGAGGAGAATGAAGAACACCAAAGATACAAGGGAAATATTAGCCCAAAACACAAAAACACCCACATAAACCAGACATTTCATCAGTCTGAGTCCAGTCTGAGAACTACATGGTGCCTAGCGACCACCAATGACCACCCCTACAGGAGATAAAACATAGAGTCCCCAGTGAAGCAGGAGAAAAGTGGGGTCCAGAACTTAAATTCTAGTAAAAAATGAAAAGACTTCACTTAAGGATCTGGCTGAGACTGGAAGAACCCCAGAAAACATGGCCTTAAGATTCTCTGTTAACCCAAAACTGAAACTGCTCCTGAAGCCAACTCTTCAGACAAAATTAAAGTTGAGTTATAAGGCATAAGGCATAAAATGATACTTGTAAAGAGTGCGCTTCTTAGTTCAAGTAGATACACGAGACTAAATGGGCCATTCTTATCCAGGGTGAGATAATAAGACAGAAACTTACAGCAGCTGGTAGAATGGACATAGGAAGTCCATGGAAAAAAGAAGGAGTGCACTGCCACATCAGACAGATAGCAGCTAGGGTCACATAGCAATGTGTGAACAAATTTTTGTGTGGGAAACTAACTTGAGCTGTAAATTTCCACTGAAAGCATAATACAAAGAAAAAAGAACAAAAAAATTAAGGATCTAAGGAAAACCCAACCAAACTAGCTGCCATGCAGTTGATTCCAACTTATAATGGCCCTATGTGTGTCAGAGTAGAACAGTGTTTCACAGGCTTTTCAATGGCTGATCTTTGAAAAGGAGATCTCCTGGCCTTTCTTCTGAGTGCCTCTGGGTAGATTTGAACCCTGAAAGAATTAGCAGCCCAGCACTTAAATATCTGCGTCACCCAGGGACTCATATATACCCAAACCAAACCCACTGCCATCAATTCAATTCTGACTCACAGCAACCCTGTAGGACAGAGAAAAACTGCCCCACAGGGCTTCCAAGTCTATAAATCTTTACTGAAGCAGACTGCCACATCCTTCTCCTGTGCAATTGCTGGTAGGTTCACACCACTAATCTTTCAGTTAGCAGCCAAATGATTAACCACTGTACCACCAGGGTATTTCACGGACTCATACCAAGGAGGAATTCTTTTCGTTAGGATTTCTGATGTTTGTTAGCTCACGGTATCTGCTTTTCTAACAGTAGTCACCTTTCTCCCAGATATGATTTTCACTCGGCAAAACCAAGTAAAAAACTGCTAGTGTTTGAACCTAAAAGCCTTTGTACCATGAGACAAAATGTAAAATATCATGTCTAACATTTTCTGGGCTGTGTCCATATAATTCTGTCTCTTTCTTCACCTCACCCCAACCCAGCGCAGGTCACAGAACTACAGCCTTTTCCACATGATAATTTTTTACTACTAATTTGGTATTTTCAGTCTGTGCCTATGTAATACTAAAATAATTACTCTGGCAATTATAATCAATTCAAGGGAATAATGCAAATAAGTCAGTTGATTGTCATTTTGTATAAACCAAACACCATTAGTTTTCCAACAAGTTCTACTGTATTCATTAGCATACAACTTTAGCTACTGTGCCTTTTACTCTTCGTTACATTTATCCCACAGCATATTCTTTCTGAAACTTTGTATTATTCTTAGTAATTTATTGAGTGGTATTTGACGGTCTGGGTCTCTTAGTCCTCAGACTTTTAAATTTTCCATAATGTCAAAGAATAGAAATATCCCTTATGTAGCAAACTCCAATTCCCTGAAAGGAAAGAGAACTATTTTCAAGTCCTTCTTAAGCCATGAGGATTTATTTTGCATCTTTCAATATGTGCATAACATTATTACAAATCCTCTTTGGGGTTGCTTTTGCAGGACCCAGGGGTATATCAGTCAACTGGAAAAGCAATTTGAGAACCTCTAGGACTGATTTTTGAAAATGCGGTATCCACGGAAACAGCCTTTAGATGCTATCCCAGCAAATGCTGGCAGCTCTGTGCTTGTGTGGAAGACGCCTTCTGCGGGTTTGTCTACAGGCCGTTCTGTGGATACCATCACTGTTTAAACACAGCGCATTCTATGCCATATCCTTGTATGACCACTTTGCAAAATTTCCGTGTAGAGACGTGTATTTCCCAGTAAGAGTATGCAGTAAGCCAAGCAGCCTGGTAAGAGGGGGAAATTCTGCCAGTGAAAGGTTTACTTAAAATCTTTTGGAAACATTCATGCTCTCTGGGTTGGTTTGTACAATACTGTTGTTGTTGTTCACTGCCACAGGGTTCCCTCTGATTCACAGAGACCCCAACTCATGGCAACCACAGGCACATGGAACCACATATTACCAGATCCTTCACCATCCCCATGGTGAGTTGAAAACCACACCTTTGTGATCCATAAGGTTTTCACCAGCTGATTCTTACGAAGTGCAGGGCCTTTCTTCTGGTCTTTCTTAGTCTAGAAGCTTCCCTGAAACTTAGTTAGGACTTACTGTTATAAACGTTGTAGCAACACCCCAAAGCCTCCACTGACAAACAGGTGGTGACTGTACACCAGGTACACCAGCTAGGACGCGAACCTAAGTCTCCTGCATGGAAAGTGAGAATTCTACCACTGAATCGCCAATGAGATGACTCTCAAACTCCAGCTGATAGCACTCCAGCACTTCCAAGGAGATATCTGTACAGAAGAACCACAAATTCTTAAATCATCATATTCTCCTTTCCTTGAGAAGTAAATAAATGCAGGAAAGCAGATGTGGGTGAGCATAGAAAGTTCTGTGTGCATTTGGCCACGGTGCGGTCTCTGAAAATGTGGTCTCTGTCCCAGGAGCTGAGGAATGCAGGCAAACTTTCTGAAGATGCAACTTGGATAATCCTACTTGGAGCTCTTCTTCCAGTAGTTTTGACAGATCGCACACAACAACTCACACTTTCTCACCAGGTCCCCTTGGGATCAATGCTACACATTTTAGATGCAAGTAGACAGGATTAGCAGTGAAGTCTGTGAACCATGGAACACAATTTTCCTCTCCATGTAACTGGCCCTTCTGGGGATCAAACCTATGACTGTGGGCTCATTAGCACTCTACTCCATCCATGCCCAAAACAAACACAGTTTTGAAGCCAGAAGAGCTTCAAACCAGACATAAGAATGTAATCAACAGAACCACTGGAAAGCACATAAAGTAAACACTTTCTATATAGGCAAAAAGAACAGAAGATTTGGAAAGAGGCTACATTCTCTGAATCCCTTAGTCATCCAAAGGTTTACTGGAAATTTCCACTTGGATAGCTTCCATTACTTTGACTTCAACCCATTTCTCTCTCTCAGCACTCACCCCTAAACGTAATTTGCCATTTGAAACTTTTGGTCTATGGCACTATCACATTATCAGCCAGCCAAGCTCAGATTGGTTGGAGCTGTCCTTAACAACACATTCAACCACCCAATCCACATTTAGTTCAAAACAAAGTCCATCAAAGCTTTTATTCAAATCTGTCTCACGTCTCTCTTCCAGCCTGTTCCCTTAGGTATCATCTTAGTCCACCCCTCTTCACCTGCTGGAGAGTTGAAATAAGTGCCTACCAGTTCATTGAGCTCCAATCCATTTTATTTACCACTATTAAACTTCTTCTGTTTAACACCTCCTTTCAAAAACCTTCTGTGGCTCCCCAGTACCCTACCCTTTTAATTTGTTATTTTACTTTTTCCTACTATCTGATACAACCAAACTACGTACGCTACTTTTGTATAAGTCATTTACCCTACCTAAAAACTGTCCCCCGCCCTAGTCAGTCAGTCCATCCATTTAAAACGCAGCCCATATTCCAACTCTCACTTTCTACGCTACTTCAGCCCTACAAACTTTTCATTCTAAACTCCTAGAGTCTGCATTTCATTAGCATTTTTTAGGAAGCTAATTCTTTACTAATGTGTCATTAGTTGTTTTGTTTTGTTTCTCTAAGTAATGTTTGTCTGCCAATCATATTGCAAGTTCTCCAAAGGCAAGGATTTGGCTTTTACCTCACAGGCACTCATTGAGTCCTAGAGGAAACCTTGGTGGTATAGTGGCTAAGAGCTAAGGCTGCTAACTGAAAGGTCAGCCATTCAAATTCACCAGACGCTCATTGGAAATGATATGGGGCGGTTCTACTGTCCTATAGAGTCACTATGAGTTGGAATTGACTTGACAGCAATGGGTTTGCTTTCTGTTTTTGTTCAACATATGAAAGTAGGGACAGTGGTACTTCATTGGCAGAATTCTTGCCTTCTATGCAGGATACCAGAGTTCCATTCCCAATCAGGGCACCTATGTACAGCTACCATTCACCTGTCAGTGAAGGCTTGCATGTTGCTATGACACCGAACAAGCTTTGGCAGTGTTTTTAGATTGAGATGGACTAGGAAAACATGCCTGCCTGATGATCTACTTGTGAAAACTTTATGGATCACAATGGTTTGATCTGTGTGTAACTATGAGGATAGTGCAGGATCAGGCAGTGTTTGTTCTGTTGTGCAAGGTGTCACCATGAGTCAGGGGCAAATTCCACAGCAGCTAGTCACAATGATAACATGTGAGAGGTGCCATTCTGGGAACATAAAAACTAACTCACTGCCTTTGAGTCTATTCCAACTCATAGCAAACTTATGGACAGAGTAGAATTATTTCCATAGAGATTCCAAGAAGCACCTGGTGGATTTGAACTACTGACCTTTTAGTTAGCAGCTGTAGCACTTAATCAGTACACCACCGGGGTTTACATTCTGGGAATATAGCAGTAAACAAAACATTTACGATACTTTAAGGGACAGATGAACAAGAAATAAGTACTGTGCATGAACACATACTTGCAAATAGCAGAACACAGAAAACTAAGAAGGGTGACATGATAAACATGAACTGAATCGCTACTGCTAATTCAACTCCTTTCTGGGGCCAGGCGTCTAATGAGAAAATGAGTGCTTTACAAAACAAATTATTTTCTCATTCTTTCCTGGGTTCCCTTCTTCACTAGATTCTGTACCTTACAAATCCCATTCAGTTATCTGGTTCCTTCCTCTTTGCACATGATGCCACACTGATCTTCTTCTGAGCTTCTGTCATTATAATCTGCTGCCCAACAATACCTTCAGCTAGGATTGTGCTGTCCAATATTGCAAGCACTGAACATTTGTGATGTAGCTGGTCCACATCGGACTGTGAGGTAGGTGTAAACTCTCAGATTGAAAGACATGACACACACACAAAAAAAGAATATGGCATAATTCATGTTTTTATAATGATCACATGTTGAATTATAATATTTTAGGTATACTGGGTTAAAGGAAATGTAACTATTATCAGCCATACTTTTATTCCTTGATGCAGAAAAGGCATTGAACAAACTCCAACACCTATTCATGTTAAAAACTCTCAGCAAAATAGGAACGGAAGGGAAATTCCTCGACATAATAACTGGCATTTATACAAAGCCAACAGCCAGCATCATCCTAAGTGGAGAGAGTCAAAGCATTCTCCATGAGAAAGACCACCAGATAAGGACACCCTTTGTCAACACCTTTACCCAACATCCTGCATGTGTATCCTCATTTGAAAGATGCCATAATCCTTCACACAGAAAGCCGTAAAGAAGCCACAAAGAAAACTACTAGAACTAAGAGAAGATTTCAGCAGATAATCAGGATACAAGATAAATGTACAAAAATCAGTGGGATTCCTTTACACCAACAAAGAGAACATCGAAGAGCAAATTATCAAAACCATACCATTTACAATAGCCTCCAAAAAGACAAAATGCTTAGGAACAAATCTAACTAGAGGTGTAAAAGACCCACACAAAGAAAACTACAAGACCAAGACTCCACTGTGAGAAACCAAACGAGACCTACAGAAGTGGAGAAAACTACCATGATCATGAATACAAAGACTCAACATTGTGAAAAATGCCTATTCTATTCAAAGCAATCTATATGTACAATGCAATCCCAACATAAATTCCAATGACATTTTTAATGACATGGAAAAACAAATCACCAGTTTCATATGGAAATGGAAGAAGCCTCGAATGAGTAAAGCGTTACTGAAGGAGAACAAAGTGGAAGGTCTTACACTACCTGATTTTAGAACCCATTACAGTCTCACAGTGGTCAAAATGGCCTGATACTGGTACAAGAACAAATACAGAGACCGAACTGAAAATCCTATTTCACAAAGGGCCAAAGTTCATAAACTGGGAAAAAAGACAATCTCTTTAACAAACGGTATTAGCATAGCTGGAAATCTGCCTGCAAAAAAATAAAACAAAATCCATATTTCATACCATGAACAAAAACCAACTCAGAATAGATCAAAGATCTAAATATAAACTCTAAAACAATAAAGATCATGGATGAACTAGTAGGGACCACACTGGGAGCCCTAATGAACAGACTACAAAATGTTCATAACAATGCACAAGTACCAGATGAGAAAATAAATAACTGGGAATGCCTAAAAATCAAACACTTATGCTCATCCAAAGAGTTCACCAAAAGAGTAAAAAGACTACCTACAGACTAGGAAAAAAGTTTAGATATGACAAATCCAGCTTAGTCAGGGTCAAATCTCCATAATCTATGAAATACAGTAAAAGTGCAACAAAAGGACAAACAACCCAACTGAAAAATGTGCAAAGGATAAGGACAAGCACTTCACCAAAAAAGACATCCAGGATGATAAGAGATACATGAGGAAATGCTCACAATCATTAGCCAATAGAGAGATGTAAATGAAAACTACAATGAGATACCATCAAACCCCAACAAGGCTGGTATTAATCAAAAAAACACAAAATAAAAACTGTTGGAGGGGCTGTGGAGAGACTACAAAATTTCCACTGCTGGTGGGAATCTAAAATGGTGCTACCACTTTGGAAATCAATTTGGCACTTTCTTAAAAAGCTAGAAATAGAAATACAACATGATCCAGCAACCCCACTTCTTGGACTATGTCATAGAGAAGTAAGGACTGTCACATGAATAGCTAGATGCACACCAATCTTATTGCAGTACTATCCACAATAGCAAAAGGATGGAATCAACCTCCACGTCCACCAATAGACAAACTGATAAACAAACTATGGTATATTCACACAGTGGAATACTATGTGTTGATAAAGAACACAGCAATGATCTTGAGAAACATCTCATAGCATAGAAGAATCTGGTAGACATTGTGCCGAGTGAAATCAGTTACAAAAGGGCAAGTGTTACATAAGACCACTATTACAATGACTCAGGAAAAAGCTTACATGCAGAAGAAAACAGTTTTTGATCGTTATAAGGGTGGTGAGAGAGGGAGGGATATATACATTCATTAGATAGTAGATAGGAATTGGATCAGGTGAAGAGAGGAACAGCACACAGCAGAAGGGAGGTCAGCACAGCTGCACTAAACCAAAAGCTAAATGTAACCCAACAATTTAAAGATAGTAGCAAAGGCAGGAGTCTGGGGACTATAGTTTCAGGGGACATCTAGGTCAAATGGCATAACAAAGCTTTTTTTAAGACAATTATTTTGCATCCCACTTGGGCGAGTTGTGCCTGGAGTCTTAAAAGCTATAAAGTGAGCATTTAAGTAGCATCAATCGATCACAACACGCCTGGAGCAGACGAGAATGAAAGACATCAAAGACATAAGGAAAATATGATTCCAGGAGACAGAAAGGGCTACATAAGATGACAGAAGAACTAGATGGTGCCTGGCTACTGCCAGTGACTGCTCAAACAGGGAACACAACATAGAGTCCCTGATGCAGCAGGAGGAAAATGATACACAGACCTAGAACTCTATTAAAAAGGCCAGACTTTATGGTTCAACAGACTTAAGGGACTCTGGAAGACATGGCCCCCGGATCTTTGTTAGCTCAGAGCCAAAACCATTCCTGAAGACAACTTTTGAGACAAAGACTGAACTAGACTGCAAGATATAGAACAATACTGATGAAGCGCATGCTTTTAGGCTGAAGTACAAACATGACGTTAATTGGGCAGCTCCTGTGCGGAGGTAAGAGGAAAGTGTGGGAGGCAACAGAAGCTGGTTGAATGGACACAGGAAATACAGGGTGGAAATGGGGAATATGCTTTCACAGAGTGGTGAGAGCAGTGACAGCTACCTAGCAGTGTGTGTGCAAGTTTTTCTATGACACTTTGACTTGCATTGTAAACTTTCACTTAAAGCACAATAAGATACATTTCTTTTCAAAAAACTATGACTATTAGTTTTATCTGTTTCTTTTTACTTTTTTAATGTGGAACATTTTAAAACTAAATGTGACTCATGTTTGTGGCTCTCATTCTATTTCTGTTGGGCAGGGCTTATTTAGAAGTTCTACCAGGCATTCAACAGATATTGAGCACTTACTGCAAGTCAGGCACTATTCTACTTGGTGTTGAACTTCAAGTCCTGCCAGTACTTCAATTTAGTGAATCTAAACTGAATGTGCCTGGATGTGCACTGAATGTGCAAAGCTAATATGCCAAAGTAGGCAGACTACTCTGTGATCTAACAACAAAGACACACAAAAACAAATGAATCAATTATATACAACATTCTAGAAGCCCTAAACATCAAAATCCCAGACCTGACCTGGTGGGAACAAACATCTCACAGGCAAATCAGCTGCAGCTAATGTGGTAAGGGGAGCAGGGGCATTTAGAAACACTTTTGCACAGCGGGAGAGACAGAGTGGCAGAGAGCCCACTCACACCTCCAGAATCAGTAAAAAATGGCATTTAATCGCTGAAAGCTAAGTAGGTTGCATCTAAACTACCAAGTGAGGAACTAAAACTTTCCCTCCCCCTTCTCCCAGTGCTTCCACCATCCTTCTCTGTACAGAGCCAAAGCCAGCTCCAGCGATTAATACATCCCCTAGGCAGGAAGTAGGATCCCTTATGCATACCCTAAGTCATTCTTCTAACCTTGTAGAGGTAATAATTTAACAAACTGGAGGGAAGAATGGAGGGGAATAAACTGCTGGCTCCCCTAGGCCAGAAACTGAGGGCAAAAACCACTTCTTTGCCTAGGTACAGGCATAAGGGTACATGGACCTTGAATGCCTCTCACCTCTGCAGACAGCATCAGGGATCTGTAATATGGATGCAAAGCCAAGGAAATGCTTTTCCTACAGACAGTCATGGACAGCTGTCAGCCCTCTGCCTTTCTCAGCAAGTATAACCAGATACCTGTGCCTACACCAATTATCCCTGCCCATGCAGGACTATAGGGGAGAATGTGCAATACACAGTCGATGATTAACTACCTGTACACCTGACCTAAGAAAAGTAAATGGATTCCTTGGCTTAAATACCCAGCAACAGCTCTAACCACCTGATGACAGGATGCTAGAGCTTCAAAAGCATGAAAGGTCAAATTAGTTCACATGATCAGCCTATTTGGGCATTTCAAAACAAAACAATTAGCTAGAACACAGTAAGTAAACATAAAATAAATGAATACAACAACTTAATGATGGCTTGGAGACAACAGTCAATATCGAATCACATAAGAAGGCAGACCACAATGGATCCAGAAAACAACAAACACAAGAATCAAGAAATTTTCGAGATGAAGAGAACTTTGTGGAATTATCAGAGCTAGAATACAAAAGGTTAAAACATAGAACTCTTCAAGATATTGGGAAGACAATTAGACAAAACACAGTAAAGCATAATGACACATTGAACAGGCTGCAAGAAACCACAGAGTGCCAACAAGGAGAAAATCAGAAGATTAATAATAAAATTATAAAATTATACAACTCAGTAGAAAGTCAAAGGAGCAGAATTGAGGCAACACAAGGCCAAACTAATGAGACTGAAGATAAAGCACTTGACAACAATTCATTTTAGGAAGAATCAGATAAAAGAATTTTTAAAAAGTGAAGAAACACTAAGAATTGTGTGACACTCTACCAAAAGGAATAATCTATGAGTGACTGGAGTATCAGAATGGAAGAGTGGAGAGGGAGAGACAATGAAAAATAAAAAGAGAATTGTTGAGCATTTGGTGACAGAAAAATTCCCATGAAAAGTAAGAAGATATCTATCTAAGATGCTCAAAAGAAAGACACCAAGACATATTATAATCAAGCTTCCCAAAACTAAAGATAAGGAGACAATTTTAAAAGTGCTTAGGGATAAATGAAAAGTAATCTACAAAAGACAGTCAATAAGACTAAGCTCAAATGACTCAGCAGAAACCATGAAGGCAACAAGGCAATGGGATGACATATACAAAGTCTTGAAGGAAAAAAAATACCAGCCAAGGATTATATATACAGTAAAACTGTTTCTCAGATATGATGGTGAAATTAGGATGTTTCCAGATAAACAGAAATTTAGAGATTTTTCATAAAAACCAAACCAAAATTACAAGAAATATGAAAGGGAGTCCATCAGTTAGAATATGAGTAACAACAGATAACAACCCAAGACTGTAATGCAGAACACTGCATAATGATTAAATGGTCAATACACCAGGAGGACATAACCATATTAAACATTTATGCACCCAATGATAGAGTTTCTAAATCTGTAAAACAAACTCTAACTGCACTGAAAAGAGAAATAGCTCCACAATAACAGCAGAGACTTCAAGACATCACTTTCAGTGAAGCACAGAACCTCCAGAAAAAAAAAAGCTAAATAAGGACACAGGAGACCTAATGCCACAATCAATCAACTAGACCTTATAGACATATATAGAACACTCCACCCAATAGCAGCCAAGAATATTTTGTGTTCCAATGTGCATGGAGTATTCCCCAGAATAAACCACCTATTAAGTCATAAAACAAATGTTAACAAAATATAAACTTCAAAATATGGCAAAGCATCTTGTCACACCATAAAAACTTAAAAGTAGAAGAAAATAACAGAAAAAGCAAGGAAAAAACTGAAACATATGGAAATTGAAAAATGCTTTGCTCAAAAACTACTGGGTTATAGAAAACATGAAGGATAGAATAAAGAAATTCAGACCTCCTTAGAAAGCAATCTGGTGCTTCCTTAAAAAGCTGGAAATAGATATACCATTTGACCCAGTAATCCCACTGCTTGAAATATATCCTACAGAAGCAAGGGCAGGCACCTGAACAGATACATGCACACAAATGTCTACTGCAGCACAGTCCACAATAGCAAAAAGATAGAATCAATTCAGATGCCCAAAAACAGATGAATGGATAAACTCAATGGAACACTATGCAATGATAAATAACAATGATGATTTTAGGAAGCATCTCATAACTTGGTTTCACTGGAAATATTATGTTGAGTGAAATTTGTCAGCAGCAAAAGGACAAATATTGCATGAGATCCTGACTATAAGGACTTAAAAACAGACTCATGTACAGAAGAAAAGACTCTTGATGGCTGTAAAGGAAGGGAGGGAGGGAAGGAGAGAGAGACGGAGGGAGGGAGAAGACTGCTTATAGATTTAGATGACAGAAATTTGGTTGGATGAAATCAGTGACAGCACACATTAGAAAGAAGATCAGTTTAACTAGACTTCAACATAACCTGAAAACTCTTCCAGTCTTAACCAAATATAGCAAAGACATAGTAACAGGGGCTGGTGTCTGGGGACCATGCTTTCAGAGGACATCAAAGTCAGCTACGATAACTAGCCTATTGCTAAGAAAGTCTTCTCTACCCCATATTGGAAAGTGGCATCTGGGGTCTTAAAAGCTAGCAAGCTGCCATCTGAGGTACACCAAATGGTCCCAACTCAGCTGGAAAAGATAATCACCAAGAACAACAATGACACGGGGGAAAAAACTCCAGAAGACAGAAGGACCCACATGAATGGGTCACTGTATCAACATGTGACCAGAAGAAATAGATGACGCCCAGCCACCACCAGTGACAGCCAAGATGGGGCTCACAAAGTTGAGTCCCAGTGACAACATGAGAAAAAAAAAAGGGATGCACCCTGAGAACTCCACTAAAAGACCACAACTGAGGGTCGGAAGGCCTGGGGTTTCACCTGGGGGCATGTCCCCTAAACCTGATACTGCCCCTGATCATAAATCATTACTGAGGTCAACTCTTCAGACAGGAATGGACACGACTTAGGGATACAGAATGACCACATTGTGTGTGCACCTTATGGTTCTATGTGTCTATAGGATGTCGTCCTACTGGCCTCTTACTAGAAGGGAGTGGAGAGGTGGAGAGGAGGGTACAGGAGATTGTTAAGAGGATATGATATGTACAGAACAGAAAAGAAGAGTGTGCTATCATGGTCAAGGAGACCAGATGGAGCTTCAGATAGTGGCATGCAAATTTAAACTAGATTGTACACTTTCACTCAATCTCAATAAAAAAGAAAGAAAGAAATTCAGAGAATCAGGACAAAAGTAGACAAGACTCAGGGACACAATGTGACTATGTGATGTGTGTACCTTATGGTTCTATGCATTTATAAGTCTGTACTACTGGTCTTTCTAGATGGTAGAGGAGAGGATGGAGAGAAAAGGATAGACTGCTAAGAGGATACAACAAATATAGAATGTTAAGGAGGAGTGTGCTATCACAGGGCAAGGAGAGCAGGAGCTGCAAATAGGCAAGCATTCAAATTTAATTCAGATTGCAAACTTTCACTTAATCACAATAAAAAATAAAAAAAGACATTCACAAAATCAAACGAGAATGAAAATGCATCCTACTAACACCTCAGACACAGCAAAAGCACTGCTCAGAAGTCAATTTATTTCATACACGCACACATCCAAGAAGAAGAAACGGCCCATTTCAAAGCATTAGTCTTATGACTTGAACAAGTAG
The DNA here is from genome assembly GCA_028571685.1 of Heterohyrax brucei. Lineage (NCBI taxonomy): Eukaryota > Metazoa > Chordata > Mammalia > Hyracoidea > Procaviidae > Heterohyrax > Heterohyrax brucei. The sequence continues at coordinate 170,936,888 of CM053142.1, read as the reverse complement.
AAAAATGGCAGTAAAAGAAACACTCAGGTGTGAGAACAAAGAAAACAATAAAAATCAACCGAAGCTAAGCCAAGTGCCGTCAAGTCGGATCCGACTCATGGCGACCCAATAAAAATCAGAGTAGAATAAAATTAACTGGAAAATGCAATAATGATCCAAAGAGTTAACAAGACCAAAAATATGTTCTTGGAAAAATCAGCAAAATTGATAGACCATTGGCCAAGCTGGCAAATAAAAACAGAAGAGGAAGCAAATAATCCAAATAAGAAATGAGATGGGTGATGTCACAACAGACCCAACTGAAATTTAAAAAATGATAACAGAATACTATGAAAAATTGTACTCTAATGAATTTGAGAACCTAGAGGAAATGGATAAATATCTAGCAATATACTACCTACCTGAACTAACACAAACAGAGGTAGAATAACTAAATAAACCCATTACAAAAGAAGAGATTGAAAAGATAATTTTAGAAGTCCCAACAGGGAGGGGGGAAAAAAAAGCCCTAGTCCTGACGGCTTCATTGGAGAATTCCACCAAACTTTCAGAGAAAATTTAACACCACTATGACCAAAGGTGGAAACCCCGGTGGCGTAGTGGTTAAGTGCTATAGCTGCTAAACAAAACGTCAGCAATTCAAATGTGCCAGGACACTCTATGGGAGCAGTTCTACTCTGATTTATATCTATGAGTTGGAATTGACTCAATGACAGTGGGTTTGGTTTTTTATCACTAAATGTATCTCAGAGTATAGAAAAAGATGGAATATTCCCTAACTGAGTCTTTGAGGCCAGCATAACCCTGGTACCAAAACCATGTAAAGGCACCACCACAAAAGAAACTTTACAGACCAATAACTCTCATGAACTTAGATGCAAAAATCCTCAAGAAAATTCTAGCCAATAGAATTCAATGACATACCAAAAAAATAATTTTCCATGACAAAGTGGGATTCATACCAGTGATACAAAGATAGTTCAACATTAGAAAAACAATCAATTAACCAACCACATAAATAAAAGACAAGAATCACTTGATTTTCTCAATTGATATAAAAAACACATTTGACAAAGTCCAACACCCATTCATGCTAAAACCTCTCAGCAAAATAGGAATAGAAGGGAAATTCTTCAACACAACAGAGGGCACTTATATAAAGCCAAAAGTTAATATCATCCTAAATGCAGAGAGTCATAAAAGCACTCCCTTGAGAATAGGAAGCAGACAAGGATGGCTTTCGTCAACACTTTTATTCAACATTGTGTTGGAGGTTCTAGCCAGAGTAGTCAGGGAAGATGAAATAATAAAGGGCATCCAAATTGCTAAGGAAGAAGTAAAAATATCTCTATTTGTAGATGATATGCCCTGATACACAGAAAACCCTAAAAAGTCCCAAAGAAACTACTGGAAGATAAAATATTTAGAATAAATCTAACCAGAAATTTAAAGAAAACTACAGGACACTACTGCAAGAAACCAGAAGAGACTTACATAAGTGGAAAACCTACCTTGCTCAAGGATAGGAAGACTCAACATTGTAAAAATGTCTCTTCTACCCAAAGAGATCTACAGATACAGTGCAATCCCAACCCAAATTCCAATGGTACTTTTCATTGACATAGAGAAGCAAATCATCAACTTCTAATGGATAGGGAGAAGCCCTGGATAAGTAAAGCATTACCGAAGAAGAACAAAGCGGGAAGCCTCACACTCCCTGACTTTAGAACTTATTATACTGCCATGGTAGTCAAAACAGCCTGGTACTGGTACAACAACAGATGCATAGCCCACTGGAACAGGATTGAGAATCCAGATATAAAATCATGCATCTATCAGCAAGTGATAACAGAACAAGGGCAAACACCGTATGGTTTAAAGTCATGAATGGTGTGCATCAGTGTTGTATGCTTTCACCATAACTTTTCGGTCTGTACGCTGAGCAAATAATCCGAGGCACTGGATTATACAAAGAAGAATGAGGCATCAGGATTGGAGAATGACTCATTAACAACCTGTGTTGCACAGATGGCACCACCTTACTTGCTGGAAGTGAAGATTTGAAGCACTTACTGATTAAGATCAAGGACCACAGCCCCCAGTATGGATTACACTTCAACGTCAAGGAAACAAAAATCCTCACAACTGGAACAGCAAGCAACATTGTCATAAAAGGAGAAAGGACTGAGGTTGTCAAGGATTTCATTTTACTTGGGTCCACAATCAATGTCCATGGAAGCAACAGTCAAGAAATCAAAAGACAAATTGCATTGAGAAAATCTGCTACAAAGGATCTCTTTAACAAATTGAAAAGTAAAGATGTCACCTTGAAGACTAAAGTGTGCCTGAGATAAGTCATGGTATTTTCTATCATATCATATGCATGCAAAAGCTAGACAATGACTAAAGAAGAGAGAAGAAGAATTGATGCCTTTGAATTGTGGCGCTGGAGAAGAATGTTGAATGTACCATGAACTGCCAAAAGAACAAACAGATCTGTTCTGGAAGAAGTACAACCAGAGTAGAGTGCTCCTTGGAAGCAAAGATGGCAAGACCACATTTTACATACTTTGGACATGTTGTCAGGAAGGATTAGTTTCTGCAGAAGGACATCATGCTTGGCAGAGTGGACAGTCAGTGAAAAAGAGGAAGACTTTCACCAAGACACAGTGGCTGCAACAAACAGTGGCTGCAACAAGTGCTTAAGCATAAAAACAATCGTGGACATGCTGCAAGACTGGGCAGTGTTTCATTCTGTTGTGCATAGGGTCATCGTGAATTGGAACTGACTCAACAGCATCTAACAACAACAATAGAAGCAGCTAATATTTTGCAAAGCCTCAAAATCCATAAACTGGGAAAAAATTCTTTTTAACAAATGGTAAAAGCATAATTGGATATCCATCTGCAAAAAAAAGTGAATCCAAGACCTATATCTCACACCATGCAAGAAAACTAACTCAAAATGGATCAAAGGCCTAAATAGCAAATCTAAAATGATAAAGATTGTGATTGAAAAAGGCAGAGACAACACTTGGAGCCCTAATACACAGCATAAGCAGAATAAAAAACAATACTAACAATGCACAAACACCAGAACACAAAATAGATCATTGGGAACTCCTAAAAATCAAACACTTATGCTTATCCAAAGACTTCAAAAAAAGAGTAAAATGACAACCTGCAGACTGGGAAAGAAATTCTGAGTACAAGAGACCCAGTTAGTAACTAATCTCTAAAATCTAAAAGATACTGAAAAGCTTAAACAACAAAAAGATAAATAACCCAATAAAAAATGGCAAAGATATGAACAGGAACTTCTCCAAAGACGACATTCAAGTAGCTAACAGTTACACAAGGAAATGCTCATGATCATTAGCTAGTAGAGAAACCCAAATCAAAACTATAATGAGATATCATCTCATTTCAACAATGCTGGCAGTAATAAAATAATAATAATAAATGCTAAAGAGGCTGTAGGGAACTTGGCAAACTTTATACAGTGCTAGTGAGAATGTGAAATGGTACAACTACATTGGAAATCAATTTAGCACTTTCTTAGAAAGCTAGAAATAGAAATACCATATGATCCAGCAATTCCAATTCTTGGAATATATCCTAGATAAATAAGAACTAACATACAAATAGATACATGCACACCAATGTTCATCACAGCACTGTCTACAATATCAAAAAGATGGAATCAACCTAGGTTCTTATCAATGTCTGAGTGGATAAACAAACTATGATAAACTCACAGAATGGAATATTATGCGATGATAAACAACAATGAATTTGGGAAACATAACATGGAGCAGCCCCACTTGTCTATCAGTTTGTTGTACTGTGAGGACTAGCAGTAGTTGGATAGCATGGCCTTGGTGACAGAAAGGATGCTGGAGATCACATGATAGAATTTTACAAGACCTACAACTTCTTCACTACACCTTTGTTCACCAGCGTAAAAGGTGACCACACACACGGACCTTAATGTATGGAATACACAGGATCAAATCAACCATATCTGTGAAAAGACGTGATGGAGAAGCTCAATGTCATCAGCCAGAACAAGACCAAGTGGTGACTGATGAACAGACCATAAATTGTGCTTATTATACAAGTTCAAATTAAAACTGAAGAAAATTAGAACAAGGCCATACAAGCCAAAGCCTGATCTTGAATGTATCCCACCTTAGTTTAGAGACCATCTCAAGAATAGATCTGATGCATTCAACACTGATGATTAAAGACCAGACGAGCTGTGGATTGACATCAAAGACTTCATGCATAAAGAAAGGAAGAGGTTATTAAAAAGACAAGAAAAAAATAAAAGACTAAACTGGATGTGAGAAGAGACTCTGAAACTTGCTCTAGAATTTTGAGTAGCTAAAGCAAAATGAAGAAATGATGAAGTAAAAGAACTGAATAGATTTCAAAGGACAGATCAAGAAGACAAAATATTATACTGACATGTGCAAAGAGCTGGAGATAGAAAACCAAAAGAAAGACGACGCTCAGCATTTCCCAAGCTGAAAAGAACTGAAGAAAAAAAAAAATTCAAGCCTTGATTTGCAGCACAGAAGGATTTTATAGGGGAAAATATTAAATTGCACAGGCTGCATCAAAAGAAAATAGAAGGAATACACAGCATCATTATACCAAAAAGAATCAGTTGACATTCAACCATTTCAAGAGGTAGCTTATGATCAGGAACCAGTATTACGGAAGGAAAAAGTCAAAGCTACATTGAAGGCATTGGTAAAACACAAGGCTCCAGGAATTGATGGACTATCAACTGAGATGTTTCAACAAATGGATTCAGCACTGGAAGTACTCGTCTGTGCCAAGATATTGGAAGACAGCTACCCAGCCAACTGACTGGAAGAGTTCCATATCTATGCCCATTACCAAGAAAGGTGATCCAACCTAAAGTAGAAATCATCAAAAAATATCATTAATATCTTATGCAAGTAAATTTTGTTAAAGATCATTCAAAAGCAATTGCAGCAGTATATTGACAGGAAACTGCCAGGAATTCAAGCCAGATTCAGACGAGGACATGGAACCAGTGATACCACTGCTGATGTCAGATGGATCCTGGCTGAAAACAGAAAATATTAGAAAGATGTTTACTACATTTTATTGAGTATGCAAAGGCAATCGACTACGTGGATAACAAATTATGGGTAGCATTGTGGAGAAGGGGAATTCCAGAACACTAAATTGTGCTCATGAGGAATCTGTACATGGATCAAGAAGCAGTCACGCAAACAGAATATGGGGACACTGCATGGTTTGAAGTCAAGAAGGTGTGTGTCAAGAGTGTATCTTTTCATCATATCTTTTCAAGCTATTTATCAAGCAAATACTCTGAGAAGCTAACTATATTAAGAACAACAAGACATCAAGATTATAGCAAGACTCATTAACATCCTGCATTATACAGATAACACAGCTTTCCTTGCTGAAAACAAAGAAGATTTGAAACACTGATGAAAATCCAGACCAAAGCCTTCAGTACAGATTGCACCTCAATATATAAAAAAAAAAAAAATCCTTACAACTGGACTAGCAAACACTATCATGATAAACGGAGCAAAGACTGAGGTTATCACTTCTCTTGGTTCCACAATCAATGTCCACAGAAGTAGCAGTCAAGAAATCAAAAGACACGTTGCATTGGGAAAATCTGTTGCAAAAGACCTCTTTAGGATATTGAAAAGTAAAGACGTCATCTTGAAGACTAAGGTGCACATGACCCAAGCCATGGTATTTTCAGCCTCATCAGACCCATGCAAAAGCTGCACAATGAATAAGGAAGACAGAAAAAGAATTAACACCTTTGAATTGCAGCATTGGAGAATATTGAATGTACTGTGGACTGCCAAAAGGACAAAGAGATCAGTTCTAAAAGAAGTACAGAGTGTTCCTTGGAAGCAAAGATGTTTGAAACTTCATCTTACATACTTTGGACATGTTGTCAGGAGGGATCACTTCCTAGAGAAGGGCATCATGCTTAGTAAAGCAGAGGGGCAGTGAAAAAGAGGAAGACCTTCAGCAAGATGGATTGACACACTGGCTGCAACAATGTGCTTAAGAATAAAAATGACTGCAGGCATGGCACAGGACTGGGCAGTGTTTTGATCTTAATGCATTGTGTCTCTATGAGTTGGAACTGACTTGGCAATACTTAACAACAACAAACATGGAGGAATCTGGAAGGTATAGGGCTGAGTGAAATTAGGTAGTTGCAATAGGACAAATATTTCATGAGAGCACTACTATAAGGACTCGAGAAAAGGTTTAAATGAGGGAGAAAACAGTCTTTGACAGTCACGACAGTGAGGGGGGAGAAAGAGGGGTATTCTCTGATTTGTTAATAGTGAAGAATTATTTTAAGTGAACAGAGAGACAACACACAGTAGAGGAGAAGTCAGCACAACTGGACTAAACCAAAAGCTAAGAAGTTTCCAAAACACAATCAAACATTTTGAAGGACACAGTAGCAGGTACAGGGACCTGGGGACCATTGTTTCAGGGGACATCTAGGTCAACAAATTTATTAAGAAAATGTTCTGCATCCCATTTTGGTGAGTGGTGTCTGGCATCTTAAAAGTGAGCAAGCAGAAAGCATCAACTAGTCTCAGCACATCTGGAGCAAAGGAGAATGAAGAATACCGAAGATGTAAGGAAAATAGGAACTCAAGAGACAGAAAGGACCACATAACCCGAGACTACATCATCAAAGGATTGGAAGAACTAGTTGGTGTCCAGCTAACACCAGTGATTGCCTTTACAGGGAGCTCAGCAAAGAGTCTCTGATGAGTAGAAGAAATATGGCATGCAGAACACAAACTCTAGTAGAAAGACCAGACTTGACAGTCTGACAGACTGGAGGGTTCCTGGAAGACACAGCTCTTGCACTCTCTGTTAGTCTAGAATGGAAGCCATTCCTGAAGCCAACTTCTCAGACAGAGATTGAACTGGTCTACAAGACATAAAATGATACTGAAGAGTGTGCTTCTTGGCTTAAGCAGATACAGGAGACCAACTGGGCAGCTCTTGGCCAGAGTGGTAAGATGAGAGGGCACAGAGGGACAAGAGCTGCTTTACAGACATGGGAAATATACTGTGGAGATGTGGGGTGTGCTGCTACAATGTAGGAAAAGCAGCTAGGATAACATAAAAAGGGTAAGTTTTTCTATGAGAAACTGACCCCAATTGTAAACTTTCACGTAACACAACAAAAAAAATAAACTCTGCCAAACAAAACATGACACAATGCACTAAAAAATACATTAAAAATAAATTAAATGGGTCTCTTCTTCAAAGGCTTCTCTATGTGTTTGAGGTTTCCTACTTTTGTCAATGACTCCAAATTTAGGAAGTCAGATATCTTTCTCTTTCCTCACGGTTCATCTTTTCAAGTCCTGTGCAGTCTTCTTCTATAGCATCTTCTGTGTGTCCTCCATTCCCTTTTCTCATGCCACCAAGCACAAAACCTCTCAGAGGACAATCCAGTAGACTCCATGCTGTCAATTCTGCTCACCCAGTTGTCTTTATTTCCTAGCACTGTGGTTAAAAGCTTGACTGTTAACCAAAAAGTCAGCAGTTTGAATCCACCAGCCAGTCCTTGGAAGCTCTACGGGAGGGGCGTTCTACTCTGTCCTGTAGGGTTGCTATGAGTCAGAATTGACTCTCTGTCTACAGGTTTGTTTTTTATTTATTTATTTACTTATGGTTATAACAAAGTACCATGAAGTGGGTGGCTTTAAAGAACAAAACTGCCTCACAATTCTGAAAGCTAAACCAAAAATTGAAAATCAAACCCACAGCTGTTGAGTTGATTCTGACTCATATAGCAACCCTATAGGACAGAGTAGAACTGCAGTAGTTGAATTCAAGGTGTCAGCAATGTGATGTTTTCTCTCTCTACTCTAGAAGAAAATTCTCCCTTGTCTCTTCCAGTTTCTGGCAGCTCCAGGCATCTCTTGTCATTCCTTTACTTGAAGATGTATCTTCATATGGACCTTCCCCTGTGTAACTTTGTCCCTGTCCTTCCTTTTATAAGGCACTACCCAGAAGTGATTGGTGTCCATTGCATTCAGCTGTGACCTCATTAACTGATAACAACTTCAAAGATTTTTACTTTCAAAAAAGTTTACATTCACAGGTACAGGACTTAGGACTTTGAGATATCCTTTTGCGGGAGACAATTCAACCCATAACACCAACGTAAATATGCTGCTGCCACATTAATCTTCCTATTGCATCACATCCATACCAGAGTCAAAGAATGGGACAATCAAAGGGACTTCAGGAATATTTGTAGATGCCTTTCTGAAAAAGATTTATGGAGGGAGTACTGCCTGCTTGTCACAACTACAAATACTTTAGATGGATAACTACATTTAATCATCCCAACTATGTCGCACAGAAGATGGCATTACTATGCCCATTTTCAGATGCAGATCCTAAGCCTAAGGAAATTAAGCAACACACCCAAAGTCACGGATCTAGCCAGGAGTCCAAGTCTATCTGATACCCTGCGGGTCACAACTTGCTCTTAATGTCTGCAGTGTTACTGTTTTTAGATGCTGTCCATACGGCTCCTACTCATAGTGATCCTATGTACAACAGAGCAAAATGCTGCCTAGTCCTTAGCCATCCTAATAAATCATTGCTGTGTTTGAGCCAGTTGCTACAGCTTCTGTGTCAATCCATCTCATGAAGGATTTCCCTTGTTTCCCTGATTCTCTAATTTACTAAACAGGATGTCCTTTTCTAGGGACTGGTCTTTCCTGATGACATGTCCAAAGAAAGCAAGATTTAGTCCTACCATCCTCCTTTACAAGGAATATTCTGGCTGTGCTTCTGAGAGAGATTTGTTCAATCCTCTGATAGTCCATGATGTATTCAACATTCTTTGCCAACATCATAATGTTTATGCTGTATTATTATAGTTATCTGTAACTTTTTCATAATACTTTCTCCCCCAGATTGGCTTCTTTATTAACACTGTTGCTGTTGCCTAGTGGTTAAGAGCTATAGCAGGTAACAAAAATCCTGGAAACTGGAATCCACCAGCAGCTTCTTGGAAACCCTATGGGGTAGTTCTACTCTGTCTGACAAGGTCACTATGAGTCAGAATCAACTCAGCAGCCAAGAGGTTTGGATTTTTGTTTTATTGACCCAGTTCAGATAAAAATCTACGTCATCCTTGATCTCTCTCTCTCTCTCTCTCATGCCTAATTGAATTTATCTGAAAATTCTATTAGTTATTTCTTAGAAATATGTACACTCCAGCTTTCTACATATACCCTTACCACAGGCACTGTCATTTTTTACAATTCTAATTCAGTTCATTACTGTTCTCTGGCTTCCACAGTCTATCCCCAACACAGCAGCCAGAGTGATGTGTTTACATGTAAATCAATAAAGGCACTCTCTGTTCACAATCTTCCCTTCCTTGGCTTCTCATCATACTTGGGAGAATATGCAGTCCTGCCCATGTCCTTCCAGTCCTGATGTGACCTAGCTTCTGGCTATTCCAGATATCCCTCTCACTCTGCTCTGATTGCTCTGGCCTCTTGCTGTTTCTCAAAGGTAGAAGTACACTCTACCTCTGTATTTGTTGTTTCCTCTGCCTAGAAGGTTTTCTCTACAGGTGTTCCTATGGATCTCCCACACTTGATGCAGATTTCTGCTTAGATCTTACCTCCTCCAAGAGACCTTCGCTGAAATAGAAGGTCTCGCCATACCTACAACAGTACATCTTGTGGTGTGCTTTCAATCCCCTTATCCTGCTTTGTAGACCTCTCCAAAGACCTTATCATACATGTAATTGTTGGCTTACCATCATTCTATGTCACCAGCATGTCTGCTTCGGACAGCAGAGTCTCTGCTTATTTTGTTCAATGATGCATCCCTACCATGGCTGATAATTCCCACTCACAGACACCCTAGAGGACAGATTAGAACTGCCCCACAGAGTTTCCAAGGAGCACCTGGTGAATCCGAACTGCCAGCCTTTTGGCTAGCAGACATAGTACTTAACCACTATGCCACCAGGGTTTCTGATGCATCCTTGGCCCCTAAATTATCCTCTGACACATAATGTCGTTAGTTGTTAGTGGCTTGGACTCATGGTGACCTTATATATAACAGAACAAAATATTCCCTGTTTTGCTTTATCTTAAAGATCTTTGAAATGTTTCAGTCCATTGTTTTGGCTATCCTCTCAATCTATCTCATTGAGGATTTTCCCTCACTTCTGTTAACCCTCTTCTATGGCAGTTATGATCTCCTTTTCTAGCACTGGTCTTTCTTGATGATAATGTGACACAGACCATGGTGGCGTAGTAACTAAGCACTACATCTGCTAACCAAATGGTCAGCAGTTCTAATCTGCCAGGTGCTCTTTGGAAACTGTATGGGGCAGTTCTACTCTGTCTGCTGGGTCACTATGAGTCACATTTGACTCCATGGCAATGGATTATTGATGATGTGTCTAAAATAAGCAAGCCCAATCTTACCATCTTCACTTCTAACATTTCTTCTAAGACTAATTTGTTCCTTCTTCTCATAATCCATGGTATATTCAATATTCTTCACCAATATCACCATTCAAATGCATCAATTCTTGTTATATCTCCCTTTTTTATTGTCCAACTTTTACACATATATGAGCTGACTAAAAATATCATGGTTTGGGTCAAGTGCAGTTAGTCATCAAAGTGGTAAGTTTGCTGTTTAGAACTTTAAAGAGAAACTTTCAACTAAATCACGATAAAGGAAGAAAAAAAAAGGTTACTTTTCACAGTAGATTTGCCCCATGCAATGTATCATTTGACCTCTAAATTTTTGTTTCCATGTACATTGATTATTGACTCAAGAAGAATGAAATCATTGATAACTTTGATTTATTCTTCATTTATCATGATTTTATTTACTGGCCCAGTTATAGTCTCCCAGTAAAGATTAGTCAAATGTGTGAATGAATGAATAACTGAGTGGGATCCTGAGGAAAATTTGGTAAGATTTTTGGACGGGAAAGAAATCTTAGGCCAGGGTAATCATACATTTAAAAAACAATAAAAAAAAAGCATTCCTCAAAAATTTGGTATGAGCCACATACTACATTAAACGTTTTTAATGTTTTGTCTCAACTAATTCACAATAACTTTATTAGTCAACCCCTTTTTTATCTCTTCGGTAAACTGGGCTTAAAAGCTTAAGTAGCTTCAACATATATAGGAAAAAAAAAGAATACAAAAAATTTTTACAAATATGTCCTGTAAGAATACAAATAATCCAGTAGAAAAACTGGTGACGTTGTAAACAGAGAGTTCATGGAAGTGAAGACACAAACTTCTGACAATCACATAAGTGCTTATCCTGACTTATAATCAATTCTTTTAATTGTGGTTAAGTGAAAGTATACAATCCAAATCAGTTTTGCACGCCCACTATCTGCAGCTCCTTCTCCTCTCCCCACCTAGAGAGGCACACTCCTCCTTTTCACTCTATATTTCTAGTATCTTCTTAACAAGCATCTGTCCCCACCTCTCTACTTTCTCCTCTTCCATTTAAAAGAGACCAGTAGGACAGTCTCCTATAAATGCATAGAACCATAAACTACACACACCATACGGTCAAACTGTGTCCTTGAGTCCAGCCCATTCTTGTCTAAACAGTTAAAGTCAGTAGCGGTTTCTGGTCAGGACAGCAGCAGGTCTAGGGGCCATGCTCTATGTACTATCAGTTTGGGTCTCTTAGTAGAGCTCTTGGTCCGCACACCTCTTTTTCTTGTGTTGCCTCATGGCTTCTACGTTGTGTCCCCCATCATGGCAGTCTTTGGTGGTGCCCAGTTACAATCTGGTTCTTCTGGTCTGATGCTGATACAGTCACCCAGTCACATGGATCCTTCTGTCTCCTGGGCTCTTTTTCCCCTCATGTCTTTGTTGTTCTCAGTCATCACCCGTTCCAGATGAACTGGAACCATTTGGTGTACCTCAGATGGCAGCCTGCTAGCCTTTAAGACCCCAGACTCCATTCACCAATATGCATTGCAGAAGACACTCGCAACAGACTAGTTATGCCAGATGACCTCCATGTCCTCTGAAAACATGGTCGCCAGACCCCCATTCCTGCTACTCTATCCTTTAAAATATTATGTTGAGTTTAGAAACTTTTCAGTTTATAGTGAAGTCCAGTTAAGTTGACTGCTCTCTACTGTGTGCTGTCACTGCTTTCACCCTTTTAAAGAATGAAGTCCTGGTAAAAATACCGCTTTTCACCCAAAAGACTGGTAACTTTTTAAAGTATTACAGAATTGACACTAGTGTTGAAAAACAGTCCTCATATCCTGCTCATGAGAGGGTAGTCTGGTTCATTAGAGAGTAAATGGGCAATAATTACTAAAACTAAATGTGCTCGTATTGTAAAATTCAGTGATACAACTTCTACCCTAAAGAAGCACTCCCAAGTGCATGTAAAGACAAAAGAACAAAGGTGTTCATTGCAACATTGTCTACTAGAGCAAAAAAAACTTATAAACAACCAAAAATAGCCTCTGAAGTTTTCTTAAAACTAAGCAGTACTTTAGCTTAACCAGTGAAGGATATCTGTCTTGAATACTGTGTTCTTTTAAGATCTGTCTATATGAGATCAAACTGGCAACAGCAACTGGAAGGATAAGCAACTTAGGGGACAGTGAACTTATGTTAACGGAGGAGGAACAAGTCAGAAAAGGAAGATGAGAGTGGCTGCATAACTTTAAGAATATAATCAATGTCACTGAATTCCACATGCAGAAACTGTTGAATTGGTGCGTATATTCTCAAGAGAGAATACAATAAAATACATTATTAAAAAAACTCATAAACAACATTCATGTTGTTTGAATGCATTCCTTCCTATGAATACTATGAACCATATGGTTAGATTTACAAGGCATATTGTTAAGTGGCAAAAACAAGATATAGAATTATATCTACGGTAACATATGTATGCAACAGCAAATAAAAGAATACATTTACTATGGAAACAGACAATAGACAGCTAGACAGATGAATAGATAGACAATTGATTGTAACACACAGAGAATTCAGACCAAGAAAATGAACAAAAATATCTAAAAGGAGAGTATGGAGAAAGAAGAGTGAGGGTCCAACACTGAACGCTGAGAAACTCTATCCCTTAATGGGTTTGAATAGAGAAAGAGAGTTCTGCGAAGCTGCAGTCATAAAATCAGGAAGCGGAGAAGACTGTGGTGCAAGTCAGAATAGCGAAATGTTGCAATGAGACAATCAGTATTCAGCTGCACTGAGTGGTGATAAATGCCCAGTAAGGTAATTTTGCAACATAGATGATACTGGCATCTTTCCAGAAGCCTCTAGAGAGGCCAAAACCACATTGAGGCTGATGTCAAGTATAAAGGCACAGTGAGAGAACTAAGACAGTGTGTGTACAAAAGTTTTCAAAAGAATGTTGACCAAAAGGAGACAGAGAAACAGAAGGGTAACAGAAGATAATGTCAAATCAAGAGTTATTTTTGTTAAAGGTACTGGACAATACACCGCATGCTAATAGAAATGATCCAATAAAAGGCTGAGATTGCAGATAAAAAAGGCAGAAAAGAGATAACTTGAATAACTGTTGTTATGTGCCTTTGAGTCAGGTTCAACTCATAGTGAACCTATATACAACAGAACAAAACACTGCCCAGACCTGCAGCATGCCCACAATCTTTGTTATGCTTAAGCCCATTGTTGCAGCCACTGTACCAATCCATCTTACTGAAAGTCTTCCTCTTTTTCACTGGCCCTATACTTTACCAATGTTCCGCTGCCATTCACCAGGTTTTTGCTGGCCAATTCTTTTCACAAGTAGATTTCAGGGTCCTTCTTCTAGTCTGTCTTAGTCTGCAAGCTGAGCTGAAACCCATTCACCATGGGTGAGCCCGCTGGTATCTGAATACCAGTGGCACAGCTTCCAGCATCACAGCAACACGCAAGCCCCCACAATAAGACAAACTGACAGACACATGGGGGTTGGTATAGCTCTCAAATAGAACGATTGTGGGCATGGCACAGGGCCAGGCAGTGTTTTGTTCTGCTGTACATGCACACATTATGAGTCAGAGCTGATCTGACAACAGCTAACAACAACAAACTACTACTTCACCAGGCAGTGTTCCTTCTCCAGGTACTGATCCCTCCTGGTAGCTTGTCCACCACATGTGAGACTTACTCTCACCATCCTTGATTCTAAGGAGCATTCTGGTTGTACTTTTTCCAAGCTGGATTGGTTCATTCTTTTGGCAGTTCATGGTATGTTCAATATTCATCACCAGCACAATTCAAAGGCATCAGCTCTTGTTTGGTCTTCCTCATTTGTCGTCCTGCTTTCACATGCATACGAGGCAACTGAAAACACCAGGTTTTCAACTTGAAGAGAGTCCTTCAAAAGATGTGAAAGACACGAATCAGGCTCTTGCAGAAGAAATGGTCACTGAAAGAAGAAAGGACTTTCTCAACAGTAACAGGAAGGAAAAGCAAAAAAGGGTAGATGCCAGTTTATAGAATTGGTTGATAGTGGGCAAATGAAAGTCTACCTGTCTGATGAATTCTACATTCTCCATGAAGTAAGATGCAAGGTCATCATTAAAAGTGAGGGCAATGGGAGGCGGGAGGGGTAGAAGTTTGAGGTTGGAGTAAAAGGTATAAAATGGTCACTGTGGTGAGTGAGAGGGTAATCTTATAACACAAAAGTATTAGCAGAGAATACCCATTTGAAGCTGAGTAGCACAAGTTCTACAGTGATATCATTATGGCCATGGATTCAATGAAGTGTCAAGTTCTTTGCTAAATCAGTTTCACTTTCTTCAAACTTTCAGTGAACTCTTTACAGTCAAAGTTTACTACTATCTGGCATTCATTTTTTGAGGTCAAAGAATTATTTAGACAATATTGCTTGGTATTACTCTATTAAGAGTATCTTTGGGAGGCAAAGAAATGGAGGTCCACTACTAGATAATGCTGAAGGGATGTGCCGTCTTGGACCTCTAAACTTCCAAGAACAGTGGATCGAAAGACAACTTCCCATAGCCCCCAGCAGAAGACAGAGCACCCAGTAACCAGGGAGTCATGCTATCCCACCCTCCGTCCTTCTTTTGGGCAGCCTCTGTTGCTTTCCAGTAGGCTTTGGTTGCTTACCAGAGACAAGCCATCACCTTGTCACTTGGACTTATCTTGCCCCAGTGACTGGTTCCTTCAGTGTCCTATTTTTTTGCTGTTGTCGTTTAGCCTCTTTTTCTTTCTTCTGTCTATGTTACCTCCTTTTCCTTTTTCCTGCCTAGCTAACAACTTGTGCCACTTCTGTTCCTTATTGATGGGCTGTACCATACCACTCAGTTGGGAAGCCACAAACTCATAGCTTACCGTCTGTACCACTACACTTGTGGGCTCTCTCAGGTCTTTTTATTTTTCTTTCTTTCTCCATTTCTGGTCTCTCTCTACCTTTCTTTCTTTCATTTCCCCTGACACTGGGGTCACATGTGTCATTTCCACTGATTTTAGATGGTGTGTGACATACCACAAAAAAAAAAAAAAAAAAAAAGAGTATCTATGGAACTTCCCCATCAGTAAAACTGGAAACATTATTTGTTTGTTTGTGTGTTCCAAATTAACTGAGAAAAATATGTTTAAATGGGTTATCTTTGACTCTTCTCTCTTCCCCACCCATTCAAGCCCTGTCTACCTAACTCAGCCACCTAACTCCTAGATCCTTCTTCAACATGATCTCCTGCTCCATATCTTCTGCTGTGACTCTAGTCTTGCACATCAGTGACACCAAATATATTTGCACAGCAGAATGCTGAGTCCACTCAAACTGCATCAGTCATTCTGCAAGTGAGACCCTCAGATTTCTATTTTTCACAAGCTCCCTAAGGGATACTTTTTTAATCAACATCTCCCACATTTTGGACCCAACCTACTGTAGATACACAGATGGGAGGAGAGAGGGGGGAGGAAAGAAAGAACAAGGAGAGAGAGGAGGGAAGGGGGGAAGAAGCTGTTGTTGAATCAGTCCCTATTCATGGTAACCTTATCTACAACAGAACAAAATGTTACTCTGGACCTGTGTCATCTTCACAAACTCTGACATGTTTATGACCTCACTGACCCTCTAGTTCACCAAAACTGACATCCTCTTCCAGCAGTTCTTCCATCAATTACTATCCAAAGCAAGCCAGACAATGTTTTGTTATAATTCATGATGTTTTCATTGGCTAATTTTTAGAAGTAGATCAAGAAGCCTTTCTGGTCTGTCTTAGTCTAGAGGCTCTGCTTAAAATTGTTCACCATGGGCTATCCAGCAGGTATTTCAAATACCAGTGGCACAGCTTCTGGCATCACGACCACACACAAGCCACCACAGGACACCAAACTGACAGACAGGTGGTAGCATTCTACAATACACAGCTTGTCTTTTGGTCTTCTTTGACTTTAGAAAGAAGCACCCACATCTAACAGAAAAGCAAATCTGAAAGGCAAAGGAAGGTTTCCATTTTTGAATGAATACATTATCTTTAGAGATGATCACTTGAGTTGAATACACAAGGATATTTTGTGTGTTGAAATTGACGTTTGTGAAATGAACAAGTAAATGGAGAAGAGTCGATCTCCCAGGAGGAGATGAGGAGACACTGCATTCAGGAACAGTCTACAAGACTTGTCAAGACCTTTGCATATCCAGCGTTGAAGAGCTGCCAGACAGAAGAAACACCCAAATACAAGAAAAAGTTGTGCAACTGGAACCCTTAACGAGGAGTATGGAAGCTTGGAAGGAGCCACATGTGAAATAAAATGTCATTTATTCTTTTCTAATCACAACTCAGTTTAATGAGAGGATTTGGTAGGAAGGGGAGCCTATTGGAATAGAGATGCTCTATTAACTAAAAGGGCCAATGGAGATTACAGTAGCCAAATAAACTGTACAAGCCTTTTCTCACTTACCAGCTGTTTCCTTTCTGTTGAATGGAAATAGAAAAAGTAAACCTTTTCAATGCAATGTGAAAATAATTCCTTCAGACTCTAGACAGCACGATCAGGTTCTTACAGGGAAAATGACTTAGCAATGACTTAATAATGTATCTCCAGAATACAAATGCAAGGGACCAGACATGGAACGTTCATCAGCCTTTCTAATGACATTCACAGAGTTATTTTTGTGCTTAATCAAATGAGTCTCAGACAGCTTTTGAATATGGAAAGGATGATACACAAATGTTTGTGCCAATTTCTGGTAATGCACTTTGCTTAAAAATTGACTTGGAGGAACTGAAATATCGGCTGAAGGATTTTCTTAGTGAGAACACAGCAAAATATGTGGGCATTTCCCTGGAGCTGGGGAAGGCGTCACTTCATTTTGAGTCCCTGGGTTGCAAAAGGTCAGGTAGGTGACAAAGTGACAAATTCTCATTAGACTATTTAACAAGATTTTGAAGATTACAAGTTTTAAGTAGGCAATTTCCATTACCATTTCCTGGATGGCAACTAGATGGAAATCTTCTAGTACAAGCATAATAAGTGACTCAAAACATAAAAATTAAAATATGCCCTCTCCATGTGCTCATACTTCAGACACACAAGTTCATAATCTAATTTAGCACAAATAAAATAAAAAATTCCATTGCCATTGAGTTAATTTCAACTCATAGTAACCCTAAATGACAGAGTAGGACTGCCTCATAGGCTTTCCAAGGAGCACCTGGTGGATTCGAACTGCCAACCTTTTCAGGTTAGCAGCTGTAGCTCTTAACCATTATGCCACCAGACTTTCCTAGAACTAACAGACACCTAAGAAAGCAACTAAT
Organism: Heterohyrax brucei; assembly: GCA_028571685.1. Lineage (NCBI taxonomy): Eukaryota > Metazoa > Chordata > Mammalia > Hyracoidea > Procaviidae > Heterohyrax > Heterohyrax brucei. Next base: position 170,919,007 of record CM053142.1, on the reverse strand, counting down.
TTAGGCGTATGTTTCACACATGTAGAAACTAAAATCCAGAGAAGCTGCCTGATTTAATTCAAAATGAGAAAACCTAAGAGTTGAGTGGATTTACGACAGCACTGCCAACTTACATACAACTGAGACTCTTAATTGATTTGCCATATATGTTATATGCTGGAAAGAAAAGCTCAGCTCTCCAAGTAGCCCATGCACGGGCATTTTTCATTTCCCTCTAAGTCTTTGTCTTTCTACCCTTCCTGCAAAGCCCTGACTTCTAGGGTATATCTGGTAGAAAAGCAATGAGATGAAGGGCAACCCCAGTAAAATCTTACCGAAACTACTAATTCATGAGAATAGGAAAAAAAATAATATTTTTTTCCTTGGCTAAAGTAATTTGGTTTGGCTTTCCATATGACCCAAATTGACCAGATAATTACCAGTTCTCTGTTTCTCTTCGTGCCTTTTTGGTCTGGCCTTTGAATTCTGGGTGTATCCGCAGTCCAAGGGATTAACTGAAAATTTCCCCTGACATTATTAAACCCATATACCATGCACTTTATGGCCTACTGCAGGACTCAGAAACAGTCTCAGGAGATTGGTCCAGGCCCTCAAATCAGCCAAAGGCGGAGAAAGTTATCAGAATAAACTAGTTGCAGTTGTAAATAACATGAGGGTAAGGATATGGTTATTTTGCATGTAATTTTACCACCAACACTTAGCAAAACACCTGGCTTGCACACAGGAAGGGCCCAATACATACGCATTTTCAAGAAGTGCTTGGAAGATTGGAACTGCTGACTTTTTGGTTAGCAGGCATAGCACTTAACCACTACGCCACTAGGGCCTCCACATTTCTTGAAAGCGTGTATAAAAAATTAATAGGAAATCAAACAAGCAAACCAAGAATGACGAGATAATGAAAAAATAGCTTCTCTTGTTATTAGGTGCCATCAAGTTGGCTCCAACTCTCAGCAAACCTATGCACAACAGAACAAAACACTGCCTGTTCTTGCACCATATCTGCAATTGCTTTTATACTTAAGCCCATAGTTGCAGCCTCTGTGTCAGTCTATCTCATTGAGGGTCATCCTCTTTTTCATTGACCCTCCCCTCTACCAAGTATGATGTCCTTCTCCAGGGACTGATCCTTCCTGACAACAAGTCCAAAGTTGCTAAAATGCAGCCTCTCCACCTTTGCTTCCAAGGAGCACTCTATTCTGGTTGTACTTCTTCCAGAACAGACCTGTTTGTTCTTTTGGCAGTCCATGGTGCATTCAATATTCTTCTCCAGCACACTTCAACAGCACCAATTCTTCTTCTGTCTTCCTTATTCACTGTCCAGCTTTTTCATGCATATGATGCAATCGAAAATACCATGGCTTGGGTCAGGCATAACTTAGTCTTCAAAGTGATTTTCCCAGTGCAATGTGTCTTTTGATTTCTTGACTGCTGTTTCCATGGGCATTCACTGTGGAACCAAGTAAAATGAAATCCTGGACAATCTCAATCCTTTCTCCATTTATCATGATGTTGCTTAACAGGATTTTTGTCATGATACTGAGGTGCAAGCCACACTAAAGATTGTAATCTTTGATCCTAATCAGTAAGTGTTTCAAATCCTCTTTATTTCCAGCGAGTAAGGTGGTGTCATCTGCATAAAGTAGGTTGTTAATGAGTCTTCCTCCAATCCTGATTCCTTCTTCTTCTTTATATAATCCAGCTTCTTGGATTATCTGCTCAGCACGCAGATTGAAAAGGTATGATGAAAAGATAAAACCCTGACACACACCTTTCATGACTTTAAATCATATAGTATCCCCTTGTTCTGTTTGCACAACTGCCACTTGATCCATGTACAGATTCATTAAGAGCACAATTAAGTGTTCTGGAATTCCCATTCTCCTCAATATTATCCATATTTGTTACGATCCACACAGTCAAATGCCTTTGTATAGTCAATGAAATATAGGTAAACATTTTTCTGGTATTCTCTGCTTTCAGCCAAGATCAGTCTGACATCAGCAATGATATCCCTGGTTCCACATCCTCTTCTGAATCCAGCTTGAATTTCTGCCACTTCCTTGTCAATATACCATTACAGTCACTTTTGAATTATTTTGAGCAAAATTTTACTTGCATGATATCAATGATATTGTTTGGTAATTCCCACATTCAGTTAGATCATCTTTCTCTCGAATGGACATAAAAGTGGATCTCTTCCAGTCAGTTGGCCAGGTAGCTATCCTTCAAACTTCTTAAGATATGTCAGTGAGCACTTCCAGTGCTGCATCTCTTTGTGGAAATATCTTAATTGATATTCCATCAATTCCTGCTGCCTTGTTCTTCACCAAAGCCTTCATAGCAGCTTTGACTTCTTCCTTCAATACTGTTGGTTCCTGATCATATGCCAACTCTTCAAATGGCTGAACAGTGGCCATTTCTTTCTGGTATCATGACTCTGTGTCTTCCTGTCATCTTCTTTTGATGGTCTCTGCATCATTTAATATTTTCCCTGTAGAATTCTTCAGCATTGCAACTCAAGGCTTCAATTTTTTCTTCAGTTCTTTCAGCTTGGGAAATGCAGAATGTGTTCTTCCTTTTTGGTTTTCTATTTCCAGCTCTTTGCACATGTTATTATAATACTTTCTTTTGTCTTCTCGAGCTGCTCTCTGAAATCTTCTGTTTAGGTCTTTTACTTTGTCATTCCTTCCTTTTGCTTTAGCTGTTTGACATTTGAGAACAAGTTTCAGAGTCTCTTCTGAAATCCAATTTGGTCTTTTCTTTCTTTACTGTCTTGTTAATGACCTCTTGCTTTCTTCAAGGATGGTGTCTTCAGTGTGATTACACAATTCATCTGGTCTTCAGTCATTAGTGCTCAACACACCAAATCTGTTCTTGAGATGGTCTCTAAACTCAGGTGGGATATCCTCAGGGTCATACTTTAGCTCTCATGGATTTCTTCTAATTTTCTTCAGTTTCAATTTGAACTTTGATATGAGCAACTGGTCTGTTCCACAGTCAGCACCTGGTCTTGTTCTGACTGCTGATATGGAGGTTTCCCATCTTTTTTTCCACAGATGAAGTCAATTTAACTCCTGTGTATTCCATCTGGTGAGGTCCATGTGTACAGTTGGCCATTTCTATTGGTTATAAATGTATTTGCAATGAGGAAGTCATTGGTCTTGCAAAATTCTGCCATGCAATTTCTGGCATCATTTTTATCACCAAGGCCATATTTTCACACTACTGATCCTTCTTGTTTGTTTCCAACTTATGCATTCCAATCACCAGTAATTATCAGCACATCCCGATTGCAAGTTTGATCATTTTCTGATCCGCAGCCAAAGCCAAGTGCCTTCGAGTCGGATCTGACTCATGGCGACCCTCAGGGCCAGGACAGAACTGACCCCCAGAATATTCAAGTGCTGCCTGCTCCTTCAGTTTCTTCATCTTTGGCATTAGTGGTTGGTGTGTAAATTTGAATAATAGTTGTATTAACTGGCCTTCCTTGTAGGCATATGGATATTATCTTATCACTGATAGCATTGTACTTCAGTACAGATCTTGAAATGTTCTTTTTGATGATGAATGCAACATCATTCCTCTTCAAGTTTTCATTCTCAGCATAGTAGACCATATGATTGCCTGATTCAAAATGACCAGTACCAGTCCATGTCAGCTCACTAATGCCTAGGATATTGATGTTTATGTGTTCCATTTTATTTTTGATGATTTCCAATTTTCCTAGATTCATACATCATACATTCCATGTTCCAATCATTATTGTATGTTTGCAGCTGTTTTTTCTCATTTGGGGTCATGCTACATCAGCAAATGAAGATCCCAAAGGCTTCACTCCATCCACTTCATTAAGGTCAACTCTACTTTGAGGAGGAAACACTTATCCAGCCACCTTCTGAATGTCTTCCAACCTGGGGCTCATTTTCCGGCACTATATCTGACAATGTTCCACTGCTATCCCTAAGGTTTTCACTGGCTAATTCTTTTCAGAAGTAGACTACCAGGTCTTCCTTCCCAGTCTATCTTGGTCTGGAAGCTCAGCTGAAATCTGTCCACCATGGGTGACCCTGCTATTATCTAAATACCAGTGGCATAGCTTCCAGCATCACAGCAACATGCAAGCCCCCACAATATGACAAACCAACAGACAAGTCAGAGAACTTCTCTCTTGGTTATTTTTTTTAAAAAAGTTCTTTTTTTAAACTTCTTTGTTATTAAACAAAACTACCTTAGTTTATCAGCTCTGTACCATAGATGTGCATGCACACACACACACATGCACATGCACACGCACACACACACACACACACGCACACAAATACACATGTGCATATACATACACAAGTGAAGTTGCCTTGGTCTGGCTGAACACAGGCAGTAAAAACAACTACAACTAGCAATTAATGAGCTCTTACTCTGTGCCAGGAATCATTCTAAGCCCTTCAGATGTATGAATTCATTTAACCACGACAAACCTATGCAGCAGCTAGTTACGCCCATCTGGCAAACAGTGAAACCAAGGCGCTGACAGAGAGCTCCACAAACTTGTCAAAGTTTCCCAGTTACTAAGGGGACAGAATAGGATATGAAGCAGCCAGCCTGGTTCCAAGGACCACGTTCTTGATTGTCCTGCTCTCCTAGCTCTTAGAATTAAACCTAAACAATGGAGATGGTTGCTGCACACAGTGCAAGTGCTGGGTAGTTACTTTCTACAGTCTCCAACAACCCTCTGGGAACTATGACTCTTTTTCACGACTTTTGTTATTGTCCCTGGCCATTGTAAAGAGGAGTATCTATAATAGATAGCTCCTGTGGAGTTTAGCAAATCTTGAGATCTGGATAAGGATGATTTCTGCAGACAAACCATGGATGACAGACGTACAGGCTCTTTAGAGACAGCTCTTTAGAGATAGTCCTCAATGGAAAAGATTGAGAGAAACTGGGAACACAGCTCTCACCTGTATAGTGTTAGATGATCTGTTGGACATGCTACCCCTCTCTCTATGCTCACCAGCTCCCTTCCACATGGTGCCAGGGATGTGGCCTCCTCCTCCCAGCCCTCAGCCCATCCTTGCTCCTCTTCCTCCTCCAGTCAGGTGGCCTTTAGACACTAGCACCTAGAGTGCTGGAGTAACCTGGTTCTTTTCCTTTTCTCTTTGTAACCCAGTTTCATTCCATAAGCCTACTTCCTTAGGGTCCTTCTCTTGGATTCTTAATGGTCTTTTCCTCTCTGAGCAACATCTGGACTTGCAAAACAACAGCTATGGCTTTCAGAATCACACTTCTGTTAGGGACTACAAACCAAAAAAACACACCAATGGCCACTAAGTCAGTTCTGACTCATGAGAACCACATGCCCGTCAGAGCAGAACTGCACTCCATGGGGGTATTCCATGGCTGATTTTCAGAACTAGATGGCCAGGCCTTACTTCTAAAGCACTTGAGTGAACTCAAATCTCCAACCTTTTGGTGATTAGCCAAGTAAATTAACCATTTGCACAACCCAGGAATTCCTGTGGGCTACAAGTACCTGTATTTCTTATTTGTTTGTCTTAGCATCATTCTTTTTGTTTCCATGATATAATGATCCTAATTCTCACCAAAGCAACAAGGATGCATTAGAACAAGAAAGAAGTGTGGAAAAGATAAACCAAGATTCACATTTCACAACGTATATCAAAACCTCTTTTCCATGCCAGTCAGTTACAGGCCACTCCATTTGAGAAATCAACAAAGTATAGCAATTTGCCTTGAAGAATTTTCTTTTGTTATTTTATGTGTGTTTTAGGTTGTTCACCTCCTCCCTGAACCTATGGAAGCAATATTTGGAGATGGTCCACCGTGGCCCGGAATGTAACATGTCTCTGAACCTTAGCTCTTACACAAGCTCTGCCATGAATTTGTCGTAAGACTTGAGCTAGTTACTTCTCTTCTGTGGGCCTTCCCACTCTAGGAGCACATGGCACCAGATGATCTGTCCCAGCTGCACCAGCTGATGGACAATCATGACATTCACTGCTTAAGAGGCAACTACTATGGACAAGATTTTCTCTGGGAAGGTATGTTGCTTCTGTCACAATCATCCTGAGAGAAGAAAGGTACAGTAGCTGAGGCTTATCATCCACCTATAGTGATAAATCCAAGACTCAAACCCAGGATGGCTGGGCTCTTGTAATAACTCCTTCATTCTAAAACTTTAGTATTTAGATTAGGTTGTGTGTATGTGTGTGTGTTACTGCAGAGCTGCTAAATTTACCAAAGGGAAAACTTTAATGGACAAATACAATATTTGAAATACATGTGGGTATGGTCCTGGAAAGCAAATACCGTTATTTAGTCACCCCAACCAAGGGCAGACCCATGGCAACAGCCTCATCCAAAAAGGTACAGGCAGCAAGTAGGAGTGAACAAGCAAATTCCCTTTGGTTGACCAATCTGAATTGATTACACTGAAGGTGCAATTTCTCACCCTGCTAAGGCAAGACCAGAGTTGCAAAATCTTTTAAAAGGGCAAGGAAGAGACCACAAGTATTTTGGCAAAATCCTGGTTTGCAGTGGCCTCTCATGCTGACTTGTTTCTGCTGAAATGATAAGGATCCCAGGCGGTCTCTCTGGGCAGGAAACCCCACAGCCTAGAGAAGGAGGCTGATTGGGAAATGGACAGTTGACCATATGCAGACTCTTGCATCCCTGACACAGCAAAAAAGCTGTCTTTGCTCTGGATGGGAAAGTTGTTTTCTCACTGTGCGCGTGGGAGAGAGATGACGCACTCAGTGACAGTAACAGCGAACAGGTGGGGGGAAAAACAAAGGTCACTTCCAAGAAGCCTGTTAAAACTTTCCCTTTTCAAAGTCTGAGGAAATAATACTGTGACTGGCCAGATGAAAGCCTATCTGTTGCTATGCGTTCAGTGTACACCTTGCTTATCCATTCAAAAGCCCCAATTAAAATCACAGCTGTTATTTGTGTGTTGGTTTCAGATACTCTCCCATGGCCGTGGCAAAGGAATAAAGAAAAACACCCCAGTTGGGAGTTACACCTGCAACTAGAATGAATGTCGGCTGCATCCATGGTGTATCTGGAATAATAATAATGCCTTTCATTTACAGAGAGCTTTACAGTTTATGAATTCCGTTTACATGAATTTCACACATTCATTAAACTCAAATGTAGTGCCTCCCTTACAGAAAACAGCACATAAGAATTTGCTTTTTTAAAAAAAAAATCAGTTATGCAGCAGATAGATGTCTAACCACTTATAAGTATGTAAAAAATAGTTGTTATCTGAATATAACTACCCAAGATTTCCCACTAAATAATTTCTTCTCCATCACAATAATAACAGTAAATGCACATATATATCTATAACACACACACAACACACACTTAGTTTTCATTGGGTTGTCTATTTTCTCTTATTGATTTGTTAGAGTTCCTTAAACATTCTGGATATGAGTTCTCTGTCACATGTATGATTATGACACTATTTTTCTGTTACTGATTGAGTTTGTGATTTATACCACTTTTGAATGTTAAAGATAAACATATTATTAGCTCAATTTCTTTCTTTACAAGTGAGGAAAAAGGGGACCAGAGAGAAGCTCACATAGCTACTTAGCAGTAGAATTAATAGTAGAATCCAAGTCTTTTGACTTTTTCTCCCAGGCTGTAACTAATACTCCACACTAGTGAATTCTTACGTGTAGAGTATATATATTGAAAGAGAACCTACTGACATACGTATGCAACAACATGAATGAATCTCATACATAGTGTTAAGTGAAAAAGTCCAACACAATAAATTATATGATTATTATTACATATTATTATATGTATGATTCCATTCATACAAAGTTTAAAATAGGGCAAAACTAGTCTATGGTGCTAGACCTTAGACCTCCAACTCTTAGGAGAGTGTACTAACTGGAAGAGAGCATGAAGGAGGCTTCTCAGGGTGTTGGAAAGATTCTACATCTTGATTCAGGAGGCTGTTACATAAGTAGATACATATGTAAGTATTCATCAAGCTATATGCTTAAGATTTGTGCATTTATTGTAAGTAAATTTTACTTTAATACAAAAACAGAGAAGAAAACCAAAGCACAGATTTAACTATTTCTTACTGGCTTGAAGGATATTGAGCAAAAGAAAATAATTTTGGTTCCCAAGTGACTTTTAGCCCTAATTATTCTTTTTGGATGACTTCACAATTGCACAAACCATGAAGTTACCAAATGCCTACTTCTTTGAACAGTCTGGCTCTGCCTTGAGGTAGCTGTGGGTCAGGCTAATTGACCTTCAAAGTCTCTCCAACGTATGAATTTCTGGGATTTTTTGAAAAAGCAATGCCAAAATATATGTAATCTCTGAGTAGGAAAGAACATCAAAGTATCTGGCTGTCAGAGGTTGTTCTTGCCTGTTATTCTGTATGGGTAAAGCTTGAAGAACGGAAATGACTTGTCCAAACTTGTGTCTATGGCTATGAGGTACAGACAGACTTTGTCTCAACTCAAATCAGCAAACAACCCTTGAGTGGCTGTTACGGGGGAGGCACTGAGTCACATGTTATATTGGGTAAATGACCTCTTTAAAATGCTGAAAAGTAAAGATATTACCTTCAAGATTAAGGTACACCTGACCCAAGCCACGGTATCTGCAATCACATAATATGCATGTGAAGGCTGGTCCAAAGAGTAATGAAGATAGAAGAACTGATGCCCTTAAACTATGGTGTTGGGAAAGAATATCGAATATACCATGGAATGCCAAAAGAACAAATCTGTCTCTGGATAAGTACAACTGGGGTGCTCCTTAGAGGCAAGGATACTGTTTTGAACAATGTTACCAGGAGGGATCAGTCCCTGGAGAAGGACACCATGCTTGGTATAATAGAAGATCAGTGAAAAAAGAGGAAGACTCAACAAAATGGATTGCCACAGTGGCTGCAACAATGGGCTCAAGCATAACAATGATTGTGGGCATGGTACAGGACCCAACAGTGTTTTGTTCTGTTGTGTATAGAGTCATTGTGAGTTGGAACCTAACAACAATAGGCTTTGGAACACCACTGCCAAAGGTGCCAATGCACTACATCGTGCCAGAGCAATCAATTCATTTCCACATCCTAGAGTCAGAGCCCCAGCTGACAAGGTAGCAAGACAAAGATCAAAGTATCAAAATAATGTAGCCACTTTGTGTCCCTTCCTACACTTAACCATACAATCGTCAAGCTAAGTCCCTGTCCCGGCACAGGGGTTCTGGGACTCAAAATCATGATGATAGCAAAAACAATAATTTCCAATTCTACTATATGAAACCACCACTCATATGTCAGTTTGTCATACTGTGGTGGCTTGCATGTTGTTGTGCTGTATGTTAGTGTGGTATTATGCCACCAGTATTTCAAATACCTGCAGGGTCACCTTTGGTAGGCAGGTTTCAGTGGAGCTTCCAGACCAAGACAGACCAGGAAGAAGCATCTAGCAATCTATTGCTAACACAAATTGATCAGTGAGAACTTTGTGAAGAACAATGGAACACTGTCAGATACCATGCCAAGAGAAGAACCCCAGTTTGGAAGGCACTCAAACGATGACTGGAGAAGAGCTGCTTCCTCAGAGTAGATCAACGTTAATGATGTAGGTGGAGACAAGCTTTCAAGAGTTTGGATTGCTGATGTGGTATGACAGAAACTGAGCAGAAACAGCAATAAATATCCATTAATAATCACAACATTCATGCATGTAGGTACAAATCCTGGAAAACTGGAAGTCATCAAATATGAAATGGAATGAATAAAGATCAATATCCTAGTCACTGGTGAGCTGAAAGAAACTAGTATTCATCAATCTGAATCAGCCAATCACATGGTCTACTATGACAGAAATGAAAAATTAAGGAGGAATGGGATCTCATTCATCATAATAAACAACAGTTAAAACCCATCCTACAGTACAACACTATTGGTCACAGGATAATATCTGTATGCCTACAAGAAAGACGAGTTAATATGACTGTTATTCAAATTTACACACCAACCACTAGCACCAAAAATGAAGAAGTTGAAGATTTTTATCAACTTGTGCAATCTAATACCCCATCAATCAAACACCCCATCAAGACGCGTTGATAATTACTAGTGATTAGAATGCAAAAGTTGGAAACAAAGAAAATGGATTAATAGTTGGAAAATAAGCCTTCATGATAAAAGAGACACTGGGCATTACATGAGTATATCCCACCTGAATTTAAAGAGTATCTCAACAATAGATTTGATGCATTGAATGCTAATAGCTGAAGGAGAGACGAGCTGTGCAATGATATGAAGGATGTCACACACGAAGAGAATGAAAGGTCATTAAAAAGACAGAAAAAACACAAAATGGATGTCAGACAAGACTATGAAACATTTTCTCGAAAGCAGAGTAGCTGAAGCCAAAGGAAGAAGTGATGAAGTAAAAGAACTGAATAGAAGATTTCAAAGGGTAGCTAGAGAAGACAAACTAAAGTGTTACAATGAAATGTGCAAAGACCTGGAATAAGAAAGCCAAAAGTGAAGAACATGCTCAACATTTCTCAAGCTGATAGAACCGAGGAAAAAAATTAAGCTCTGAGTTGCAATACTGAAGGAGTCTATGAGGAAAAAATATTGCACAACAGAGGAAGCATCAAAGAAAGATGTAATGAATACAGAGACACTGTACCAAAAATAACTGGTCAATATTCAAACATATCAAAGGTAGCACATGATCAAGAACTGATGGTAATGAAGGAAGAAGTCCAAGTTAAACTGAAGACATTGGCAGAGTACCAACTGAGATGCTTCAGCAAATGGACATAGTGCTGAAGGTGCTAACTCATCTATATCAAGAAATATGGAAGACAGCTACCTTGCCAGCTGTCTGGAAGAGCCCCATAGTTGTGTTGATTCCAAAGAAAGGTGACCCAATAGAATGTGGAAATTATCAAATAATATACAATATCACACACAAGTAAAATTTTGCCAAAGATCATTTAAAAGCAGCTGCAGTAGTAGATTGACAGGCAACTGCCAAAAATTCAGGCCAGATTCAGAAGAGGACATGGAATCAGGGATATCATTGCTGATGTCAGATGGATCCTGGACGAAAACAGAAAAGAACTCCAGAAAGATATTTACCTGTGTTTTATTGACTATGCAAAGGCATTCAACTGTGTGGGTCGTAACAAATTATTATTAACATTGTCAAGAATGGGAATTCCAGATCACTTAAATGTGCTCAGGAGGAACCTGTACATAGATCAAGAGGTAGTCACTAGAAAAGAACAAGAGGATGCTGCCTGGTTTGAAGTCAGGAAAAGTGTACATCAGAGTTGTATCTTTTCACCACACCTGTTTGGTCTTTGTGCTGAGCAACTAATTTGAGAAGCTGCACTATATGAAAAAGAACAAGGCATCAGGACTGGAGGAAAACTCACTAACAATGTGCATTATGCAAACAACACAACCTTGCTTGCTGAAAGCTAAGAGGACTTGAAGCACTTTCTGATGGGAAAATCAAAGACTATAGCCTTTAGTATGGATTACACCTCAGTATGAAGAAAATAAAAGTCCTTACAACTGGACCAATAAGAAACATCATTACGAACAGAAGAAATATTGAAATTCTCAAGGATTTCATTTTACTTGGATCCAAAATTAATGTCTATGGAAGCAGTAATCAAGGAATTAAATGATGTATTGCATTGGGCAAATGTGCCACAAAAGACCTCTTTAAAAAAAAGAGAAGATGTCACTTAGAGAACTAAAGTATGCATGACCCAAACCATGATATTTTCTATTCCCTTATGTTTATGTGAAAACTGGACAATGAATAAGGAAGACCAAAGAAGAAATGGCACATTTGACTTACGGTGGTGGCAAAGAATAAGCAGTATGCTATGGACTGCCAAAGAATGAACAAACTTGTTTTGGAAGAAGTGAAGTTAAGAATGCTCATTAGAAGCACGATGGCAAGACTTTGTCGCAAGTTCTTTAAACATGTTACCAGGAGGGAACAGTCCCTGGAAAAAGACATCATGCTTGTTAAAGACGTCAATGCTTGTTAAAGATGTCAATGAAAGAGAGAAAGACCCTCAAAGACAGAGACTGACACGGTGGCTAGCATAGCAATGATTGGGAGCATACACAAAACCAGGCAATGTTTCTCCCTGTTGTACACAGGGTCCCTGTGAGTCAGGATTGACTTGACAGCGACTAATAACAACTTTCTACGAAAGTGCTAATCAAAAGACATAAAAAATATGTGAACCTGAAATTACCTATTTTGTAGTTTTCCACTTTTTTCACAGAAATTGTTTTTTTCTAATTTAATTTAGGGCCCACTCCAATATTTCTTGGGTGGTGTAAGCAGTTAATGTGCTCAGCTACTAAGCAAAACATTGGAAGTTCAAATCTACCCAAAGGTGTCTCAGAAGAAAGACTTGGCATTCTACTTCACAAAACATCAGCCATTGGAGATCTTTTGGAGCACAGTTCTACTGTGACATATGTGGGTTCACAGTGAGTATGAGTCACCTGAGCAGCTGGTTTTCTAATTCCATGTGATTTCATCTCAAAATCCTTAACTAATTATACCTTCAATGACGCCATTTCAGTGACCAGTTCAATGACCAGTTTCAATGACCCCATTTCAATGATCTTATTTCCAGATAAAGCACTATCTGAGATCCCGGCTTGACATGAATTTGAGGGGACACGTCAACCCTGGAGTCCCCAGCGGCACAGAGTTTTGTATTCAATTACTAACCAAAAGCTTGGTAATGCACACCTACCCAGAGGTGCTTCACAAGAAGGACCTGTTGATTTCACTTCCAAAAGATCACAGCCTTGAAAATGCTATGGAGTGCTACTTTACTCTATACGGATGGGGTGGCTGTAAGTCAGAATCAGCTTGATTGCAACTGTTTACTGGTGTTGTTTTAATTAATTCAAGAAGATTTCTAGGTGTTAGACTCAGGTATCAGTATTTTCTAAAACATCCTGATGGTAAGAATGTACCAGCTGGATATAGAACCAATATTTTCATTGGTTCAAAAATCACCAAGAAGCTTAAAGATTGCCAGACCTTACCCCTAAGAGTCTAAGTCAGCTGATGGGAGATGAGGCTTTAGCAGTGTGAATTTTAGTTTCCCAAGGAATCCTGATGCAGGTGGCCCTAGCACCTTACCTGGGAAAATGCTGCTCACCAGGCTACTCTTCCAAGTTGCCTGACCACAGCAAGCACTCTCAATGTCCTTGGCTTTGCTTTTGCTTTGCTCTCTGCTTGGAATGCCTTCCCCTTCCCCTGAACTCTTAAGAGAACTTTCAATCATCTTTCAAATGTAAGTTCTCTGTGACTTGCCCTAACCCTTCCCAGGAAGAATTAATCACTCTCTGCCTGAGTTTCCATAGCAATTTGTACATGCTTCTGCTAAAGCATTCATCACACAGTATTATGACTGTGTCTCTATATGTGTGTCACACCCTTTAAACTTTATTTTCTTCTTTTCATCTCACTAGCGCCTAGCACAGTGTTTGGGACATAATTCAAGTTGGTATTTATTGAATTAAATGAAGTTCTTTGGGGAGTTGGTCATTCTAGATATCTGTCCATCCATGTGTAGTAAGAGTACAGACTGGCTACAGGAAGCAGAGCTGGTTATAACAAGGCAAAGTAGAAGAACTACCAGTCCCAGGACCAGGGTTAGGGCATGTTTCCTCCAACACAGAGGGTATACCAAGCAGATGCCAACTGTTTACTAACACTAGCAGAGACAAGGAAAAGAGGTAGGATGGTAAACAAAAGTTAGAAGTAGAGCAGATTTGAAGCAGAAGTCCAGCACATGGATATGGTTGTTTCCCAACCCTGGATGATAATAAGAATAATTGGGTTACTGTCGTGGGTTGAACTGTGGTCCCCCCCAAAATGTGTGTGTAAGAGTACCATCACTACTGGTATTATATGATGTTGCTTTATTTTGTAAACCCTGCCCGTATGATGTTAATGGGGGAAGATGGACAGCAGATGTGTTGGTGGTGCGGGACTCAGTGCGTAAGATTGTTTTGTGTCTTGAGGCAGTCTCTCGAGATATAAAAAAAAAAAAAAGAAGCTAGAAGAGAGATTTGGAGACCTCACACCATCAAGAAAGAAAGCAGTGCTGGGAGTTGAGCACCTCCTTTGGAAAGGACCATGGTCCGTGTGCTTCGGAATCTTCCAGTTCAGGGGACGACTGATGAAAAAGACCTCCCTCCAGGTCCAGCAAAGAAAGCCTTCCCCTGGAGCTGATACCTGAATTTGGACTTTTAGTTTATCGGATAGTGGCAATTAAAATTTCTATTTTTAAAGCCAACTACTTGTGGTATTTCCATTAAAGTGGCACTAACTGACTGAGACAGTCACTTATTATTCAAACTAAAAAACAACAAAACAAAAACAGATTTCTGAGCCAAAACCAGACCTATAGCAGAATCTTCATGGGACAGGGTGGTAATCTGAATTCAGTGTTTAACAAGAGCCCTGTGAGATTTTTATCAGCCAGGCTTGAAATACTGGACTAAGAAATCTCAGACAATCCAGGAAGTAGGTAGAAGAATTTTTAATGCAAGGGAAACCCAGCACACTTAGGTACCTAATGACCTGTCCTGGAGATGCTGGGTCCTGGGTTTGAAGGGAAGTAAGGAGATGTTTGGAGAACAATGACCAGGGGTCAAATCTGGGTACTAGAAAGATGAGGTCAGACCTTTTGAGAACTCTAATGATGAACTGTAGTATTAAGATGCAATAGTTCCTGGGTGGCACAAATGGTTAAGTACCGGACTACTAACCAAAAGGTTGGCAGTTCAAACCCACTGAGAGGTACTCAGCAGTAAGGTCCAGAGAGCTGATTCTAAAAGATCACAGCCCTGAAAACACATGATATGGTCTATTCAGCACACATGAGATAGCCATGACTCAGAACTGACTCCATGGTAACTGGCAACAGCAATGCAACTAATTGTGAGTTGTCATTCTTTCTACCTATCCTACCTGCATGTAGCCTAGAGTGAGGGCAGGGCTGAGTACAAGCTAAGTGTTTGTCATCTTGTGCTGCTATAACAGAAATACCACAAGGTGGATGGCTTTACCATAGACAAATTTATTCTCTGAGAGTCCAATGAGCTACAAGTTCAAATTCAGGGTGTCAGCTCCAGGGGAAGGCTCTCTGTGTCTGTTGGCTCTGGAGGAAGGTCCTTATGATGTATCACTCTTCCTTTGGTCTGGGAGGAAGTACAGGAACCCTACTGGAACTGCTTTCTTGGTGGTATAAAGTCCCTGTATCTCTGCTCAGTTTTTTCTTTTATACCTCAAAAGAAATTGACTTAAGACTTCCAATTTTGTAGGCCTCTTCAGTATAACTGCCAGTAATCCATCTTATTTTATCATATTGATAGAATTTACAGCACATAAGAAAAGCTCATCAAATAGCAGACAATCACAGTACTGAAACCGATGGTCCAGCCAAATTGATATACAATTTGGGGGGCATACATAATCCAATCCATGACAGCAAGGGACATATGAAGAGGCAAGAAGCTGAGAAAGGCTGTAAAAATCAAGCCAGCACTAACGGAGTGGGTAGGAAAGCAAAGCAGAACCCAAGCAAAGGTCAACTCTTTCTTTTCCAAGTTACAATAACATAAAGTTGTAATTCTAGTTATGTTTCAAACTCTGGGAAAGGAGGAGGATGTGGATATATCATTTCTCTTTATCTTTTCTTTCATCCACAAGAAGAGGGAAGAGAGGGAAAGGAAAGGTTCTCAACAGAGTGGAATTGGAGGAAGGTGGCTCCAGGCTCTTTAGGGAGGGCTTCAAAGTGATTCATTAACGTTTGAATTCCTGCTGAGAACTGGCAATTCTAACAAGTTCCCAGGCGATGCTAATACTGCTGGTTAGGGACAAATTCTAAGAACTAACAGTAAGAGCAGTGGTTCTCAAAATCTATTATACATACAAATCACCTGTGATGAATCTTGTTAAAATGTGGATTCCAACTCAGTGTATCTGCGGTAGAAATGTAAATTTTCTGCAAGGGTTCAAACTGGAATCAACTAGTTGAATGCCCAGTGTTTAAAGCTGACTCCATTTGCAACACTACTGCGGGTTCTTTGGAGAGCACCTCCCATTACCAGGGACCTCTCATCTAGTTTCCCTGAGGGAGATGGGTGGTGTGCATCTCTCCTCCAGCTCTTCCCTACCTCCTTCCACAGATCTGGGATATCAGGGATGCCTTCTGCTTCTCCCTACTGAGGCTTGTTGCTGCTTCTCTGGGGCCAAGGTTGCAGAAGAAACTGTATAGCATGAAGTTACAGCATAGTCAAGATCCAGATAAAGTATGGTCTTACTGGAAGCTGAGAGGTGGAGAAAAGACAAGCGAACAAAACGTAAGGAAGAAAGCCTGCCAGAGGTGGTGTAGCAGTCCAGGAACTAGGATACTATTTACTTCATGTTGAAAGTAAGCATGCTTTAGGCCTGACTTATAGATTTTGGGTCACTGCAAGTACTAAATACTGTGGGGGGAAGGGGGGAACCCTCATTCCCACATTCAATCATTACAGATTAAATCCCGCATTTTTGTCAGGATTTTTGTCATTTTGTTCACATCTGTATATTCAGGCCCTGGAACCATACCTGACACACAGTAGACCCTCAGAACATATTTGCTGCATGTAAATAAATACCTAAACAAAACAAAACAAAACCCAAGCCCACTGCCACTGACTCAATTCTGACTCAGGGCCACCTTACAGACAGAATATTACTGCCCCATAGAGTTCCCAAAGAGGACCTAGTGGATGTGAACTGCCAACTTTCTAATTAGCAGCTGTAGCACTTAACCATTTATGCCACCAGGGTTTCCAAATAACTACCTAAGGGCTGGAAATACATAAAATTAGGTATCTTAATCATCTAGTGCTAATATAAGAGAAATGTCACAAGTGGATGACTTCAACAAGGAGAAATTTATTCTATCGCAGTCCCGTAGCCTGAATCTAGAGCATCAACTCCAGGGAACATCTTTCTCTGATAGCTCTAGGAAGAAAGTCCTGTCATCAGTCTTCCCTTGGCCCAGGAGTTCCTGAGGTTCAGGGACACTGGGTCCAAAGGATGTCCTCTGCCCCCATCATTGATTCTTTCCTCATAGGATGAGGTCCCAACTCTCCTTACTTCCCATTCCTATACGTCCCAAGAAATTGTCTCAAGGTACAGTATGATCTTATAGAGCCCTGCCTCACAGACACAACCACTGCCCATCCTCCCTCATTAACATCATAAAAACAGGATTTACAACATACAGAAACATCACACAGTACCAGGAATTACCGACTAGCCGAATTGCTACAACAGATTTGGGGTGGGGGGCCGGACACACAATTCAACCCACTGTGATAGACAAACTGACAGTAACAGAAGCAGTACATTACAGGCTCTTCCCCTCAACAGTCCCCAGTACAGAAATCCTTGACTTAAAGACCAAAGAAAGGAATAAAAGATGGGAAAGAGAAGGTAGAGGAAGACATATGAAAAATAAACATAGTACCACAGGGTCACAAAAAAATAATAGTAACGCCTTGCTTTCTCTTCTCCACCCCATGGCTACAATTCAGGTCCAGCCTCCTGACCACAGAAATTCTTGAAATTGCACACGATACATGCAGTATTTTCATTCAGTTCCCAAAACTATTAATGAGTCTCGATACTAATACCCATTTTTTAAGTTTTATATATGTATAGGAAAAAGCTGTGCGTCAACAAAAAGTGATGTTTTGTCTAGAAGTAGGCCCTATTTGTTTTGTAAATAATGTTTTATTGGAACACAGCAGTTAAAAAATAGTGGTAATGCATTAGCTTGTGTATTGTCTATGGCTGTTTTTGAACTACAATGACAAAAGTACTTGAGATAGAAACTACAAGGCCCATAAAACCTAAGATATTTTTTATCTTGGCTCTTTATACAAAAAATCATCAACCTCTGGTCTAGAGCACACACTCAGGGGTTATCTGATTCTGATTCTATGGGAACTATCTTGTAACTATGTATGTTATAGACAACTGATAGCAATGAAAAATAATTATTGTGTATAAAAAAAAAAAAAAAACACTGTCATCAAGTGAATTCTGACTCACAGTGACCCTATAGGGCAGAGTAGAACTCCTCCACAAAATTTCCAAGGAGCACCTGGCAGATTTCAACTGCTGATTTTTTGGTTGGAAATGTAGCACATAACTACTATGCCATACAGATATGCAAATTACGTCCTGTAGAGGTTTAGTGGACTTCCTTTCCTTGCTATGAAAGAGGCCTATTTTGCCTCCATTTGCACATTCATGTCAATATTTCCTGATGTATACATACGTCTGTTCTTTGGATTCTCCAATGGAGTGTTTTGTTTTTTGTTTGTTTTTCATGTTACTAATTCCACATTAGCTAATAAACTAGAGAAAATCTTTAGCATGGTGTCATTTCATATCTGTATGAGAGTCATGAGTTTACCTGTTTTGAGATACATCCTTTAACATGTTAGGGATCATGAGAGGTTTCCATCTGAATACCTCAGCTATCCCCAATCTCCAAAGTTTCTGGAGAGAGCTATTCTGTACAAGAACCAAAAATGACTTATATGTGTGTCAGCACACTGGCTCAAGTATTTTGGGGTCACTGAAAAGTCTGAAAAGGGTTTCACAGTTTAAGTTTGAGGCCAAAGTAGGGTCTCAACTTCTTCTCCCCTCTCAAATCTGAATCACAGAGTGAGTCTTCACAGACTTGCCTATAGAATGTATAAAAGGAGAGAAAAAAGGAAGGAAGAAGGGAAGATGGCCAGGCCGGGAGCGAAAAAGAACTGTGAATTCATTTAACCTGTGAACTGTGAGCTACACACACTAGAGATTAGTGACTGGACCCCAGGATTCAGCTACTAATTTCGCCTCTTGGAACATAGTGGAATCTGAACTCCTATCTTTTAAGATGAAAGAAGTCGTCCTCCATCTATGGTGTCCCAATAAATAGTTTGAACTCTAACTAATCAATTAACAATTCCTCCCTCCTCTGGAGAGCACCAAAACCAAACCAAGCCAGTTGCTATGCAGTCAATTCAGACTCCGGTCAATCTCATGTTTCTCAGAGTAGAACTATGCTCCACAGAGTTTCCAACGATTGGTTTCCAGAAGTAGATCTCCAGGTCTTTTCTCCCAGAGAGGACTAGTAATGAGGAGGGCAGAGGCACATTTAAAGTAAAGGGATGAGCTGGAACATGAGTTCCTTTTTTCCTTCCTTCTTCTACAAAGTAACCACCAATATGCCCACAGAATTTAACAAGTGCTTGCTATTTACTAGTGTCTTATATATAATACTCGACGGCACTCGGCTGGCTATATATAATAGTGAGCAAGGCAGAGACTGCCCTCCAGGAACTCCCTGTCTAGAAGAAGTGGGTAAATAAACAGGTGATTTTGGTACAGTGTGATACAGGTACAGTATTTGATACAGGTGATCAGGTGGTTATGTGTAAGCACAACGGGACAATGAAAAGACAAGTAGCCCAGTCTAGGGAAAGGACAGAAACATCATTCAGATCATTTTTTTAATATCAAGTTCCACATCCACTCCTGAAAGCTAGAAACCATTTCTTCTCCAGTAGCATTCAAGCAAACTCACCAACCCACGAAATTCATCTGGCCCCAAAGGTCACATTTAGTTGGAACATTCAACTCTCATCCTGACAATAACTCATCTTGTGGCCTCCTGTAGCAGTGCCATCATAATGTTCTCACTAATTCAGATACATTGTTTCTGGCTTTCAGGAGTAGATGTGAAATTTAATATCAAAAAAATGATCTGAACGACATTTCTGTCCTTTCCCCAGACTGAGCTACTTGTCTTTTCACTGTCCCATTGTGCTTGCACAGAATCACCTTATCACATATCAAATACTTATCACACTGCACCAAAATCACCTGTTTACTTACAAAGTTCCAAGGAAGACTTAAGTAGATTACAAATGAGAACTGCAACTTTGCCTGTTTCTTTCAGTTCAGTTTGACTTTCTCCAGGTCCTAAACACAAGTTAGGGCTAGGATGAAAAATTAGTTCCATCCTGTCTGCCAACTCCAATTAATTGGTAATGTGTGTATAGAGTATTTTGATGAAAGAAATGATGAGCTGTTGCCACAAGTGAGTGAGAAGTACCATGATCAATTACAATCTGCTATGGCTGGAGCCACAGGTGTAATGTTGAATGTAATTGTGAGAAGCGGTACTCCCATTCCCTTGCCTTTGTTCCTGGCAAGGGAACCGAGGTGTTTGTTTGCTGTAAGAGCTAGCACCATCTATCAAACACAGGTAAGCATGTGTCTCATGTACAAGATGGCACCTCAAATTTATCACATTATGATAAAGTTGGCACCATAGCTGAGCCTTACCTCAATTAGTCTGCTGTTTCATTAAAACTATCTATTTTCAGGATAGAGAATCTATGCAAAGATCATAAATTTTGACATGCATTAGTCCATTACTTTCCTAAAAAGTACATTTCTTGGTCAGAAGCAACCTTGACTGGTGATGGTGAACTATACGTGTAGAATACCTGCATGATGGCAAATAAGACATTTAGAATAGCTAAATATGATAGCTTTGGCAGAAGAGTGGAGAACTGGGAAATAAATCCAAATTTCTTCCATTTTAGTAATGACAAATCGCTTTGTCTTCCATGAAGAAACAAATCAAATGACATTAGCCTATCATAATTTGACTGACTACTCTCCACAGAATGATAACATGGGAGAGTCAGAGTTGGTGATCAGAGATGGCAAGTCAGTGACATCAGGACAGCCTTGGCAAGGGAAAAGCCACATTGTTGAGCTAGTATATGAGGACTGCCAATTAAGTTTGTGAACTCATCCTAGAAAAAGAGCTACATACCTCATTGCTGAGTATCACTATAGTCACCTTCAAAGTACTCCCCTTGGGAAACTATGCAGTGATGCCAGTGCCTAGTTGACCCTTCAAATAGATTTTGGATCTTGTTTTCTGAAATGACCATTAGCATTATCATCATATTATCCTTGGTGTCCTGAATGTCACCAAAATGTCTTCCTTTCAATATTTTCTTTATCTTTGGGTAAAGAAAAAAGTCACTGGGGGCCAGATCAGGTGAGTAGGGAGTGTGTTCTAACACAGTTATTTGTTTACTCACTAAAAACCCCCTCACAGACAACTACACAATTCAGCTCTTGAACTTGCCACTAAGTGCAATGGCCATTCCAGAAAGCGTTCCAAAATTGCTTTGAAGGGTGGACTAGGCACTGTCGTCAGTGCATGCCTTACCAAGGGGAGTACTTTGAAGGTGGTCATAGTAAAACTCAGCAATGAGGCATATAGCACTTAGAACAATTAAGTCTGTAGACTTAATTGTCAGACCTTGTATCTCCTGTCATCATCTTTGCTTAATAAGCCCACTGAGCGTCCTTGGCACAGTGAGGACAAAGACCAAATTGGCCTTCAAAAGGCAGATCGTACTGATCACCTGATTACTGGGGGCATTTTGGTGAGTATTTACCCAGAATTCAAATATGGTGGACCAATTCTGGGAGGACTCCAGATTAGGGTATTTATGGGCACATGTGAATGTATGGCTTTACGGATTAAAAAATAATGTTCAGAGTACCAATTTTTCTATCTATAATTTAGTTATAAGCATCAGAAGCCAATTTTGAATGATTTACCATAAAAAGAAAACGATACTGGGAAGCTCAAAAAACCTCTAGGAAGGTCAGTAAACCAAGTTGAGATGCTGTACATTCAGGAATAATACTGAAAATCATGCCACAGAATCTAGATGGCAAAGACAGCAATGGTAAACACTAGATGACTGATGACTATTCCCCAGCACTGGCAACTGCCCATAGCCCTAGAACCATTTTGTCTGTAGAAATCTGATGTTGCCGCTCTTGCTGGTATGTATCACGCAAATGAATCTATATGGTCTTTGGTTCTCTGCATTACTAGCTTGTCTTTGTGTTTATGTGCTTGTTTGATGTTTGGTTGTTTCCCAGCTTTATTTCTAAGTGTGTCTCCAATAACAAAGTTTACAAGTGTAACAGAGTTTAGGACATAAATCAAAGGAAAGGGGGACATGGGTGATGAACAAGGGACAGTTTTTCCACCCCAAAAGAAGTTAGTTTAATCAATGGTGGGAAGAAATCTCAGGGAACTTTGCTGATGTTTATAAAAAGTAGATCACTGAAAAATGAAAAGAACCCTGAGTCCTTTATGGGGTCAAAACCCCAGAGAAGTAGGTAAAAGAAACCTAAGATATATTTAGGGAAACCTACGAGCAGAAGAAACCATTGACTGGCTTTCCAGTGTGTGGTCTGGGAGACTACAAACTTCATATGGGAGATTTAGGTTCAACATGAAGGTAAAATAGCAATGACTAAAGGGGGAAACCCTAGTTGTGTAGTGGTTAAGTCCTCAGTTGCTAACCAAAAGGCTGCAGTTCAAATCCACCAGGTGCTCCTTGAAGACTCTGTGGGGCAGTTCTACTCTGTTCTATAGGGTCGCTATGAGTCAGAATCAACACGATGGCAGTGAGTTTAATTTTTGGTTGCGAGCAGGGTGTACAGAAAGCTCTGACTGTACATTGGTTAAGTGCTCAGCTGCTAACTGAAAGGTTGGCAGCTTGAACCCACAAACCACTCCATAGCAGAAAGATGTGGCAATCTCTTCCTATAAAGATGACAGCCTTGGAAACACTGTTGAGGCAGTTCTAGTGTATCCTACAGAGCTGCTATGAATCAACTTGACAGTAACAGCTTTGATCTGGGTTAAGGGAAGTGTATCAATGAGAATCTAGTCAGGAGACCACACTGGGCATTTCAAACAGAAATAAGTTAATGCAGTGCATCGGTTACACAGATGATGAAAGAGCTAAAATAAATAAGAACAACAAAAAGATCGATAATAGCAAGAGCAGAAGACATCATTACCACATCTAGGGCTGGAGGGACACAGAAAAGGTGTGGCATTACCATAGCCAGAAGCTAAAGTTATTTGGTGAGGGTTAGAACAATGGCAGGGACTGTTCAACTGTAGCTGGTACCACAAGGATAAGGCTGATCAACAGTAGCTGTGAATGAATGGATGAATTAATGAATGAAGGTAGTCAATGCTGGAGACCTCATCTAAAGTAGGAATGTGGAAATACTTTCTGGCTCACCCTGTCCTATCTTCCTTCAGTACCTCCCATCGGCAAACACGCTCAAAAGCCAGCTGGGGAATGCAGTTTCCTGCTATACTGATGGCAGAAGCTCTTTAAGAAGTCCACCAGACCCTCAGAATCAGAGAAACAATTTAATGCAGTGAACTGGCTACGTAGATGATGCAACTTCAGCATTTAGTGTGCAGGCCTAGAGGTGGCTGCAGCCAGGCCAGAGGTGATCAGTCCCTCCCAGACCTTAGGGCCAGCACACAAGTCATCAGAATCACACATGTGTTATGCCAGGTGATTATTTTATAACCTGTATGTCTAAAATAGTAGTGTGAGGCTGGCACAAACACAAGGTAATCAGGCTGGGGTTTGGGGCAGTGCATCTGAGGGTCAGTTAGGCACCTGGATGGGTCTCATGCGAGGACTTGTGGATTCTGTCAAGCCACACACTGCAAGCACCCCCAGTTTAATACCATCCATGGCATTTAGTGAGACCTGTTTGCTTTACCGTTGCCTCAGTCAAGTATAACACCCTTTGCTATCAAGTTGATTCCAACTCATAATGACCCTATATGACAGGTGCCCCATAGAGTCTGCAAGGTTGTCATATTTATGGAAGGTGCCCTCATGGTACAGTGGTTATAGTGTTTGACCAAAAGGTCAGTGGTTCAAATGCACCCCAGCTCCATAGGAGGAAGATGTGACAGTCTGCTTCCATAAAGATTTCCAGACTTGGAAACCCAATGGAGAAATTCTACTCTGTCCTATTGGGTGACTATGAGTCAGAATGGACTCAGTGAAATGGGTGGGTTTAATCCTTACAGAAGCAGATTGCACCACCTTTATTCTGTGGGGTGACGGATTAGCAGTCAAGTTCTTTAACCACAGTGCCACCAGGGATCCTCCAGGAAAGTACAGCTCACGCAAAAATGTATGTCTACTGTTGCTCATTTTTTGCCAATTCCAATGTCCAGTCTCTGTTGGAGACTATTTAAAGAGGCTAGCAGCTGAAACTTTCATGCAGCCAGAGCTGTAAAAAGAGGGCTGCAGCTGGGGAAATGAAAGCAACAGTCAATTACACCGCCTTTAGGCTGTTTAGAAGAAACGTTATTTCTTTGGAATGGTCTCTGCAGACCATTGTACAAACCTAGCTTCCTTTCTCCTGGAGCTAGAGCCCTAGAATCCCAAGGCACATTCCAAAACCAAAAAAAAAAAAAAAAAAAAGAAAACAAAAGTGACGTCATCATATCACTTCTGACCCACAGCAAACGTAGAAAACAGAATAGAACTGCGCATAGAGTTCCCAAGGACTGCCTGGTGGCTTTGAACTCCTGACATTTTGTTTACAGCCACCAGGGTTCCCCAGGGCATATTAGGTCTCTGGTATTCAGACAGAAGGGAAGCATTTGGGGGAGATTTCTGTATGCCAGAAGCAGTCTTCTATGTTTTTCAAATGAACGATGTCATCAGTTAATACAGCTCCCCTATGGAGACCAGTGGTATCACCTCTTTTCACAGATGATAAAACTGAAGTTCAGATGATTAAGTCAGTTTCCCAGGGATGTGTAAGCAGTAAGCAGGGGACCAGACAGAGTTTCAGGTAAGAGCACTCAAGAGTGAGAACATCCCCCAGAAAACATTTGAGAAGCCCCCTCAGAAAGAGGGAGGCAAGTTCAGGAATTCTTGAGGTCTAGTTATCCAAACTGAAGGAATCAACATTCCTTGAGACTGAATCAGACCTGATCCCACTGGGACTCATGAAGGTTCCAAGGGGGAAATAGGTAGGGATTTATGACAGCAAATTGACAGGGGATTCTGAGACTTGTCTAGCATTGGCTGTTTTCCAAACAGTTCCTGGATCTGCTCTGAGTTTTCAGTGATCCCCTAGTATAGTGTAAACAATGGAAATGTTACAGTAAATTACACAACATGAAAGCAACCTACTTAGTTTGATGGATTTACCAAAGAGTCCCCTGTTACTGACCTCAGCTGTTGTTACTGTTCAAAACCAAAGCCAAATCCATTGCCATCAAGTCGATTCTGACTGTAGAACAAAGAGAACTGCCCCCACAGCATTTCTAAGAAGTGCCTGGTAGATTGGAACTACTGACTTTTTGATTAGCAGCCATAGCACTAAGCTACTGCACCACCGAGTTTCCAGTTAGCTGCCATGAAGTCAGCCCCTAATTCATGGTAACTTCATTCACAACAGAATGCTGCCATTCCCGTGAGGACAGGACTATTGTGATCCATGAGGTTTTCATTGGCAGATTTTTCAAAGAAGAGATCACCAGACCTTTCTTCCTAGTTCACCTTAGTCTGGGAATGTCACTGAAACCTGTTTGGCATCAAAGCTGCAAGTAACATAAAAGCTTCCTGTAACAGACAAGGGTGTGGGGAGCACTGCTCATGAGATGCCTTGCCTGGAAATCTAGCCCTGGTCTCCAACACAGAAGGTGAAAATTCTACCACTGAATCACCACTTTCTCCATGACCTCATCTGAGGGTTGAAGAAAAAAGAAGGGATAGATTTTCCCACTTGCTCTTGCTTCTCCAGCACAATGTACTTGTTCCTGTTCCTTGTTTTTACCCCAACTCACATCTGACTCAGCTTCTGGAGTCATCTCCTTTGCTCAGTATCAGTTGAGCACCAACTCCGGGCAAGGCGCTTTACCAGCTGTGAGGGAATTTCAGGGTCAGCTTTCCCAAGCTGAAGTGCAATGCCATGCTGCTGGTAAGTTCAGCTCAAGTTCAAAGCTTCCCAATCCAAGCAGTCACTTATTCCATAAAATAATAAGTTTTATAGCATGAGGCAAGCCCTTCCTGGCACGGCCTGTCTCTGCAAGTCCTCTTGGTATGCTGGGCTTCTTCTCAGGCCTTCCTACCAGCTTGAGGACTTAAAGGTTCTGTCTCCTTTCAGTTTGTTCCACTTATACCCTCTAGCCTCAAGTCAAGCTATTGTATTATGAGAAGGGTCAGAGCATGGATAAAGGAAGGGGGGAACATGGGTCCCCAGAGAAGCTGGGTTCTTTCCTGTTATCTATCTTCTCTGTCCAGTCTGTGACTGAAGCTCTTTTAGAGGATGTCCTTTTTCCTGCCTCAGGACTAAACAAACTGCGATTCTCTCTGGCTTATGCTCCTGAGAGCTTTGTCTGTATTCTGTATCCTCTCTGATCTCGCCCCTCTTCCTGCTTCAGTTTTTCTCCTGCCCCACCCCACCCCAACCCAAACTGCTTTTTCCTGCTTTCTGTTCTTTCCTGCTCCCTATCTGTCAAGGCTATTGTCACAGGTACTACATGGTCCTCCCCAATCACCATCTTTCCTACGACGAGCATTACCTGCTCACATCTGGCACAGCTTCAGGTCCTGGCCACTTCGTCCACCCTAGGCAATGATATTTTTCCTATATAATCCTTACAGTACACATCTGGATTTTAAAGCAACAGCTAATGATCCTGACCACTCTCATAATTCAAGGCTACACATTCACCTTTTAACATAATATTTCCAGCCATATTTTCAGGGGACAGTAAGTTCTTTCTAGAGAGAGTCCTGGAAAATATACATAGCAACTCAGAAATACTCCTGCAAATATGTGCATATGAAATATTTTCGTATCATGTCCAAGTCAATACATATCTACGAACAAGTTTTATTTCTCTTCTCTGGTCTCCAGAAGATCTTAAAACATGTACCCTCAAAAGACTCCATAATCGCTTGTAGAAATTTCTCTGACATACTCCTGGTCTTATTCAGTATATATAGAGGCAAAGTCTAATAAAAGGGAAATTTATGTTGTGTAGTATCAAAAGGCAAAAAGAAATTATGTCTTTTCAGAATAAGAAATAAGCAAGCAACTACAAAGTCAGGTTGAATTCCAGAACAACTTCAAGGCATGATGTAGCAGGACAAGCAGAAGAAAGATGAGGCATGGGAAACTGATTTTTTTGTAGATGGATTTCTTGTTATGCCAGAAAAACCCTGCTAGCATCAGCTCGCACATGGACCACTAAACTCAAAGCTCAATTACAGCTAGTCCGAGGAAAGTTAGGGAGCAGAAAGCAAGGCATTTCACGGAAGCATGAAGTTTTAGAACCAGAAGAGACTTTAAAGATCAGTTATCCAAACAATTAGACTGCAAAAAGATTGTTGTCGCTCACAGCAACTTCATGTACCGCAGAATGAAACACGGCCTCATTCTGTGCCATCCTCATCATCTTTGCTATGCTTGAGCCCACGGATGCAGCCCCTGTGTTAATCAAAAAGCTAGGCCACTTAAAAATCAGTCTCACAACACTGACAATAGAATGATAACCAGTCCTCAGTGTTACTGAATCAATTCTGACTCAGTCGACTCCCATGCTTGTCAGAGTAGAACAGTGTTCTACAGAGTTTTCAGTGACTGATTCTGAGGATGCAGATCTCCAAGCTTTTCTTCCAAAGCACTTTTTGGGGGTCTGAACTTCCAACTTTTTGATTAGCAGTCAAGTGTATTGACTGTCTGCACCACTGAGGGACTCTGACAGAATGATAGCTAGCATTTATTATAGATACCTTACAAAGTGACATTCTCCATACTAAGTGTTTTCCATACATTATTTTATTTTACCCCACAATAACTCTGTTGTATTATTAGTCCCAATTTATGGCCCAGGTGACTGAGACTCAGATACATTAATAAACATATCCAGGCCATTACAGGTAGGAAGTGGCATGGCCAGTGTTCAAATAAAGGCAGCCTAGCTGTGTAAACCTTTTATCACAAGGAACTGGTCAATCCAAGACTCTGGTTAAATCATTCAAATAGTGAAAGTAGATACATTTAGGAAGGGGCACTTTTTGAGTTTCTGCTTCATGAATGGCTGGTTATGCTACAGTAACAATCTCCTAACCTCAGTGGCTTCTAAAAATGAACATTTCTTTCTCATTCATGCTATGTTAAACTGGTATTGAGCTCTGCTTCACATTATCTTCACTCAAGGGCCTAGGCTGAAAGAACAAGAAAGAATTACTATCACCCCTAAAAGTAGTAATGATTGGCTGGAAATATTTTGTTAAAGGATGGATGTGTAGACTTAAAGTATGAGTATAGGCAGGATCATTTGCTGTTGCTTTGGAACCCAGATGGCATCTTGTGCACAGACCTTACTTTCATGTCCATTTCATTAACCAAAGAAAATCACATGGCCATATCTATTTTCAAGTACATGAGGAAGTATAGTCCTACCATCAGCTCAGAAGGAGGAATTCTGGAAATGCTGATGAATACTCTTAATGACTACTCCAGTACCAAATCCATGAAACTGCCTTCTAAATGTTCTTAACTCAGGTATGTTGGCTAGTCCTAATTTGTAAATTTAAATAGTTTGAATTTATTTGTATATTTGGTGAGCAAGTCTAATTCCAAATTATCCGCTACCACTTTGGCTTCTCGAGACCATTATCCCTCAAGTACAAAATCACACAAGCAACATTTCAGACCCCATTAACAAAAGAAGATTTGAATGTAAGTGAATAAAATCCATACTCCAACTAATGAGTGGAAAAATTGAAACTTTTTGTCATGAGAGGATATATGCAGAAATGTCTGATATATTGCCTGGCACAGAGTACATACCCAGTAATTGTTAGCATCCTTAAGTATCTGAGGCTTCACTTAATCTTTCTACAAGAAACACATGTATCTCAATAATCGCCAGAGACTGTTCAAGGCTAACAACATTCATGGCTCTAATACTGATCACAGATAAGTGACATGCTGTAAAATTAACAGGCAAAAATGAATGACCTTGGGAGATGGTATCCTGAAGCTTTTCTCCCAGGAGAAAATGTTGAAGAGAAGTTAGTTCTTTGGGCCACAGTCACTTTCACACATGCTAAGCCTCCTAAAGCATGGTTCTTTCTAATTAATGAGAAGAGTTTTCAAACACTCTGACATATACTGGTCATCATCCTTACCTTCTTTGCCATGCAATTACATGTTTGTATAGACACTGGAGGTAGACACAGATAAATGACAATAGGAGCTGTTTTCTCAGAAAGGAAAAAGCAAAACCACAACTGGGACAACGGAATTTTCCTATTAAACACTGAAAAGCTAGATAAGGGTGTCCAAAGACAAAACTGTAGAAAACCTGCCACAAATATGAACCAGGGTAATCAGAACTGTAGATCTGGAGGAAAACCCATGAGATGAGAGCAAATCCCTTTGAGAATTTGGAAAACAAACAAGGGGAGTGCCAAGCACATAATTACGCTCACCCTTTTTCTCTTAAAACGAGATCAAAGGATGGCTAGTTTACTAGAAAAAAAGAATGCATATTTTTCTACTGGTCTCACCCATGATGATGAGGCCACTTAGAAGATGGAGGATCCCTCGACTTTCCTCTACCTTACTCGACCCTAGATATGAATACCACCAATTGAAACCTTGCTTCTTCATTTTGCAATATGAAGAAATGCTTGCTGGAGGAACTTCTAGCCGGATACCCTTGAATGCATTTCCTGATGAAGTGGGAGACGCGCCAGCTGCCACTACAGGTGCCGAAAGAACTGGGAACAAGTGGAGCTGATTGTAATAACATGTTGCATTAGGCTCAGGGAACTATGGTGGTGGAGGGCCTCAGTACATGTGTAGGCACCATCCGGCTAAACAGAGTCCACTGCTCTAGATAGCTATGGGAAAACTTACTAACGTGTTCTATGGCATAGGAACACTGGGGAAAAATCTCTTAAAAACTAATGGTGGCATCAAAGGAAAACTGAAAGTTTCTAGTTCCCAGAGATCATGATTGGCAATTTGAGTAAATTGAGATTTCAGAGACACAGAGACATCCACCAGGGAAAAAATAGATCATTTTACTCCTTGCAAATGCTTGAATTCCCATCATTAGAGACGTGTTTCTTTGATCTGAGTCTTGTTCTATTGTTAAGCCAAAGATTCATATCAACATAGAAAGTCAGTATCAAATCATTTGTACTTTACTGTGAATTAATTTATTAGAACCCCATCTCAATGATTTGTCAACACCTTTTGGCAGTAAAGTGGAGGAGAAAGAATTCAGAGTGTTCCCTGTCTGAGGGGAATTTTACAGTATATAGGACAAGATTACTTGAGACTTCAACATAGAGACTGGGTATTAGGTTTCTGGGAATATAACAGGAAAAGGAAGGCAAGGTAAAGTAAATTTTTATTCCTTCATTTAGATGTGTTTGTCTCAATAGATTGAGCCATTCACAAAAATGGAATTCTTTTTTTTTTTTAATTTTTATTTTTATTTAACATAACTGAGTGAAAATGTACATTCACATACAAATTTACATGCCCACCTATATGCACCTTCCACTGCTCTCCCTGTCCGGTGACAGCACACTATTCCTCTCTGCTCCATACATGTCTCATCCTCCCAACAGCCTCCTTTCCCCTCCTCTCCGTCCACTCTCCTTCCTCCAGCCAGAGGTCAGCAAGATGATATCCTATAGATGCCTGGAACCATAAAGTGCTTCCAACATATGGTCGCTCTGCATTGCCAAGTCCAATCCATTCCTGTCCAAAGAGTGGACCTTTGTTATAATTTATGGGAAAGGGCAGCATCAGGGCTGGGGGCCATGCTCTCAGAGGAAGCCCAAAACCGCTGGACCATCAATTGAGGACTTTTAGTGGAGATCTCATGATGCACCTCTTTTTATTCTTGTGTTGCCAGTGAGACTCCTCTCTGTGAGCTCCATTGTGGCTATCACTGGTGGTGGCCAGGCACCATCCGGTTCTTCTGGTCCCAAGTCAATGTAGGCACTCACTCATGTGGGTCTTTCTATCTTCTGGGTTGTCTTTACCCCATGTCATTTTGGTCCTCAGTGAGCATCCGTTCCTGCTGAGTCGGGACCATTTGCTGTGCCCTCAGATGGATTATTTTCTTGATATGTTGTTGTATTCTATTGGCAAGAATTTTGTTGAAGATTTTTGCATCTAGGTTCGTGAGTGATACCGGTCTGTAGTTTTCTGTCTTTGTTGGATCTTTCCCTGGCTTAGGTATCAGGGTTATGCTGGCTTCACAGAATGAGTTTGGGAGTATTCCATCCCTTTCTATACTGTGAAAGAGTCTCAGTAGTATTGGGGATAACTCTTCTCTAAATGCTTGGTAGAATTCTGCCATGAAGCCATCTGGGCCCGGGCTTTTTTTGGTTGGCAGTGTTTTGATGACCTTTTCAATCTCTTCCTTTATTAAGTTGTTCTGCTTCACGTTGTGATAATTTGGGTAGGTGGTATGAGTCAAGGAACTGGTCCATTTCCCCTAGGTTTTCAAATTTGTTAGAGTACAGTCTTTCATAGTATTCTGTTATGATATTTTTGATTTTTGTTGCATCTGTGGTGACAACTCCCCTCTCATTTGTAATTTGGGTTATTTGTTTCCTTTCCTGTTTTTCTTTAGTAAGTTTAGCCAGTGGTTTATCAATTTTGTTGATCTTTTCAAAAAACCAGCTTTTGGTCTTTTCAATTTTTTCAATTGTTTTTCTATTCTCTAATTCATTTAGCTCTGCTCTAATCTTTATGATCTCATTTTTTCCAGTGCCCGAGGAGTTCCTCTGTTGTTCTCTTTCTACTTGTTCAAGCTGTAGAGTTAGCTCCTTCATTCAGTTTCTTTCTTCCTTCCAGATGTGTGCATTTATGCAGATAAACAGATCTCTGAGCACTGCTTTGGCTGTATCCCGTAGGTTCTGGTAGGAACTGTTTTCGTTCTCCTTGGAATCCATGAATTTCTTTAATTCATCCTTGATTTCCTCTATAACCCATGTTTTTTTGAGTAAGATGTTGTTCAGTTTCCAAGAGTTCCACTTTCTATCTATGTTTTTTCTGCTATTGATTTCAACTTTCATGGCTTTATGATCTGAGAAGATGCTTTGCAGTAATTCAATGGTATGGATTTTGTTGAGCATTGCATTATGGCCTATCATGTGGTCAATTCTGGAGAATGTTCCATGTGCACTGGAGAAGGTGTAGTTGTCTGCTGATGGGTGGAAAGTTCTGTATATATCAATGAGATTTAGTTGGTTAATTGTGTCAATGAGGTCTTCTGTATCTTTACTGAGCTTTTTTCTAGATGATCGGTCTAGTAATGAGAGTGGAGTGTTAAAGTCCCCCACTATTATTGTGGAGTCATCTAACTCTCTTTTGAGCATAGTGTTTCTTCAACATATTTAGGTGCTCTGACATTAGGTGCATAAACATTTAATATAGTTAAGTCTTGCTTGTGTACTGAATCTTTCCGCAATAAATAGTGTCCACCTTTGTCCACAACGGTGGATTTGACATTAAAGTTGATTTTGTCTGAGATTAGAATTGCCACTCCTGCTCTTCTTTGTTCATTGTTAGCTTGATATATATTCTTCCACCCCTTAATTTTCAGTTTATTCCTGTCTTTAGGTCTCAAGTGAGTT
Organism: Heterohyrax brucei; assembly: GCA_028571685.1. Lineage (NCBI taxonomy): Eukaryota > Metazoa > Chordata > Mammalia > Hyracoidea > Procaviidae > Heterohyrax > Heterohyrax brucei. Next base: position 170,886,306 of record CM053142.1, on the reverse strand, counting down.
TCTTGTAGACAACATATGGATGGGTCGTGTCTTTTGATCCAAGATGACACTCAGTGTCTGTTTACTGGAGCATTCAGTCCATTCACATTCAATGTAATTATTGATAGGTATGTGTTCACGGCTGCCATTGTGATATGTTTATCTTGATGTTTTCTCTGATGTTCTTATTAGTCTGTTCTGGGACACTCTTTTTTGTGAGCTGATTTTTCACCTTTTTCAGAGCTGGTTTTATAGTTGTTGAGACTCGTGTGTTAGATTTCTTGAAACGGTATGATACATCTTTGTTGTGCTTTACAGCTGCCCCTATGAACCCACTTAATAAACTATTTATAAACCCAATTTTAATTACTACCAGTCTTGTCATCTTCCTCTCCATCCGAAGGACTATAACTACTGTAGTATATCCCTCTTTATATTATGATGACACCATAGTTTTCATGATGATCATTGGATTGCTTCTTTCCAAATCAAAGCTGTGATTTACTTTGGAGCCTTCCCTAAATGAGTAGAGTATTGAGTAGTGTGTCGTTCTAAAATATAAAGTTAGTGGTTTCGTTCTTCTAAGCCAAAGCCAAGGACTTCTTTCAGTATTTCTTGTAGTTTGGGTTTGGTTTTTACAAAGTCTCTGAGTTTCTGTTTATCTGGGAATGTCTTAATTTCATTTTTGTATTTGAAAGATAGTTTTGCAGGATATATAATTCTTGGTTAGAAGTTCTTCTCCTTTAAGACTTTGAATGTGTCGTGCCACTGTCTCCGTGCCAACATGGTTTCTGCTGAGAAATCTGACGAGAGCCTACAGGGTTTCCCTCTGAATGTTAGCTTTGCCTTGAGTCTTGCTGCCTTTAAGAGTTGCTGCTTATGTTTCATTTTGTGAAGCTTGATTATAATATGTCTTAGAGTCTTTCTTTTGAGATCTATATTGGGTGGCGTACAATATGCATCTGAGATGTCTATATTTTCTTCCTTCATGATTTCTGGGAAGTTTTCTTTCAGCAGCTCAGCAACAATACTCTCTGTGTTCTCAGATGTCTCACCCTGTTCAGGGACTCCAATTAATCGAAGGTTGTTCCTCTTAATAAAGTCCCACATGCTTCTTAATGTTTCTTCATTTTTCTTGCTTCTTTTTTCTGATTTCTGCTCATAGACGCTGGCATCAGTAGCTCTGTCTTCCAAGTCAGAAATTTTTTTTTCCATTTGTTCCATTCTGTTTTCTTGGCTTTGCATGGAAGTTTCTACGCCTTTGATTTTCTTCTTGATCTGTTAGATTTCAGAGTACTGGTGTTCCATCAGATCGAACAACTTGCTTAATTTTTCATTTTGTTGTGCTGCATTTTGTATAAGGTCTAGAAGGGCTCTGTATATAATCAATTTGTATTCACTTCCTGATGCTTTCACAAAAGTTTCTTCATCTGGAAAACTCCTTGATTGCTTTGTTTGGGAGCCTTCTGAAGCCATGAGTGATTGCTTGTTTGCCACAATTGTCTGTTGCTTTTTGGGTCCCGTGTGAGTATATAGAGGCTGGAAGAGGTACTGTGAGGATGGATTGCAAATGTTTCTCTAGGCTGTCTTCAAATGTAAAGCAAAAGGTATCTGACCAGTTCACAAGTCAGTTAGGTTTTCAGGTGTAGAGGTCCCTCTTCTCATCTGACAAAGTAAGCACCACTATATCCAACCCCAGATGATAACAAACTAGTTCAGAATACAGCAATGCTACTGCCCTGTTGGCCTCTGCTGACAGGGCCTAGCCTTAGCCAGCACTGCATGGAGTACTGGTTTTGTGATAGAAAAGTGCTCTCATGTGGGCAGGCTCTGGCTCTCTAGCTAAGAATTAGGGCCAGCTGCGGCCATCATATCCAAGATGGCGTCCTCCACACAGGCAGTAGACAGAGGAGCCAAAGGTGCCGAGAGGCAGCGATTCCTCTGCTTCTGCTACAGGGCCCCAATGTAGGCAGCACTGTGCAAAATCACTACTTTTCTGTTGGAGAAGCGCTGTCCCGTTTGCAGGCGCTGGCTCCCAGGCTAAGAACGAGGCCCCGCTAAAATCTCGGTACCAACATGGCTTCCCGCACCCTGACCGCGAAGCTCCGCACAAACCCCGCTGAGGCAGCTACAAAACGAAAAGCTACAAAACAAAATGGCTAGATTAACAGAGTCCTGAGCCTGGCTCTCAGAACATGGAAATTTCGCCTGCCTATCCCCCCAGCAGCGCATCTGAGTCCAGCCACCAGGCAAGACCCAGCTCTGCCCGCCAGCCGAGACAGAGGAAAAAAAATCAAATGGTGCGTTTACCTTCCGTCGGGAGGCTAGCCAGGAGCGGGAGTCAGAGAAAGAGAGGAGGTTTTTCGCTGAGTGGTATGAAGTCCCAGTTAACAGCTCTGTGCTGTGTCCTGAGGCTGATGAGGTGCTCAGAAGGCTCTGTTTGATTGTCAATTCAGGTCTTGGTTTCCAGAGGGATAGAAGGAGACGTGGGCTTAGTCCGCCATCTTGAATCCACCCCCAAAAATGGAATTCTTGAAGACCGAGATATTAAATGTTTAGGCCAAAGATGAAGTACTAAAAATTAGCTTTGGCTTACTCTTTTCACTGCTTATAACTGTCTTCTTACTGCCTAGAAAACCACATGCCATATGGCAGATATTTTTTTTCCATGAATGACTTAATAAAGCTAAAACTTCAAATCCTGGGGGGTGTGGCCAGCATGGCACTACAAACAAATGTTGCTTCACAGCAAAGACCTGAAAAATTAAGTAAAATAGAGACAAATGTAAATCCTGGAACCCTAAGCATCAAATGAAAGGATGAAGAACCCAACCAAACCCAGAAGGAAATAAGAACCGACAGAAAAGAGTGAGGAGAGACATGCAGAGGAGGTTCCCTATCAGCTTACATGGCAGGAATTCATCATCCAGGATTCCTCAGCCAACAAGAAGAGCAGACAGGGTTGTGAAGGAACCTTCACAGAATTCCCAGCAGGAGACAGAGCACATGCTAACCAGTAATACATACTTTCCGACCCCTTCTGCCCTGGCCTCCTCTGCTTTCCAAGTGGCCATGGTCTCAGTGCTGGGGAGACACCAGCTCTTTGTCACTTGTATTTACCCTTCCCACACCAGCTGGGTCCTTCAGTGCCTTTTATTTTGTTGCTGTTGTTGTCACTTTTCTCAATTTTTTTTTTTATTATTTCTTTCTCTGTCACTATCTTCCTTTCCTTTCTCTTAAACACCTGACTGTGTATGCTGTCTCTACTCCTTTATGACAGTCTGCTCAGCTTGGGAAGTCAGTCACTCCAAGAAAGCTATGAGCAATGGCAGCATTGTTGGGACAAAGGGCTAGCATCCCAAGTGGCTACTCTGAAATAGGACTTATTTAAATATCTAATTTTGATCTATTTGCCCTTATGAATAAACAAAGTATTAAGCCATATTCTGTTGCCTTCTATTGTTTATGAAGCATATTACTAAAAAAATAACATTTTAAAAGTGCATATTCTATACCAAAAGAGAAAACTAAACCCATTGCCATGAAGTTGATTCTGACTCATACTCACACACAGAGTAGAACTGCCTATGGAATTTCCAAGGAGCAGCTGGTAGATTTGAACTGTCAACCTTTAGCTTAGCAGCTGAGCTCTTAGCCACTGCAATGTATAGAGCAGGGCAATAATATATACTTTCTTTATATCATCTCATTTGCTCACTCACCGAATATCCAGCTTAGGCAATAAATTCTACACATGCACAGAAAGGAGTTATGTATATACATATTCTTTATATATCCTCTGGGCTCCAGATATATATTTTCAAATGTCCACTAGACCGTCTACTGTTTAAGACCTATCTCAACCTCAACTTCTCTGAAAAATGTTTTGCACACACCTAGACTTCCCCATCTCAGTCAATGGTTCTACCATCAACTAGTTTCTTAATCCAAAAACCTGAGTCAGCTTTGATTCCATTACTTCTCTCAGTCCTCAGAATGTATGCATCATTAAGGCTTCTGTAATCTACCTCAAAAAAAATATACAATTTCTCTATTGCATCTACTCCTCCATCCGAAAATGTGTCTTACCTGGGCCACTGCAATTATCTCCTCACCAGTCTCCCTGCTTCCTATCTGTAAATGTACTTTCTGCAACAGAGTGATCTTTCAAAACTGTCAGGCAATGTAAGCCTCATCTCTTTTTACCTTAAAATCTAAATTCATTATGATGGTGCAAGGCTCTGTGACCTGGCCTCTGCCTCCCCCTCAGCTCCAGTCATGCTACCCTTTACTTGCTCTACTCCTTTACTGACTCTCCTCCTGTCCCTCTGGCCTGCCATTGTTCCCAGAACCACCAGGCTTACGGCTGGGAAAACCCTTACAAAACCCTTTTCTTTCTTCTGCCTATAGTCTCCTTCCTCCACATCTCAACATGGCAGATTCTATCTCCTCGTTCAAGTCTCTGGCCAAATGTTATCTTCTTTAAAAGTAATTCCCTCTTCTATCTAAATTTTTCCCATTCTAATCTCTCTCTAAGAAGCTTGGGTGGCATGACACCTAATCACTCAGCTGCTAATCAAAAGTAGCAGTTCAAGCTCACCAACTGCTCTGCAGGAGAAAAACATGTCAATCTGCTCCCACAAAATTGTGGCTGAGAAAACCATATGGCATGGTCCTATCTATTTTACTGAGTTGAAGTTGATTGAAATAAAGAATAAATATATGTTACCCCAGCCAGCACATACAAGGTGCAGAAAATGACTAATATTGGTACCTATTTACTTTCCTGTTTTGCTGTCTGTCTGTCTCTCTTTTGTAAGAACGTGAAGCCTCCCGGAAAAGGAGCATTATATATATTCAAAGCATTACCTTATCAAATCTTCATAAATATTTTAACTATGTGGCATAATCTATATGTACCCAGTGATTAAGCTGTACTACAATTAAAATGTTACAAAACTAATGACAAAAGAACTAGACAGACTGTGCTATCTTTCAGCTTGGTGTCCAAATGCCATGCAGAAGAATGTAATTCTATTCTGAAGACACCATTACCATCTTCCAACCCAGTTTTAAGTCTCTAGATGCCTGAGAGGTGAAGGGAGGGTTGGTGGCAACCAAGAGTGGAGAAGAATCCTGAATGAATCTTGGGCTGTTTAGGTAAGTTTTTTTTTATCATGAGGAGGGGAAATAATTGAACTGAATTCTTGAATTTTTGTTTTCCTGTTCACAAAAACTAATCAGAAAGCCAGATAGTTTAGTTGGACTACAAAAGCTATCTACAAATAGACCTGGCTAGTATTTCCCCACTTATACTGAAGTTACAAACTTTTCTCTAGTCAGAGCATACAAGGGAAAGAAGAACAAAAATCCAAACATTAATGTTATTTTCTGCAGTTATTTACACATGGCCAATCACATCAATAAAATAATTTACATACATGTATTCTTTTGTTACCAATATGTTTACATGCTTCTTACATTGATATTATCACCATTTCTGTATCCAGCTAATGGCAAGAGAGGCAACTCACAAACGCACATGCAAAAAATCACGAAAGCAAAATATATGGCATGATAAATTTATCATGTGAGGTATTTATAGATTAATTCAAATCAATTCTTTTACTCTAGGTCCAACGCTACCGTGACAAAAGACAAAACTCTAGACATAGAACCACTCTGAGGCGTTATACAAGAGAATGGGAGAAGACTTCAACTTTGGAAGGTAAGTATTAGAGCTTAACTTTAGATCAGTGGTTCTCAAAATATGGCCATAGACCACTAGCATCTGTATCACTTGGAACCTGGTAAGAATGCTTCTCTGAAAACCTAACCCAGATCTACTGACTCAGAAATTCCAGAGCAACGACTAAAGACCTGTGTTAATAAGTTCTCCAGATGATTACGATACCTGTGCAAAGTTCAGAGCCACTGCCTTTGGTCCTTTTTAACTCTTGTTACAGAATTATAAAGATTCATACAGCCCTTTTGGATGTTCCCTGATTCCTTCTCTGGTTTAATCCTAACCTTCCATACACTAGATGTGTGAGCAGTCATAGAAATAAAATTCCAGTTGGCAGATACAGGTATGATGGTGGAAATTTCCAAATATATGACCATAGGTGCTCATCATGTATTAATGGAGACAGTAGAGCACACGGTGGCACAGTCAGTGAGACGTCTTAGACATAATGAAACACGTCACGGGATGAAGTTCCCAGTCTCAAAGGCAAAGGACTATAGACTTGGGAAACATCTACATCAACTGACATGACAAAACGGTCTTAAAGACAGTGTCCTAGATACTACTTCAGTGAATGGTATCTGGGGACTTAAAAACCTGCAAGCAGCCAGTCTAAGACACAATTATCAGTCTCTTCTGATCTTAAGCAAAGGATAGTGAAAATATACAAAGACTTGGGGAGCAATTAGTCCAAATGACTAACGGATCACATGAACCAAAGCTTACAGGGCTCTAAAGCCAGAACTAGATGTTACCCAGATACCATTACCAACTGCTCTTAACTGGAATTATGACAGGAGGTCCCAGATAGAGGAGGAGAAAAATGTGGAACAAATGATCAAATTCACAAAAAAGACCAGACTTACTGATCTGCCAGAGACTGGAGGAACCCCCCAAGATTACAGCCCCTGGACATTCTTCTAATTCAGAACTGAGGCCACTCCTGGAGCTTACCTCTCAACCAATGATTAACCCACTGCTGTCAATTTGTATTACAATTTGTAGTGACCCTATAGAAGAGAGTAGAACTGTCACATAAGGTTTCTAAGGAGCAGTGGTGGATTTGAACTGCCAACCTTTTTGTCAGCAGCCAAGCTCTTAACCACTATACCAGCAGGGCTCCAGCCAAACATTAGGCAGGCCAATAAAATAATTACATATGTGAGGAACAATGTTAGATTTATCAAGTACATAAAATCAAATGAGCAACATCTAGTCAAAACCAAAGATGAAAAGACAGGAAAACTGGACAAATGGAAATGGGGAAGCTGGGAGTGGAAAGGGAAGGGGAGAGCGCTGACACAATGCAAGGATCACAAACAGTGTCATGGAAAAAAATTGTGTACAGATTTTTGAATGAAAAACTAATTTGCTCTGAAAACTTTCACCTAAAAGCATAATAAATAAAAAAGAAGAAGAAACGCCCCTCTTCATGTAAGGGGTGAAGTATAGACAGACTGATATGCATTATAACATCTAAAATTTCAAGTGCTGTCTTGACATCTTTGAGCCCCAAAGGCCTTACCATGAGTTTCTCTGCTCTCATCAGCTATGTCCCTACCTAACAGGAATGGCTTCTCGCTCACCCAGCTAGTCCCCCTATTAGCTGAACCAGCTACACTATACCCGTTCTTCAACCTAAGGGGTTTCACTTCCCTGCCAGCCTGTGAAATGATTCAAATAAGCCAATCACACCTTCTGTTGGCATCAGGAGTCATCTTACATTCTTGTTATTACAAAGCCTGCCTCTCAAAGCCCTTGCTTGTTCAGTCTATTGCAAGGGCAACTTTTATGTGGCCACATGTGATGCATAGTATCCTGGACTTTAAGGACATGTGATTGCTGTCAATATCATCTGTCCGGTATCGGGTACCATGTGTTTGGTCATCTTGTACTATTTAGGATGGGAGATCCTCCCTTCTCCCATGGAGTGGATAAGTTATCAAAACACCACCTACAAAACAAAGCAAAGATGAAAAACTAGAATTTCATGTCTTTTCTCTGCCATAGGGGGAAATAGCAGAGTAACACTATTCACCAGGTCTTAGAACTAAAGAGTAATAAATCGTAAGCTCTTTGACTCCTATTCATCTTTGAATGTTCTTCAGTGCCTGGCACCATGTTTGGAATGCTCTGACATTCTGTGCACATTTGTTCAAATGAATGAAATAATTCTATCAACAAAGTCAAGTTACCTTACATAAGGGAGGCATTTATCTTCAACTATGTTTTCTTTCTGCTGTATTCCAGTGTAGGGCTTCACCTGGCCATTTATATACTATCCTGAAAATGGAAAGAAATGACCATTTACCAGGACCCCCAACTTAAAAGTCAGAAATTACTGGAAAGCTATGCATTCCATTCATTCATTTTTTGGTTCATTCACTAAACATTAATGCACATCTACCACTCATCAGACACTGCTAGAATTTGGGTACGATATTACCTTGCATCTGGTAGTACACAATTTAGTAGAAGGCACTACACATGTAAATAATTAAGTACAATATGGCATGCTAGCTTGTATGATAGAAATGAGCACAAGATATGGAGAAAAGATAAACATTCATGTCTACTACGAAGAGTACAGAAAGGGAACCAGTAGCATTGTGCCTGAACATACTCTATAATACTTCTAACCCAGCACCTCATACGCAACTCTGTAAAGATTAAAAACTGACTCTAGTTCTGTCATCTGGAGTGGTAGTGACCAGATTAGCAAAATGAAATTGACCAGGGATGTAAGGATTTCAAAAAATAAAACCTTCCCTTAGAATCATCTGAATATTCTTACACCAAATGACTTATGCTGGCTGTACATTGGTATCTGTGTGTCAGCTCATTTGTGCATCCTTGACAACTGACAACTGAAGTCAAGGCCTACTGCTTGGCAAAAATAATTTCAGCAGCATGCCACCCACTCCACTCTCCGCTGCCACAGTGATTCTAGACTTTGTGCAAACCTACCCTAAGCAACTAGGGATCACAACTAGGGAAACTGATTTCCTTAAAAAGCAAATGGAAAGGCATTGCCAAAAGAGTTTCTAGGAGGATATGTCTGGAATTTGGGATTTTGATTTGTGTTTCTACAAGCCCTAAGTAAGCTGCCCTACTAAAATTACCATTAAGCAGAATTTATGACCAAGTAATGGTACATTTCTCTCATTAAAGATAGATCTTCTGTATCTGTCTGGGTTTGAGTGTGACCTGTGTGGGAAAACAATAAATCACCATCCCCACATTGCTCTTTGTGTGCTTTGGGAGTAGAAGGGGGATGCCAAAACAGCTAAGGTCAGCTTTGTGATCTGTTTCTCAGAAGAGGAGAAAAATCAGTTTGACGATTTGCTAAAGGGTCAACAAAATAATTGATAACTAGTGCACTGGCATGATTCTGCAGTTGGAATGCCTTTGAAACCATTCCCAAATGGCACCAAGGATTAGGGAAGATTCTTCAACACAGAATGAGTTATGTGGCCTGGGGTGTACTTTAACTCTGCCGAAGACCTGGACGTCGTTGTGAGGAACACTTGGCCTCAGTAACCTCATCCTCTGTCAAGGAGGTAGAATAATGGCTGTAACTCAAATGGAGTTCACAGAGCACATGCACAGATGCCCTCCAAAAGCTGTCAATTATTTCTGTGGACTGCCTCAGTTTTTTTTTTTTTTAATTAAAAGCTGAGAAACAGAAACATGAAATACAACCTGCTTTCAATATTCAACCTCCAATTATGCAATATTGACAAATGACAAACTAAATTTTCCTATGCTTCTTTACCTTCAGAATTCTACTTAGAAGAATGACACTGGTAATATTTAGTATTTATGGAATGTTTAAAACACTGGGCCAGCACTGCACTAGGCCCTTTAACTGCATCTCATTGAATTCTCACCTCTGTCCCATGAAGTGGGGATTTTTGGCCCATTTTGCTGATTAGAAGCCTGGTGTTTATGAGAACCAAGTCACCAGTAACGGTGCTTGGACTTAACCCTGAACTGGGCTGTTTCTAATGTCTATGGTCTTACAAATTAGCAAGTTCTAACAAAGGAAATGCGCTGCTGATAAAAACCTTAATGTTAGGCAGTTTCATTGGTTTCTTGGGAATTTCCCTTTTCAGAAAACTACAGACTTCGATATGGATGATGTCTCAACATAAAGAAAACAAAAATCCTCATGACTGGACCAATAAGTAACATAACAATAAACTGAGAAAATTCTTAAATTGCCAAGGATTTCATTTTGCTTGGATCCACAGTCAGTGCCCAACAAAACAGCAGTCAAGAAATCAAACAACATGTTGCACTGGGTAGATTTGCTGCAAAAGAACTCTTGAAAGTGTTAAAAAGCAAAGAAATCATATTTATGACTCTGGTAAACCTGTCTCCAGCTATGGTGTTTTCAACCACCTCATATACATATGAAAGCTGGTCAGCAAAGAAGAAGACAGGAGAAGAATTCACACTTTCGTATTACAATGCTAACAAAGAATATTAAATCTAACATGAACCACCAGAAGAACAAAATCTGTCTGGGAAGAAATATAGTCAGAATGCTCCTTATAAGGAAGGAAGGCAAGATTTTGTCTCACTTACTTTGGACGTATTATCAGAAGGACCAGTCAATAGGGAAATTTAAATGTAAACATTAATGAGATAACACTACACTCTTATCAGTATGGCTAACACTTAAAAAGATTGACCAGACCAAATGCTGGCAAGGATATGGAGGAATGGGAACCTTCACACATTATAAATTGGAATGCAAAATGGCACAACCAATTTGCAAGTCTTAAAAAATTAAACATACAACTATCATATGATCCAGTCATTCCACTCTTAAGTATTCACCCAAGTACAACGAAAGCACATGTCCATGTAAAGATTTGTACAGGAAAGTTCATAGCAGCTTGATTCATAAGAACTAAAACCCCAAAACAATCCACATATCCAGTAACAGGTGAACACATAAACAGATTGTGATATAAACCAGTCAATGGAATACCACTCAGCAGTAAAAAAAAAGGAATGAAGTATTGATATATGCAATAACATGGCTGTATTTCAAAATAATCATGCTGAGTGAAAGAGTTCAGACAAAAAAGAGTACATACTTTATGATTCCATTTATACAGAATCCTGGAAAATACAAACAAATCTACAGTGACTAAAAGCAATTTAACAGAGGCCTAGTGGCCAGGGTGGGAGATGGCAAAAGGGGGTGTTTATTAAGCAGCACAAAAAAAATTGTCAGATAACAGATATGTTCACTATCTTGATTATGTTAATAGTTTCATGACTGTATGTCTGGAATTCTCAAATTATATACTTTAAATTTGTAGTTTGTCAATTATACCTCAATAAAGATACAACAAAAGGTATAAAAAGAAGATAGAAAACAAGGGAAAAGGAATATGCACAACACAGATTCAGAAGTTTAGATCTGAAAGAACTTGAAGATGAACTGATCTGCTTACTCATTTTATAGATGAGGCCTATACATTTGTTTCCTAGTAAGGGGACATAAAAAGAACAAAAATTAACAAATGTTAACACTTGGTAATTTAAAAAAAAGCATGAAATAGTCTTCTTGAGGAAAAATCAGAACTCTGTTTGATTTGGTACAGTTATAGGCCAAGGCACCATTATATGCTCAAGGCTTAAGGCTTTTCAATGTCTTGATCCTTCCATAGATCCAGCAATGTCTAGTCATTTGAATGAAATCACACAGTTTACAAAAGAACAATAATGCCTGTTTCTAAATTCTTATCTCAGTGTTCAATCCCTTTCAACAGATTCATGGAGCCAGAAGAGAAACCCATACCTGAAGAATTAGCACTGAGATGACCTAATGATCACCAACCAGAAAGAAAAAGACATTATCCAGTCTACCCTCTTTGTATCTCATCTGCCAAAAGTACTCCTGTATTTCTGACATGTTACCATAGAAACTTCCACTGATATTAAGAAGCTCACACCCAAATCCTGCCTCAGCTTTCTGTCAGCCAGCCTGAATTGGTTGCTAATGTGTGCCGTTAAGTTAATTTCAACTCATGGCAACCTCATACAGCAGAGTAGAACTGCTCTATAGGGTTTCCTAGGCTGTAATCTTTACAGGAGCAGATCACCAGGTCTCTTTTCTCGGTAGGTTCCAAACCCAGCCTTTTGGTTAGCAGCTAAGCACCACCAGGGCTCTTGTCCTCAAGTGAGTCTGATGCAAATTACTGCCAGCAAAAGCCATGCAGAGAACAAGAAATTCATTCTGGATGGAACAAATGCAAGAAATCTATATATTTACCGCCTCCCAAGAAAACATGCACCAGGGAATGAGACAGAAATAGGTGACTGGGTGCTAAGAAGCATCTAATAGCCTCTGTCTTAGGCTTGGTTCTCTAGAGAAGCAAAACCAGTAAAGTGTATAAATATATGTACAAAGAGATTTATATCAAAGAAACAGGTCACATGATTATAGAGGCTGTAATGTCCCAAGTCCTGGATCAGGGTAGAAGCCTGTCCCAACTCACACAGCCACAGAAGCTGGTGAACCCAAGATCTGTAGGTCAGACAGCAAGGCTCCTGTTTTCAGGCTGCAAAGGTCCACAGACCCCAAGATGGCAGATAGGACAGCAAGGTTTCTCCAAATTCAGTTGCTGCAGGGGCTGTTGAACTCAACACCAGCAGGTCAGGAAACAAGACTCTTGCTCATAGGCTGTGAAGATCAACAAATCCCAAGATAAACAGGTAAGCTACTAGCTCAGCTTCTGAGAATCAGAGCTCAGGCAACAAGAGAGACAGCTGCTAGATCCACAATAAGCCAAAAGCCTTGGCAAAGCCAGCAGGAAGGAAGTAGGTGACAGAGGGCAGAAAGATGAAGCCCGAGGGGTGGTGAACTGCTACATGCCCCACTCACACAGGTACTACTCAGCAGATTCCATCATGGGAGTGACTACACACCAAATTTCATCAGGAAAATCATCACATTATACCTCTGCTGAAACACTGAGAATCATGGCCCAGCCAAGCTGATACACAATCTCAACCATCACTGCATCTTTCAACAGCTAGATTGGGTATTCCAGTTGTCTATTGCTGTGCAGCAAGTCACCCTAAAATTTGATTGTTTAAACACAACTATATGATACATAAAAATCTGCAATTTGGACACACCTTAACAGCAACATCGAGATCCCTGTTCCACGAGGCCTGACTAGGGCTGGATGATCTACCTCCAAGATGACTCGTTTACATGGCTGGTAAGGGAAGCTGCCTCTCCATGGAGCAGCTCAGGTTTCCTCACAACCTGGAAACTAGGCTCCAAAAGCCAGCATCCAGAGAGATAGAAAGTAGAAGTTTCTTAAGACGTAGGCCTGGAAACTGAGACAGCAACACTTTTGCCATGTTCTATCAGTCAAGCCATCATACAGCCTAGATTTAAGGGACAGGAACATAGACCTCCTTTACCTCTAGAAGGAAAATATGTCAAAGAATTTGGGGGTCATGTTTTCAAATCATTATAGCAAGGTGCCTGTTTCAGTTATCTAGTGCTACTATAACACCATAATGTGTGTTCCTGTTGATCACAACCCAAATATTGCAATACCAACTTTTGTTGGTATATGTAATTTTGTAACGTAATCAATTTATTTGTAATATGTAATCAAATATGTAATCAATTTATTTCCACACTTTGTAAGTAGAAAAGGTAATAGTTCATTTCTGAATAAATCATGGTGTAAGCAGCCTGAAAGCTGCATCCAAATTTAGACATTTAATGACATTGCAAACTGATATAAGCGAAAGTTGGCTCTACACAATTGTCAGCTTCTTTTGGCAAATGTTAATTGCCATCTTCAATAAGATAGGAAATGCTGGTGGTATAGTGGTTAAGTGCCACAGCTGCTAAACAAGAAGTCTGTAGCTCAAATTCCCCAGGCACTCCTCGGAAACTCTGTGGGGCAGTTCTATTCTGTCCTACAGCGTCACTGAGTCACAATAGACTAGATAGCAAAAGGTTTTTTGTACTTATATATATATATATATATTATAAGACATAAGTGGGAATAGACTGGTACTCTTTCCTCAGATGGTAAGTATAGTGAAACTAAATCTCAGAACAAATTGTGCCATATAGAAATACATATTAGTTCTCTGGGTTTGAGAAAGTCCTTGGTCTGTTTTAGGCACTCAATGAACTTTACGATAATAGTCCAATGAAAAATTCACCTAGCCTTCTAAATATATTAGATTATGGAGTCTGTATTAAGCAGAGAGGCATAGAACCAAAGTTCTAGATTTGGAGCACTATTCTGAAGATGTTAAGCTACTAGGCTTGCTGGTTCCCTAAATTTTATTCTTTCAAGGACAGAGATGCATGCATAATACTTTTTTTCCAACCAGGCACATATCTTGCACACTACTCATTTAGCAATAAAAGGTATGTCTAATGTCTCATTACCCTCGTTAATGAATCCTCCAGTACAGATTTAATAGCACATTTGAAATGCTCTGGGAGTGTGGATCCCTGTGTAGGCTACTGGAGGGGGCACAGTGGTGTGCCACAGCCAGCTGACACAACTTATTAGAGCCAGTTGTATGCTTCTCTTTCCAACTCCCCATTCAGTGACTCACCTTGGTAGCCTGAAATTGGCCACAGTGGGAGTATTTATACAATAAACACTACAGGTGAAGACTGTGCCCCTCCTCAGAGCTGGCATGTAACATTTAGCAGCACACTGTTGCAACTAACCATCCCTAGGATGTGGATTAATTTGTTATTATTGTTACACACTGTGGAGTGAATTCTGACTCATGGTTACCCATGTGACTAAGTAGAACTGCTCTGTAGGGTTTCTTCACTGTAATCTTTATGGAAGCAAATCACCAGGTTTTTCTTCTGCAATGCTGCTGGATGAGTTTGAACTGCTAACCTTTGGTCAGCAACCAAGCACTTAACGAGCATGCCACAGGTTTTCTTAAAGTTAATTTAAATCACACTACTGATAGTGGTTGAATCCCTGGTAGTACAGTGGTTAAAGTGCCCAGCTGCTGACCAAAAATTCAGCTCCCAGTGCCTAGTCTGCCCTGCAAAGCAATTTTGGAACTCTTTCTGGAATGGCCATCAGAGCTGTAGTGGTATTATGCTTGATGTCCTGAACATCATTAAGATGTCTTCCTTTCAGTATTCCCTTTATATTCAAGTAAAGACAAAAGCCATTGAGGGCTAGAATAGGTGAGCAGGGAGGGTGTTCCAATACAGTTATTTGTTTACTGGCTAAAATCTCCTTCATAGACAACTATATAATTAAGTTCACAAACTTGCCACGGTGCCACCATGCACAATGACTATTCCAAAAACACTTCCAAAGTTGCTTTGAAGGATGGGCTAGGCACTGGCACTAGTGCATAGCTTCCCAAAGGGAGGTCCAACTATTAAGTCCATGAACTTAATTGTTCTAAGTGCTACATACCTCACTGGTGAATATCACTACAGTCACCTTTGAAGTACTTAACAGTTGAACCTCACATGCCCATGGTATTCAAATACAAGCAGGGTTACCTAAAGTGGATAGGTTACAGCTGATCTTGCAGACTAAGACAGACTAGGAAGAAGGATCCATTCTGGAAAGAATGAGGCAGCAAAAACTTGTGAATAGCAGCAAAACACTGTCTGACACAGTGCCAGAAGATGAGCCCTCTAAGTTGGAAGGCACTCAAAAGACAACTGCAGAAGAGCTGCCTCCTCAATGTAGAGTCAACCTTAATGATGAGGATGGAGTCAAGCTTTTGATATCTTCATTTGCTGATGTGGCACAACTCAAAATGAGAAGAAACAGCTGCAAACACCCATTAATAATCAGAACATGGAATGTACAAAGTACAAATCTAGGAAAATTAGAAATTGTGAAAAATGAAATGGAACACATTAACTTCAATATCCTAGGTATTAGTGAGTTAAAGTTGCCTGATACTGGCATTTTGAATAGGACAATCATATGGTGTACTTTGGCAGGAATGGCAACTTTAAGAGGAATGGCATTCATCATTAAAAAAGAGCATTTCAAGATCTATCCTGAAGTGCAATGCTGTCAATGATAGGATAATATCAATTCACCTACAAGGAAGACCAGTTAATATGACTACCATTCAAATTTGCACAGCAACATTAAAGTCGAAGAGGAAGAAACCGAAGATTTATCAAGATTGATCAAATAGATAACCAGAATGCATTGATATTTACTAGTCATTAGAATGCAAACATTGGAAACCAGGAAGAAGGATTGGCAGTTGGAACATATGGCCTTGGTGACAGAAACATGCCAGAGATCACATGACAGAATTTTATAGGAACAATGACTTGTTCATTGTAAATATCTCTTTTCACCAACATAAACAGCTACTACACACATGGACCTTGCCAGATGGAATACACAAGAATCAAATCAACTATATCTATGGAAAGATGATGGAAAAGCTCAAGATCATCAGTCAAAACAAGGCTAGGGGCCACTTTCAGGATGGACAATCAGCTGTTCATACACAAGTTCAAACTGAAACTGAAGGAAATCAGAACATGTCTACAAGAGCTAAGTATGACCTTGAGTATACTCCACCTAAGTTCAGAGGCCATCTTGATAACAGATTTGATGCACTGAATTCCAACAACTGAAGACCAGAGAAGTTGTGGCATTACATCAAGGATATCATACATGAAGAAAGAGATTATTAAAAAGACAGAAGAGAAGGAAAAACCAAATTAGATGTCAGGAGAGACTCTGAAATTTCCTCTTGAATGTTGAGCAGCAAAAGCAAAAGGAAGAAATGGTAAAGTGAAAGAACTGAAGATTTCAAAGGGCAGCTAAAAAAGACACAGTACAGTATTACAATGACATGTCCAAAGAGCTGAAGACAGAAAACCAAAAAAGAAGAACACACTCAGTATTTCTCAGACTGAAAGAAATTCAAACCTCAATATACAATAGTGAAGGAGATTATACAGGGAAAATATTAAACAACACAGGAAGCATCCAAAGAAGATGGAAGGAATACAGAGAATCATTATAGCAGAAAGAACTGGCTGATGTTCAGCCATTTCAAGAGGTAGCATATGATCAGGAACTGGTAATATTGAAAGAAAAAGTCGAAGCTGTGTTTAAAGCACTGGTGAATAAACAAGGCTTCAGGGATTGATGGAATATCAACCAAGATGTTTCAACAAATAGATTCAGCACTGGAAGTACTTGCTTTTCTGTGTCAGGAAATTTAGAAGACAGTTACCTGCTCAACTAACTGGAAGAGATTCATATTTATGCCTATCCCCAAGAAAAGTGATCCAACAGAATATGAAAATTGTTGAACAATATCATTAATTTTGCTAAAGATTATTCAAAAGCAGCTGCAGCAGTATATTGACAGAGAACTGCCAGAAAATCAAGCCAGATTCAGAAGAGGACATGGAACTAGGGATATCACTGCTGATATCAGAAAGATCTTGCCTGAAAGTAGAGAACATCAGAAAGATGTTTACCTGTGTTTTATTGACTATACAAAGGCATCTGACTGTATGGATTATACCACATTATGGATAACATTGTGGAAAACAAGAATCACAGAACACTTAATTGTGATCATGAGGAATCTGTATATGGATCAAGTAGCAGTCATTCAAATAGAACAAGGCTATATTGCATGGTTTAAAGACAGGAAAGGCTGTAGGCTAAGCAGATAATCCAAGAAGCTGGACTATATGAAGAAGAACATGTCATGGGATTGGAAGAACAGTCATTAACAACTTGCATTGCACAGATGACACAACCTTACTTCAGGACTTAAACATTTACTGATGAAGATCGAAGACCACAGGCTTCAGTATGGATTCCATGTCAACAATGAGAAAACAAAGATCCCCACAAATGCGCCCAATAAGCGATATGGCAAATGGAGAAAGACTGAGGTTGTCAAGGACTTCAGTTTACTTGGATCCACAATCAACACCTTTTTAAGCAACAGTCAAGACATCAAAAGACACACTGTATTGGGAAAACCTGATGCACAATAAATCTTTAAAGTGTTGAAAAGCAAAGATGTCATCTTGAAGACAAGGGTGGGCTTGACACCATCCATGGTAAGAAAGCTGGACAGTGAACAGGAAGATAGATGAACTAGCACATTTGAATTCTGGTGTTGGAGAATAGTGAATATGAGGTCTGACAATCAAGTCCATGAACCTAATTGTTCTAAGTGCTACATACCTCTTGGCTGAATATTACTACTGTCGCCTTCAAGGGACTCTCCCTGGGAAGCTATGCACCAATACCAGAACCTAGTTCACCCTTCAAAGCAATTTTGGAACTCTTTCTGGAATGGCCATTGTGCATGGTGGCAAGGTGGCAATTTCACGTACTTACTTACATAGTTGTCTATGTGGGAATTTTTAGCCAGTAAACAAATAAGTGCATTGGAATAACCTCCCTACTCACCTGATCTGACCCCCAGTGACTTTTTCTTTACCTGAAGACAAAGGAAATATGGAATGAAAGACAGCTCTGACGGCCATTCCAGAAAAATAATTGCAAACTTGCTTTGAAGGGTGCACTAGGCATTGGCATCATTGCACAGTTTTCCTGAGGGGAGTACTTCGAAGGTGACTGGAGTGATATTCAGCAATGAGATAAGTAGCACTTTTTCTAGGATGAGTTCACTAACTGGCAGTCCTTGTATACAGTGGACCGTCAAAAGAATGAACAGATCTGTCTTTGACGAAGTACAACCAGAGTGTTCCTTAGAAGTAAGGATGGTGAGGTTACATTTTACATGCTTTGGACGTGTTCTCAGGTGGGATCAGTTCCAGGAGAAGGACATCACGCTTGGTTAAATAGAAAGTTGGAGGAAAAAGAGGAAGATCTCCAACAAGATGGATTGACACAGTGGCTACAACAATGGTCTTAAGCATAAAAATTATTGTGGGCAAGGCACAGGACTACGTAGTGTTTCATTCTGCTCCAGATAGGGTCACTATGAGTCTGAACCAACTTGATGGCACCTAACAACACAAGAGTTGTCATAAGACTGTTCAAACATTCTTAAGACTGACATAAGATAGAATGACAGATGCTAATCTAATTTTAATTTTCTTGCCACTAAAAATGTTAATGCTCACCTAATCTGAGGCATGATCCACAAGTCTACGTGCAGTATGACAGGAATGACCAGAGTTCAAGTCTGAAATTTGATGCACACAAAGTGTGACCTCAGGTAAGTCATTTCAAATCATCAGTTTCCCTATCCGCAAAATGGAAGCGGTGAATTTGAGATCATTTATATGATGCATTTGTAACTTAAAAGTACTACAAAATGTTGACTACTATTACTAAAATATCTCACCGAGAAATAGCTTCTAATAAGGTAGAATTAGTCCATAAACACACTACATTTTTTACTTTGTGAGAAATAATAAAACAATTAAATACCTTAAAAGGTTTTTTCCAACAAAATCAAGATTACTAAAATTAATTACTTTAGCTTCTCTGTGATTGCAAAACCATCATGAGAAACATCCTATGTGGATTAGAAATGCTCTAGTTAAGTAAGGCTCACTGCCTTCAGAACCAGTTTGGATCACATGTTCCATTACCTGTCACAAACCTAAAATTAGAGTTTCCTCAATGAACTGGTTACATTTCTTATAAAATTCTCACACGCATGTATACGCATACATGTATTTTTTTTTTTAAAAAAAAGTAATGACCCTGAAGTATCTGTACCAGTCTTCATTTTCACTTAACACTCCTCCACTCTGCCACACCTAATAGTTGGTGGGACTTTGTGTGTATTGTTCCATTTTGCCCTCTTCAAAACACTCCTTTTAAAGACAAAACCAGTTGAGTTTTAGGAAGGTTAGGGACCTGCCCAGGACTTACACAGCTCATAAGTGGTCTAATCAGGGTTCTGGATTGAATTGTGTACCCCCATAAAATACACCGAATGTAACTCTTTTTAGATAAAGGAACTTTGACCATGTTATCAGTTAACATAAGATCATACTGGAGTAGGGTTGGTCCTAATCCAATATATGTGATATCTTTACAAAGGAGAAGGGACACACAGAAGGAAAAAAGGTACGTGAATACAGAGACAAAACTGCAATCATCTCCCAACCAAGGAACACCAAGGATTAGATCACTGGCTGTCATCAGAAGCTAAGAAAGTCTGGAACAGATTCTCCTTCAAAGTCCTCATTAGGAATCAACAGAGCTGATACTGATTTCAGACCCCTAGCTTTCAGCAGGAGCCTTGGCAATTTAGTTGTTAAGACCTCAGCTGCTATCAAGAAGTTCTGTAGTTCAAATCCATCAGCTGTTCCTTGGAAACCTTACTGGGCAGTTCTACTCTGTCCTGTAAGGTTGCTATGAGTCAGAACTGACTCCACAGCAGCAAGTTATTGGTAGCTTCCTGAACTGTAACACAAAATTCCTATTATGGTACCCCTAAGAATCAACTACATTCAGGTTTCTAATCCAGGTCTACCACTACTACTGCTCACTGCCTTTGTGTTGACTCGGACTTACAGAGACCCCATAGGACAGAGTAAAATTGTCCTATAGGGTTTCCAAAGAGTAACTGGTGGATTCAAACTGCTGGTCTCTTAGTTAGCAGCCATAACTCTTAACCACTATGCCACCAATGTTTCTGTAATCTAGGTCTATTTGGTTTCAAAGACGACTCTAATTGTCCTTCTCTAACAATCCCTCTAGACATCTTAAAGGTTAATCCACAGACTCTCAGAAAATCAGCCAATCTTTTAAAAGGTGTTCTAGGCCAAGAATCCCCTACATCCTTTTGAAAAGAATTAGTACTTGTATATTAAAACTGCTTCTCTGATATCTAGAATACATACATGTTAAGCACATGTCTTTTTACCTTTAAACTCCTAGTGAGTGTCCCAGTGCCTAGTAAAGAAGTTGTTTAATAAGTTTTTCTTTTTTCTAGGAAAGAAGGAGTCCCTACCAAGTGGCTGTGCACCTATACCTGACTGAACAGCCGGTTACGGGGAAGGCACCATTGCTAGAGGAACCGTCACTCTTTGAGATCATCTAAGGTCAAACTGCTTGACTAAAAAAAAAAAAGGAAGAATGGAAAAAGTTAAACATAAAGAAATTAAGGCTCCTCAGGAATAGATTTAACTACTTGAAGCAAACTGTTTCCAAATGAGAAGCAGTGGCCAGGAAACTGAGCAAAAACAGATATCCTGTCTTCTTCACCCCTACGCCAAACAAATTACACTGCACTCTATCACAAAAGGGATGTTTTGTATTGAGGGTGAAAAGAATCCACTGTTGTCAGTAA
Source organism: Heterohyrax brucei (assembly GCA_028571685.1). Classification (NCBI taxonomy): domain Eukaryota; kingdom Metazoa; phylum Chordata; class Mammalia; order Hyracoidea; family Procaviidae; genus Heterohyrax; species Heterohyrax brucei. The sequence goes on along the minus strand of CM053142.1, from coordinate 170,865,245 downwards.
AGACAATGCTTTGATACAACAATGTTTTCACAAAATAACAAAACTAGCTGAAAGCTGAGCTATGAAAAACCTGAGTCAGGACTGAAAATGATGAAATAATAATTCATGTATGTCATAAAAATGGAACCTTGGTAGCACAGCAGTTTAGAGCTTGGCTGCCAACCAAAAGGCTGGCAGTTCAAATCTTCCTCAGAAACTCTATGGGGCAGTTCTACTCTGTCTTATAGGGTCACTGTGAGTCAGAATTGACTTGATGTCAATGAGCTTTTTTTATTGAAATAAATAAAGATGATGTAAGCCTAGGATTATTTTTAGAATAACATCTCTGTATTTTAAGATTAAAGGTTTTCAGGGATATGCTCACCCTTCTTAATCTCCAAACATGTATAAGTTAGGGGTGTCTTTCCTAGACAGGCATTGCTGTATTTACATATTTTTTAAAACTTCATAATAAGGTATTGCAAATGTACTTAAGGAGATATTTATAGGATCCTGCTAAATCATTTTACAGACCAAAAGTACCCAGCAATGTATCTGTTTCTTAAGTTCAGATTTTCTTTTACAGTATTTTGTAAACTATGGTAAAAACCAACTTTCTATCAAAACTACCAAGCCAAATAACTTAGATGGAAGTTGCAGGTTATGTATTGAGTATAATAATATCACTTCACATTGAGATAACTTTCCAAATAATGCTTCGTACTTCAATGGCTTCATTGTATACTTATAAATAACGTTCAATTTCTGGACCCTTTTAATAGATTTGGAAATTCTGGTGGCACAGTTCCTAGGTTGACAGTTAAATCCACCAGGCACTCTTTTGAAACTCAGTGGATCAATTCCATGCTGTCCTATAGGATCACTATGAGTTGCAATCAAATCCACAGCAACAGGTTTGGGGTTTTGTTTATGTTTTTAAATATGTTTTTAAATAGATTCGAACATCCTATTGTACAGATGAGACAACAGAACTGCCTCATTGGTTTTCCAAGGCTGTAACCTTTACAGAAACAGACTGCTACATCTTTCTCCCAAGGACCAGTGGGTGGGTTCAGACTACCAACCTGTGGATTGGCAGCCTTAACAACTGCCATCCCTAGGGCTCCATTAATGGCTTTCACAGGGTCTTACAGCAAGACCACAACAGAGGTGAGGGAAGAGTGGGTGCTACTTGAGGTCCACCGATGCCCTCCTGACTCACCTGGCTGAATTCAGCTTTTCACCATTTGAACGTCGCACAGTTAAATTCTTGGCTCTCACACATAAATCTAAGAAAGGCTCTTTTGCCTTTAGGAGATCAATACAGAGTGACCATATATTGGATGCACTTTATAGTTCCATGTATCTATGAGATATCATCCTGCTGATCTTTGGCTGGAGGAAGGAGAGTGGGTGGAGAGGATGGGAAAGACTGTTGGGAGGATGAGACATATACGGAGCAGAGAGGAATAGTGTGCTGTCACCGGGCAGGGAGAGCAGTGGAAGCTGCATATAGGTGGGCGTGTAAATTTATATGGGAATGTACATTTTCACTCAGTCATAATAAAAATAAAATAAAATAAAGACAAATAGAGGTGGAAGAAAAACCTATTCTACCTCCTTCCCCAGTTTCTCTGAAATCCTGAGAAAATATTTCAATTTAACGTGTTCAGTTAGGGCAAATGATCTCTTCACATCTCTTGGGCAAAGCAATACCTCTGTGGGAGTTTATAAGACCATTTGAGTGAGGCAACAGCCTAACTCTAAACCCATGAGACCAAAAGAAATCAGGAGAAGAGGGCCAGAGAAGATACTTTTGTGCTCAGTTTAAAAAAACATCTCCAGGACTTCTGATTTCACAGAAAACTATGCATTTTCCTGCCTTGGGTGTTTTGTATGCTGTTACCTTTTCCAAGAATGCTTCACTTGTTACTTCCCACTAAACCTTAGACAGCAGACCTCAGACATCACTTTCTTAGGGGAAAATAAAGTCAAGTCCACCCCTACATGTGCCTCTACCCCTACATGTGCCCCCACCCCCCACAGCTCCCGTTTAGTTGGCTAACTTGCTAATTTTGTAATTGGTTGTTAATGCCTGTCTCTCACACTAAATGTTAAGATACAGACATTTAAGGACTACTCTTCCCCGTTTGCCACTGTATCCCTATCACCTAGCCAGAACTAATACATAAAAAATAAAATACCCATTGCTGTCAAGTCAACTCTAACTCATGGTGATATGCTAAATAAGTTCAGCTGTTCAACAAATTTTATTAAGTACCGCCTATGTTCTAGTCACGGTGCTGGGCAAAGAGGAAACAGCAATACATGAAGCTCACAACCACTAGGTAAAAGATACAAAACCCAAATAAATATTTTCTTAATGAGTGTTATGAAGGAAATAGACAGGATGCTGATGAAGAAAAAAATAGGGCTGGAGGAGGTGGGGAAAGAAGGGATCTTGATCACACGAGCCAGGGAAGGCATACCTGAAAAGGATCATTCAAGCTGAGACCTGAAGAACGAAAAGAAGTTTCTAGGCAGATGGAGAAGCAAGCTCAAAGACCTTGTGAAAAGAAAGCTTGTTGTACTTAGGAGGTAGGTGAGTGGGTGAGTGAGAAACAAACTAGTCCAAATGGAAGTTGCTGAAGTAGATAGAGCCAGATCATTCAATACCATGCCCAACAAAAAGCAGAGAAAGCCAGGTTTGGGGTATTCCGTTTCCCACTCCCTTCACACCTTGCTGCGGCTCTCACAGGAGCTTTGTTCCTCAACAGCCATAGCTTCTAACCAGGCTCCAGTTCTCACTAAGCTGCAGAAACTCCATCTCCTCACTTGCTCTTTCAGGCCTAGGAGTAGAAATGACTTCTTGTCGTACCACAAGTACTCAAGGCCTGGAGTACTGATGTGTGATTCAGGCAGACTAAGCAACGGAGGCACAGTAGGAGCAGTCATACTAGTTTTACTGGAGTAATGGTGGTGGGTAGGTACAGCATTCAGTGGCTCTGTCACTTTGTGGCACCATGGCCTTATCTCCAGAGTCACACAAAGGTGACTAGCAGCCAGATACATAGCTCTGAAGGCCAGGTAGATTATATAACAGAGTATGTCACACTGCTGAATCACTCTCATCTGGAAGGCCTATACCTGACTGGACGGCCTGAGAATGACAACCTTCTGTGCTATCCCTACACTGCTATTGCTAGTTTGGGGGTGCCTCACCATCCTTTCTTGATTCCCTTAAATCGACCCTAAAATAACCCTGACATTAATCAGTTCAACTCTTCAGACTATCTATGTTTCCTGCTAGGACCCCCTGACTGATCTACTCTTGCCTCCTTGTTTTCCAAATTAAAGCCTAATTCTGCTGTCTCATTCCTCTTCTTTATCTCTTTGGACCTCTTCATCAATTATTCTGGAGCTTTCTGTGATATGTCCACTTTAGCTTGATTTGGGTTAGTTATCCCATAGGAATGAAAAGAAATGAGAGCTAATCCACTGAATAATCTAATCCTTATGGTCTAACCCCACCTCATTCCCACAGGGCAATGCTTCACTCTCTGCTTATAATGCCCACCATCTCTCTTCTGCAAGACATGTTCCTAGTCATCCTAAAAAACCTGCTATAGGGTCAGTTCTTCTCAAGAGTCTTCTCTGATCTGTTCCTCCACCCACTAGCAAATAGAAATATTTTTTCCTCTTCGTTACAGTAGCATACTACAGATATCGTTACCATAACACTTAGTACAGTACATTATTCTATGATTGTTTTACACACAATGCTCTTCTCTGGACTACAGAGTCCTTCAATCCAGAAGTGACTGTGTCTTGTTCATTTTTTTCATACTTAGAACCTAACGTATGTCCCAGGTCATAATAAAACCCACTGCTACTGAGTAGATTCTGACTCACAGCAACCCTATAGAACAGAGTAGAACTGTCCCTTAAGGTTTCCAAGGAGCAGCTGGTGCATTTGAACTAGGACCTTTTGGTTAGAAGCTGAGCTCTTCAGCACTACGCCACCAGGAATTAGCTTTGTGGCAAAACAAACCAATCTCCTAGGTAGGCCACAATTACCCAGCCACCTGGGTGGGAGTTACAAGCCCACGGTTAGAAAGGCCACACACAAAAGTAATTAATCACACTGCAGTTGTTCAGTAAGTTTATGATGATTTAGTTAAAGTAAGAAGACTCCTCTGTAGCAATCCTAAATATAACTTAGGTAAGATTTAATACTGCCATTAATCAGCAAATCTACGGATTATCAGGATTAGATTCCAGGAGGGACCTTCTCTAATTATGCTTAGAAACACAGATACTTCCAGAGTCCTGGTTTCCTTTGCTCATTCATACTTAATATTATCGTAGTTGAATACACAGCCTAGTAGAAAACAAAAGAAATCCAAGTTCCTGAAGATGAAGTCCAACAACCTCCTGTATACATATGAACAGGCTCATAGTTCCTAGCCCAGGCAAATCAAAGGGAAGCATTCTTTTTTCTCCAGCTTCTCCAAACTGGAAACATAAGCAAAAGCAATGAAATTGCATACCTTGCACCATGTGTCCTCTCTTGCCCATTTTCCATAAACTAACTGTGGAATCTTGAGGTTTTTATTTAGATAAAGAAAATTAAACAACCCTGTGAGGACGTCATTTAAGAGTTCTCCAAGGTTATCCTCTTGGGATGCTAAGTTTATGTATCTTCAGTTTCTACCAAAATCTACGTCAATCTGCTGTTTTCTACTTTGTATGGTCTGGCCAGTAACTCCGCCTTTACTACTGCAGGGATTTAATTCCACAGCAGAAAGAATGAGTCACAAGGACAAGAACCAAATGATGCAGATGGCCCCATCACAACCACTCAACCTAGTGTAAACATTCTAAGCTGGCATAGGAATTAGATAGTGCAGTGGTCCCTCTTCCCTGGTCTGAGCCATCTTCCTCCATGGACCCAATGCAAGAGAAGTCAGTTTTTAATTGAAGTCCTTGGAGCAGTGTCACATACATTATGAACTGTTTACAGTGAAGTTTATGTCTTGAAGATGTTCATGTAACTACAAAAGGGAAAGTACATTTTCTTATCTTGAACCACTCCTTTTAGTTATTTATGCTCCAGACATCCTGCACTAATTAATGATGGATTATTTGAAGCTCCTTGATGTAATACTAGTCTCCTTTACATGTAGAGATGGTTTATCCTGAGACAATTCCCTTAAACCAAAGATCACTGTAAACTGGTCTAGAGGATCGCATGAGATTCAAATTTAAACAATCTACAAGAGTGAGTGTGAGGCAGTGGTGGTTCTGGGGTAGAATGGTTGCCTTCCGTGTAGAAGATCTGAGCTCGATTCCAGACCAGCACACCTCGTGTCTTGCTACCACACATTTGTAAGTGGAGGCTTGTGTGTTGCTGTGACACTAAACATATTTCAGCTGAAAGTCCAGGCTAAAATGAACTACAAGGAAAGCTGACCCACTTCTAAGAATCAGCCAATGAAAATTCTGTGCGTCACAAGTATCCACAACTGATCATGGGGGTGGTACAAAATCAAGTAGCATTTTATTCTATTGTGTGTGGCAGTCGATAACATCAATATAAGGAGACATGGAGGATTTCTTTATAGCACGACAGTTGAATCCAAGGAATTGAGTCAAGAGGGACGACCAAGTGTCAGAAACCCTGCTCAACACCTTTTTAGCATCTTATCTCAATTACTTCTTATTACATCCATGATTCGTTGTAGTTGTTGTTACTGTGTGCCCTCAAGTCAATTCCAACACACAGATGACAGAAAAGACTATTGTCACTGTACCAATAAGGAAACAGGTTCATGATAATAAGTAGGAAATTGTGGCTTTACATCAAAAGAAACTTTCAGTTAATACAACTGGCTATCAGGGTGGGAGGGTTGGATTTAGCTTTCTGCGCCAAACAATGTGATCTACTCATTGTTGTCACTGCATTACACCCAAACATGCACTGTGGTTTCTGATCTTAGTGCCTTTGTTTCTTCTGTCACTGAAAATACTCTCCTCTCCACTAATCCAGACTTCAAATCCCAATTTCAGTTCTATTTTTTCCAAGGAGACTTCTCAGACTGTGCTGTATCCAGGAATTCCCATAGCCTGTATTTTGCTCCACTTAGTCAATGCCTGCTATATTTTACCTGGTATTAGCAGCTATTTTCCTAAATATATATCTTTCCTTTCAAAGTCCTCTAAGTAGCCTGAGATCAAGTACTTGATCTTGTACTATTCTTACCAATAATTCTGAGTACCCAGTAGAAGATCAATACATAATACACACTCAGGAATAAATGAGTGAATGAACAGTTTATAGGAGAAACATTTAAAAACATGTCTTGTATGTATCCTACCAGTCCATGTTGCCTACCCTTTCCACAATTTTGAAGTACTGGAATCTTTTCATTTTTCATGGAAAAAAGTAAATATATTTTACAAAAGTAAGAAAGGAACTAAATTCTTCCATATTAGTTTTCAATAGCAAGAGCTGAAACAAAAGAAAGTATGTATCACCAGTAACTGATTGCCATTGAGTCAGTTCAAACTCACAGCTACCCTATAGAACGTAGTAGAAAAATCACCATTACCTGGGTTAATTACATTAGCCCACATAGTACTTGGACTGCCTTTAATGATTTTATTTTTCATTATAAGGGAATTTCTCTTTCTAAAAAGGAGTTGAGAAGCAAAATGTCCCACAAGCCCTTTAGGTGGCTCTCTGTTTCAACCATAAGCCCTAGAAAAGGTGGCAGAGTTTGAGGAGAGCAGTCAGAAACAGCCAAGGTCTCCATGGGGCCAAGTGAGGAGAATAATAAACTCAAGAAAAATTGGGCCCAACAAACAATTTCACTGAATCAATCCAGTGCTTCAAGGGAATTGCCCATTCTTGGCAACTGTGAATTTGTCTTTCTTTCCTTTGTTGTTCTACACATGATTAAGTCTCTACTTAACAAGAAAAACAGTTGACTTACTTATGTTCAATAAATTTCCATGAAAAAAAGATGGAAATTTAAAATGTTCTCAAGCTGAGAAGCTTAAAATGAAATTTTTCAAAAGCATCCATCAAGACACTGTACACCAAGTGGAGGCATTCAGCACCATCTTGGCAAACTGAGCCCCATGCTCTGCCCTGTTTTCCCAAAAGAAGCATTTGAGAAACTATGGGATATTCATCCTAGCTCCCTGGGGGACATTCCTCATTCTCCTAGAGCATGCCCAACCCAATCTAGGATAAAGCCTTAGAACTGACAGATATCCTAAGTACAGACCTCAGGATGTAATGTATTTTGTTTAGTCATTAAATTATTTTTATTGTCAAATATCTTAGGAAGGAAGGCAGAGAGGGAGCAAAAAGGAAAGGAAGAAGCAAGGGAGGCAGTAACTAGTGGTTATACCTTTTTAAGCTAACAAGTATTAACAGAACTCTTGGCTTTCTCCCTAAAAACCTCTTACGATCTTCACCTCATTTAGTAACATTAAATCAAAACCAAAACCAAACCTGCTGCCATGGAGTCAATTCTAATTCATAACGATCCTACAGGACACGAAGAAAAGCCCAATAGGGTTTCCAAGGTTATACTCTTTACAGAAGCATATTATCACATCTTTTTCCTGCAAAGCAGCTGGAGAATTTGAACACCAACCTTTTGGTTGGCAGTCAAGCACCTAACTATGGCACTACCAGGGCAGTAGTTGGCATTAAAATCCATTAATTCAATTGACTTTGAATAACAGTACTGTCTACCAGTTAGATTAGACAAATCACAAATCTAGTAACCGGGCTTTATTTCTCCATATCTCTAATGAATCAGCATTCTTCTATTGGCATTGATATTTACATGGTTTAATATTTTAGCTTTGTTACATACATAATAGGGGCACCATTTTAAAAATATTACTCCACTGTTGTTCTTTTGTCACTTTTTCCCACTACTCTTGTTTCCTGACAGTCATTCAATAATTAGCATCCCAGAGTATTTCCTCTGTATGAAGAAGATTGTGACTAGAAGTCCCGAAAAAACAGGAAAAGGTAAAAAGCCTACCCTTCCAGTCCCAAATGAATTGTGAAGAATAGGATGGAGGTAGGGGAAAGATGTAGCATGAGGAAAAATAAATCTTTGAGTCTGTAAGCCATTGAAATTTGGGTTCTGTTATTAGAGCAGCATTATCCAGCCTATCCTGACTGATGTACAAGGTCATGCCAAATCTAAAAAGCCACAAACAGACTTATAGTATCTCAAGGTCACTCAGAGTTGGCAACCCCAGCCTCCACTCTACCTCCTATAAGGTACAATTTTCAGATCATTCATGAGAATGTATGCAACAGGTAAGACTCTGAGGTTGGGATAAACCAAGTATATTTCTCAAAGCTGATGAGAATATTAGCTTATAACTTTTGATTAAAGTCTAACTACTGTCCAGGTATGCCCTGAACTTATGGCCTTACATTTCTCTGTCTCCTATACCCTCCCAACTGCTACCTGTTAACTACAGGAAATGTACCTGTGTGGACCAAGTCTAAAGAAACAGACATCCTTCCATCATTCCTCATTTCCTTTTTTTTTCTTTTTTCCTGTTAGAAACTTAAATTTAATAATTTTTGCTTTTCCTGTGCACTGGGTGCTAAACTCTGACACACTACCTGGGCCAGCAGTGGGATATCTTATGTGCAACTCAGAAAAAATAGCCTTGAGCTATTCTCTGGGCTTGGAGAGGGAAACAACATGAGGAGAAGAAAAAAAAGTCTGCTGGCGCTCCAGAGACTGGAATTCTCCCTACCTTTCTCAGCACACTCACAGCTCAAACAACCCAGTGACATGTCATTGGAATTTTTAAGGCTCCAATAATCAAATTAGCTCAAATGACCACACTATCTACTTGGACACTTAAAAACTAAAGAGAATGTGTGTGTGTCTGTGTGTGTATGGGCGCGTGTCTGTGTGTCTGTATGATCCAACAATTAAGTCCACAAACTTAATTATTCTGGAAGCCACATTGCTCATGGCTGACTATCACTGCAGTCACCTTCAAAGCACAGCCCTTGGGAAGATATGCACCAACATCAGTGCCTAGTCCCTCCTTCAAAGCAATTTTGGAATTCTTTATGGAATGGCCATTGCACACAGTAGCAAGGTGGCAAGTTTTCATCTTAATAGTATTAGTTGTCTGTGAGGAAGTTTTTAGCCAGTAACCAAATAACTGATATTATGAAAGACAAGAAGATATCTATCCAAGATGTTCACTGAACTCCACACAAGGTAGACAGCAAAACTAAAGATAAGTTGAGGCTTTTAACAGCAGGTAGGCTTAAAAAATAAAATAAAGTATAAAGGAGCAAAAAGGCAATCAGATAACACATACAAAAACTTCAAGGAACAAAGGCTACCAAACAAGAATTACATATCCTGCAGAACTGTCTCTCACATATGATGGTGTCATGGATTGAATTGTGTCCCCCCAAAAATGTCTGTGTTGATTTGATTTGGCTGTGAGTCCCAATATGGTGCTCTTCCTCCTGTGTGTTGTAAATCCTGCCTCTGTGAAATTGATGACAGGAATGATTTGCAGTTATGTTGGTGAGGCAGGACCCAAGCTACAAGCTTGTGGAATATAAGGGAGAGAAGTGAGCTGAGAAAGTTGGGAACCTCATATCACCAAGAGAGAAGCACCAAGAGCAGAGCATGACCTTTGAACCTGAGGTTCCTGTGCTGGGATGCTCTCACTGGATTTGGACTCAGCCTACTGGACTGTGATAAATTCTTTTACTGAATGGACTTACAATTTGTAAATGGATTTGCAGCTTACCGGACTGTCTCAATAAAGCTTCTCTTCATGAAACCTTCCACTCATGGTATTTTCAGTTAGAGCAGTAGCAGTCGACTAAGACAGATGGCTAAATAAGGAAATTTCCAGATAAACAGAAGCTTAGAGAATTTGTGAAAAGCAAACGAGAATTACAAAAAAAGCTGAATGAAATTCTTTAAAGGAAAATCAGTAACACCAGGTATATACTTACGTATACAATGCAGGACAGAGCATCTAGAATCAACATGGATAGGGAATCCACAAAAATCAATCAAAGATAAAACAATAAAAGTAGGGAAACAGAGATCTAAATATTAAACGATGGCCACAAATGCTAGAGAGATTGAAACTCTTCTACAAGCTGATCAGAACGTAAAATGGTATAACCACTTTGGAAAGTGTTTTGGCACTTTCTCAGAAAGCTAGAAATAGAAATACTACATGATCCAACAATCTCACTGCTTGGAATATATCCCAGAGAAATAAGGGCTGTCACATGAACAGATACATGCACACCGATGTTTACTGCAGCACTATCTACTACCACAAAAAGATGGACTCAACCTGGGTGCCCTTCAACAGAAGAATGGATAAACAAACTATGGTATATTCATACAATGGAATACTATGAAATGATAAAGAACAATGATGATCTTGGGAAACATCTGATAACACAGTGTCATTTAGAAGACATTATGGTAAGTGAAATTAGTCAGTAGCAGAAAGGACAAATATTGCATGAAACCACTATTATGAGGACTCAAGAAAAGATTAAAGCACAGAAGAAAATAATCTTCAATGTTTACAAGGGAGGGGGCATGGGAAAGAGTTATTCATCAATTAGATAGCAGACAGAAATTGGGTTAAGTGAAGGAAGTGACAGTATACAGTTGAAGGGGAATTAACATTGCTGGACTACACCAAAAATTAAGGTTTCCAAAATAAAACTCCAAATTTTGAAGATCAAAGTAGCAGGGTCAGGGGTCTGGGGACTACGGTTTCAGTGTACATCGAGGTCAACTGACACAACTAAGTAATTTCTTTAAGAAAATGTCCTGCATCCCATGTTGGTGAGTGGTGTCTAGGGTCTTGAAAACTAGCAAGCTGCCATCTATGGAGCATCAGTTCATCCCAATCCACCTGGAACAGAAGAGAATGAAGGACATCAAAAACACAAGGAAAATAATAAGCTCAGGAGACAGAAGTGGCCATATGATCGGGAGACTGGATCAGCATGAGGCCAGAGAAACTACATTGTGCCACCGACTGCCCTGATAAGGAAAGAAAGAATGGTCCCTGACACAGCGGTAGACAAATGGGTGTGCAGATCTAGAACTTTAAGAAAGACCAGACTTGATGGTCTGACATCCTAGAGAGTCACCCAGGACATGGCCCCTGGACTCGCTGCTAGGCCAGACCTGAAACCAGTAAGGAAGCCAAGACTGGACTGGACTAGGAGACATAGAGTGATGCTGGCCAAGTGTGTGCTTCTTGACTTAAATATATGAGGCTGTCAGAACAGCACCTGTCTAGAGGTGAGCTGAGAGGATGGAATGTTGGAGACAGGGACTGGATGAATGAATACAGGATGGAAAGAAGAACTGTGCCATCACAAGCTGGACAGAGCAGCTAGAGTTGCACAGAGGTGTTTGTGCAGAGGTTTTGTACAGCAAATTGACTTGGATTGTAAATTTTCACTTAAAGCACAATAAAATATATTTTAATAATAATAATTTTTCCTTTTTAATTATGTCAAGAAAAGTTTCTAGAAAAACCTTACCAGCATCCCTAGAAAGGACGCTTGAATTAAATCATTTCATTGCTCTCCATTTATGACCTGAAAATATCCTGCCTGTGGCCTCTAAAATGTTACCTCATCCAGAATATCACCTTGACACCCTTTATCCTGCAAATGGCTTTTTCAAAAGCAGGACACAGCATGTCTAGAATTCAAGCTTTCAAAGTAAACAGTTACATTTTAATGGCGATAAACTGATTTGGCTTCTCCCACTGTTGCACATAAACTGCAAATAGCACACTCTTTGGCTTACCATCATTAACTTTTAACAGACAAGTCAGCTTCTATTAGTGAAGGCTGAATGAGTAATATAAACGTTCAACCATGGGACCAGTTTTGCAGCAATCCCTCAAAGGCAAGTTGACTTAGCAAATGAGGCACCTAATTCAGAGAAGAAGAAAAGGGACTGCATTGTTCTCCCACGATTTTTTGTGAAATCAACACAATGGCAATGTGTCTGGCTTTACTCTAAAATCACTTACAAGCCCTGATGGCAGAGTATTTAAGAGTGAAGTTGCTAAATAAAAAGTCAACAGTTCCAAGCCACCAGCCACTGCTTGGAAACTTAATGGGACAATTCTACTTTGTCATATAGGGTCATTATAAGTCAGAATTAATTTGACAGCAATGAGTTTGGTTTTGGCTTAAAACCACCTAAGTCAAGCTAAGAACTTTCTAGTTAGAAATTCTGTACTTGAAAATCAAAAATGCAAATAAAATATAAGCCCAAAGTACAAATGGACCATATAAACCACAGTCTCCACTAACCTAAGCCCAGAACCAGATGGTGCCCAACTACCACTACCAATGGCTCTGACAGAGATCACGATAGAAGATTTTGAAAAGAATGGAGAAAACTGTTGAACAAAATTCACATACACACACACAAATAGATTTACAGGGCTGACAGTGACTGGGGGAACTCCTGACATTATGGCCTCTAGACACTCTGCTAACTCAAAACCGGAATCACTCCCCAAGTTCACCTTTCAGTCAGAGTAGACAAGCCTATAAAACAAAACAAAAATGGAAACCCTGGTGGCATAGTAGTCCACTGGTCTTGTGCAAGTTAAGTGGTTATGTGCAAGTTGGTCTGCTAACCAAAAGGTCAGCAGTTCAAATCCACCAGGCACTTCTTGGAAACTCTATAGGGCAGTTCTACTCTGACCCATAGGGTCATAGTGAATGGGAATTGATTCAACAGCAGTGGCTAGGTTTATAAAACAAACAATAACATATGTGAGGAATGCGCTTACTTCAATTAAATGTATCAAGTATACAGATCAAATGGGCAACACCTGCTCAAAGCAAAAAAGGAAGGAAAACTGGACAAATGGACACAGGGAACTTGGGATGTAAAGGAAAAATGAGTGTTGACAGTTTGCACACATTGCAACAGATGTAACAAAACAATTTGTGTATAAATGTTTTAATGAGAAACTAATTTGCTCTGTAAACTTTCACCTAAAGCACAATAAAATTTTAGAAAAAAAAATTTTTTTTTTACGAAAACAATTTCTACCCCCAGAACTGTAAGAATTTAAAGCCCTCAAGATTTAAAAAACAATAAAACTCTACTTACTTTGTAATTTAGGGGATACTTTAAAATTTACTCACAGAAAGAGTGAGAAGGAGTTGTTGATTCTTTAAATTTAAACCAAACACAAGGGTAATTAACTCACACTTGAGTAACTGGTATTTAGAAGAAATTATTTTAAAAATAAATATTTAGTTGTACTTATTACTTGGAAACCCTGGTGGTGCAGTGGTTAAGCGCTATGGCTCCTAACCAGAAGTCAGCAGTCAAATCCACCAGGTGCTCCTTGAAAACTCTATGGCGTAGTTCTACTCTGTCCTGTAGGATCACTGAGCTGAAACTGACTTGACAGCAGTAGGTTCAGTTTTGGTTTGTTATGTGGCATTCATTTAAGTCATATAAAAACTCTGTGAGGCAGATACCAAGCCCCATTTTACAGATTTCAGAAAGGAAGCACAAGGAGCTTAGGTTACTTGCTCAAGATTATACATTTGGTAACTGGCAAAACTAGGATTCAATTCAGGCATTTGACTCCAGTCTCCAGGCTCTTCGTCACTGAACTATACTGCCACTCAAGTAAAAAAACCAAAAACAAACCCAGTGCTATCAAGTTGACTCTAACTCATAGCAACTCTATAGGACAGAGTAGAACTGCTGTATACAGTTCCCAAGGAGCACCTGGAGGATTTGAACTGCCAACCTTTTGGTTAGCAGCCATAGCACTTTACTATGCCACCAGAGTTTCCTACCACTCAAGCAGGAGAAATTAAATTTCAAGTTAATTAAAGATTTCTAAAAACTTCCTAAGAATTTCTGGGTTCCAAGAGATCTCACCAGCAAATCATCAAACCTGTGCTAGAATACAACTACCAGTGGAAAACTCAGTACTTGTAAAGGCAATATACTGAACAAATGTGATTATTAGAAAGTTTTTGCTTCTGTTAAGACAAAAACCTATTTCCTTGTAGTACCCAATCAGTGACTGTGATCATATACACTGAGGTTTGTAGCATGAATCTAACCTTTCATTCTCATGCCTGCCCTTCAGTTATATGAAGATTATCATGTATATGTTGGTTATGCTATTTTCTTCTATTTTGATCTTCTCAGTTCCTTGTTCAATTGTTCCACGTGTGGTAGAGTTTCAAGAATCATCACCAACATGTCTTCTGAATACTCCTAGTTTGTATCACTCAAGTGAGGTGCTAGAAACCAAATAAAGTACTAAAGGTCTGATGAAAATTGTGTAGTGAAACACCCTCAATTTCCTCAACTCCAAACTTGTAATAAAACCACTGATGAGAGCAACTAACTTTCTGAGCAAGTTCCTACAACATCATTAATTCATACTGAATTTGCTGTCACTTTCATTTTCATGGTGGAATATGACATAATAAAAAGCATAGAAAACATACTACAATTTAAAGTTGAATAAAAATGAATATCTGTGTACACATAACTTGAATTAATAAGGCATAAAAGGTAGCAGAGAAACTTCCACACACCTTTCCCTAACTGCAATCCTTTCCCCTCTCTGCCCAAAAGTAAGCACTTGTTTGTATTTTCTATTCAGTATTTTCATACTTATTTACACTTTTACCAACCATGAGTCCCTAGGTAAGATACTGTTTGATTTTGTTTTTTTAAAATGTTTCACTTTATAAATGGAACCATAATGTGTGTATTCTTCTTTCACTCCCCGTTCTACAACTGAGATTCATCCTTATAACTTAATTTTACACCTTTCACCACCAAGCTGAGTTCCCCCAAGCTATTCCCGTAGTTTTTGTTTTGTTATTAGATAAAAGAATAGAATTTTATATTCATCTCTACTATGTGGAATCTATACTGTCTCAGAAAGCATCGCTTACTGAGTATGAAGAACCTTGATTTGGTAGAGAGTTACCACTCAGACTATAAAACCTGGACTGGTTCCTGGATCTCTTTAAACACAGAAGCCCCAAGTCTGAAGTAACTGCTTGAGAAATAGCTATAATTTCCATGATTTAAACCACATACTGAACAAAATGGTCTCTTATTTTAAGAAAATAAAAAGAATAAGGTGTCTTACTAGATGGTGTTCAATAAATTTAAAGCTGATTTAGATTAAGTTCAAAGGCAAACTTAATAACCGTATTTTATTTGTCACAGGTGTAAAGTACATACATTTAACTTTTTTGATCAAAGAGATTTCTCTATTTGCTAATGTTTTCAAGTTATCTTATCATCAAATGTGCACAGGAAGTCACTAAAGTACTTGCAAATCAGGATTTTTGGTCATTACAGAAGATAGTTTCCAGTTAATGGCACTCTTAGGTTTCCAGAATTAGAGAGTGCATGGATTCTTTAAAAAAAAATCCATGGTTAATTCTCTATCACTCCCTGGCCCCTGACACACACACACTCCTTAAACTCATAAACAGAAATAACAACACCCTAAGGCATCCTTAAAAATTAGAACTGTTAGTGCACAGGAAAAGAGTTGCATTTCCCTTTTTTTTCCTCTTTTAATCTTGTGTTGATAACAACAAGAAGCAGAAACCCAAAAGGCAAATGAAAAAAACGAGAGAGGTCTAAAGATCCTCATTAATACTCAAGATTGCTCAAGCAATCTCTCATTGCAGATCAACTGGATATTGCAGACAAGTGCAAATAAGTAATGAATACGACATCAACACCAAACCCACTGCCACTGAATTGATTCTGACTCATAGTGACCCTAGAAGACGGAGGAGATCTGCCCCAACAGGATTTACAAGGAGTGGCTGGTGGATTCAAACTGCGGATTTTGGGTTAGTAGCTGTACCGAATAGTATAAAAAAGGTAATCATTCATTCAACATATTAAATATAAGAGCTCCAATCATTATAGAACAAGAGGCTCCTCCTGTTCTAGGATAATAAATACTAATAACACACTCACTTTACTATTTGTTAAAAAGCAAAGGTAGTATACATCAGGAGGATATGGTCAAACATCTCTCTGTTCTGTTAAGAATGACTTCTCTGCCATCCCTATTTATTTTTTAAGCCAACAAACATACACAACATATTCAACTTTGAAGCCAAAGCCACCATGTAAGTCATCTGGATATTTTTTCATTTTTCCACCAACCTCTTAAAAGAATCTGATGGTTTAGGTACCCCCAAAATTTTAGTGTCTTATACAAAAAAAAAAAAAAATTATTTGTAGCACACACTGTTTGTGAATGGGCTCACATTAACTGTGAGACCATCAGAGGCCCCTGTTCCTGCAAGCCAGGGTAATGAAGAATCTATCATTTTGTAGATGCCCTAGCTACAACATGTGGCCTTCTTAGTCACCAGTGCAAACAAAAAGAGGGAGATTTTCGTGTTGGCTCTTCTAAGCTTTAGGTCAGAAGTAGTAGCACATGTCATACATACCTATGACCCATAGGCCATGTAGTCACAGGGCTCAACACAAGATTTCTGAGCTATTTGATAGAGCATCCCTGTTTCTGCCACAGGAGAGTATCCAAACCCCGATTTTACGGTTATGGTAGAATGCTAGCATTTTTCCTCTCCTTCCTCTACCATAGAAAATGCTCATGGAAAATTCTCATGGAAACTCAATGACAAATGTACAAATGCCCTTGAAACTAGCAATGCTTATCGATGATGTGTCAGAAATGTGGAAGAAATTCTGCCAGATAGAGAAAAAAAAATTGCAGAAGAAGAAACTTGCAGAGGCATATCGATAAAAATATATTAACAAAGCAATTCTTGGTCTTTCATATCTTTGGGTTTGAGTTGTCCAGCCTCAGTTGACTCTGCTGCTGTCAAAGGTAGCTTGGGAGTTTTCACTACTCCCTGGTGAAGTCAGCTACCATTCTCTGCAACGCAGGTCAGCTGGAAAGAGTTAGATGGGAGGATCTTGCCCACTGCCACTGAGTTGATTCCAACTCATAGTGACCCTACAAGACAGAGTAGAACTGCCCAACAGGGTTTCCAATTCTCTAACCTTTGCAGCAGTAGGCTATCCCGTATTTCTCCTGCCAAGTGGCTGGTGAGCTTGAACTGCCAACTTCTGGGTTAGCAGACTAGAGCTGAATTAACTGGTGCAGCACCAGCGCTCCTGGGAAGCCATCAAGGGGCTGAGATTTCTGCACTCCATACCTTCTAATGATATATGTTAGTTGGACAAGGAAATTCACTGTCAGACAATCAAAATTCATGTGAATTAAAAAGCAAGTGGGAAGCAAGGGAAATCAAAGGGAATTCAACAACTCTTTGTAGTTGGCATCTTAGATTCACTCACATAGCTACTTTTCAAGGGTACGCACCTGCTATCTTGAGGGCTGGATCAAGACTGCTATCAGTCTGCCACCGTTACAAACTTTTGTGTCATGGTTTTGGTTACTTGCACTCAAAGTCCATCCTAACAGTTTTAAATAAGGAATATAACAAAAATAGTGGTTGTGATACTATCCTTCCCAAAAAGTCTCTGTGGCAGTTCACTCCATCTTACTGAATCTCTCCCCTCAAAAAGGAAGCTCTAGTGACAGTTTCTCTCACATAGCCCCCAAAGTATAAGCTTTTTCTTTTAGACAGCACCCTGTACCTACTTATGTATAAATGCTCAACATAAGTAAATGTTGTTCCATTAAATTTGAGATACTAAGAGAAAAAAATGCATGGCCCCATAGAAAAGGATTTAACGTACAAAAGAAAGAAATATAACATTCATTCATTTATTCATCATTTAAAAACTATAAATTGGGTGCCAGGCACTGGTGTTAGCACTTGAAACACTAAGGAGTCAAAATCCCTTGCCCTCACAAAGGTTATGTTGTAGTTTTATATTGCAAAGGTTAGAAATAGACTCTACTGAATCTGTGTTTTTTTTTTATTGTGATTGAGTGAAAGTGTACAATCCAGTTTAAATTTGCATGTCCGCCTATCTGCAGCTCCTTCTATTCTCCTTGCCTGGTGACAGCACACTCCTCCTTTCCGTTCTGTGCATGTCATATCTTCTTAACAATCACCTGTCCCCTCCTCTCCACCCTCTCCACTGCCCTCTAGTAAGAGGCCAGTAGGACAACATCCTATAGATGCATAGAACCATAAAGTGCACACATGACACCTGTTTCCCTGAATCCAATCCATTCCTGTCCAAAGAGTTCAAGTCAGTAATGACTTATGATCAGCGGCAACATCAGGTCTAGGGGCCATGCTCCCAGAGGAACACCCAGGCCTTCAGACAATCAACTGTAGTCTTTTGGTAGAGTTCTCAGGGTGTACCCCTTTTTCTTCTTGTGTTGCCACTGGGACTCAACATTGTGAGCCCTATCACGCCTGTCATTGGTGGTAGCCAGGCATCATCTGGTTCTTCTGGTCACATGTTGATACAGTCACTCATTTACATGTGTTTTTCCGTCTTCCGGGTTCTTTTTCCCTCATGTCATTGTTGTCCTTGGTGATCATCTGTTCCTGATGAGATGGGACTATTTGGTGTGCCTCAGATGGCAAGTTGCTGGCTTTTAAGACCCCAGAAGCCACTCACCAATATGGGGTAGAGAAGACTCTCTCAGCAATAGGCTAGTTATGCCAGTTGGCTTCGATGTCCCCTGAGAGCATGGTCCCCAGACTCCTGCCCCTGCTACTCTACCCTTGAAATATTGTGTTAAGAGTGGAAGAATTTTCAGGTAATGTTGAAGTCCAGTTAAACTGAGCTTCTTTGTAATGTGTGCTGTCACTGATTTCACCTAATCAAATTTCTATCAACTATTTAATCTATAACCAACCATCTTCCTC
This sequence comes from Heterohyrax brucei, assembly GCA_028571685.1. Classification (NCBI taxonomy): domain Eukaryota; kingdom Metazoa; phylum Chordata; class Mammalia; order Hyracoidea; family Procaviidae; genus Heterohyrax; species Heterohyrax brucei. The sequence goes on along the minus strand of CM053142.1, from coordinate 170,846,329 downwards.
CCTCCCTCCTCTCCCTTGCAGCCATCAAAGTCTTTTCTTCTGTACATGAGTTTGCTTTTAAGTCCTTATAGTAGGAGTCTCATACAGTATTTGTCATTGTGCCACTGACTGATTTCACTCAACATAATGTCTTCCAATTGAAACCAGGTTATGAGATCCTTCCAGAAATCATCATTGTTCTTTTATCATTGCACAGTGTTCCATTGAGTATATATACCATAGGTTGTTTATCCATTCATCTCTTTTGGGGCATCTGGGTTGATTCCATCTTTTTGCTATTGTGGACTCTGCTGCAATAAACACTTGTATGCATGTATCCGTTCATGTGACTGTCCTTGATTCTATAGGATGTATTCCAAGCATTGGGATTACTGGGACAAATGGTATATCTATTTCTGTGACATCTTTTTAATGATCTTCAGCCAAATTTTACTTGCATGTGACATTGATATTGTTCCATAATTTCTCTCTCTCTCTCTTTTTTTTTTTTTTTTTTTGGCTCACTTGTCTTTGGAATAGGAACAAATATGGTTCTCTTTGGAACATTTACTAAGAGCATGATATGTGTAAGCTACTATTTTAAGTGCTATTCATATGTTAATTAATATACAAACATTCCATTCAACTTGCATAAATGGATGCGAAGAGGCACAGAACATTTGAGTGAATTGCATAGGTCATACAGCTAAAAGTTACATAGAAAAGATGTGAACCCAGGCAAGAGTTGAACCTTAGCTCCAGAATCCAGGTTTTCAACCAGTGTGCTATATTCTTAATTGCATACAGGCATCCAAAAATGCTGTCCTAGATCTTTTGAGGAACACAAAAATGCGAGGAATAGTGGAATAAAAAAGTACACAGATACATACAATACCAGACAGAGTATTATGTAATACAAGACTTTCTCCCTTTTAAAACACACAAACAGTAACAAAATCTCTGTTTGGTGAGATGGAATTTGTTCACAGAGAATGAGTTCAGTATGAAAATTCCTCAATTCAAACATGTTTGTGACTCAATTACACAGTGGCAGTTGATATTTACGTTAAAAAATGAAAAACCAAAACCGACAAGTTATTCTGGGCACTAAAACATGTTTAAAACTGCTGTACTTATGTTTTTAAAATATTTGTCTATAACTACTAACCTTTCCAACAGAACCACCTCTTTGACATTTAAGAATTTCCATGGAGGGCCTATGTTTTTCTGCTTTAAAAGAAACAAATGTTATAACTGTCTGGTAGTTGGGTCTATAAATAATTAAATTCAAGGAGATTTTACTCATCACTCTCCCAAAATTAAGTTAAAGTTCAGGGGAATCATTTTATAAGCAAATTTAATAACATAAATAATTATGTATTAACAATTACTCTTTACTTCATAAACCACTTCTGTATTACAAGAACATTCAACAATGGTTTACTGGTTTCATTAGAAGGCTGTTAAGGTAGATAAATGTGTGGAGGAATAACCCCACTTTACATATTCAACTGAAGGAAATGCGGCTGTTGATATAATTGGTTGGTTTCTGAACCTAGCTTAAGGAGTTGTATTTAAAATAATGTACTTCTTAGTGACAAGAAACATCTCCCAGAAGGAACAATGACTACTACTTGTCATAATCCTAAATGTTCTGAGGCCTATAGAATTGTTCTAACAAGAGTAAAATAATATTGCTATCTGATTACTTCAGTGTAAAATGTTGAAATAATGTTCTACATGCACATTTATGATAAGTGAACTGTGAGTAAGAATGATTTTCTCTCTGAAACTTGGGAAGGTAGGTGGATTTAATGATGCTTAAATAACAATATTCTTATGATAGTAAATGTTGGAATAGTCTGCAGAGGAAATTTGTAGAATCTACTTCTCTATTTAAAACCCATCTACACAGTCAGGAGTAAAGGAAGTGTTACTTTAGAGATTGAACTGGATGATCAGCTTTTAAGCAGTAATTCTATGAATGTGGCAAACCATTGAAAACATATTCATTAGGGTAATCCACCAATGTGGATCTATTTAGGGGAAGGTCAATTTGAAACACATAAATGGCTGGAATTGAGGATATTTCAAAATAAAGGAATTGTTATTCTGAAGAAACTTTGAGTAATTTGAAGAAAAAGTTTTGGTGAGTAAAGATTGTTACAATCAAGATTTAGTTGCAAATGAAAAAACTGTGACAAGGACCTATGATAAGCTTTTCCATTTTGGAAAATAGTTTAGTCTCAGGTTTCAAATGCCCAGACATCTATTATTTTACTTTAAATATCCTTTGTTTATATGTAGCACAAAGCTATAGTTTTATCCTTTCTTACACAAATTGTTTAAAATGCTAAGTAATAGAAGTTCTATCCACTTACAAAATTATTATGTGACCATTCCACCATTTACTATCATAAGAATATTGTTATTTAAGCAATATGTATAAATGTAACACCTGCTAAATACTTTGTGAATATGTACTTTGTTTCAGAGAGTTCAAGAGTATGTAACTCTCTAAATCAAGCAAAATTTCAGTAAAGATTATACTTCTTAGAGAAAGAAGTAAAGGCTGAAAAAGAAAACAAAATGACTAGGAACAAAAATTTTTAAAAATAAGTTATTACTGTTTATCAGCATAAACTTGGACCACTTATGTATTAACTTTGTTAGCTGGAGAGAAAGCAATTTTGAGTAGTTACTGTAAAAGGTCAGATGGAAAACAAATTTCTTCTGTGTCAATAGGTTAACAAAATGTTATGCTTGCTGACTTTCTGTATAAAGAGGGCAACTCAGAGAACACTTGACCTGATTAGCTCATCAGCAGCCCATTAGGAGGTTTTTCTTGGAAAAGAAATAAAGAACCCATTTGCACCATTTTTATTACCTTCCAAATTTTTGTGTGCTATTGTGTAGCAAATGCTTAGCTAATAGGAGGTACTTGATATGCAATTATTGGAACAGCCAAATTCTAGTTTAAAATTTCAGAAATCCTAATCCTTCTAAGTTTCACAGGAAACTAAAAGAGCTAGATATTCCATTCAAATGTTACTTTCATTGCTCAACTTTCTTATGTATATATAAACCAAAACAAAACCCACTGCCATCGAGTCAATTCAGACTCAGAGACCCTACAAGACAGTGTAGAACCACCCCACAGAGTTTCCAAGGAGAACCTGGAAGATTTCAACTGCATGCCTTTGGTTAGCAGACATAGCACTTAACCACAATGCCACCGGGGTTTCCTATATATATACAGTTACTTCTTTTTTCCTTGTTCATTCCAAGATACATGATGCACAGCAGTAACACACAAGTATATAGAAGAAGGTAAATCAAAAAATATTGCAACAAAATCATAGAAAACTTTATTAAACAAAAATTTCACGGAGGTGGAGTCAAGATGGCAGACTAAACACACATTATTGAAAGCATAGGGCTGTTAATTTGGACTGCATATCACTGAAGGGGAAACTTCTCTTTTGCTGACCCCTGCCCTTGTTGAGTGCTGACTCTCTGGGTCTGAAGGTAACTTGCCATTTTAACCTTTTTTTCCTCTGTCTTAGCCAGCAGGCAGGGCTGGGGCTTTACTGTTAGCGAAGCTCAGATGCACTGCTGATGGGATTGGCGCGTGGAATGGCCACATTTTGAGAGCCTGGCTCTGGACTGTGAGCACGCAGGTCCCTCCACCCCTTCTTTCCAAACTTCTACCATTGAATCATTTATTTCACAGTGGGCAGGACAGCTTGTGTGGGACATGATCTTGTTTGACTGGGAGGTGGATGTACCCAAACAGAAACCCCAGCAGGACCTAATTCCCAGGCTGGGAGGCAATGCCAGCCTGGGGAGCATTTTTCCAGCAGAAAAGCAGTGTTTTTCACAGTGTGGCCTTAAGGAAGGGGCCCGGCAGCAGACAACAGCAGAGCAGTAGCCTTTCGTTATTGTGAACTAGTTTACAGTATTGGAGTTGGACATAGAGGTGCTTACTTAGCCAGCTGGGAAGAGGGACTTGCACACCTGCAAGCCTGACTGACCTTGGAAGCTGTCAGATACCTTTTGTCTTTTCATATCAGAATGCCTAGACAAATAACTGTAGTGTATCCTGATGACATCTCTTCCAGCCTTTACTGACTCACTTTATAGGGTCAGATGATGGCCCCCCAGTGACTCTATTAATAGGCCCATGTCTTTGTCAGTCAGGAGGTGGAGCATGCTACCTCAGAGATTCCATTGGACCCAGTCACTGGAGTACATAGAGTTGACTGGTAATCACCCTCCTTTTCAGACTGAGCTTTAGATCCTGTTAAGGTAACACCAGAGAAACAAAACAACTTCCAGATGCCTCCAAAGCAACAAACATTGGATAAAAACATAAAGAAGAACTTACCTATGGCTCCAGTAGGACTCCAGAAGAAAGAACCAAAGAACTTCTCAGATGAAGAAGCTTTTCTGAAACTATCAGAGGGCGAGTACAAAAGGATTACATATAGAGCCCACCTAGACATTATATAAAATGCAGCAGAACAAAGTGAAAAATTAAGCAAGCTGTTCAATATAATGCAATACCAGGACTCTGAAACCCAACAGATCAAGAACAAAATCAAAGACATAGAAACTTCAATTCACATCCAAAAAAACAGAGTGGAACAAATGGAAAATAGACACTCTGACTTGAAAGATAGAACTCCTAACTCCAGCATGTATGAGGAGAAATCACAAAAAAGGAATACGGAAAATGAAGAAGCATTAAGAAGAATGTGGGACTCTATTAAGAGGAACAATCTATGATTAATTGCAGTTCCTAAACAGGGAGGGATACCTGAAAACACACACAGTATTGTTGCTGAGCTGATGACAGAAAACTTTCCAGAAATTATGAAAGAAGACAATATAGATAGACAAGATGTGTATCGAATGCAACTTAATATAAATCCCAAAAGAAAGACTCCAAGACATATTATAATCAAGCTTAACAAAACTAAACATAAGCAGAAATTCTTACAAGGCAGAGAGACTCAAAGCAAAGCTAACATTCAGAGGGAAGCCCTATAGGCTTTCGTCTGACTTTTCAACAGAAACAATGCTGGCATGGAAGCAATGGGATGACACTTTCAACGTCTTGAAGAAGAAAAACTTCCAACCAAGAATGATATATCCTGTAAAACTATCTTTGAAATACGAAAATGAAATTACAACATTCGCAGATAAACAGAAACTCAGACACTGTAAAAACCAAATCAAAACTACAAGAAATACTGAAAGAAGCTCTTGGCTTAGAAGAACAAAACCATTAACTCTATATTTTAGGAGGAAATACAGGACACATCATCCAGAAACCTACCCAGGGAAGACTCCAAACTCAATCAAAGCTATAATATAAAAAGTGATCCAGTGATCATATCATGAAAACTATGATGTCATCATATTAAAAATAGAGAAGTACTACAATAGTTTTAGTCCTTCCAGATGGAAAGGAAGTTAATAAGACTTGTAGTAATTATAATGGGGTTTAAACACAGATTATAAAAGGGGATCACAGGGGTAGCCACAAAACACAATAAAGATGCAATATATCAAATCAAGAAACGTAATATAGGAGTCTCAACCACAACAAAACCTACCCTGAAAAAGGTGAAAAATCAACTCATAAAGAAGAATGTCCCATACAGAATAGTAACAACAGAGAAAACATCAACACAAAAATAAATACATCATTATAACAGCACTAAACACATACCTATCAATAATTACGTTGAATGCAAATGGACTGAACACTCTAGTAAAGAGACAACAAGTGGCATCTTGGATCAACAGACACGACCCATATATATGTTGCTTATAAGAAACTCACCTTAGACCTAAAGATATGAACAAACTGAAAATTAAAATTTGGAAGAATATATACCAAGCTAACAGCACACAAAGAAGAGCAGGTATGGCAATACTAATCTCAGATAAAATAGGTTTTAATGTAAAATCCACCATTGTGGACAAGGATGGACACTATTGTTGAAAGGTTCAATACATAAGCAGGATTTAACAATATTAAATATTTATGCACCCAGTACTACAGCATCTAAATACATCGATGAAACATTGACTGCACTCAAAAATGAGATAGATCACTCCACAATAATAGTGGGAAACTTCAACACAGAAGATCATATTGCCACAACTAACCAAGTAGATCTCATCGATATATACAGAAGTTTCTATCCATCAGCAGACAACTACACCTTTTTCACCAGTGCACATGAAAGATTCTCCAGGATAGGCCACGTGTTAGGACATAAAGCAAATCTCAACAAGATCCATACCACTGAAATATTGCAAAGCATCTTCTCAGACCATAAAGCCATAAAAGTCAAAATCAATAGCAGAAAAAACATAGATAAAAATTGGAACTCATGAAAACTGAACAACACCTTGCTCAAAAAGCTGTGGGTTATAGAAGAAATCAAGGATGAAATAAAGAAATTTATGGATTCAAATGAGAATTAAAACACTTCTTACCAGAACCTATGGGATACAGCCAAAGCAGTGCTCAGGGGTCAGTTTATCTCTATAAATGCACACATTCAGAAGGAAGAAAGAACCCGAACCAAAGAACTAACCTTACAGCTTGAACAAGTGGAGAGACAGCAACAGAGGAACCCCTCAGGCCCCAGAAGAAAACAGATCACAAAGATTAGAGCAGAACTAAACGAATTAGAGAGCAGAAGAACAATTGAAAAGACCAAAAGCTGTTTTTTTTGAAAACATCAACAAAATTGACAAACCACTGGCTAAACTTCCTAAAGAAAAACAGGAAAGTAAACAACCTAAATAAGAAATGAGGAGTAATCATGTTATCTTGAAGTCCAGTTAATATCGATCTTCTTTCTAATATGTGCTGTCACAGAATTCACCCAACCAAATTTCTATAAACTATTGGACTTCACAACACAGAGTGACCATAGCATATGGGCAAATTATGGTTTTATGCATCTATAGGATGTTGTCCCGCTAACCTCTTACTGGAGGTGGAAGAGTGTGTGGAGAGGAGGGGATAGGAGATTATTGGGAGCATAAGACATGTATGGAGTGGAGAGGAAGAGTGTGCTGTCACCAGGCAGGGAGAGCAGTGGGAGCTGCATATAGGTGGGCATGCAAATTTATATGGGAACGTACATTTTGATTCAATTATAATAAAAAAAAAAGAAATGAGATGGGAGATGTCACACCAGATCCAACAGAAATGAAAAATATCATAACAGAATACTATGAAAGACTGTACCCCAATAAATTTGAAAACCTAGAGGAAATGGACAAATTCCTTGATTCATATCACCTACCCAAATTATCACAAGCTGAAGCAGAACAACCTAATAAACCCATCACAAAGGAAGAGATTGAAAAAGTCATCAAAAAACTATGAACCATGAAAAGCTCTAACCCAGATGGCTTCACTACAGAATTCTACCAAGCTTTTAGAGAAGAGCTAACTCCAATACTACTTAAACTATTTCACAGCATAGAATGGGATGGAATACTCCCAAATTCATTCTATGAAGCCAGCATAACTCTGATGCCAAAGCCAGGGAAAGACCCAACAAAAAAGGAGAACTACAGATCAATATCACTCATGAACCTGGATGCAAAAATCTTCAACAAAATACTGACCAATATAATACAACAACATATCAAAAAAGTAATTCATCACAACCAAGTTGGAGTCATACCAGGGATGCAAAACTGATTTAACATCAGAAAAACAATTAATGTGATCAATCACATAAATAACACAAAAGACAAGAATCATTTCATTTAGTCTGTTGATGCAGAAAAGGCATTTAATAAAGTCCAATACTCATTCATGCTAAAAACTCTCAGCAAAATAGGAATAGAAGGCAAATTCCTTAGTGCAATAAGGGCCATTTATACAAAGCCAACCACCTACATCATCCTGTATGGAGAAAGACTGAAACAGTTCCCATTGAAGATGGGAACTAGACAAGGATGCCCACTCTCACCTTTCTCTATTCACTGTTGTACTAGAAGTTCTAGCCAGAGCAGTTAGACAAGACCAAGAAATAAAGGGCATCTGAATCAGCAAAGAGGAAAATCTCACTATATGCAGATGATGCGATTGTACATGAAGAGAATCCTAAAGAATCCACAAGTATACTACTCAAACTGATGGAAGAGTTCAGCAGTCTCAGGATACAAGATAAACATAAGTAAATCAGTAGGATTCCCTTACACCAATGACAAGATTATTAAAGAAGAAATCACCAAATCAACACCGTTTACTATAGCCCCCAAGAAGATAAAATATCTAGGAATAAATCTAACTGGAGAAATATCAGACCTTTACAAAGAGAACTACAAGTCCTTACTACAAGAAACTAAGAGAGACTTGCATAAATGGAGAAACCTACCCCGTGCATGGATAGGAAGACTTCACATTGTGAAAATGTCTATTTTACCCAAAGCAATCTACTTATATAATGCAATCCCAATACAAATTCCAGGGATATTTTTTAATGAGATGGAGAAATAAATCACCAACTTTGTAAAGAGAAGAAACCCCGGATAAGTAAAGCACTACTGAAGAAGAAGAACACACTGGGAGGCCTCTCACTACCTGACTTTAGAACCTGTTACACTGCCACAGTAGTCAAAACAGCCTGGTACTGGTATAAAAAGAGACAGATAGACCAATGGAATAGAGTTCAGACCCCAGAGATGCTACCATACTCCTATGAACAGTTGATATTCAACAAAGGCTCTAAGACACTAAACTGGGGTAAAAGCAATCTCTTCAACAAATGATGCTGGCAAGATTGGATATCCACATGCAACAAACTGAAACAAGACCCATATCTTACACCTTATACAAAAACCAATTCAAACTGGATAAAAGACCTAAATATCAAATCTAAAATGATAAAGGCTCATCCAAGAAAAAATAGGACCAACAAGCGAAGTTTTAATACACAATGTAGACAGACTTCAACATCTGACAAAGCACAATCAACAGAAGAGAAAATAGGCAAATGGGAACTACTAAGAATCAAATACTTTTGCTCATCCAAAGACATCATCAATAGAATTAAAAGACCACCTACAGAATGAGAAAAAATATTCAGCAACTATATGCCAGACTGACGTCTGATCTCCATAATCTATAAGGTACTACAAAATACCAATAAGAAAAAGATAAATAGTCCAATTAAACAATGGACAAAGGAGATGGACAGACACTCCTTCAAAGAGGAGATCCAGGCAGCCAAAAAACACATGCAGACACGCTCACAATCTCTAGCTATTAAAGAAATTCAAATCAAAACTACGATGGGGTACCATCTCACCCCAACAAGGTTGACCATGACCCAGAAAATACAAAACAACAAATGCTAGAGAGGCTGTGGAGAAATCAGAACTCTTCTACACTGTTTGTGGGATTGTAATATGGTGCAACCTCTCTGGAAAGCAATCTGGAGCTTCCTTAAAAAGATGGAAATAGATAAATCATTTAAGCCAGTAATTCCAGTGCTTGGAATATATCCTACAGAATCAAGGCTTTTCACACCAACGGACACATGCACAAGAATGTTTATAGCAGCACAGTCCACGATAGCAAAAAGATGGAATCAACCCAGATGCCCAACAACAGAGGAATGATAGGTAAACTATGGTATATATACTCAATAGAACACTATGCAATGATAAAGAACAGTGATTTTAGGAAGCATCTCATAACCTGGTTTCAAATGGAGGACATTATGTTGAGTGAAAGTAGTCAGCAGCAAAAGGACAAATATTGTATGAGACCCCTAGATTAAGAATTTAAAAACAGTCTCCTTCATAGAAGAAGACTCTTTGATGGCTGCAAGAGTGCGTAGGAAGGGAGGGTGAGGGCAGGGTAAAAATTATATAGTTGATAGAAATTTGGTTGGGTGAAATCAGTGACAGCATACATCAGAAAGATCCATTTCAATTGGATTTCAACATAACATGATTACTGCTACCATCTGATCCTAATATTGTAAAGTCAGAGTAGCTGGGGTGGGGGTCAGGGACCATGCTCTCAGGGGACATCAAGGCTATTTGGCATAACTGGCATTTTGCTAAGAGAGTCTTCTGCACTCCACATTGGTGAGCAGCATCTGGGCTCTTCAAAGCTGCCAAGCTACCATCTGAGGTATACCAAATGGTCCCAACTCAGCAGGAACAGATGATCTCCAAGAACCGAAACAACTTGAGGAAAAGAGAACCAGAAGACAGAGAAACCCAAGTGAGTGGGTGACTACATCAACATGTGACCAGAAGAACCAGATGGTGCCCAGCCACCACCAGTGATAGCCATGATGAGGCTCACAAAGTTGAGTCTCACTGGCAACACGAGAATAAAAAGGGGTGCATCCTGAAATATCCAATAAAAGACCGCAATTGATGGTCTGGGGGCTTCAGGGTTCCCCTGGGTGCATGGCCCCTGGCCATGATGCTGCCCCTGTCCATAAATCATAATGGAGGTCAACTCTTCGGACAGGAATGTATTGGACTTGGTGACCCAGAATGACTGTATCATGTGTGCACTCTATGGTTTCATGCATCTATAGGATGTCATCCTGCTAACCTCTTACTAGAGGTGGGGGAGAGGGTAGATAGGAGATTGTTAGGAGGATATGACATGAATAGAACAGAGAGAAGAGTGTGCTGTCACTGGGCAGGGAGAGCAGAGGGAGTTGCACACAGGTGGGCATGCAAATTTATATTGGATTGTACATTTTCACCCAATCGTAATAAAAAAAATTAATTTCAAAATGTGACACTACTGTTTCTTGCCACATCCTCCATTTAACTCTACACAGTCCTTAAGGCAATGTTTTCATCTTTCTAATCCCTCCCCAAAGAATTCTATGCTCTTCTGTTTTGGAGTCCTTGGGAAACTCAAATCATGTTCCTTTTAAACATTCTTTAAGTTTTAGGAGCAAAGAAAGGTCTGAAGAGGCAAGATTAGGGCTGTTGGATAGATGGGATAACGTTTCCAAAAAAAATTCTTGTAGAAAAGCCCTTGCTACTCTTGAAGAATGAACAAGTGCGTTGTTGTGATGGGGAAAATTCCCTTGGCACAAATCTCACAGCCTTTTCCTCACCAACAAAGTTATTAGTCTTCTTAAAACTTCTTTAGATTAAGCCTCCACGATTTTCTTATGTTCTTCAAGGAAATCTATCAAAGTTTCCCCCTTGGAAGTCTCCCCCAAAAGTTGCATAATCTGCTGAGTGGTCTTCTGTCTGTTGGCACATCTTTGAGTCCTCCTCATGCCCTTCAAAAGCTTGATCTATCTAAAAAATGTTGTATTAAGTGCAGCAACATAAAAGGATGGCACAGGACCAAGAAATGTTTAGTTCCATCACACATAAAATCACCATGAATTGGAGGTGACTTTTGGTACCTAACAAGAGCAACCTCACACTGTATGGAAAATTTTACAAATTTAAAAACTAAACAAAAATAAATCAATAAAATTCCATATATACTCACTGATCTACATGATTAGGTTCAAAAGATCAGGTCATTCTGCAGAAAACTGGTGTTGAGGTGTGCTCTATTTTTAGCATCTCTGTCCTCTCCTCTACCTCTTCCTTTACTCACTGCCCATCTAGTACTTCCAGAGCATCTTGGAATGTGCATGTTGCCATGGGCCCCCCAACCCTATGCCTATCATGTTTTACCCATCACCACCAATCTCGCTGAGCTCATAGGTAGGAGGGGGTTGGGGTCGTATTGGGTTACCGACAGTTTCCAGAGCAATAGGGCCCACCATCACCTGGCCACACTCTAAACGTCCTTAAGAATCTTTGCACCTTTCTTCTCCAGCTTCCTACTCTGCCAACCAGTAGATGAACTTTGACTAAAGTGGCACTTGGGCCCAGCAGAGGCTGCGGAGGTGGCAGAGAGACCTCCTTAGAAGAAGAGACTTCCTAATCTCCTCTTCTTCTTACCTGGTCCTGTGGCCGAGGCCCCTGCTGTCTCCTGTGTGCAACTCACCAGTTTTGCAGTAACTGCTAACCAGGTGGGCTATTCCGCCTGTCCTGGATTTAATTATATGCCCCTAAAATGTGTCTAGTGATTTAGCTGGGCTATGATTGTGTGATGGTCCACCACTTTATGTGATTTTGTATATACTGTAAATCCTAATCTCCACTCAAGATTGGGTTATGTCAAAGAGGATTAGGTTGTGACTATAACACCCTTACTAAGGTAACCTCCCAGATTCAATGTAACGGGAGTTTTCCTGGAGTGTAGTTTATACCACCTTTAACCCTTTTATCCTATCAGAGATCAAAGGAAGGGGAAGCAAGCAGAGAGCTGGGGACCTTATACCATCAAGAAGACAACACTAGGAGCAGAGTGCATCCTTTGGAGATGAGGTTCCTGCACTTACCAAAAGAAAGACTAATTTATCAATGGGTCTGTCTCCAGAGCTGACAGAGACAGAAGGCCTTCCCCTGGAGTTAATGTTCTGAATTCAGACTTGTAGCCTACTCGACTGTGACAGAACCAGTTTCTTTGTTGAAGCCATCCACTTGTGGTGTTTGTGTTATAGCAGCACTAGACGACTAAGACACTGCCCAACTCTGGGTAACAGGAAACACCAGTGGCCCTCGGGGACTCGCCCCCTCATAAACCTCACCTGCATTTTCTTCTTTCCCTTCTCATCTTGGTCTTCATTAATGTACAAAATAGGTCAGATTGTAGAGTTTGTTACTTTTGTTGTAAATGCAAAATGTTATAATTAGAGAGTTGATAAGTGAGGATTGAGCATACATTTATGTATATATACACATAATACTTTGTGTACTCAGGTTATCAAACCTTCTTAAATAATATACAATAAATAATTATTAAATCTGAATGCATAAAAACAGTTGACATATACTATTAAGTGCTTCTTAATTCTTGTGGCTTAGTGGTTAAGTGTTATATCTGCTAATCATAAAGGTCAGCAGTTCCAATCTGCTAGACGCTCCTTGGAAACACTATGGGGCAGTTCTGCTCTGTGCTATAGGGTCACTAAGAGTCATAACTGACTCGACAGCACTGGATATCCATTCAGGTCCCTAGGTAGCACAAATGGTTGTGCTCAACTACTAACCTAAAAGTTAGTGATCAAACACACCTAGTGGTGCCACAAAGAAAGGGTAGGCAATCTGCTTCCATAAAGATTAGAACTAAGGCAATCCCAAGAAGCAGCTCTACTCACAGGGTTGTCACAAGTCAGAACAGATTTGACAGCAATGAGTTTGGTTTTCATTTTGTTGTACTTATCGTATGCCCAGTACTGTTAATGGTTTAAGCCATTTGATCTCCACATCAATCCTATAAGCCAAGTATATAATCATCCTCATTTTATAGAAGAAGAAATTGATCGAGAGAGATTTAGTAACTTGCCCAAGGTCACACAAATGTGCCAGAGGAGACATTCAACCCCAGGTCATTTGGCCTTAAAGCCCATGCTCTTCACTTTGTAATACAAGGTCCAACAGTTAAGTTCACAAACTCATCCTAGGAAAAGTGCTGCAAAGCTCATTGCTGGGTATCACCATGGTTACCTTCAAAGTTCTTCCCTTGGGAAGCTATGCACTGACACCAGTGCCTAGTCCGCCTTTCAAAGAAATTTTGGAACTCCTCTTGGACTGTCCGTTGTGTACAGTGGCAGGCTGGCAAATCAGCAAACTTAATTACACAGTTGTCTGTGAGGAAGTTTTTAGCCAGTCAATCAATAACCGTGTTGGAACACCCACCCTACTCACTTCATCTGGCCCCCAGTGACTTTTCTCTTTACCTGAAGATAAAGGAAGGATTGAATGGAAGATATTTTGATGACATTCAAGACATCAAGGGTAATATGACAACAGCTCTGATGGCCATTCCAGAAAAAGAGTTCCAATATTGCTTTGAAGAGTGGACTACGCACTGGTATCGGTACAGCACTTCCCGAGGGGAGTAGTTCAAAGGTGACCACACGGATGATCAGCAATGAGGTATGTAGCACTTTTTCTAGGATGAGTTCATGAACTTAACTGGCATAACTCATATGCTACTCTACTTAAGACAAGAAAGAGAGTTCTAAAAGTATCAATAGACATAAATATAATTTGTACCACAAATAATAAATACAGATAAATAGCTGGAAAAAATAAAGAACTCTATTAATCTTGTAAGAAATTGAAAAGTGGTGTTGATAGGTGTCATTGAGTCAGTTCTGACTGATAGAGGCCCTATACATAACAGAACAAAACACTGGCCAGTCTTGAGCCATTCCTACAATCGTTTTTATGCTTAAGCCCATTGTTGCAGCCACTGTGTCACTACATCTCACTGAAGGTCCTCCTCCTTTTTGCTGACCCTCCACCAAGCATGATGTGCTTCTCCAGGGACTGATCCCTCCTAATAACCTGTCTGAAGTGTATGCTGTCTTACCAGCAGTGTTTCCACGAAGTACTCTGGTTGTACTTCTTCCAGAACAGATCTGTTTGTTCTATTGGTAGTACATGGTACATTCAATATTCTTCTCCAGCACTACAATTCAAAGGCATCAATTCTTACTCTGTTTTCCTTAATCGTTGTCCCACTTTTGCAATACCCAAGCCATGGTATTTTCAGTCATATCATATATGACGCACCTTAGTCGGATCCGACTCAACGGCACTTAGCTTGGCTTAGTCTTTAAGGTGACATCTTTACTTCTCAACACTTTAAAGAGGTCCTTTCTAGCACATTTACCCAGTACAACACATCTTTAGATTTCTTGACTGCTGCTTCCATGGGTGTTGATTGTAGACCCAAGCGAAATGAAATCCTCGACAACCTCAGTCCTTTCTCCATTTATCATGATGTTGCTTACTGATCCAGTTGTGAGGATTTTTGTTTTCCTGATGTTGAGGTGCAATCCATACTGATGGCTGTACTCTTTGATCTTCATCAGTAAGTGTTTCAAGTCCTTTTTACTTCCAGAAGCAAGGCTGTGTATCTCTATAAAACAGGTTGTAAATGAGTCTTCCTCCAATCCTGATGCCTCATTCTTCTTCATATAGTCCATCTTCTTGGATTATTTGCTCAGTATACAGAATGAAAAGGTTTGATGAAAGGATACAACTGTGGTGCACAACTTTCCTGAAGTGTCCCCTTGTTCTGTTCACATAACTACCTCTTCATCCATGTGCAGACTACTTAAGATCACAATTACGTGTTCCAGAATTCTCGTTCTCTCCAATGTTAGCCACAGTTTGTTATGATCCACACAGTCAAATGCCTTTGCATAGTCAATGAAACACAGGTAAACATCTTTCTGGTATTCTCTGCTTTCAGCCAAGATCCATCTGACAACAGCAGTGATATGCCTGGGATCCCACCCTCTTCTGAATCTGGCTTGAATTTCTGGTAGTTTCCTATCAAAACACTGTTGTGATTACTGTTGAATGAACTTGAGCAAAATTTTACTTCCTTGTAATATTAATGATACTGTCCAGTAATTTCTGCATTTGGTTGGATCACTTTACTTGGGAATATGCATAAATGTGAATCTTTTCCAGTCAGTTGGCCAGATTGCTGTTCTCCAAATTTCTTGGCATAGATGAGTGACCACTTTCAGTACCACATCCATTTGTTGAAACATCTCAATTGACATTCCATCAGTTTCTGCAGCCCTGTTTTTTGCCAATGCCTTCAGTGCTGCTTGGACTTCTTCCTTAAGTACCATCAGCTCTTCATCATACGCTAGCTCTTCAAATTGTTGAATATCAGCCAGTTCTTTCTGGTATAATGATTCTTCATATTGCTTCCACTATGGTCCTAACAACAGTAACACTAAATACACTGCTGATGGAAGCATGAATAACTATAGGAAATTTGGGGGATAGTTAAACAGGATCTAAAAACTGAACATATTTACGCCCTTTATGCTAGAAATTCTAATTCTAGGACTCCTTCTTAGGTAAAATTATCATACTACTAACCTGAAGGTTGATGTTCAAACTCTTCTAGTACCACCACAAAAGAAAGTCTTTGCAATCTGCTTCCATGAAGATTACAGCCAAAAACACTCCAAGGAGCAGCTCTACTCATGAGGTTGCCAAGGTACACAAGGAAACATTTAGAAGGCTGTTGATCACAAAGTTACTCGTAATATCGAAAAACTGGAAGCACATTACATGGACTTAAAAATAGAAATGCAATTGTATTCCCAAATTTGATGGACTATTGTACAGCATTTAAAAAAAATGAAAAATCTAAATGCTCCAAAATGATTAGATAAGAAAATCATATTGTTGAGAAAAGATTCCAATAAATAAATGAGTAACCAAAATCCAGCTGCCATCCAAGAAACATCAATTGGTTCCAACCCATCTGGAGCAGATTAAAAATCAAGAACAGCAAAGAAGTGAGGAAAATATGAGCCCACGTGACAGATTCATATGATTGGGAGACTATCAGCATGAGACCAGAAGAACCAGATGGTGCCTAGCAAGCACCAAAGTCTGCCCTGACAGGGAAAACAGTACAGAGTCCCTGATGAAGCACAAGAAAAAGAGGAGTATAGACCTAAACTTCTATTAAGAGACCAGACTTGATGGTCCAACATCCTGGACCCTGGACTTGCTGCTAGCCCGGAGGTGGCACCAACACTGAAGGCAACTGGTCCAAGATTGAACTGGACTATAGAACTGAGTGTTGCAGATGGTGTGTGTACTTCTTGGCTTAATACAAATATATGAGGCTGTTCAACTGGTTCCTCGCCAGAGGGTAGAGGGAAAAGGGGGAAGGAGAGGACAAGTGCTGCTTGAGTGGACACCGGAAGCACAGGGTAGAAAGGAGGAGTGTGCTGTTACAGGGTAAGGAGAGCGAATAGAACTGCAGAGAGGTGTGTGTTTGGGGTTGTGTACGGCAAATTTACTTAGATTGTAAACTTTCACTTAATATTGCAATAAAAATAAAATTAAAAAAAAAAACCCTGCTAAGTACAAGCCTCAAACTCGTCATAATATAACAGATTACATTTGAGGTTTTTGTGGAGATGAAAACAGGTAAGGAAGTCAAGAAGGAATTTTTAGCTTTACTAATTGTGTTTAACTGTTTTCATAAGAGAAGGTATTCATGTTTTGTTGTATAATTAAAAATTAAACTTTAAAATCATTTAATATTCATCAAAGTTAGTAAGTATGACAATATAAAGTGGTCTTATAATGATAAAGGTTTTAACCACATTTGTTAAAGAAACTCAAATCCAAAGTGTCAGCTCTTACAAAGTTATGTAATTTAAATCTATGATTTAATGCAGTGGCCTGGTAGTGCAGTGGTTAAGAGCTACAGCAGCTAACCAAAAGGTAGGTAACTCAAATACACCAGCCACTCTTTGGAAACTCTATAGGGCACTTATAATCTGTCCTATAGAGTTACTGTGAATTGGAATCAACTAGACATCAGCATGTTTGATTTTTAGGTTTTGTATCTAAATATTCGTATGTTTTACTAATTTTGTTCTCTAGAGAACCTAGCCTAAGACATGTACATTGTCCTGTAACCAAAATCTTTGACTCACTCTTGGTTAAAATAATAGTTGTAACAAGTTTCAATGTTACTCAATGAGAAACTTGGAATTGTTGACACAAGTGCTTTTCAAAATGCAAAGCAATTAGCTAGTCATTATCGTTTGTTTAGCTAGATAATGAAGGGGTTTAAAGAATATTTATGTATCAGTTACTACGAAATTTAAATTAACTTTATGATTATTCTGTATTTAGCTATCTTAAATTTGAATTGTTGCCAAAGTTTACAGAAAGGACAATTTTCTTGTACTATTCAAAGATTTGCTTTAATAATTTCAAGAACCGTTGACTTGTAACATTGAGAATATAAACTCTTTTTATAGAAAGCTATACATTTAGAGCATAGGATTTGTTCATATAAAACTATAAAATATATTTGACATAGCTTGCATATGTTCACAAAGTTTACGATAAGCACTGGCTGTGAATGACCCCTGCCTCCATTCCAATCTTGTTACAATTAACTTAACCAGACTTTGTGGCTTATTATGGAGTAGGAAAAACTAACTTGAAGACTTTTCCTTTTTGCATGGCTTCTTTTTTCCAAGTAAATTAGCCAAGTGATTCAAACAAGTTATTTTGAAGACACAAAGCAACACTGTATTTATTCCATTGCACATAACTTACTAGGAATAGCGTTTAAAGTAAAAAACTGTAAATGTATATTATGGACATTTGAAAAAGAAAAAAAAAATGTTCCATTGCTGTTGAGTCACTTCTGACTCAAAGCAACTCTACAGGACAGAGCAGAACTGCATCCCAGGGTTTCCAAGGAGCACCTGGTAGATCTGAACAGCACACCTTCTGGTGGCCAGCCAAACTCTTAACCACTGCTCCACCAGCCATTACCATTCTGCTTTTCTTTTCTTAATGAATGGCATAAATAAAAATTCATAGGTGACAAAGTAAACCAAGTGAAAACAAAAACAATAAGCTAGAAGAACACATTCACAAGTTACAAAGGGTTAATTTCATAAAATGAATACAAAGCATGTACAAATCAATAAGAAAAACAGGCAAAGGTCATAACCAGACAGATAACAGATAAGGGAGTACAGAGTACAATAAGGAACTCCAGTGGCACAACAGTTAAAGAGCTCAGCTGCTGACCAAAAGGTCGGCAACTGAAACCCGCCAACACCTTCACAGGAAAAAAGACCTGGTGATATGCTCCCTTAAAATCTACATCTCAGAAAACCATATGGGACACTTCTACTCTGTCCTCCTGGGCTGCTATGAGTCAGAATCCACTCAACAACACACAAAAATATATGCTACTTTTGGGAATTATCATGCAGATAAGTTCACATAAATATGTAAATAGGCATGTGTGATGGATTGAATTGTGTCCCCCCCAAAAATGTATGTATTGATTTGACTTGGTTAGGCGTTCCAACATGGTGCCCTTCCTCCCATGTGTTGTGAATCCTGCCTCTGTGATATTGATGATGGAGAATGGTTTGCAGTTGTGTTAGTGAGGCAGGACTCAAGCTTGTGAACTATAAGGGAGAGAAGTAAGCTGAGGAAGTTGGGAACCTCATACTACTGAGAGAGAAGCACCAAGAGCAGAGCACGTGCTTTGGACCCGAGGTTCCTGTGCCGAGATGCTCTCACTGGATGTGGACTCAGCCTACTGGACTGTGATAAATTCTCTTACTGAATGGACTTGTAGCTTAGGAATGGATTTGTGGCTTACTGGACTGTGACAATAAAAGCTTCTCCTTATGAAACCTTCCACTCATGGTATTTTCTGTTGGAGCAGTATCAGGTAACCAAGACAGAGTGTATAAAGACTTCATTGCAGCACTAATCATAATGGCAAAGATTGGAGATAGCTTAAGTATCTGTAAGTTAAGACTGATAAAATAAATCATGACGGATACCTAGAACAGAATGCCAAACACAACTATGGAATAATATTCAAGACATCTTACTGAGGAAGAGGCAAGTTGCAAAGCAATGTGTAAAATACAGGGATTGACAATTAAGTTTGGGAACTAATCCTAGAAAAAGTGCTACATACCTCATTGCTGAATATCAGTCACTACAATCACTTTCAAAATCCTCCTCTTAGGAAGCTATGCACTGATGCCAGTACCTAGTCCACTCTTCAAAGCAATTCTGGACCTCTTTTTTTTTTGAATGGCCATCAGAGCTGTTGTCATATTACCCTTGATGTCCTGGATGTGACCAAAATCTCTTCCTTTCAATATTTCCTTTATCTTTGAGTAAAGAAAAAAGTCACTAGAGGCCTGATTGGGTGAGTATAAAGTGTTTTCCAATGCAGTTATTTGTTTACTGGCTAAATACGCTCTTACAGACAACTGTACATTTAAGTTTACGAACTTGCCACAGTGCCATGCCACACAATGGCCATTCCAGAAAGAGTTCTAAAATTGCTTTGAAGAGTAGACCAGGCACTGGCAATGGCACATAGTTTCTCAAGGGGAGTACTTTGAAGGTGACCATAGTGATATTGAGCAATGAGGGATGTAGCACTTAGAAAAATTAAGCTCACAGACTTAATTGTCTGAACTCACATGTTCAGTTCCTTCATCTTTAGTATTAGTGGTTGCTATGTAAATTGGGACGGTTATATTACCTGGTCTTCCTTGTAGGTATATGGCTGTTACTCTATCACTGGCAGCATTGTGCTTCAGGATAAATCTTGAAATATTCTATTTCACGATTAATGTAACACCATTCCTATTCATTTTTTTCAGTTTGGCTACATAGTTGACCATATATTGTCAGATTTTCAAAGCTAATACCAGCTCATTTCAGCTCCACTAGTGACTAGCATGGGAGCCCCGGTGGTACAGTGGTTAAGAGCTACAGTTGCTAACCAAAAGCTCAGCAATCCACCAGCCACTCCTCCAAAACACTATGAGGCAGTTCTATTCTGTTCTATAGTGTTATTACGAGTCAGAATTGACTGAATGGCAACAGATGCTGTTTTGAACAATGCTTAGGATGTCTGTTGTTATGTATTCCACTTATACAAAGAGTACTCAAAACATAGTGGCTAAGCAGTGGATCCTGAAGTCAAATGTCAATGTTCAGATTTCTAACCTTCTCACTGGCGACATGACCTTGAGCAAGATACTCCATCTCTCTGTGCCTCAGTAAAATGGAAATAATAATAATACCTACCTCTTAGAGGTGTTGTAACGATCTGATGATTTTATATGTGAGTGCCAACTAGATAGTATAGGCTCAAGAAATGGTAGCCACTATTAGCAGTAGTAATAATAACAACAGTGTCAGGATGTATTGTTAGTATTATTGTCTTTACATCTGTAGCTACAAAACACCACTGGTTGTCCACTGCCCTGCCTGCCTTATATTGCAGCAAATTTCAATCCTCAAAATACAGTTACAAAGTACTATTTGAGAAGGGAAGGAGATGGAGATATTGAGACAAAGGCTAGTGTCCTACTGGATTCAGAAAACACACCTAGAAGACAGAATGCAGAAAAAAACTCTCTTGCTCATCAACTCCCCCATCAGTGAAAGTTCCCTCTCTCCAGGGTGGATGTACACAATGGGGTTGAGTAGAAATGCCCTACCATTTATCACCTGCACCCTGCATTCTTCCTGAGAGCTCTCTGCACAACTAGATTACTGGAAATTCTTCCTGATATAGGCCAGATCTTTGGCCAGTATGCTTGTTTTCATGCTAATACAACTTCAATTTCTTCTTATATTTTCTTCTTGAGTATTTTAAAAGAAATTGGATGATAATCCTCCCAATTATGAAGATGGATGCGGAAACAATAATCAGAACATAAAAATATTCACTAGTGAACCAAAGACCTGTGAAATTAGGCACCACTCAACATTCCTCCTCATGTAAATACTAACATCTATATGCATGGAAATTCAGTTTCCATAACATGTAACCTCACATAGCAAACAGACTGAATATGAAATTGCCAAGTCTTACAAAATAAAAGATAGCTACCTCAAGAAACATAAATTGAATATAAGAATATTAAATGAGACTCTTCTGACTCGATGGCACTTGGCTGGCTTGGGAACATTAACGAAGTTCTTGAAGATTTTCACTAAAAAAAAAAAAACAAAAGACTAAGACCACAGTAAGAAAAATCAAAACCATTATGAGAGGGATGTAATATCTTATTGTTATACTATTTGTCAGAAAACTTATGTCAAAAAAATCAATACTAGATTTATTCTATTTTAAATTAGTGCATGTTTTTGCTACATTCTGCATTCTAAAATAGTGATTTTGTCCCATTTTGGGGGCTAATGTCATGGTTAGATCTTTTTTCAATATTTATATTAAATTCTGTGTTCTCATTTTAAATAGATTCCTCTTAAATAAGCCTTATCTAGTATCAAAAGGTCGACAGTTCAAATCCACCAGACACTCCTTGGATACTCTATGGGCAGTTCTACTCTGGCTTCTAGGGTGGCCATGAGTCGGACTTGACTCAACGGCATTGGTTTTTTTTTCATATAGCATATGCAAATATGAGTATGAGGACATATTGTTGTTAGTTGCTGTTGAGTCAGGTTTGACTCACAGGCTACCCCACTGTCATGCATTGAATTGTGTCCCCCCAAAAAGGTGTGTGCCACATGGTTGGGCCATGATTCCCAATATTTTGTGATTGTCCTCAATTTTGTGATTTTTCCTGTGCTGTATGTTAAAGGATTAGGGTGGGACTTTAAATCCCTTCATAAGACTACCTCCCAGCTCCACTGTAAAGGGAGTTTCCCTGGAGTATGGCTTGCCCCACTCTAAATCCTTTCATCCTACAAGAGACAAAAGGAAAGAAGTAAGCAGAGAATTGGAAACCTCACACCATCAAGAAAGCAGCACCGGGAGAAGAGCGTGTCCTTCAGACCTGAGGTTCTTGTGCCAAGATGCCTCCTCGACAAGGACTGATACAATACTGGACTTTCCTCCAGAGCTGACAAGGAGGAAAGCCTTCCCCTGGAGCGGACATCCTGAATTTGGACTTGTAGCCTACCGTATTCTGTGAGAATAAACTTTCCTTTGTTACAGCCATCCACTGTGCAGTATTTCTGTTCGAGCAGCATCAGCTCACTAAAACACCCATGTTCAACTTACTGCCCAGTTCTGGGGCACCTTGAAGTCCACTGTTGCAGCCACTACTAATTTTGAGTGCCTTCCAGTGTGCAGGGCTCCGTTTCCTGGATGATATTCTTTCCTGATTCATTGGGTTTTCATGGGCTAATTTTTGGGAATAGATCACCAAACCTTTCATCTGAGCCTATTGTCAGTTTGGCAGTTCTACTAAAACCTGTCTTTATGGATGACCCTGCTGGTATTTGAAATATTAGTGGCATAGTTTCCAGTATCATAGCAAATTCAAGCTACAATAGAACAACAAAACTGACAGATGGGTGGTGGTGTGGAGATGTAATGAATGACAAAAATTGGAACCCTAACACACTCAAATTCAAACTTTATTTCTTGTTCTCAGTGGAGAATTCTATACAAAGTGAGAATCTTCATTATTTTTCCAGTCCACTGAAAACAGTGTGCATAAACGAGTTAGTTATGATGTGTCCAACTTTTGAATGTGTTCAATTTTAAGTTAGAAGAATGGCCTACAGTGTTAGAAAGAAATATTAGATCCAACATGGTAAACCTACTTTCTATTAAAGTGGTTGTTATTAAAGCTCAGATATACATATCTTCAATTAATACAAATATTCAGAAAATTTGATGTAGAGTACAGGATTAGAGTTCACTACAGCTTTCTGACTGGATTTTAGTTTACAGAAGACATAAGAATTTTCCCACACACACCATCTCCATTAACACAAGAAAAGAAACCGAAAAAACCAGACTAATTGCTCTGATTAATACCATAAATTCAGAGCATGACTTGTAGAATAACTCTGTTAGTCTAACTATCATTCTGGGGGCCAGACATCACATCATATGTCTCTGATTCAGATATTTCCCTGTGGTTGATGAAGGAATGGTTTCAACAGGGAAACAAAAAATGGCTCAGCCTTTCTCAGGTCCTGAAGAGAAGCAGGGCAAGTTTGTTCTTACAGCAAGTCACTTTTCAAATCTGAAAACAACCAGGCTCCATGCTTTCTGGCCTAGTTCACTCTTCTCAGATTACACTGTCTGTAATTTAACCTCTTTTCTCAAAACACCTTCTTCAAGATTGAGTACCAATTATGCTAAAGCATTATGGCAGAAAGAAGGAACTGAGACTGCTTCCAATGTTACTGTACAATGCCCCATGACTGATAAGGAGTGTAAGCTTGGCAGAAAGTTGTGTGTCAGACTGGAATAAAGACTCTAAGATAAACTCAGTAGTCTCTGGGTAGTGCAAATGCTTAACTCATTTGGCTGCTAATGGAAAGCTTGGAAGTTCAAGTCCACCTTTCTTTCTGGTTTTGATCTAATGTTTCTTTCTAACATTGTAGGCCATTCTTCTAACTTAAACTTAAAATTGAACACATTCAAAAGTCAGACACATCATAACTAACTCGTTTATGTGCACTGTTATCTATGGACTGGAAAAATAATGAAGATTCTCACCTTTCTTTTGACACAGCTCAAAAGAAAACGTTGATGATCTACTTCTGAAAAATCAGTCACTGAAAACCCCGTACAGCATAGTTCTACTCTGTAACACATGAGGTCACTATGACCTTGAATCCACTAGACAACAACAAGTAAAGTACATACACTTCACCTGGAGTCCAAGGGTAGCACTTGAGAAGTTCATGAACATGTGTTGGGGAAAGAATTATACCTTTTTTTAATTTACGAAGGAAACCCTGGTGGTGTAGTGGTTAAGTGCTATGTCTGCTAACCAAAAAGTTGACATTTCGAGTCTACCAGGCATTCCTTGGAAACCATTCTACTCTGTCAAGAGTGTCACTGTGAGTTGCAGTCAAGGGTTTGGTTTTGAGTTTTTTCACGACTTTTCTCCAGTTATTGCACAGTAAGGATCAACATGCATCCAGTCCGCAAAAGGGGGACATTGATCCAGTCTTCACATTCCTACTTCTCCATCCTTGTCACCAACCATCCCCACAGCACTCTCTCTCTCTCTGACCCTAGTCACCCAGGGTTAGGTCAGAACTCACAATTTTGCAGGATATAATCCTTCAGACTGCCATACAGGCTCATACCAGCTGCAGGTTTGGGGAGTTCAAATGACACCCCAATATTCTGACCTGCTGGCCACTAATTCTGGATGGTAACTGCTAACTCAGTGGTCTAGAAGGCACTCTTGCTTTCTGACCCTTTGGTTCCTCTTTGGGTTTCACAATTCACAGAAATCACAGAGAGCATATAATACTTATGAATAGAGATTTATTATAGCCAAAGGATACAAATGAAGAGATGCACAGTGTGAGGTCTGGGAGGGTCCCAATGCAAAGCTTCCATGTCCCACAGGACACACTCATGGCTGGATTACCTAACACTACTGTAAACCCATGAGTACCTTGCTTACTGGTTAATTTGCTACTAGACTCTCTACCCTCCCAACAACGGATATTCTTTCTACCCCGGAAACTCTCTATAACTTAGTATTCCAGACCTTTATCAGCTAGTCCTGCATAAAAGGCTCCATCACGCCTCCTGAGGCTAGTGGGTATTAACCTTCCAGGTGAATCCTTTCTAGTCTGACCAGCTGTCACACACAAACATAAATTCTCATATGTGGCCTGCAAGCCCAGACCAAGCACACTGATTACTCCAAAGGCTGTTTCTCCAGAGCCAAAAACAAAGGTCACCTTTCTGAAGGTAAAACTAAGTCCTTGATCCTACAATTATGGATATAGACAACACACCAGAATAACAACTGCAGTACCTATGATATTTTTACCAACAGAAATCATAAATGTTTTCATACCACATTTTAGTTGCTACCAAACCAAAAAAAGATAAACAACCCATTGCCAATTCTGAGTCAATTCTGAGTCACAGCGACCCTACAGGATACAAGACAGAGAAGAACTGCCGCACATGGTTCCAAGGAGTGGCTGGTGGATTCAAATTGCTAACTTTTTCATTAACAGCTGTAGCTCTTAACTACTACACCACCAGAGTTTCCTTAGTTGCTACAAATATCTACAAATATCATTTATATTTATCACTACTTCAAATTTAGAGTGGCAGTTAACCTGTTCTTAAACATGATTACTATCTGCACACCTATAGCTGCTCAGCATGCAATATGGGTAACCAGCTTGAGCAGCTGGTACTTGGTTGTCATTGAACCATAGCAGGCTTGCATGCTGTCACATTGAAGACTCATGTTCTTACACCAAAGACCCAGATCCACGTTGCTCTCCAGTGTTCCCTATCTACAATTATTGGTCAATCAGTATGCTAAAAGAAGTAGTCAGAGATTCCCCAGTTTAATTTTCTCATTCAAGCTCAGTCTTCAGACCAATACTGTCTTTAACAAATAAAATTAACTTTGACTTAGTTATATGTATTGTTTCATAATTTAATGTGTTAGAAATGAAGCACATATATGATCAGACTAACATTCTGTTTAATATTAGATAACTATATATAAATACAATCAGTTTTCTTTGAAATGCAATGTATTTTATTTCATGTTTTTAAAAACATTACCTGAGAACAGGTCTATACTCTTTACCAGTTGGCCAAAGGGGTCCCAGGCATTAAAAAGTTCAATAGAAATTAACACATCTACAGTATCAAAACAAAATACTTTTTTCAGATAAATTTAGGTCTATCAATTTAGTCAATTCATATGACTTAGGCCAAAAAATGCTAGTTAGAAGAGAGGATGGTGAGACTTTGTCTTAATGTACTTCAAACACTTTACCAAGAGAAGCCAGTCGCTGGAGAAGAACATGATGTTTGTTAAAGCAGAGGGTCAGTGAAATAGAAGAAGACCCTCAATGAAATTAATTGAGATAGTGGCTGCAACAATGGGTTCAAGCTTAACAATGATGGTGAGGATGACGCAGGACTAGGCAGTGTTTCATTCTGTTGTACACACAGCTGTTGTGAGTCAGAACCAACTCAACAGCACTTAATATCAGTACCCACTGCTGCCAAGCCAGGTCTAACTCATAGCTACCCTACAGGTCAGAGTAGAACTGCCCCACAGAGTTTCCAAGGAGCACCTGGTGGGTTTGAACTGCCAACCTCTTGGTTAGCAGGTGTAGCACTTAACCCACTACGCCACCATGGTTTGCTTTAACATCACTAGGCCAAAAATATTATCCTTTCCAATGCTTCAAATACAATCACTGAGCTTTTTAATCTGGTAGGTAATTGATAATAAGCTTTTTTATTAATTTTTTTTTTCATTGTAAGCTCTATAAAGCAAAAACCTCCTTCCTTAACCACTGGTGGCATAGCTGTTAAGTGCTGTATCTGCTAACCAAAGGTTGACAGTTCTTACCCACTAGGCACTCCTTGGAAACTCTGTGAGGCAGTTCTACTCCATCTATAGGGTCACTATGAGTCAGAATCAACTCGATGGCAGTGGGTTTGAGTTTTTTTGTCCCTAAGCACTACCCACTGAATTTTATAGAAGAGTAAGTCCTAGATTCCATCAATACAGAAATACATGAAATCACTCTTCATCCATCCTCAGTTGTGTTCAGTAACAGATAGCTTCATTCAGCTCTGCCATAACTACCGAGTACTATGTCAAACTATAATCCTCTTCTTACACAAAAGAAGCAGTAAATAGCAAGAAAAAAAAACATGGACTCAATTTAGAGCAGAATGACTCAAAGAAGAATCCACTGATACCCTGTTTACAAATTGTAGAAGGGCTTAACTGCTTTCTCACCTAACATCATGAACTGGTTTTTCCTCAGAACCCACTGTACATGTTCTTTTTCATTGGTAAAAGCCTTTCCCCCCTGAACCTCTGATAAATGCTCCTCACCATTCCTTTTCATACCTTCCTTCTCAATAAACCACAATAAACCTAGATTGTAAGTTAAACAGTCTTCAGTTTATTGTGACAGCTTTTCTCATTTTCACTTTTTTTTTTCTCTGCATTTTTCCCCCTCTACTTATTCACTTTACCAAAAACCTGGCTCTCTGGACCACATTGTATTTCATTTGCTCATTCTACTGACATTTAGTAGTTGGATAAAATGTGTCACACACTTGTGGTTCATGTTTGCAAGAAATTTACAGTCAGAGGAGGAGAAGAAGGAGACACTTGCTTGGCAAGGCACCATGATAAGTGCTATAACCAAAGGTCAAACGAAATCCATTGCCATCAAGTCATTTCTGAGTCACAGTGACCCTATAGGACACAGCAGAACTGCCCCATAGCATTTCCAAGAAGTACCTGGTGGATTTGAACTTCTATCCTTTTGATTAGCAGCTACAGCACTTTTCTACTACACCACCATGGTTTCTGATAAGTGCAAAGGATTATACAAAGTGCTTATGGGATTGACTGTTCCAGAAGAGGTTACATTTGGTTCACAAAGAGAATAAGTTCAGAGCTAGAGCTTCAAAAGAATGGCCTAAGCAAATGGAACACACACTTTAACTAATGATATAGTACAAGAAATGTTTTCTGTGCTCAAAAGAACATGTGTCTAAAGTTGAAAGGGTTCTGAAATCATTCAGAGAAGAAAAAAAAAAGTCTATGTAAGAATAAAAGGCTAGGCAATGTACAGAGGAAATAGAACTTAATGTTCTTGATTCACTCTTTCTGAAACTTCTCTAAAATCACAATAAAGAAGCCCGTTTTAAAATGGAAACTCATAAGTATAAAGAGAATGGCAGAGGAGATAAAAGCAACACAGCTTTGGAAATGGAAAAACAGACAGACACATAGAACTAACAGCAGACCAGAGAAAGCTAAAGCCAAGGTGCCATTGAAGGAAGACCAGAACTAAGCTGAGTAGGGCAGCAAAATCCAAGAGAATCTGAGGAATGGAATCCTTAGGCAACTCAGAAAGTAAGTGTGTAAGTGGAGCTTAAAATGGGTGAATTGATTAAGTCTCAATAAGATGTGGTAAAATTTCTAGACTGCCAGCCCACTCCATGGAGGTTCTCTTCTCTGGCATACTGAACACCAATCCCACAGAGGGCTGGATGAGGTGCTGTGACATCAAACCAGCCCATCAAGATCAGATCACCACCTCTGATGGTAAACGTGGAGTGGCTAATAGATTCCACCTCACATACTGTGTCCTGTATAAATCTCAGCTTCCCTTCCCTGTACAATTACCACCTGCTCTGCATAGCCCTTTCTCATCCCCATTCACCCAGGTCTAGATCAGCAGACACAGGCCCTATCTATTTTTTTGATCTGATAATCTGTTTAAATAACTGACAAACTGCAAGTAAAGGACTATCTTTTGTCTAGCAGGAAAAAAATTTTGAAAGGATATAGACACATAGGACAAGGTCCAGGATGGGTCACAGTGCAAAACTTCCTTACCACCAGAGAATGTGCTTACCCTCCAAGAGCAGATGTTTGCTGTCACCATCCAGGAAGTTCCATTGAGCATCTATCTTTCAAAGCTTTCACTTCATGCCCATGATAGATCACATCATGCCTCCTAAGACTTAGTCTGCTTCAGGGCCCAGGTGGTCCTTCTTGATCTGGTCAGCCCCCATTCATTGGCCTCAGGTATGGTCTTGCTCTCAGGAACTAGGACCAAAGGCCAAATTGTTTATTGCAAAGGGTCCCATGCCTCACAAGTCACCCCAGGTCCATTTAGTCAGGGTTCCTTCACATGCTTAACACTTAAGCATCAAGATCACCTTCACAATCCCAGTCAAATGGAAAGAACATTCTGAACAGTGACACTTTGAGATTTTTCATCTCTAACTTGGTTCCCAGAATACTAGTAGCCTGGCTTTTACCTCCCAGTTGGGTCTTTGGCAAATTTGGCTCTGAGGAAATTGACTCCCTGAAGAGAATAATATTTCAAGTATTCATGATATATTCATCATTATGGATCACACATTGGACATAAACAAGTTTGAGTGAATTTAGAAGGATTGAAACCATACTAAATTAAAAATCAATAAAAGAACTAAATTAAAAGTCAGTAAGAAAAAGATCTGCAAAATCCCCCAAATATCTGGAAAATAAGCAATACAGTATGAAACATGTTAAACATCATAGAAGAAAGCACAAGGTAAATTTGAAAATATTTCTAAATGAATGATAATGAAAACACAGCATATCAAAAATGATTGGAGGCTAAAGCTAGAAAAGAAAAAAGCTAAAATACTAATTAAGGAGGTGCAAATGTACACCTAGGTTTAACTGAAAGGTTGGTGGTTTGAATTCAGCCACAGAAAACCTTATGGAGCACAATTCTACTCTGACACACATGTAGTAGCCATGAGTCAGAACCAATTTGACGGCAACTGGTTTTATTGCTACTGTTTTGTTTGTTTTTTTAAACTTAAGATACTAGAAAAGAGCAAATCAAGCATAAGTATGAACATGGTGTGAATTAATAAGTAAATCTATAAAAGCTATTGCCATCAAGTCAATTCTGACTCACAGCAATCCTACAGACAGAATGGAACTGCACTGTAGAGTTTCCAAGGAGCATCTGATGGATTGGAACTATTGACCTTTTGGTTAGAACCATAGCACTTAACCACTATACAACCTGAATACAATAGCAAAAATCAATGAAAAATAAAACAAATAGAAACATCAATAAAACTAGAAATTAGTGCTTTCAAAAATTCACTTGACTGGTTAACACTTTACCAGCAATGATCCAAAAAGAAGATAGAAAAAAAAGGGGAGATGAAAATTAATAACACCTGAAATAAAAGAGGGCACATCACTGTAAACCCAAACCTGTTGCCTCTGAGTCAATTCTCACTCATAGTGAATATTTAAAGAACAATAAAAGAGTATTTTAAACTATTAAATGTCAAATGTATTTGACAACTTTGAGAAAAGAGATGAATTCACTGAAAGACAAATTTTGAACATTGACACAGGAAGATTCTGTTAATAGAATATTCTTTTATCTGTTAAAAGATATCAAGTTTGTCTTCAAAATCTTTTATATAAAATAAACGATTAGCCCAAGTGGCTTCACTAGCAAATTCTATCATGCCTTAAGGAAGAATGAATATTAGTTTTACCTAAGATCTTTGAGAAAATAGCAGAGAAGGGAATGCTTTCCAATTCATTCTATTAGGTCAGAATAATTGTTCTGCCAAAATGGACAGGAGCCTTACAAAGTGAAAAAAAAAAATTATAGATCCATATCTTTCATGAACTTGATTCAAAATTTCATAACAAAAATCAGCATACCAAAATCAGAATACCAACAATATATAAACAGGGTACTACCTTATGATCAAGTATGATTTATCCCTGGAAAGCAAATTGGTTTACCATTCAAAAATACGTGGTCTGACAATTAAGTCCGTGAACTTAATTGCTCTAAGTGCTATACACCTCATTGCTGAATATCAATCACTACAGTCACTTTCAAAGTAGTCCTCTTGGAAAACTATGCACTGATGCCAGTGCCAAGTCCACCCTTTGAGGCAATTTTCGAACTCCTTCTGGAATGGCCACTGCACATGGTGTCATTCACAAATTTAAGTGTATAGTTTTCTGTGAGGGAGTTTTTAGCCAGGAAACAAACAACTGTATTAGAACACTCTCCCTACTCACTTGATCTGGTCTCCAGTTACTTTTTTCTTTACCCACAGATAAAGGGAATATTGAGAAGAAGACATCTTGGTGACATTCAGGACATCAAGAGTAATATGATGACAATTTTTATGTCCATTCCAGAAAAAGAGTTCCAAATGCTTTGAAGTGTGGACTAGGCACTGGCACAGGTGCATAGCATCCCAAGAGGAGTACTTTGAAGGGGACTGTAGTGATTGTCAACAATGGGGTATGCAGCACTTTTTCTAGGATGAGTTTGAAAACTTAATTGACATAATTTTTTAAATCAATATGATTCACCACATTCATACAAGAGAATAATTACATCAATATAATTATTTCAATGCTCACTTCAATAGAGGTAGAAAAAGTATGTGACAAAATTCAACACATTTTCTGGACAAAACTCCCAGAAACACAGTCATAAAAGGAAACCTCCTCAATCTCATATAGGCTGTCTTTGCATCCAACTCTACGGCACTTGGCTGGCTTCCAAAGCCTATTGCTAATATTATACTTAATAGTAAAACACAGTGTTTTCTCCTTAAGATCAAGAAAAAGGCCAAAAGGCTCACTTTACCTCTTCTATTCAGCATGATACAGGAAGTTCTAGACAGTACAATAAAGCAAGAAAAGGAAATAAAAGGTTGAAGCACTGGAAAGGAAGAAACCTTATTCACAGACAATGTGATTGCCTACCTTGAAAATCCCAGAAATAAGCCAACAAACTCACAAAATTATTAATGAAAATTTACCAAGGTCTAAGGATACAATGTCAATATATAAAATCTAAATGAAAAGTCTGGGGCACAAAGTCAGGACAGCAGACTGAACCCACATCTCCCTGGATCCCTATAGAAATGAAGACCTGAACTGGTGACTGAACAGAGTCTTCTGGAAAACTGGTAGGCCCTGGGACACAGCATAGGGCTGTTAAATGGGACTTCATACCACTGGACAGAGAGCTTCCCCTCTTTTGCTGCTCTTAGTGAGTACTGGCTTTCACAGACTGAGGGTAATTTACCATTTTGACTTTTTTCTCTGTCTTGGCCAGTGGGCAGAGCTGGGACTTGGATGGCAGCTGCTCTCGGGACTTGGATGGCAGCTGCTGGTGGGATTGGTGGGCGAGGTTGCCATGTTTTAAGGGCCCCACTTTGGACTCTGTGCAGCTCAGCGTCTTTAGCCTCTCTTTCTGCCTCTGCCATTGGCTGGCCTGTGCTGGGGCAGGTGGGGGGAGGGGAGCCTGTGCAGGATGCCATCTTGTTCCACTGGGAGGTGGATATACCCATATAGAGGCCTGAGAAGGATCTAATTCCTAGGCTGGGAGGCAGCGCCTGCCAGGAGGAGAGCATGCTTCCAGCAGAAAAGCAGGATTCTACACAGTGTCACCTACAGCTGGGGCCCAACAGCAGGGGACAGCAGGCCAGTAGCTTTGCTGTATTTTGAACTACTTTACAACATCTGGGATTGGATAAAGAGGTGCTTACTTTTGCAGCAAGGAAGACGGATCTGTACACCAGAAAACCTGACTGACTTTGGAAGTTGTGAAATACCTTTTACCTTTCATTTTAAGATGCCTAGAGAAACAACTGTGGTCCACCCTCACAGCAGCTCTCCCAGCCTCCATCGACTCACATGATGCCCCAAAAGCAACAAAATCTTGATAAAACCATAACTAAGAAATCACCCATGGCTTCAGAAGGCTCCCAAAAGAAACAACTAAAGAACTTCTCAGATGCAGAAATCTATCTGAAAGGATCAGAACGTGAATATGCAAGGATTATATAGAGAGCCCTCCTAGACCTATACAAAATGCAGCAGAGTAAGACAAAAAATTAAGGCTAGTTATTTGATCTGATGAACACCAGTACTCTGAAATCCAAGAGATCAAGAACAAAATCAAAGAGATAGAAAATGAATTTAAAGCAAAGAAAACAGAATGGAACAAGTGGAAAAGAGACTTTCTGACTTGGAAGACAGAACTACTGACTGCAGCATCTATGAGGAAAAATCACACACACAAAAATGAAGAAGCATTAGAAGCATGTGGGACTCTATTAAGAGGAACAACCTTCAATTAACTGGAGTCCCTGAACAGGATGAGACACCTGAGAACACAGAAAGTATCATTGCTGAGCTGCTGACAGAAAACTGCCCAGAAATCATGAAAGAAGAGAATATAGAAATCCCAGAAGCATATCACATGGCACCCAACATAGATCTCAAAAGAAACACTCCAAGACATATTATAATCAAGCTTAACAAAACGAAACATAAGCAGCAACTATTAAAGGTAGCAAGACTCAAAGCGAAGCTAACATTAAGAAGGAAATCCTGTAGGCTTTCATCAGATTTCTCAGCGGAAACTATGCTGGCACTGAGACAGCGGCATGACACATTGAAGGAGAGGAACTTCCAACCAAGAATTATATATCCTGCAAAACTATCTTTCTAATGTGAAAAGGAAATTAAGACATTCCCAGATAAACAGAAACTCAG
Organism: Heterohyrax brucei; assembly: GCA_028571685.1. Taxonomy (NCBI): domain Eukaryota; kingdom Metazoa; phylum Chordata; class Mammalia; order Hyracoidea; family Procaviidae; genus Heterohyrax; species Heterohyrax brucei. The sequence continues at coordinate 170,812,598 of CM053142.1, read as the reverse complement.
AGACTTTATAAAAACCAAACCAAAACTACAAGAAATACTGAAAGAACTTCTTGGCTTTGGCTTAGAAGAACAAAACCACTAGCTTTATATTTTAGAACGACACATCATTCAGAATTCTATTCAGTTCAGGAAGTCTCCAAACTCAATGAAAGCTATTATAGTGAAAGAAATGATCCAGTGGTCATATCGTGAAAAGTTTGATGTCTTCATATTAAAAAGAGGGATGCATTGCAGTTGTTATAGTCCTTCCAAATGGAGAGGAAGTCAAGAAGACTGGTAGTAATTAAAATTGGATTTACACATAGCTTATTAAGGGGGATCATACGGGCAACCATAAAGCACAATAAAGATACAACATGTCAAATCAAGAAACATACTACACGAATCTCAACAACCACAAAACCAACTCTGAAAAAGGTGAAAAGTCAACTCACAAAGAAGAAGGTCCCAGTACACAATAGTAACAACAGACAAAACATCAACACAAAAATAAACGTGTCCTCAACAACTACAAAACCAGCTCTGAAAAAGGTGAAAAATCAACTCACAAAAAAGAATGTCCCAGAACAGATTAATAAGAACAACAGAGAAAACATCAACATAAAAATAAACATATCACAATGGCAGCCGTAAACACACACCTATCAATAATAACATTGAATGTGAATGGACTGAATGCTCCAGTAAAGAGACACCAAGTGTCATCCTGGATCAAAAGATATGACCCATCCATATGTTCTCTACAAGAAACTCACTTGACACCTAAAGATAGGAACAAACTGAAAAATTAAAGGATGGAAGAATATATATCAAGCTAACAATGAACAAAGAAGAGCAGGGTTGGCAATTCTAATCTCAGACAAAATCAATTTTAATGTTAAATCCACCATCGTGGACAAAGATGGACACTATTGCGGAAAGGTTCAGTACACAAGCAAGACTTAACTATGTTAAATATTTATGCACCTAATGTCAGAGCACCTAAATATGTTGAAGAAACACTGACTATGCTCAAAAGAGAGTTAGATGACTCCACAATAATAGTGGGGGACTTTAACACTCCACGTCTATTTTACCCAAAGCAATCTACTTAGATAATTCAATCCCAATACAAGTTCCAGCGTCATTTTTTAATGAGATGGAGAAACAAATCACCAATTTTGTCTGGAAAGGGAAGAAGCCCTGGATAAGTAAGGTACTACTAAAGAAGAAGAACACACTGGGAGGCCTCTCATTACCCGACCTTAGAACATACTACACTGCCACAGTGGTCAAAACAGCCTGGTACTGGTACAAGAACAGACAGATGGGTCCATGGAACAGAATTGAGACCCCAGAGATGACACCATCTGCCTAAGAACAGTACCTAGGAATTAATCTAACCAGAGAAATAACAGACCTATACAAAGATAATTACAAGCCCTTACTACAAGAAACTAAGAGAGACTTAGATAAATGGAAAAACCTACCCTGCTCATGGATAGGAAGGCTTAACATTGGGAAAACGTCTATTTTACCCAAAGCAATCTACTTAGACAATGCAATCCCAATACAAGTTCCAGCGTCATTTTTTAATGAGATGGAGAAACAAATCACCAATTTTGTTTGGAAACGGAAGAAGCCCCGGATAAGTAAGGTACTACTAAAGAAGAAGAACACACTGGGATGCCTCTCATTACCCGACCTTAGAACATACTACACTGCCACAGTGGTCAAAACAGCCTGGTACTGGTACAAGAACAGACAGATGGGTCAATGGAACAGAATTGAGACCCCAGAGATGACACTATCTGCCTATGAACAGTTCATATTCAACAAAGGCCCTAAGACATTAAACTGGGGTAAAAACAGTATCTTCAACAAATGGTGCTGGCAAAACTGGTTATCCATCTGCAATAAACTGAATCAAGATCCATATCTTACACCTTATACAAAAACCAACTCCAACTGGATAAAAGACCTAAATATTAAACCTAAAACGACAAGACTCATACAAGAAAAGGTAGGAACAACAACGGAAGTTTTAATACACAATGAGGACACACTCCAAATCCTGTCAAAGAAACCACAATCAACAGAAAAGAAAATAGATAAATGGGAACTATTAAGAATCAAACACTTTTGTTCATCCAAAGACTTTATTAATAGAATTAAAAGAACACCCACAGAATGGGAAAAAATATTTGGCAACTCTATGTCAGGCCAACGCCTCATCTCCATAATCTATAAGATAATACAAAATATCAATAAGAAGAAGATAAACCATCCAGTTAAGCGATGGGCAAAGGAGATGGACAGACACTTCACTAAAGAGGAGATCCAGGCAGCCAAAAAACACATGCGGACATGTTCACAATCTTTAGTTATTAAAGAAATTCAAATCAAGACAACAATGAGATACCATCTCACCCCAACAAGATTGGCCGTGATCCAGAAAACACAAAACAACAAACGCCGGAGAGGCTGTGGAGAAAGTGGAACCCTCCTACACTGTTGGTGGGGTTGCAAAATGGTCCAGGCTCTTTGGAAAGCAATCTGGCGCTTCCTTAAAAAAATGGATATCAATATACTACATGACCCAGTAATTCCACTACTTGGAATATATCCTACAGAATCAAGGCCTTTCACACCAACAGACACATGCACCAGAATGTTTATTGCAGCACAGTCCACGATAGGAAAAAGATGGAATCAACACAGATACCCAACAACAGAAGGATAGGTAAACTATGGTACATATACTCAATGGGGCACTACACAATGATAAAGAATAACGATGATTCCAGGAAACATCTCCTAACCTGGTTTCAACTGGAAGACATGTTGAGTGAAAGTAGTCAGTGACAAAAGGACAAATACTGTATGAGACCTCTCCAATAAGATCTCAAAAACAGACTTGTGTATAGAAGAAAAGACTCTTTGACAGCTGCAAGGGAGGGGAGGGAGGAAGGGGGAAGGGGGAGGGTTTAGTTTAGATAGTTGCTAGAAATCTAGTTGGGAGAAAGTGGTGATAGCACACATTAGAAACAAGAACAATATTAAGTGGACTTCAGCATAACTTGAGTACTCCTTCCATCTTAACCCAATATTGCAAGGATAGAGAGGCTGGGGCAGGGGGCAAGGGACCATGCTCTTAGGCGAAATTGAGGCCAATTGGCACAACTAGCATTTTGCTAAGAGAGCTCTCTGCATCCCACATCAGTGAGTGGCATCTCGGGTCTTAAAAGCTGCCAAGCTGCCATCTGAGGACACAGCAAATGGTCCCAACTCAGCAGGAACGGATGCTCACCGAGGACCAAAATGACATGCAGTAAAGACAACCAAGAAGACAGAGAGACCCACAAGAGTGGGTGCCTATATCAAATTGGGACCACAACCGGATGGTGCCTAGCCACCACCAGTGGTAGCCACGATGGAGGTCAAAGAGAGGAGTCTCACTGGCAACACAAGAATAACAAGGGGTACATCCTGAGATCTCCACTAAAAGACCTCAATTGATGGTCCAGCGGTTTCGGGGTTACCCTGAGAGCATGGCCTCCAGCCCTGATGCTGCCCTTACCCATAAATTATCATGAAGGTCCACTCTTTGGACAGGAATGGATTGGACTTGTCAATACAGAGTGACCATATACTGGATGCACTTTATGGTTCTATACATCTATAGGATATCAGTGGACAGAGAGGAGGGGAAAGGAGGCTGTTGGGAGGATGAGACATGTATGGAGCAGAGAGGAAGAGTGTGCTGTCACCAGACAGGGAGAGCAGTGGAAGCTGCATATAGGTGGGCATGTAAATCTATATGGGAATGTACATTTTCACTCAGTCATGCTAAATAAAAAATTAAATAAATAAATAAATAAATGAATAAACATATCACAATGACAGCACTAAACACACACCTATCAATAATTACACTGAATGTGAACAGAGTGAATGCTCCAGTAAAGAGACAATGAGTGACATCTTGGATCAAAAGACATGACTCATCCATATGCTGTCTACAAGAAACTCACTTGAGACTTAAAGATAGGAACAAACTGAAAATTAAAAGGTGAAAAAATATATATCAAGCTAACAATGAACAAAGAAGAGCAGGTGTGGCAATTCTAATCTCAGACAAAATCAATTTTAATGTAAAATTCACCATCGTGGAGAAAGATGGACACTATTTATTGCTGAAAGGTTCAGTACACAAGCAAGACTTAACTATATTAAATATTTATGCACCTAATATCAGAGCATCTAAATATGTTGAAGAAACACTGACTAGACGCAAAACAGAGTTAGATCACTGCAGAGTAATAGTGGGAGACTTCAACACTCCACTCTCAATACTGGACAGATCATCTAGAAGAAAGTTCAGTAAAGATACAGAAGATCTCATTGACACAATTAACCAAATAAACCTCATTGATATATACAGAACTTTCCACCCATCAGCAGACAACTACACTTTTTTCTCCAGTGTACATGGAACATTTTCCAGAATTGACCATGTGTTAGGACATAACACAGTTTTCAACAAAATCCATACCATTGAATTACTGTAAGGCATCTTCTCAGATCATAAAGCCATAAAAGTTGAAGTCAATAGCAGAAAACACATAGATAGAAAGTGGAACTCTTGGAAACTGAACAACACCTTGCTCAAGAAAAATGGGTAACAGAAGAAATCAAGGGTAAAATAAAGAAATTCATGGATTCCAATGAAAATGAAAACACTTCCTACCAGAACCTATGGGATACAGCCAAAGCAATGCTCAGAGGTCTCTTTATCTCCATAAATGCACACATCTGGAAGAAAGAAAGAAACCAAATCAAGAAACTAACCCTACAGCTTGAACAAGTAGAGAAAGAACAACAGAGGAACCCCTCAGGCAACAGAACAGACCATGAAGATTAAAGAAGAACTAAATGAGTTACAGAATAGAAAAACAACTGAAAAAACTGAAAAGACCAAAAGCTTGTTTTTTGCAAAGATCAACAAAATTGAGAAACCACTGGCTAAACTTACTAAAGAAAAACAGGAAAGGAAACAAATTACCCAAATTAGAAATGAGAGGGGAGTGGTCACAACAGATCCAACAGGTATCAAAAAGATCGTAACAGAAGACTATGAAAAACTGTACTCTAACATATTTGAAAACCTAGGGGAAATGGACAAATTCATTGATTCATATCACCTACCCAAATTATCACAAGGTGACGCAGAACAACTTAATAAACCCATGACAAAGGAAGAGATTAAAAAAGTCATCAAAAAACTGCCAACCAAAAAAAAGCTAGGGCCCAGATGGCTTCAATGAAGAGTTCTACCAAGCTTTTAGAGATGAGTTATCTCCAATACTACTGAGACTATTTCACAGTATAGAAAGGGATGGAGTACTCCCAAACTCATTCTATGAAGCCAGCATAACCCTGATACCAAAGCCAGAGAAAGACCCAACCAAAAAGGAGAACTACAGACAGATATCACTCATGAATCTAGATGCAAAAATCTTCAACAAAATTCTTGCCAAGAGAATACAACAACATATCTAAAAAAATAGCCCATCATGACTAAGTTGGATTCATACCAGGGATGCAAAGCTGGTTCGACATAAGAAAAACAATTATTGTGATTAATCACATAAATATCACAAGAGACAAGAATCACCTGATTTTGTCCATTGATGCAGAAAAGGCATTTGATAAAGTCCAACACCCATTCATGCTAAAAGCTCTTAGCTAAATAGGCACAGATGGAAAATTCCTCAACTCAATATGGGCCATTTATACAAAACCAACTGTCTACGTCATCTTGAATGAAGAGAGACTAAAACAATTCCCCTTGAGAACAGGAACTAGACAAGGATGCCCACTCTCAACTCTCCTATTCAACATTGTACTAGAAGCTCTAGCCACAGCAATTAGGCAAGACCAAGAAATAAAGGGCATCTGCATCAGCAAAGAGGAAGTAGAAATCTCCCTATCTGCAGATGATATGATTGTATATGCAGAGAATCCCAAAGAAGACATAAGTCAACTACTCAAACTGACAGAAGAGTTCAGCAGTCTCAGGATACAAGATAAACATAAGTAAATCAGTAGGATTCCTTTATACCAACAACAAGATTATTAATGAAGAAATCACGAAATCAATATCATTTACTATAGCTCCTAAGAAGATAAAATATCTAGTAATAAATTTAACTAGAGGAATATCAAACGTTTACAAAGAGAACATAGTCCTTACTACAAGAAACTGAGAGAGACTTACACAAATGGAGAAATCTATCCCGCTCTTGGATAGGAAGACTTCAAGTTGTAAAAATGTCTATTTTACCCAAAGCAACTTACTTTTATAATGCAATCCCATTACAAATTCCAGGGACATTTTTTAATGAGATAGAGAAACAAATCACCAACTTTGTTTGGAAAGGGAAGAAGCCCTGGATAAGTAAAGCATTAATGAAGAAGAACACACTGAGTGACTGCCTGACTTTAGAACATATTACATTGCCACAGACGGTACTTGGCTACAGTAGTCAAAACAGCCTGGTACTGGTACAAGAACAGACAGATAGACCAATGGAACAGAATTGAGACCCCAGAGATGACACCATCTTCCTATGAACAGCTGATATTTCACAAAGGCCCTAAGACACTAAACTGGGGTAAAAACAATCTCTTCAACAAATGGTGCTGGCAAAATTGGATATCCATCTGCAATAAATTGAAACAAGATCCATACCTTACACCTTCTACAAAAACCAACTGAAACTGGATAAAAGACCTAAATATCAAATCTAAAATGATAAAGCTCATCCAAGAAAAATAGGAACAATAATGGAAGTTTTAATACACAATGTAGAGAGACTTCAAAATCTGTCAAGCAAATCACAAACAACAGAAGAGAAAATAGATAAATGAGAACTACTAAGAAGCAAACACTTTTGCTCATCCAAAGACTTTATTAATAGAATTAAAAGGCCACCTACAGAATGAGAAAAAATATTTGGCAACTCTATGTCAGACTGACGCCTGATCTCCACAATCTATAAGGTACTACAAAATTTCAATAAGAAGAAGATAAATCATCCAATTAAGCAATGAGCAAAGGAGATGGACAGACACTTCTCTAAAAAGGAGATCCAGGCAGCCAAAAAACACATGCAGACTTGGTCACGATCACTAGCTGTTAAAGAAATTCAAATCAAAACTACAATAAGATCCCATCTCACCCCAATAAGGTTTGCCTTGATTCAAAAAAAGCAAAACAACAAATGCTGGAGAGGCTGTGGAGAAACTGGAACTCTCCTATACTACTGGTAGGATTGTAAAATGGTGCAACCTCTTTGGAAAGCAATCTGATGCTTCCTTAAAAAGTTGGATCTAGATATACCATTTGACCCAGTAATTCCACTGCTCAGAATATATGCTACAGATTCAAGGCCATTCACACCAACTGATACATGCACACCAATACTTACAGCAGCAGAGTCCACAATACCAAAAGATGGAATCAACCCAATTGCCACAACAATAGAGGAATGGATAGGTAAACTATGGTATATATACTCAATGGAACACTATGCAATGATAAGGAAAAATGATGATTTCAGGAAATATCTCATAACCTGGTTTCAGTTGGAGGACATTATGCTGAATGAAAGTGGTCACTGACAAAAGGACAAATATTGTACGAGACCACTACAATAAGAACTTAAAAATAGACTCATGCATAAAACAAAAGACCCTATGATGACTACAAGGGTGTGGAGGGAGGGAGTGCAAGTGGGGGAGAGTTTAGACCGTTGATATAAATTTGGTTGGGTGAAATCTATGACAGCACATATTAGAAAGAAGATCAATATTGACTTAAACATAACAGGATTACTCCTCCCATCTTAACCCAATTTGAAAGGACAGAGTCTCTGGAATGGAGCCAGGGATCAGGCTCTCAGGGGAAATCAAGGCCAACTGGTACAACTAGCGTTTTGCTAAGAGAGCCTTCTGTACCCCACATTGGTGGCATCTGGGGTCTTAAAATCTGCCAAGCTGACGTCTGAGGTTACAGCAAGTGGTCCCAACTCAGCAGGAACAGATTATCTCGAAGGACCAAAACAACAGGAGGAAAGAGAACCCAGAAGACAGACAGACCCATGTGAGTGGGTTACTACATGTGACATGTCACACTGACATGTGACCAGAAGAACCGGATGGCCACTGGCCCTGATGCTGCCCCTGTCCATAGATCATAATGGAGTTCGACTCTTCAGACAGGAATGGATTGGACTTAGAAACAGAAACTGACTGTATTTTGTGTGCACTTTATTGTTCTATACATCTATAGGATGTCATCTTGCTGACCTCTTACTGGAGATGGGAAAGTGGGTGGAGAGGAGGGGATAGGAGATTGTTTGGAAGATAAGACACGTATGGAGCAGAGAGGAAGTGTGTGCTGTCACTGGGAAGGGAGAGCAGTGGGAGCTGCATATAGGTGGGCATACAAATGTATATGGGAATGTTCATTTTCATTCAATCATAATTAAAAATTTTTTAATGTATTTCTCTATATAACAACAAACAGAAAATGAAATTTAAGAGCAATACAATTTATAACTACATTCAAAGCTATAAAACTTTAAGAGATAGATGTAATATGGTCAAGATTTCAACTCCAAAATTTCTTAACAGCTAAAATATCAAAACAAGCCTACATATTCATGGAACAGAAGACCCAATACTATTAAAGTGTTAAAAAAAAAAATCTAACTATAAACTTGTTCAAAGTGGAGAGACCTTGAAAGAGTGCTAAACCTGTATTGCTCTGTATAAATTTCTGTTACATTTTAAATTGAGTTTCTGAAAATGAAATAATTCTCTATACATGTAGTTCCCACTAATTTTGTTATATATGATACACCTGCTTATATTTTTGTAAAGATGTACATACACTGTAGTTACATATTCATTTTATTAAAAAATACATATATATATAAAATGTCAATTCTCCCCAAATTGCAGTACTAATTCACAAAACTTCTAATCAAATTTTGGCAAGCTTTTGTATATATATGTATAATTTCTCATTTTCATATATAATTTTTAATTATTGCATTGTATTTTTGGTGAGAGTTTACACAGCAAATTAAGTTCCTATTTAACAATTTCTGTATTGTTTATTGACATCAGTTACATTTTTCACAACGTGTCAGTATTCTCTTTATTTCTACTTTGGTTGTTTTGTTTCCATTAATCTGGATTCCCTGACCCTCTTGCCTTTTTATCTTTGCTTTAGTGTAAATATTGATGATTTTGTCTCATATAGACACTTATTTAAAGGAGTACAGTACTCATGGGTGATATTGTTTATTTTATGAACCAATCTATTAATTGACTGAAAGGTGACTTCTGGGAGTGGGTTCAATTCCAAGTTTAAAAGGTTTCTCAGGGTGATAGTCACAGGGGGTCCTCTAGTTTCTACTAGTCCAGTGAATCTGATATTTTTTCAGAAGTTGAGGTTTGTTTTACATTTTTCTCTCATTCTATCCAAAACCTTCCATTGTGTCCCTGGTCAGAATGATTGTTAGTCATAGCCAGGGTACCATCTAGTTCTTCTGGTCCCAAGCCAGATGAAGCCATGGTTTGCGTGAGCTACTAGTCCTTAGACTTTAGGTGAATACAGACCAAATATTTGTACCATAGATGCCCACTCCCAAGCTTTTAAGACCCCAGATGCTACCCACCAAACGAAGACACAGAACAATCTCTTCATGAACAATGTAATACCCATAGAACACAGTTCCCATGAGACTATGGCTCTAATTTTCACATATAATTTTAGCATGTCCACAACTGAACTCTTAATTTTTCTTAAATATCTACTCTTCCTATAGTCTACGGAAACTCTGGTGCTATAGTGGTTAAGTGATATAGCTGCTAGCCAAAAGGTTGGCAGTTCAAATCTGCCAGGCACTTTTTGGAAACACTATGGAGGCAGTTCTACTCTGTCCTCTAGGGTTGCTTTGAGTTGGAATCTATTCAACAACAGTGGGTTTGGGTTTATCCCTTTTGTGGAGCACTGGTGGCACGGTAGTTAAGAGCTCAGCTGTTAACCAAAAGGTCAGCAGTTTAAATCTGCCAACTGCTCCTTGGAAACCCTACAGGGCAGTCCTACTCTGTCCTATAAGGTCTTATAGGGTCACTACTATTTGGAGTTGACTTGACAACAATTATTTAGTTTTTATATCTTTTGCTGCTTGTGCCAAAAACCTTAGGGCAGTATTTGATGTCTCTACTTTTCACACAGATCAGATTCAACTTGTCAGAAATGCCTGCTACTGGCCCTACCTTCCAAATACATCCAGAAGTAGACAGTTTCTCACTGCCTCCTCCATTACTTCCCTATTACAAGCTCACATCATCTCTCACCTACCTGTTTGCAATAATCTCCCTACTTTAGTCTTTGTACTTCAGAGTCTATGCTCAACAGAGCAATGTTATTTTATCAAAATACAGTCAGATTAATTTCACTCTGTTGCTCAAAATTCTTTGTGGATATAAATTTTGCTTCTGCATATACTTCAGCTGGAAAGATATTAATTTCATTTTGTATATTACAATCTCTAAAGCAAGCACTAAAAAAATAAACACAAAGAAATATAGCAAAAAAGCCAAATGATAAATTGAAGTGGATCACCAAAAAAAGAATGCAGAAAAGAGAACAGTGGTACAAAACTAGAGGGGATAAGAAGAAAAAAATAATAATATAAAGAAGGGCCTAAATGCAATCATATCAACAATTACATTAAAGATAAATGATCCACACACCAATTAAAAGACAGTGATCATTAGACTGGAATGCAAAAATAAAACTAATTTTTAAGATCCAAAATATATACGCTCTTTAAGGAAATATACCTTAACAGTAAACAGGTATATTCCCATTAAAATTAAGAATAAGTAAAATGTGCTGCTAGCTCTATTAATCAACATAGTTCTGGAAAAGCTTGCCAGTACAATTAGGTAATAAAACAAATTACTAAGTACAAAAACTGAAAAACAGAAGGAAAAGCTAACATTGTTTGCAGATGGTATCACTTTCTAGGTGTAAAACTCAGAATAATTTTAAAAAACTAGAATTAACAGAAAAAATCATTAAGTGACTAGCCAAGCCAAGTGCCAAACAATATGTATCACCTAAGAGATATTCTCACGTGAAATGTGTAGAACCTATTACTGAAAACCATAAAAAAAGCTTTTCTAAATGAAGAACAATATCATCTTACTGGGTAAGAAGACTTAATACTGTCAAGATGTCAATTCTTCTCAAACAAATAAGTGCAATCCCAGTGGATTTGAGGATTTATTTTTGGAAATTCAACCAATGATTCCAAAGTTCATCTGGAAGAAGATATTTCAAAAACTGTAATGAGGATAAGTCTTTATAGTGCTATCAAGTAAAATTTATCACTGGGTAAAATGATAACCATTATGTTGTAGTACTGCCGTAAAAACAAGCAAACAATGGAATAAAATTTAAATATTAGAACAGTCTCTGTATAATGACAAGACAAATGTGTTAAAATTGGCTTCTTAAATCAGTGGTGACACATGATTTATAACTTACGGGAAAATAAGTTAGATCAATACTTTATAAAATTTTAAAATAAACCCCAGACTAATTAGATACTTAAGTACACAAATAACATGTGTAATACTGAAGTAAAATATATCTGAGTATTTATATAATCTTAGTGCAGTGAAGATAATAACATCTGTGGTGAAAATCCTATGGGAAATCATTAAACTGGCTATTATTTATTCAATAGAAGATTAACACTAAAAATAGACGAAAACATGCAAATGATTAAGAAAAATGTATGCAACATACCATGGAGAAAAACCTCCTGTCAAGTCCATAGGAAGTTGGCAAAAATATCAAGTGGAAAAAAAAATTACCAAAGTACAAAACTGGAAAATCTACAAAAGATATAATTATTTGCCACCTGATCATTAAAAGCATACCATGTTTGCATATTAAATTGGAAAAGCTCTATATGTATTTATGTATTAGAAAACCAAACCAGTTGCTGTCCAGTTGATTCCAACTCATAGCGACCCTACAAGACAAAGTACAGCTGCCCCATAGGATTTATAAATAGCTGCTGGTGGATTGGAACCACCAATATTTTGATTAGCAGTCATAGCCTCTTAAGCACTGTGTCACCAGGGTTCCATGTATTAGAAAGGTAGAGGGAAATAAAAACTCCTACACACTTGTGGAAGAGTGTAAATTTGTACAACTTTTTTGGAAAGCAAACCTAAATTCTTAAAATTTTGTAAATATACCACTTAGAAGAATTAATCCTAACAAAATAACACTGGATTTCCCTAAATGGATATTCAAGATATCTGACTACAAATTGCTGGGGTGGGAGGAGTGGGAGGGGAATGGCTCTACCCACTCTTCTCCAAAAAATTAATTCAAAGCAACAATGAAAACAAGACAAAACAGAAAAACAATCTTTAATAAAGCTGGGAGACACCTGTAATCTTGAACAATAGTATTTAAGGAGGAGATCTACCACCTGCAGGGAAGGTCAATCAGGACAGCAAGAAGATGGTTAAAGAGACATCTGCAGTAAAACCTCAGACAGAGGAAGCAGAGCAGTCATCCAAAGCATGTGGCACAACCCAAGGGGCAAAATCACAAGCTCTAGTCTTGAACAATGGAGACAGGATGCGTGGGCCTTGGACAGAGCTTCCCTGGACCCTCTTTGACCCCTCGAGAATAGGCAAGAGAGGTCAAGCTGAATAAGGAAACACATCTTTTCAAGAAGCAATCTGTCAGTGAAGGAGGGTGAAGGAAACGAATCTTGAATTATGACCAGCTCCGCAACTACAGATTTCTTTGAACTAGGAAGAAATGAAGGTTAAAATAGTTTATATACACACACTGACTCCAAGACGTAAGGGGCTTCACTGTGAACAAGGGAAAGTTACTGCTTGCCTGGTAACTCTGCAAATAACTGCAATTGCTCTAATCTCTTGCAAATAACAGGAGGAAGTAACAAGCAAAAAGGAACCAGCTCATTATCTATGCAAAGACACTTTCAAGAAAAGGAAAAGTTTGGAAAAACAAGGGGAGGGTGGTGAACATCCCAGAAAAATCATCACCACTGCTCAGGTATGAGTCATGGCCAAATTATGTTCATGAATACAACCCACTTAATGAATCAAAGATATCAAAGAAGAGAATGGGAGAAGATGAAACATGAGATGTCAGATTTAAGAAATAGTAGAAGAAAAAAATTCCCTTTAAGAAATCAAGGTCACTTAAGCAGCATGAAGAGCCATCTGTGAAAGAACAGAACAGGATAAAACACAGCAAGAAAAATGATTGATAAGGAGAACAGATAAAAAAAACCAATGAAGACAAAACAAACAAATATCAGAAAAAGCAAACCCACTGTCACTGAGTTGATTCTGACTCATAGTGACCCTATAGGGACAGAGTAGAACTGCTCCACAGTTTCCAAGGAACACCTGGCAGATTCAAACTGCCAACCTTATGGTTAGCAGATGTAACATTTAACCACCACCCCAACATGGAAAAAACAATTTAAATATCTAATTTAGAAGGACAAAAAGACTTAAATCTTTAGACTGAACTGGCAACCCATTAAAATAAATAAATAAATAAAACTCACACAACATGATCAAAACTGAACCATATCCTAGTGATAGTCCTGGACTTAAAATAATAAAATGAATCAACTAATCAAAGAAAAAAATCTTTGGGAATCCAGGCAACAGACTCAAGTAACCTATAACTTTTGGCAGACTCCTAATCAGTCCTCTAAATTTCCTCTGAGTATGTGCCCACCCAGCTAGACATACATTCTTCAGCTTGCTTTTGTTAGGGTGGTCCCATGAATAAGTTGTGGCCAAATGGATATAAATGAAGTGTTCAGGGACCTCTGCCATTTAAAGAAAAGCTGCTTTCTCTGGATTTTGGCACATTTCCTCTTTCTTCAAGGTGGAATATATTTGTGCCAACATCCCACCTTCAGCCATGGGAGGCAAACACTAAGGAATGGTAGAGCAACAAGATGAAAGAAAGAGATTCTTAAATGACTTTACGAAACAGAGTTGTCCTTTTGGTATATAAAAGAGAGAAGTGAACAGAGAGACAGGGGAACCTCATGCCACCAAGAAAGCAGCTCATGGAGGAGAGAGTATCATTTGGACTCTGGGTCCCTATACCTGAGAAGCTTGTCCACTAGGGGAAAATTGAAGACATGGACCCTCCTCAAGAACCAATAGAGGAAAAAGTCTTCCCTTGGGGCTGATGCCCTGAATTTGGATTTCTAACCTACTTTACTGGGAGGAAATTTCTCTTTGTTAAAGCTATCCATTGTGGTAGCTTCTGTTATTGCAGCACTAGATGACTAAGAAAATGGCAAATAATTTTTTAAGGATATAAACGTAAAAATTGGAAAACTTCAAAAAATAGTACATAATACTGTTTAAAATCAAGTTGTGAGGGGAAGAAGGATAAAACAGTGGTGGTGTTCCTTAGAGTCATATGGAGGCTTTTGGAAAATAATCAGCCCTTGAGTCTCAGAGCGCTGATATTTTTTTATTTTTATTTTCTGCCACTGGTATTTTCTAAAAGCTCCCAGATGATGCTAATGTGCATCAAAGGCTGGGAAACTACTAAAGCAGAAGAGTATTGTAATGTAGAATTAACAGATGCTGGGTATACCAGAGGCTACTATAATATATTAAATTGAAAGTCTTCAAGTTTTTCATTAAAACAACAGAAGAATGCCTAAACTGATTACAAAAGAATAGAATATCTAAACAAAAAATTCTAAAAACTACCCCACAAGTAATAAAAAAAACACCAGGCTCAATAGCTTTCATAGCTGAATTTTCCTAATCTTTTAGGAACCAATAACTTCAGTACTAATAGTGCTAAGGCATTGAAAAACAACAATTTACAGAATATTGGCCATGAAATCATCATAATGACAACATCAAAACCTCAAATAGACAGCCCCAAAAGAAAATTACAGTTCAGGTTTACTTATAGATACTGTTACAAAACATTTTAAGTAAATCATTAACAAAGAGAGTTTAGCTGCATGTGAAGAGAATACCACAACATGTTTCTGTGGGATTTCTACCAAGACAACTCTGATTCAATATTAGGAAATACATTAAATTCCCTATTAAATCAAAATGGAAAATTATACGGTCTTCTACAGAGATGCTAAAAATTCAATATCCATCATTGTTGAAAATAAAACTCAATAAAAACAAGACCAATGATCAACATCGTGTTTAGTGGATAATATCACCATTGCACTCAGGAACAAGACGAAATTATCCATCACCATCATTATGTATCAGGCACTTTTTAAAGCCCTTATGTATTTTAACTCAATTTAATCCTTACAATGACACTATGAGATAGACAAATGGGCAGCTATTTTTATTTATTTGTTTATAACTATCATTTAAATCTTTTCTTTAGGTACTAGCTTACTCAGACCAGAGGAAATAAGAAATGCAAAATAAGCAATTTTTTGTTTGAAAATAATTTAATCATACACTTAGAAAACACATGATCCAATTAAAAAACTGTAACAAACAAGAGAATTTAATAAAATGCCTAGATTCAAAATTAATTTAAAAATATTTGCACATCCAGCTTTGATGGACAAGTTATTTCAAATCACATCTCACTAAAAAAAAACTAGAGCAGTTGAATAAAATAAAAACATCTGTTTTTAGATTATAAAGTGATCACTGTAACCATGACTTGAGAGGTGAAGAACTATGAAATCTAAGAAACACACTGAGCCCAACATTCCCTTCTAATTTTCCTCTTCATAAACTTGCTAATTCATAAAAGCACAGGTCTAGAATGAGAGAACTGAGCAAAAAGTGGTGGTTTATGGGGATGAGAGGCTGAGCAGAATTTTCTGTAGCTTTACCAAACTGGAGAGAAAAAACTTAAATTTTACAAGACAGCTAAGACTTGAGGAGCTAAGATCTAAAAGGGAAGGGAATTGTTTTAAGATAAACCCAACATTTAGCAATTCATCTTCAGGGAATTGCTAATTCATAAATTACATGGAGCTGAGACCATAAAACATCAAACATAAAGTTGCAACAAGGAGCATGAGAAGTAGAACAAAGCTTTAGGCACTTTACTGATGATTGCTATCATACATAAAGTGCCTTCGAGTTGATTCCAACTAATAGTGACTTTATGTACAACACAATGAGGTACCACCTGGTCCTGCACCATCCAAAAGGCTGTTGCTATCTAGGAGCTCACTGCTGTGCCCCTGTGACAATCCATCTCATCAAGAGTATTCTTCTTTGTTGATGACCTCTGTCTTACCAAGCATGATGTCCTTCTCCAGGGACTGATAACATGTCAAAAGTACATGAGAAAACCTCTATCCTCACTTTCAAGGACCACTCTGGCTGTGCATCCTCTGAGACAGACTTGTTTCCTACTCCGGTAGGTCCGTGCTATATTCAGTATACTTTATCAACATCATAATTCAAATGTATCAATTCTTCTTTGGTTTTCTTTATTCATTGTACAGCTTTCCCATGCATACAAGGTGCTTGAAAATACCATGGTTTGGTTCAGGAACACCTGCATCCTCAAACTGACATCTTTGTTTTTCAACCCTTTAAAGAGCTCTTTTGTAGCAGACTTGCCCAACACAATACACTGATTTCTTGACTGAACAAGACAATAAACTCATTAACAATAATAAGGCACTATACAGGTAGAGCCACAGAATATACGTCTAGTTAATGTGTGCCCAGTAAAACATCTCTTGTATTTAATAACCAAACTTCATAGACATATAAGTCTCCCTAACTATATAGCTGAAGTTTATATAGAAACATTTAATACTTTCTTTCTGAAAACATAATATATTTTAACCAAAATAATGGGCAGCAAAGTCTCATTCCAAAGATAATTAGTAGGATGACAGAGTTAGGAGGAGATAGTATGTAAATCTCACAAAGCATAAAAAACGGAAAGTGCACCTGTCATGGATTGAATTGTGTCCTCCCAAAAATATGTGCACTAATTTGCCTGGTACAGGATCCCCTGTATTCTATGATTGTCCTCTGTTTTGTAATTTTCCTAGGCTGTATGTTAAACGATTAGGGTGAGACTGTAAATCCCTTTATAGGATCACCTCCCTGCTCCACTGTAAAGGGAGTTTCCCTGGAGTATGGCTTGCACCATCCTTAATCCTTTCATCCTACAAGAGACAAAAAGAAAGAGAAACAAGCAGAGAATTTGGAACCTCACACCACCAAGAAAGCAGCATCGGGAGAAGAGCACATCCTTCAGACCTGAGGTTCCTGTGCCAAGATACTCCCTGAACAAAGACTGATGCATTGCAAGGACTTTCCTCCAGAGCCGACAGAGGCGAAAGCCTTCTCCTGGAGCAGACATCCTGAATTTGGACTTGTAGCCTACTGGACTGTGTAAGAATAAGCTTTTCCTTGTTAAAGCCATCCACTCATGATATTTCTGTTAGAGCCACACTAGCTGACAAAAGCAGCACCTCTAAATGTTATCTGTGCTAAGAGAGTCATCACACTGGATACAAGGCTGTTGCTTATTAAAAACCATATGCACCAAATCAGTTTTTAAAGAGTGATATTTTAATCATCTTACAGAACCATGAATCAGAATGGGATATTTTAATCATTTTATACCCTAACATGATAGTTTGTTACTCATACATTAGTATATTCCCGAGTGGGAGGTAGCCAGTTCCAATCTGGTGGGTCTCTGAATTTAGAATATTCTGAACCATGAGATTTATCCACCCCAGGGAAACAGAAGGCTTCAAAGATTGTCCTGCTAGTTTTAGTATGTGTGGGGGGAGTATGGGGGAGAAAGAAAGATAGAGTGTAACAGAAAAATACATCAAGATATTTACCAAAAAAATCAAGATATGAGGTCTGTTAAGGACTGAATTGTGTTCAACCCAAAATACGTATTGGAACCCTAACTCCTGTACCTACAGATATAATTCTGTTTGGAAACAGGGTTCTCTTTGTCATGCTGATGAGGTCATATCAGTGCAGGATGTGTCCTATCCTAAGTAAAATCACTTCTGAGCTATAAAAACAGCAGATCAGACACAGATGAAAGTACAAACTGGGGAAGACAGATGCCATGTGAGGACAGCCAGAGAATCGAGGAATGCCAGGGAAATCGACAAGGAAAGAATCTACACAGCCAAGACCCAGATTTGGACTTTCATATTTCTGTTTTTTAAAGCCATCCATTTTTTGCATTTCTGCTACAGTAGCACTAGGGAACTAAGATGATGTCTAAGAACAATTTTTAGGATGGAGCAAACTAACCAAATATGAGTATACTGAGATGAAAGAGCCAGCTGAGAGCAAAACTTAAAAATCATGGATTAAGTGGAAGCATTTGATGGAGTAAGGCAGCTGAAGGCGTGGAAAGGGTAGAATACAACACACTAGCAAAGGGGCTAAATATACAAGGGGAAACATTTAAACAGAGAGGAAAAAGGAACAAAAGTGTAAAAATGGAAAGAACATCGTAGAAGGTAAAGGTAAAAATTGAACAATTACCCACTAAATCAGTTTTTCCATGGTAGAATAAAAAAGCAAGATTGTGTTTAAAAGAAATCTTATGCTTATATGCCCCCGCACATCTGTCAGTTTGCCGTACTGTAGGGCCCTGTGTGTTGCTGTGATGCTGGAAGCAATACCACCAATATTTGAATATCAGCAGAGTCAAATTATGGTGGCTGAGATCCCAGACTAAGACAGACTAGGAAAAAGGACCCAGTAATCTACTTCTCAAGAGAATTAGCCAGTCAATAGCAGCAAAACATTGTTTGATATAGTAACAGAAGATGGGCTTCTCAGGTTGGAAGGCACTCACAATACAACTGGGGAAGAGCTGCCCCTTTAGAGTCAACCTCAATGACACGGGTTGAGTCAATCTTTCAAGATCTTCATTTGCTGATGTGACACAACCTGAAATGAGAAGAAACAGCTGCAAACAGCCATTAATAAAAGGGAACATGGAATGTGTGAAGTATGGATCTAGAAAAACTGGAAATCATTGAAATGAAATGGAACACTTAAACATGCGTATCCTAGGAATTAGTGAGCTGAAATGCAATGGTATTGGCCATTTTGAACTGGATAATCATAGAGCCAATTAAGCCAGGAATAATGATTTGAAGTGGAATGGCATTGCATGCATAATAGAAACTGAAGATTTTTGTCTATTCTGCAGTCTGAAATTAAATGAACATGAAGTCAGGATGTATTGATAGTGGTAACTGGAATTAAGAAGTGAGAAACAAGGAAGAATCAGTGATTGGAAAATATGGCCTTGGTCACAGGAATGATACTAGAGATAGCATAACAGAATTTTGCAATACCAGCAACTTTTACATTGCAAATACTCACTTCACAAACATAAATAGCAGTTATGCACATGAACCTCACCAGAGGGAACACACAGGAATCAAATTGACTACAGCTATGGAAAGAGATGATGGAAAAGTCAGTATTATCAGTTACAACAAGGCCAAGGAGGGGCGGAGGCAAGATGGCAGACTAAGCACACGTCTCCTTATATCCAAAACCTGAATTGACAATCAAACAGAGCCTTCTGATCACCTACAGCCTCAGGACACGACACAGAGCTATTAATTGGGACTTCATACCACTCAGTGAAAAACCTCCTCTCTTTCGCTGATTCCCGCTCCTGGCTAGCCCTGGCTCTCACGAACGGAAGGTAAATGCACCATTTGACTTTTTTTTCCTCGGTCTCGGCTGGCGGGCGGAGCTGGGTCTTGCCTGGCAGTTGGACTCAGACGCGCTGCTGGGGGGATAGGCAGGCGAAATTCCCATATTCTGAGAGCCAGGCTCGGGACTCTGTTAATCTAGCCACTTTGAGCCTTTCGTTTTGTAGCTGCCTCAGCGGGGTTTGTGCAAAGCTTCGCAGTCAGTGTGCGGGATGCCATGTTGGTACCGAGATTTTAGCGGGACCTTGTTCTTAGCCTGGGAGCCAGCGCCTGCAAACGGGACAGCGCTTATCCGACAGAAAAGTAGTGATTTTGCACAGTGCTGCCTACGTTGGGGGCCCTGCAACAGAAGCAGAGGAATCGCCGCCTCTTGGCACCTTTAGCCCCTCTGTCTGCTGCCTGTGTGGAGGATGCCAGCTTGGATATGGTGGCCGCAGCTGGACCTAATTCTTAGCTTCGGAGCCAGACACTGCCCACAGGAGAGCGCTTTTCTATCACAAAACCAGTACTGGACACAGTGTTGGCTAAGACTAGGCTCTGTCAGCAGAGGCCAACAGGGCAGTAGGATTGCTATATTCTGAACTAGTTTGCTATCATCTGGGGTTGGATATAGCGGCGCTTACTTTGTCAGATGACAAGAGGGACCTCTACACCTGAAAACCTAACTGACTTGTGAACTGGTCAGATACCTTTTGCTTTACATTTGAAGACAGCCTAGAGAAACATTTGCAATCCATCCTCACAGTAACTCTTCCAGCTTCTATATACTCACATGGGACCCAAAAAGCAACAGAAAATTGTGGCATACAAGCAATCACTCATGGCTTCAGAAGGCTCCCAAACAAAGCAATCAAGGACTTTTCCAGATGAAGAAACTTTTATGAAAGCATCAGGAAGTGAATACAAATTGATTATATACAGAGCCTTTCTAGACCTTATACAAAATGCAGCACAACAAAATGAAAAACTAAGCAAGTTGTTGGATCTGATGGAACACCAGTACTCTGAAATCCAACAGATCAAGAAGAAAATCAAAGACATAGAAACTTCCACACAAAGCCAAGAAAACAGAATGGAACAAATGGAAAAAAGAATTTCTGACTTGGAAGACAGAGCTACTAATGCCAGCATCTATGAGCAGAAATCAGAAAAAAGAAACAAGAAAAATGAAGAAACAAGAAGCATGTGGGACTCCATTAAGAGGAACAACCTTCGATTAATTGGAACAGGGTGAGACATCTGAGAACACAGAGTATTGTTGCTGAGCTGCTGAAATAAAACTTCCCAGAAATCATGAAGGAAGAGAATATAGACATCTCAGATGCATATCATATGCCACCCAATATAGATATCAAAAGAAAGACTCTAAGACATATTATAATCAAGCTTAACAAAATGAAACATAAGCAGCAACTCTTAAAGGCAGCAAGACTCAAGGCAAAGCTAACATTCAGAGGGAAACCCTGTAGGCTCTCGTCAGATTTCTCACCAGAAACCATGTTGGCACGGAGACAGTGGCACGACACATTCAAAGTCGTGAAGGGGAAGAACTTCCAACCAAGAATTATATATCTTGCAAAACTGTCTTTCAAATACGAAAATGAAATTAAGACATTCCCAGATAAACAGAAACTCAGAGACTTTGTAAAAACCAAACCCAAACTACAAGAAATACTGAAAGAAGTTCTTAGCTTTGGCTTAGAAGAACGAAACCACTAACTTTATATTCTAGATCGACACAGTACTCAATACTCTACTCATTTAGGGAAGGCTCCAAAGTAAATCACAGCTTTGATATGGAAAGAAGCAATCCAGTAATCATCATGAAAACTATGGTGTCATCATAATAAAAAGAGGGATGTACCACAGTCGTTATAGTCCTTCCACATGGAAAGGAAGATGACAAGACTGGTAGTAATTAAAATTGGGTTTACAAATAGTTTATTAAGGGGGATCATAGGGGCAGCGGAAAAGCACAGCAAAGATGTATCATACCATTTCAAGAAATCTAACACACGAGTCTCAACAACTATAAAACCAGCTCTGAAAAAGGTGAAAAATCAGCTCACAAAAAAAGGTGTCCCAGAACAGACTAATAAGAACAACAGAGAAAACATCAACATAAAAATAAACATATCACAATGGCAGCCGTGAACACATACCTATCAATAATTACATTGAATGTGAATGGACTGAATGCTCCAGTAAAGAGACACCGAGTGTCATCGTGGATCAAAAGACACGACCCATCCATATGTTGTCTACAAGAAACTCACTTGACACTGAA
This sequence comes from Heterohyrax brucei, assembly GCA_028571685.1. NCBI lineage: Eukaryota > Metazoa > Chordata > Mammalia > Hyracoidea > Procaviidae > Heterohyrax > Heterohyrax brucei. The sequence continues at coordinate 170,790,467 of CM053142.1, read as the reverse complement.
AGATAGGAACAAACTGAAAATTAAAGCATGGAAGAATATATATCAAGCTAACAATGAACAAAGAAGAGCAGGGGTGGCAATTCTAATCTCAGACAAAATCAATTTTAATGTCAAATCCACCATCATGGACAAAGATGGACACTATTTATTGCGGAAAGGTTCAGTACACAAGCAAGACTTAACTATATTAAATATTTATGTACCTAATGTCAGAGCACCTAAATATGTCGAAGAAACACTGACTATGCTCAAAAGAGAGTTAGATGACTCCACAATAACAGTGGGAGACTGTAACACCTCACTCTCATTACTAGACAGATCATCTAGAAAAAAGGTCAGTAAAGATACAGAAGACCTCACTGACACAATTAACCAACTAAACCTCACTGATATATACAGAACTTTCCACCCATCGGCAGACAATTATACCTTCTTCTCCAGTGCACATGGAACATTCTCCAGAATTGACCACATGATAGGCCATAATGCAATGCTCAACAAAAAATCCATACCATTGAATTACTGCAAAGCATCTTCTCAGATCATAAAGCCATCAAAGTTGAAATCAATAGCAGAAAAAACATAGATAGAAAGTGGAACTCTTAGAAACTGAACAACACCTTGCTCAAAAAAACATGGGTTATACAGGAAATCAAGGATGAATTAAAGAAATTCATGGATTCCAAGGAAAACGAAAACACTTCCTACCAGAACCTATGGGATACAGCCAAAGCAATGCTCAGAGGTCTCTGTATCTTCATAAATGCACACATCTGGAAGGAAGAAAGACACCAAATCAAGGAACTAACTCTACAGCTTGAACAAGTAGAAAGAGAACAACAGAGGAACCCCTCAAGCACCAGAAGAAATGAGATCATAAATATTGGAGCAGAGCTGAATGCATTAGAGAATAGAAAAAAAATTGAAAAGACCAAAAGCTGGTTTTTTCAAAAGATCAACAAAATTGATAAGCCACTGGCTAAATTTACTAAAGAAAAGCAGGAAAGGAAACAAATAACCCAAATTAGAAATGAGAGGGGAGTTGTCACCACAGATGCAACAGAAATAAAAAATATCATAACAGAATACTATGAAAGACTGTACTCTAACAAATTTGAAAACCTAGGGGAAATGGACCAATTCCTTGATTCATACCACCTACCCAAATTATCGCAGTGTGAAGGAGAACAACTTAATAAACCCATCACAAAGGAAGAGATTGAAAAGGTCATCAAAACACTGCCAACCAAAAAAAGTCCGGGCCCAGACGGCTTCACGGCAGAATTCTACCAAGCACTTAGAGAAGAGTTATCCCCAATATTACTGAGACTATTTCACAGTATAGAAAGGGATGGAGTACTCCCAAACTCATTCTATGAAGCCAGCATAACCCTGATACCTAAGCAAGGGAAAGGTCCAACAAAGACAGAGAACTACAGACCGATATCACTCGTGAACCTAGATGCAAAAACCTTCAACAAAATTCTTGCCAACAGAATACAACAACATATCAAGAAAATAATTCAGCATGACCAAGTGGGATTCATACCAGGGATGCAAGGCTGGTTCACCATCAGGAAAACAATTAATGTGATTAACCACATAAATAACACAAAAGACAAAGATCACCTGATTTATGTCCATTGATGCCGAAAAGGTATTTGATAAAGTCCAACACCCATTCATGCTAAAAACTCTTAGCAAAATGGCCATAGACAGCAAATTCCTCAACACAATAAGGGCCATTTATACAAAGCCAACTGCCCACATCATCCTGAATGGAGAGAGACTGAAAGACTTTCCCTTGAGATCAGGAACTAGACAAGGATGCCCACTGTCACCTCTCCCATTCAACATTGTGCTAGAAATTCTAGCCAGAGCAATTAGACAAGACGAAAAAATAAAGGGCATCTGCATCAGCAAAGAGGAAGTTAAAATCTCCCTGTTTGCAGATGATATGATTGTATATGCAGAGAACCCCAAGGAATCTATAAGTAAGCTACTCAAACTGATAGAGGAGTTCAGCAAAGTCTCAGGATACAAGATAAACATAAGTAAATCAGTAAGATTCATTTATACCAACAATGAGAGTGTTAAGGAGGAAATTATCAAATCAATATAACTTACAATAGCCCCTAAGAAGATAAAGTACCTAGGAATTAATCTAACCAGAGAAACAACAGACCTTTACAAAGAGAACTACAAGCCCTTACTACAAGAAACTAAGAGAGACTTAGACAAATGGAAAAATCTACCCTGCTCATGGATAGGAAGACTTAACATTCTGAAAATGTCTATTTTACCCAAAGCAATTTATTTATATAATGCAATCCCAATACAAGTTCCAGCATCATTTTTTAATGAGATGGAGAAACAAATCACCAATTTTGTTTGGAAAGGGTAGAAGCCCTGGATAACTAAGGTACTACTAAAGAAGAAGAACACACTGGGAGGCCTCTCATTACCCGACCTTAGAACATACTACACTGCCACAGTGATCAAAACAGCCTGGTACTGGTACAAGAACAGACAGATGGATCAATGGAACAGAATTGAGACCCCAGAGATGACACCATCTGCCTATGAACAGTTCATATTTGACAAAGGCCCTAAGACATTAAACTGGGGTGAAAACAGTATCTTCAACAAATGGTGCTGGCAAAATTGATTAGCCATTTGCAATAAACTGAATCAAGATCCATATCTTATACCTTATACAAAAACCAACTCCAACTGGATGAAAGACCTAAATATCAAACCTAAAACGATAAAGCTCATCCAAGAAAAGGTAGGAACAACAATGGAAGTTTTAATACACAATGAGGATAGACTCCAAAATCTGTCAAAGAAACCTCAATCAACAGAAGAGAAAACTCGACGGCACTTGGCTGGCCTGGCATTAAGAATCAAACACTTTTGCTCATCCAAAGACTTTATTAATAGAATTAAAAGAACACCCACAGAATGGGAAAAAGTATTTGGCAACTCTATGTCAGACCGATGCCTGATCTCCATAATCTATAAGATACTACAAAATGTCAATAAGAAGAAGATAAACCATCCAATTAAGCGATGGGCAATGGAGATGGACAGACACTTCACTAAAGAGGGGATCCAGGTAGCCAAAAAACACATGCGGATGTGTTCACGATCTTTAGTTATTAAAGAAATTCAAATCAAGACAACAATGAGATACCATCTCACCCCAACAAGATTGGCCATGATCCAGAAAACACAAAACAACAAATGCTGGAGAGGCTGTGGAGAAAGTGGAACCCTCCTACACTGTTGGTGGGGTTGCAAAATGGTCCAGCCTCTTTGGAAAGCAATCTGGCGCTTCCTTAAAAAAATCGGTATCAATATACCATTTGACCCAGTAATTCCACTACGTGGAATATATCCTGCAGAATCAAGGCCTTTCACACCAACGGACACATGCACCAGAATGTTTATCTCAGCACAGTCCATGATAGCAAAAAGATGGAATCAACCCAGATGCCCAACAATAGAAGAATGGATAGGTAAACTATGGTACATATACTCAATGGAGCACTACACAATGATAAAGAATAACGATGATTCCAGGAAACATCTCCTAGCCCGGTTTCAACTGGAAGACATTATGTTGAGTGAAAGTAGTCAGCGACAAAGGGACAAATACTGTATGAGACCTCTACGATAAGATCTCAAAAACAGACTTGTGTATAGAAGAAAAGACTCTTTAACAGCTGCAAGGGAGGGGAGGGAGGGAGGGTGAGGGGGGGAGGGTTTAGTTTAGATAGTTACTAGAAATCTAGTTGGGAGAAAGCGGTGACAGCACACATTAGAAACAAGAACAAGATTAAGTGGACTTCAGCATAACTTGAGTACTCCTTCCATCTTAACTGAATACTGCAAGGATAGAGTAGCTGGGGTGGGGGCGGTGTACCATGCTCTTAGGCGAATTCCAGGCCAATTGGCACAACTAGCATTTTGCTAAGAGAGCTCTCTGCATCCCACATCAGTGAGTGGCTTCTGGGGTCTTAAAAGCTGCCAAGCTGCCATCCGAGGACACAGCAAAGGGTCCCAACTCAGCAGGAATGGATGCTCACCGAGGACCAAAATGACATGCGGTAAAGAGAACCTAGAAGACAGAGAGACCCACAAGAGTGGGTTCCTACATCAACGTGGGACCGGAAGAACCGATGGCGCCCGGCCACCACCAGTGATAGCCACGATGGAGCCCACAGAGAGGAGTCTCACTGGCAACACAAGAATAAAAAGGGGTGCACCATGAGATCTCCACTAAAAGACCTCAATTGATGGCCCAGCGGTTTGGGGGTTCCTCTGAGAGCATGGCCCCCTTCCCTGATGCTGCCCTTTCCCATAAATTATAACAAAGGTCCACTCTTTGGACAGGAATGGATTGGACTTGGCAATGCAGCGTGGCCATATATTGGAAGCACTTTATGGTTCTATACATCTATAGGATATCATCTTGCTGACCTCTGGCTGGAAGAAGGGGAGTGGACGGAGAGGAGGGGAAAGGAGGCTGTTGGGAGGATGAGACATGTATGGAGCAGAGAGGAATAGTGTGTTGTCACCGGACAGGGAGAGCAGTGGAAGCTGCATATAGGTGGGCATGTAAATTTATACGTGCATGTACATTTTCACTCAGTTATGTTAAATAAAAATTTTAAAAAAGGAAGAAAAAAAAAGAACAAGGCCAAGGAATGACTGTAAAACAGACCATCAGTTGCTCATATGCAAGATTAAGCCGAAACTGAAGCAAATTAAAACAAATCCAAAAGAGTCAGAGTATGACCCTGAATATATCTCACCTAAATTTAGAGACCACCTTAAGAACATATTTGATGCACTGCACAAGGATACCCAGACAAACTGTGTCATGATATTAAGGGTATCATACATAATGAAAATAAAAAAGTCATTAAAAAGAAAGAAAATACCACAACAGCTGTAACAAGAGACTCTGAAACTTGCTCATGAACACAGAGGAGCTAAAGCAAAGGGAAGAAATGATGAAGTAAAAGGGTTGAACACAAGATTTCAAAGCGTGGCTTGAGGGAAAAAAAGTGTTTTTATGATATGCACGAAGACCTGAAGATACAAAACTGAAAGGAAAGAATATGTTTGGCATTTCTCAAGCTGAAAGAACTTAAAGGAAAAAATTCAAGCTTTTAGTTTCAATAGTCAAGGATCTGTAGGGAAAATACTAAACATTACACACAGCATCAAAAAAAAAAAAGATAGAATAAACATAGTTACTTTACCAACAAAATTGGACAACATTCAACCATTACAGGAGATAACATACAACCAGGAAGAGGCACTGGAAAAAGTAGTCTGAACTACACTGAAGGCATTGGCAAAAAACAAGGTGCCAGAAATTCACAGAATACTAACTCAGATATTTCAACAAATGAACACAACACTAGAAATGCTGAAACTGAAAGGAAAGAACATAGTTGGCATTTCTCAAGCCAAAAGAACTGAAAGGAAAAAAAAATTGAGTTTTGAGTTGTAATAGTGAAGGATCTATGAGGAAAATACTAAACATTTGTCTATGTCAAGAAATTTGGAAGACAGCTACCTGCCCAACCAACTGGAAGAGATCCATATTTATCACTGATCCAAAGAAAGGTGATTCAACTGAGTGCAGAAATTATCAAACAACATCGCTAATGTCTCACACAAGTAAAATTTTGCTGAAGATCATTCAAAGCAGTTCCAGCAGTATATTGATAGCGAACAGCCAGAAATTCAAGCTGGATTCAGAAGAGGACATGGAACAAGGGATACTATTGCTGATGTCAGATGGATCCCAGCCGAAAGCAGAGAATATGAGAAAGATGCTTACCTGTGTTTTATTGATTATACAAAGGCGCTCAACTGTGTGGATCATAATAAATTATGGATAACATTGTGAAGAATGGGAATTTCACCATACCTATTCAATCAGTATGCCAAACAAATAATCCAAGAAGCTGGACTATATAAAGAAGTTGTGTGGCATCAGGATCAGAGGAAGACTCATTAATAACACATATTATGTAAACAACACAATCTTGCTTGCTGAAAGTGAAGAGGACTTGAAGCACTTACTGAGGAAGACCACAGCCATCCACCTCAACATAAAGAAAAGAAAAATTCTCACAAATGGACCAATAAACAATATCATGGTAAATGGAGAAAATATTGATGTCATCAAGGATTTTATTTTAATTGGCTCCACAATCAATACCAATGGAAGCAGCAGTCAAGAAATTAAAAGATGCATTGCACTGGGCAAACCTGCTGAAAAAAAACTTTTTAAAGTGATGAAAAATAAACATGCCACCTTTGAAGACTAAGGTATGCCTAACCCAAGCTATGATGTTTTCAGTGACCTTATATGCATCCATGCAAAAGCTAGAAGATCATTAAGAAAGACTGAAGACAAACCAATGCCTTTGAATTGAGGTGTTGGCAAAGAATGTTGAATATATCATGGGCTACCAAAAGAACGAACAAATCTGTTTTGGAAAAAGTACAACCAGAATGCTCCTTAGAAGCAAGAATGGTAAGATGACATCTCAGGAGGGATGGTAAAACAGAGCACCAATGGCAAACAAGAACACTTTCAACACTGGCTGCAACAATGGGCTCAAGCGTAATGACTGTGAGGATGGTGTAAGAGCAGGCAGTATTTTGTCTTTTATATGCCAGGTTGTTATAAACTGGAATTCGACTTGACGGCATCTAACAATTGCTTTATAGTCTCCAGTGTTTCTGAGGATAAGTCAACACTTACTCTTTCCTGCTGGGGATCCTTTGCATGTGACAGCTTGCTTCTTCTCTCTCATTGCTTTCAGAATTCTTCCATTATCTTCTCTTTTTGAGAGTCTAAGTATGATGTTGGCTGGCTAAGTACGATGTGTCTTGGTATAGATGTCTCTGAGGGTCTCTGGGGGTCTCTGAGCTTCTGGGATTTGTAGATTCATGTCTTTTGTCTGACTGGGAAATTTTTCTTTCATTATTTCTTTAAATATTCTTTCTGCACTTGTGTTTCTCTCATCTTCTTCTGGAATTCCCATAATATGTACATTAGGTCTCTTATTTTTGTCTAAATCCATTAACCTCTGCTCAGCCTTCTTGAGACTCCACTCTTCTTGATCTTCATGATCTATAATGATAACTATCTTATCCTCTCATTTGCTGATTCTTTGCTCTGCATGATTGAATCTGTGGGTAAATCCATCGTGTTTCTCATTTTATTGTCCATTCAGTTTCAACTTCTATTTTTTAGATCTTCATTTTGTTCGTATATTGTTTTCTTTATTTCTTTCAGCTCTTTATGTTTTCCCTTAGTTCTTTATGTTTAATATTGTTGTAATATAGACTTCAATTTTTCCCCCATTATTTGGTCATTCCTAGGTGTGTTTTCACTCTTTGTCATATCCATTTCAACAAGCCATGATTTCTCTGTTCTTTGTATGCCTCATGATTTTTTATTGGGGCACTGAAACTTTTGAGATCATTAACTATCCCAGTTTTCTCCAGTACTTGATGTTTTTACCCATAACTACTTTTTGCAAAACAACTCGTCAGCAGAGCTTTAGGCCTTTCTTACTCTTCCCTCTCCCTCTCTGTGACATCTCCTTCTCCATTCCTGCTTTAACTAGAATTCAAAAGTTCCAGATTTGATTTTCAACTTTCAGGCTCTTCCAAACACACCAGAGGACACACTCTGATCAGTCTGACTATCAGCAGGCTTAGCTACTCAAGTGAGATATCGTGTACTATTCAATCTGTCCACTAGGAAGCACAGTTCCCACTCTCTATTAGTCCTTCCCTTTCTGTTTCAGCAACCACATTTTTGGTCAGAAAATCCATGTCCACCAAGCTCCTCTCAGGGATGGGTGTTGCCCTCTGGTTTTGTGCTGTGTGTAGGATGCTTATATCTGAATTGGCATTCGGAAGTACAGACAGACTTTCCTCCATTTCTGGAGTAGGAGCTGGCACTCCCCAGAAGAACCTCCTAGAGATCTGTGTTGTTGGTTTCAGAACCCCAGTGGTCCTGTGGTGGTTGGAGGACCATTCGCTCATCTCCTGACTCTACTGTATGGAAACTTCTGTAGGTGTTCATATCAGTCCAATCACCAACAGTTACCAATTTTGGAGGAGTTATCATACTCTAAATGAACCCCCAAGGAGATCTGCCTTGTTGCTGTCAGAAATGTTGGCTATGGCTATAGCCTCTACTAAAGATGCCTTCTTCCTAGCACACAGCAGCCTCAGTCAGCAGCCCTCAGAACAAACCGAAAGTGAGGAAAAGTTAACCCTACTCAGTCCCAGGGGAGGTCTTTCCTGTTGGCTCCAGAGGTCTGAGCTATGGAGCACACACACTGGGAGACAGGTAGGGTGTTGACTGACAGCAGACTGCATTCCATGGATCTTCTCTCTCAATTCATAGTAGGATTTTCCTAGCTCTCCCACCATCCTGGCCCTTCTCCCTGGCCATGTGGGCTGCTACGAACTGCAGAAGTGGCTCCAGAGAAAGAGCCTGTTAACCACCACAGCCCTTGCCTGTACAAAGAGACAGGACCCCAGTCTTCTGCTCTAAAATCAAGAAGGCATACTGCCCTGGGCATCTGTTTGGAGTGTGCCAGCACCTCTTCAACCCAGACACTGTTGGTTGCAAGCTCCATTCAGAGTCTCCAAATGTCAAGCACAGTGTTCTTGTTGTATTCTTTGTTGTGTTAATGGGGGATAGTCAAATGATGTCTTGTTTACACCCCCGTCTTCCCAGAATCCTCCCCTATTTACAAATTTAGGAATAATATGAATATCTCATATTGTAAGACTCTTTAGCCACCACGAGAAACCACTGTGAACACTGTATAAATGCATGAGTATCTCCAGAACTACCAATTGAAACATGGAAAGAACATGTAGCTGTTTCAGTCATCCAGTGATGCTGTAACAGAAATACCTCACAGTCTAGTAGGCTAGAAGTCAAATTGAGGCTGTCAGCTCTGAAGGAAGGTCCTTGATATCAGTCTTGCTTAGACTAGAAGCTTCTCCATCCAGGAAGCCCAGGCCCAAAGGACATGCTCTGTCCCTGGTACTGCTTTACTAGTGGTGTGAGGTACTACCTGCTTGCTTCCCTTTCCTTTTATCTGTCATAAGATAAAAGGTGGTACAAGCCACAGTCTAGGGAAACTCCCTTTATAGTGGATCAGGGATGTGACCTTAGTAAGGGTGTTAGGACACCACCCTAATCCTCTTTAAAAAAATGGAGGACAACCACACAACACTGGAAATCTTGGCCTAACCAAAGTTGACACATATTTGGGGGGAGGGGAGCAGAGGAGGGACATAATTCAATCCACTACAGTAGCACTGGCTTGGAAGCCTATCTTAGGGTGGCGATGAAGTTTAGAAGAGGCTAAAAGAATGTCCGCTTGCTAATATTTGGTAAAACTGTTGCTTGTGATAACTTGACAGGTAGTTGTTAGGTATTGCCAAGTCAATTTCAACTTGTAGTGACCCCCTATGGCAGTGTAGACAGAACTATTACATAGTGCTTGTTTGCCTGTAATCTTTGTGGAATCCTATTGCCAGGTGTGTCTCCCATGGAGTTGCTGGGTAGGTTCAACCTGTCAACTTTTCAGTTAGCACTCAGCCACTTAATCTGTGCCACTTGGAAAGTAACTCATATACTAAGCAGATGTGTACCCCTTGGACAAGAGGTTGGAAAACAAAAGGTGAGTAGCTGTCTTAGTTGCTGTTAACTGTGTTTGGTAAGATATTACCATAAAGAGGTGAGCTCAGAAAAGAAATGACCAAGGGGCAGGCAAGACTAAATCCCAAGAATCTGGGAAATCATAGAGGTAAAGGATGCAAATGCTTCTCAGTCATGAGTCTTAAAACATACTGCTGAGTAACCAATGCTGATTAAAATGACTCCTTGATGCAAAGATCACACCAAAGGTATGAGTCTCACACTCATTGCTCAATTTGTTCAATAAGTTAAAAGCAGTCCAGAGTAAGACTATGACAACTAGTAAATCCTTCAAGCTAGGCAAAATGGCTTAAGAAAAAGAGATTTAGGGCAAAGTTCTCCATCATTTGAGAAACAGAGGAATGACTCAAAGGATGTGCTGCTCTCCTGGCACCCCTAAGCCAAACTCAAAGGCCAGGTAGCGAAGTCTTCAAAAAATGTGTAATTGAGTAAATGACAGCAACAAGAAGGAGAAGGTTTGGTTTCACGTATTTATACAACGTAAGCCTCAAAGGAGGTACTTTTATCCAAAAAAGAAGAGATGATTACAAAATAAGCTGTGTTCACTGCTGCATTCTCAATGCCTAACTTGGAGTACCTAGACTAGTAGCTGCTCAACAAACATTTACTCACCACAAGAAGAAATGATGAAAGGGAAGCCAGATACTGGCCTTTTCTCTGTTTGTCACTCCTAGTCCTATGATCCCAAGACAGAGAGAATGAGAAGGCTACTTGAGTAGAAATCTCAAAGGGAATTGGACTTCACTGTTAATAAGAAGGTGGCGGAAGCTTATGCAGACTTATACTAGAAGTCTATATAAGACCATCTGAGTCCTTGAGCACTGCAAATCGTCCATGTGCTTCGTTGCTAACCACAGGTGTTCAAATCCACCCAGAAGCACCTCAAAAGAAAGACTTCTGATGACCTACTTCTGAAAAATCAGCTACTGAAAACCTTATGGAGCAGTTTTACTCAGACACACATGTGGTTGCCAAGAGTCAGATTCAACTAGATGGCAATTGGCTACTATTGTATAAGACCGCCACTATCTTTCTGTTGGTTCGTTGTACTGTGGTGGCTTCCATGCTGCTGTGATTCTGGAAGCTATGCCACCAGTATTTCAAATACCAGCAGGTACATCCACAGTGGACAGGTTTCAGGGGAGCTTCCAGACTAAGACTAGGAAAAAAAGACTGGCAAGCTACAACCAAAAATGAGCTAAGGAAAACCTTATGGATCACAGGAGAATACTATCTGATATAATACTGGCAGACGAGCCCCTTAGGTTAGAAGGCATAAAATGCCTTCAAACAATATGTCTGTGGCCTTCAAAAAGGCCTTCAAAAAAACAATAAGCTCAAACAGACCGATGATCATGAAGATGGCATAGAACTGAACTTCATTTCATTCTGTGGTACAAAGGGTTACCATAAATTGGAGGCAACTCAACAGAAACAACAACAAAAGATCACACAGAACCTCTTCGGCCCCAGCCACTTATAGGTGGCCCTTCTCTTAACTTTTTAGTTACTAGTAGTTTAATGCTATACTAGCCAATTTTTATGCCTCTGAACCTTGCAGGTATTGTTATGCCAGTTATAAGGCATTTAGCATCAAGATGCCTCTTTTCAAATGTGTGAAGTTCAGCACACTGCAGCTGGATTCCCACTGTTGTGTAGGCAGAAGAGTCTATTAGGTGATGCTTCCTAGATGCGTTAGCTTTATAAACTTTTGCCTTTTTTTCTTCTTTTTTTCTATGAGCTAATGCTTAAAATCATAATATTGGTTTCCCTGTGTGACTATTAGGGAGTAGGTCTGCTTTGGTTTTTCTGTATCATATATGGAAAGTCAAAGGTGCCCTGCACGATCTAAAAAAAAGAAACAAAAAACCTACTGCCGTCAAGTTGATTATGACTCTTAGTGACCCTATGAGACAGACTAGAACCACTCCAAGACTCTCCAAGGAGTACCTGGTAGATTTGAACTGCCAACCTTTTGGTTAGCAGCCATAGCATTTAACCACTACACCACCAGGGTTTCCAACCTAATGGAAAGGCACCTGCAATAAGTTCTGTATTTAGTTCTTATTGCTATATTGTTATAGTGGGGCCAGAGTGCCACTTGACTATTGGTGGCTTGTATTACCAGATCATATTTCTCAAAAACCATACTGATAAAAACTTAAATATACTCAATTAGTAAGCATACATTCTGATACCAAAAACAAATGCCATCAACAAAAATGTCTTTTTAATTAGGTAACAAAATTAATTTATCATTCCTCTCTAACTTACTTCTCCCAGAGTTAGTCCAAATCTCTCTGCTGAAGGCTACAATCTTCTGTGATCCCAAGTCTTATTTTTTTTTAGCAGATGATGCTAATTCCCTTTCTTTAGTAAGAAGACTGAAACCATTGTAAACATGCATTTCAAAAGAATCTGGTCTTCTCAGCCCATAATTTGTGAAGAGGATTGGGACTGTCTAATACACATATAGAAACCCTGGTGGTGGTATGGTTAAGACCTACATCTGCTAACCAAAAGCTGGCAGTGCAGATCTATCAGATACTCCTTGGAAACTCTATGGTACACTTCTACTCTGTCCTATAGGGTCACTATGAGTTGGAATTGATGCAGTAGGTTTGTTTCCTGTTTTTGATTTTTTAGGACACATACCCCAGATGAAAACATGGCCTCATCTTTAACGTAGCATTTCTAGGCTCATGTTATCCCGCAAAGAAGGCTTTCTTTTCACTGTATTCATGTAAAGTGTCTGTTATTAGTTGCCCTCTGTCTTGCATATGGCAATCCTCTGCTCTTTTGACCAAGAATTCTTTCTCAAGATCCGAATGTAAATATTGCCAGATGTATAAAATTTCCAATATTTTTGTGTCTGGCTGCTAGATTAAAAGCATCAATTAAAAGCATCCTATGTGAACTGCCATTATATATTGCACAGGAAAGGGAACAAGGGAATCATAATTAAGTTAAAATCATCCTCAAACTCATTCAAAGCTGGAACTCCACCTCAGTGCTCTTGACCTTTCACTTATTGTTTGCAAACACCCTTGTCCATATTCCCTTTCCTGGCAGGTCCACTTACTATGAGACTTCTAATTACATCTTAGCTTTTCTAAAGCCTTGAGAGGGCTTAAAAAATAATGTTTTCTATAATGACTCGGTGCTCCCTATCACACTTTAACCTGATGTCACCAGATGGCCTCTATTCCATGGACAGCTAGGTGAACGTGATTTAAGTCGCAATTCTAGATTGAAGCCTTCTCCAAGATACTGAAAATTTCCAGGACTTAACAGTCTTATGGGAAACCCTGGTTGCATAGTGGTTAAGTGCTATGGCAACTAACCAAAAAGGTTGGCAGATGGAATCTTCCAGGTGCTCCTTGGAAACTCTATGGGGAATTTTTACTCTGTCCTACAGGGTCACTATAAGTCAGAATCAACTCAGTGGCAATGCATTTTTTTTTGTTTTGATGTTCTCATGATCTCTTCTGCTTAGCTCTACATTACGTTAACCCAAAAGTGAAACTCAGTCTTTTCATAGTTTCCATTTATACATAATACAAATTTTACAGGATATATGAGAATCATAGGGAAAGATCACAGCCTACCCCACAAAACAAACACCTTAAAACTCCCTAGCAGTTACGTCTGTTCTCCAGAGTTCTTTCTGACCTCCTCATCACTGGTAATTCCTCTATTGGCCTTTAGCCTACACAGCACCCAACTTAATTGTCTTTCCATGAACGCTTCTCTAGTCCTACCCTTGTCCATCTCCAGAAGACCCAGATAAATGCCATTTCTTCCTGTTTTAGTCACCTGGTACTGCCGTAACAGAAATATCATGAAGTGGATGGCTCTAGCAAAGAAAAGTTTATTCTTACACAGTCCAGAATTTTACAAGTCTGAATTCAGGATGCCCACTCTATGAGAAGGGCTTACCCTCTGCCAGCTCTGGAGGAAAGTTCTTGGTAGCATTAGCCTTTGATCAGGGAGCATCTTGACACAGGAACCTCAGGTCTGAAGGACACCCTCTTCTCTCTATGCTGCTTTCTTGATGGTGTGAAGTTCCCAACTCTGTGCTTGCTTTCCTTTCCTTTTATCCCTTTCAAGATAAAAAGTGGTGCAAGCCATACTCCAGAGAAACTCCCTGTATAATGGAGCAAGGAGGTAACATTAGGAAGCGATTTATAGTTGCACCCAAATGCTCTCTAACATAATCTATTTTGTTAACCACAGGTAGAGAGATTAGGATTTACAGCATCAGAAAATCACAAAAGTGAGGGCAGTAGCAAAATACTGGGAATCATGGCCCAGCCAATTCAATCTACGACACTGCCATAGACGAATTCTGATGAGAATTTGACATCAGTAAATTAGAAGCCATGTTCATTTCTAGAGATAACATAGTAGTTAATTCTCATCTTGCCTTCCTTTGTTTTTTGAATGAGGAAACTGAGGCTCAGAGCTTCCTTAACTTTAGTTCTTAGGACAAGGTTTACACACACTGCCTACATTGGAATCAGAGTTTTTTACCATGGTTATTGCTGATTTGGTGGCTGCACTTTTGATATATTAAACAAAATTGACTGAGGAAACTTCTTGAAAAATACTTAGACACACAAAATCACTGCCTTGGGCTTATACCTGAAGGTGCAGGGGGAAAAAAATAGCACAACAAGTTGTTACAAAATTTAACTTAAATCCAAGATATAAGCATGACATCTCATATTTATGCAATGTCTGAAAAGTCTCTGGACAGCTTTGACACAGGATAAAGTAAATACTAGTGTCATTTTGGTGAACACCAGAGTAGGAGTCAAGGCTAATTGTATGACCTTGAGCAAGTTACTTAACATCTCTGGCCCGGAAACTCCTCAGGGAAAATACTACTTTCCCTACTTAACTCCAAGGACTATCTGAAGGATAAAATGAGATCATGTATGTGAAAACACTTGAGGGAGGAGGGGAAAATAAATAGCTCTCTACAACTGCTACGTATTATTTCAAAGTCTTGTTTGAGCCTGGAAAATATCAATCTTCTGCATGTTACTAGTGTGCTAGTAAGGCAGCCTGTGGAGTTTTTCAAGAAGCCTGTGAGCTCCAAGTCAGGCAGCTCATTGCTCAGGCGGAGTAGCCAGAGAGGGGAATTCTTGATGCAGAGCAGCATCTGTTTGTGATTAAGGTTTCAGAGGCATGTGCCTGAACTGAAGGCAATGTTACAGAACTGGTCATAGCAACAGTCCCAATTGTAAAACAAATTCCTTCCTTAAAGTAGATATGAAAGGCAAACATGAAAGGATTATTCTATGATTACATGAAATAAAACGATGCTTGTTTAACATCCCCCACAATGCATGTGAATATGTGCATACACACACAGACACATACACACAAGGAAACAACAGGCAGAGGCTTGGGGTCAAGAAGGAGCTCCCCAGCAACAACTACCACCAAACTCAGCGAGGCTCATTTGCACCCTGCTAATTGCAAAATATATTTGCACACTGGGTCTCTTCAGCACATATTCTTCCTTCAAAACTCATTTGGTCAAATTTAGATCCTTGGCAGCCCACAAAAAATAAAAATAAAAAAAGATTTAAAAAAACTTTTTTCTCCCTCAAAACTTACTATGAATTCAGGGTTGCCGAGCCTCTGTGTCAGAAATCTGACTATGGTTAAAGTAAACATGTTTGTTACAACTCAGAAGACATGCTGGACCTTGAATGAAGACCAGAGATCTGGGCCAGGTGTGGAGAATAGTGATCCTAGGGCCTCTAGTTGGTCCAGATGAGTGAGTACTGGCAGTGGTTGAGACTTGGAAGGGGGATGAGGGAGTGGAAAGAGATCTGTAAGTTTTCACTATGGTTATTTTGTGAAAGAGTGCATTTTCTGTACCTAAAAACAAAAACTAAAAAAAAGAAGGAAGTAACTCAAGTTGATGTTAGAATGAAAACCTAAAGTAGGGTCTGTTTAAAATTTAAAGAAAAACACCAGAATAGAAATTTAAGTCAGAATTTATCAATCAAACTCTAAAGATCAGTTTTGACTACATGTGTAGTAAACAGGAGGCCCCAAACCAAGGGGGAGTCCTAGTTTTTATGGAAAACACTCAGAGCAGACTCAGGAAAGCAGCACGTCCAATGGGATGGCTGGTTTCAGTTCCATTTTTCTAGAAGCTCTTGAAAAGAAAGCAAGAAGAACTCTACCCCAAAGGGTATGACCAGCAAGAGAAAAGAGGCAAAAGCCGGTAGCATGAAGGACCTAAGGACAATCTTAGTACAAAAAAAAAAAAAAAAAAATGCACCAGTAAAGCAGAGCAGTGGGTCTTGGAGGGACTGAGGCCAAGAATGGAACAAAGCAACTGGTCTGTTGTTAAACCAAAAAATAAAATACATAAATAAATTAAAAAACACTGCTGTTGACTCAATTTGAACTCATAGCATCCCTATAGGAAAGAGGAGAACTGCTCCATAGAGTTTCCAAGGAGATCCTGGCAGATTGGAACTGTCAACTGTTTGGTTAGCAGACATAGCACTTAACCACTATGACACCAAGGTTATTAGCTACCATCAAATCATCCCTGACTCATGGTGACCCCATAAGAAACAGAAAGAAAGAGCCCTGTCCATCCTCATTTGCATTTGCAAATCAGATTGTTGTGATCCATAAGGTTTTCAGTGGCTGATTTTTGGAAGCAGATCACCAGGCCTTTCTTCCTAGTTTCCCTTAGTCTGGTAGCTCCACCAAATCCTGATCAGCATCACAGCAACCCGCACACCTCCACTGACAGACAGGTGGTGGACACCCAAGAGGTGCATCAGCTAGAACTGAATCCAGGTAATCACATGGTCTAACAGTTGTTAAACCAAAATATAAAAAATAAAAAACCCACTGCTCTCAAGTCAATTCTGACTCATAGGAACCCTACAGGACTGAATACAACTGCTCCATAGAGTTTCGTCATTGCTTTCCAGTCAACTCTGACTTATCATAATTGTATAGGACAGAGTCAAACTGCTGTCACCTATATGGGAGCAGACTGCCACATGTTTCTCCCATGGAGTGGCCGGCTGGTTGAAAACACCAACCTTCAGTTAGCAGCTAAGCATGTAACCACTGTGCCACCAGGGCTCCCCAAAATGAACTATAGTCATTTCTATTCAATTAGAAAGTTTTCTTTTTCCATAAGAAAATGAGTGGCTACCTTGTAAGCTTTATCTAGCCATAAATCACTTGAATCCATTTTATAAAAAATAGGTGTTTAAGGCATCCAAGAGACTGAGTAAATAAAACTGTGAGATGCAATGGAAAGGTTACTTGACCAGGAGTGAAAAGATCTGAGTTCCCGCCCTAGTTTTGTCAATTACTGGCTGAGATGTGATTTCAGGTGGAGCACTTAGCCTGTCGGGACATCTTCTGGAAGCCTGCAGTGGGGAGCAGCGGGAAGGAGTGGGAAGAGACAGAAAGATGATCTCCAAAGTTCCTTCCAGCTATAATAGTCTATGATTCCAGTTAGTATATAAAATAATTGAGGCTATATATCAAAACATTACTAGAGGCCACCCCTTGGGAGTGGGATTAAGACAGGGTCAGGGAAACAAAAGAAAACAATTGGAGAACACTGTCAGTGGGGAGATGGGGAACACAAAGGCAGGGTTTATTAATGAAAAATTAAACAAGAGAAGTCTCTGTTAGCAGATAAATTGAGAAACTCTGGAAGACTGTATATCAAAACATTACTAGAAGGCAGATTCTGAGCACAGAGCAGAAAGAAGGAATGGATTTGAGCTAGCCAAAAGTGTGGTTACTTTATTCTTCTTCCTTCCTTGTTGAAACAGTGCATGATATAGCCATTGGAGGACACTCAATTCCATGTAACTCTTCTTGTCCTCTGTGGTCCAACCTTACACACCCAGTTACAATGAGGGGGAACTCCAAGAAGTCTGCTCCACAGCCTTCTCTGTGAATATACCACTTGATTTCCTGGCATGATGTGAAGAAATCTGAGCTTGTCTTTCACTCTACACTCATCATGTTTGTTTGCCTGCAGATTTCAGAGTCATTACCATGGCTTCTTGCTTCATTCTGGCTCTTCTGTCTGTTACCATCAGCTTCAGGGGTTATTAGTCTGTCATTCAAGGTGTATAAAGTTGAAAAAAGGCTATACTTTCAAACTCTGTTGTCAGAAGCTTTCAATAATTAAGGTGACCTTAAAAGGGTCCCAAAACTCATCACTTGTCTATTTCTGGTGAAAGACCTGGTCAGATTCTTGAATGTGTCTTCACATGCCTGATGACCAACTTGGTGAAGTTTTCAATGGAATTATCCTTCTGATCTTTGCGGAACTGTAAATCTTCAATGTTCCAATGAAAAGCATAAAACCCAGATTGATCATAACACTGGCATCACTGGCAAACAGACCAAGTCAAATGTTGAAAAGACTCAAGTAAAACTCGTTGGCATTCCAAAGAAAAAAGCAAGATAAGCACATGGAAAATCAAAAGATTTTTTATTAAACCATGATTGTTGTTGTAGTTAGGTGCTGTTGAGTTGGTTCCAACTCATAGTGACCCTACGTACAACAGAATGAAACACTGCCTGGTCCTGTGGCATGACAATTGTTTTTATACTGAATCCTATTGTTGCAGCCACTATGTCAATCCATCTCCTTGAGGCTCTTCCTCTTTTTCATTAACCTTCTACTTTGCCAAGCATCATGTCCTTCTCCAGGGATTTATTCCTCCTGACGACATGTCCAAAGTATGTAAGACACAGTCTCTCCATCCTTGATTCTAAGGAGCACTCGGCTTGTACTTCTAGGATAGATCTGTTTGTCCTTTTGGCAAAACATGGTATATTCAATATTCTTCTCCAACACCACAATTCAGAGGTGTCAATTCTTGTTTTGTATTTTGTATTCACTGTCCAACTTTCACATGCCTATGATGCAAATGAAAATACCATGGCTTCGGTCAGGTGCACCTAGACTTCAAGGTGACACCTTTACTATTTAACGCTTTAAAGAGACCTTTTGCCGCAGATTTTCCCAATGCAATGCATCTTTTGATTTCTTGATTGCTGTTTCCATGGGCATTGACTGGAAACAAGTAAAATGAAATCCTTGACAATTTCAATATTTATTCTGTTTATCAGGATGCTGCTTACTGGTCCAGTAGTGAGTGTTTTTGGTTTCTTGATGTTCAGGTATAATCCATATTGTAGACTGTGGTCTTTGATTTTCATCAGTAAGTGTTTCAAATCCTCTTCACTTTCAGTGAGCAAGGTTGTGTTATTTGTATCATGCAGATTGTTAATGAGTCTCCCTCCAATTCCAATGCCCCATTCTTCTTCATGTGGTACAGCTTCTCAGATTATTTGCTCGGCATACAGATTGAAAAGGTATGGTGAAAGG
This sequence comes from Heterohyrax brucei, assembly GCA_028571685.1. NCBI lineage: Eukaryota > Metazoa > Chordata > Mammalia > Hyracoidea > Procaviidae > Heterohyrax > Heterohyrax brucei. The sequence goes on along the minus strand of CM053142.1, from coordinate 170,771,268 downwards.
AAACAACCCTGACGCATAACTTTCCTGACTAAATCATGCAACCTCTCCTTGTTCTGTTCTCACAAGACTGCCTCTTGACCCACATACAAATTCCTCCTGAGCACAATTAAGTGTTCTAGAGTTCCCATTCTCTACAAGGGTATCTGTTATTTGTTGTGCTTCACACAGTCGAAAGCCTTTGCACAGCCAGTAAAACACAGGTAAACATCTTTCTGGTCTTCTCCGCTTTCAGCCACAATCCATCTGACATCTGCAATAGTACCCCTGGTTCCATGTCCTCTTCTGAATTTGGCTTGAATTTATGGCAGTTCCCTGTCAATATACCACTGTAGCTGCTTTTGAACGATCTTTAGCAAAATTTTACTTGTGTAAATGTTAATGATACTGGCCAATAATTTCCACATTCTGTTGGATCACCTTTCTTGGGAACAAGCATAATATGGATCTCTTCCAATCGGTTAGCCAGGTAGCTTGGCATAGATGAATAAGTGCATCCACTGCTACAACTGTTTGCTAAAACATCTCAGTTGATATTCCATCAATTCCTGGAGTTTTGTTTTTCACCATTGCCCTGAATGCAAATTCCACTTCTTCAGTACCATCAGTTCCTAAACATATGCTACCTCTTCAAATGGATGAACATCAAACAATTCTTTTTGGTATAATGACTTTATGTATTCCTTCTATTTTGTTTTGATGTTTCCTGCATTGTTCAATATTTTCCCTGTAGAATCCTTCACATTGCAACTCAAGGCTTGAAGTTTTTCTTCAGTTCTTTCAGCTTGAAAAATTAAGAACATATCCCTCCCTTTTGGTTTTCTGTCTCCAGCTCTTTGCACATGTCAGCGTAATACTTTGTCTTCTTGAGCTCCCCTTCGAAATCTTCTGTTCAGTTCTTTTACTTCATCATTTATTCATTTCACTTGGCTACAGGGAGCTATTTCTTCCTTTTCTTTAGCTACTCAGTATTCACAAGCAAGTTTCAGAGTCTCTTTTCACATCTAATTTGGTCTTTTCTTTCTTTCCTGTCTTTTTAATCACCTCTTGCTTTCTTCATATGTGATGTCTTGGATGTCATTCCACAGCTCATCAGATCTTCAGTCATTAGGGTTTAACGCATCAAATCTATTCCTAGGATGGTCTCTAAACTCTGATGGTATATACTCAAAGGTGTACTTTGGCTCTCATGGACTTGTCCTAATTTTCCTCACTTTCAGCTTGAACTTGCGTATCAGCAATTGATGCTCTGTGCCATAAATAGCACCTGGCCTTGTTTGACTGATGATATTGAGCTTTTCCATTGATTCTTTCCACAGATACAGCTGATTTGATTCCTGTGTATTCCATGTGGTAAAATTCATGTGTAGTGTCACTGTTTATGTTGGTGAAAAAAGGCTGTAGCAAAGACATCATTGGTCTTGCACAATTCTATCATGTAATCTCCAGTATTGTTTCTATCACCAAGGCCATATTTTCCAACTACTAATTTTCCTCTGTTTCCAACTTTACATCTCAATCACCAGTAATTATCAACGCATGCCAACTGCATGTTCAATCTATTTTGAACTGCAGAAGCTGGTAAAAAATCTTCAATATCTTTATCTTTGGCCTTAGAGGTTAGTCTGTAAATTTGAATAATAGTCTATTAACTGGGCTTCCCTGTAGACATATAAATACTAGCCTCTCACTGGCAGCATTGTACTTCAGGATAGATCTTGAAATGTTCTTCTTGACAATGAATACTACACCACACCTCTTTAGGCTGTCATTTTCAGTGTAGTAGATCATATGATTGTCCAATTCAAAATGGCCAATACCAATTCATTTCAGTTCACTAACGCCTAGGCTATCAATGTTTATACATTCCATTTCATTTTTTGAGTTTCCAATTTTCCTAGATTCATACATCATACATTCTACACTCTGTTAATAGATGTTTTCCAGCTGTTTCTTCTCCTTTAGAGTCATGGCACATTAGCAAATGAAGGTGCCAAAAGCTTGACTCCACCCATGTCATTAAGGTTGACTCTACTTTAAGAAGGCAGCTCTCCCAAGTCCACTTTTCAGTACCTTCCAACCTGGGAGGCTCATTTTGTGACACTATATCAGACAATGTTCCACTGCTCTGCATAGGGTTTTCACTGGCAAGTTCTGTTCAAAAGCAGATTGTGTAGTCCTTTCTCCTAGTTTGTCTTGACCTGGAAACTCAGCTGCAACCTGTATACCATGGGTAACCTTGCTAGTGTCTGAATATCAGTGGCAAAGCTTCCTGCATCACAGCAACACGTGAGCCCCCACAGTATGACAAACTGACAGACAAGTGGGGAAAATCACCAGAGAACAGTTATCACATTACAACTGTACCAAGAAGAAATATGCCCAGTGTCAGCTGGAGCCTGCCCTCTAAGATTCTTTAATTAGATGTTTTCTTAGCTTCTTTCTCTTTAATCTCAGTATGAAACTCTAAAATGTATTAGGTTAAAAAGCAACTGATACCTTCGAAACTGAAAGGAAAGATTCAAACTAGTAGGATAAACTGCTAACTGTAAGGGCAGTGGAGCTTTTGCCCATATCTTGAAATGACAAAAGTTAAACAGAATATAATGGAATATAGAACACACCTCTCTAGTTCTTTTATCTAATACATAAGTATTGATCTTAAACCATTCTCCCATCAGAGGTTTCCCCTTAAATTTAGGTTAAGGAATAATAATTAACCTACTAAAAAATGAGTTGGGGTAGGAGCAGGATCATAGCTCTCTTGCTAACTTTTACATAGTCCTTTCCACATTTTCTTACTCATCTAGTGCTGCTATAACACAAATACCACAAGTGGATAGCTTTAAAAAGAGAAATTTTATTTTGTCACAGTCCAGTGTGCTCAAAGTGCAAGTTCAGGGCATCAGCTCCAGACGATGCCTTTCTCTGCTGCTTCTGGAGGAAGGTCCTTGTCAGCAAACTTCCCCTGGACTGGGAGCTTCTGAGGTTCAGGGATTCCAGGTCCTTTCCAAAGGATGTGCCCTGCTGTCAGCACTGCTTTTTCCTTGATGGTATGAAGTCCCCAACTGTCTGCTTGCTGCCCTTTCCTTTATATCCTGAAAGACTGCCTCAAAGCACAGTTCAGCCTTACACATTGAGTCCTCCCCTACCAACACAACTGCCACCCATCCTCCCTCATTAACATAATACAGGCAGGGTTTACAATATGTAGAAATATCACATACTTCCAGGAATCACAGCCTAGTCAAACTGCTGCACAAATTTCTGAGGGGACACAGTTCAATCCATGACATTCCACCCTTTGGTACCCCCCAAATCACAACCTTTCTACACATACAACATATTTATATCATAGCAGAAATTCCTCTTCCCCTGTGAAATCTAGTACACATTATCTGTTTCCAAAATGCAGTGGTAGAACAGGTAGGCACAAGATAGACATTTCCATTACAAATGAGAAAAATTGTAGTGAAAACCATAACAGGCACCAAGCAAATCCACAGAACACATTACATTAGCCCTCATGACTTTGAAAACAGTATTCCATTCTCTGAGACATTTTACAACATGGCCATGCCCTCCAGATGCTAGGTTCTAGCCATACTCTCCAGATTCTGAGTGGAGGCTCCTTATCCTTGGGGCTACAGTTCCACCTTCCAGGTCCACTGGGACAGCAACTCTGCTCCCTGGGCTTTAGACACACCATTTTCCTAGTCCAACTGAGTGGAAGTTCCACCTTTAGAAACACCAGAAGCCATGGCTCTACCCTTAGAAATCCCTGAGGTCATGACCACACCTTTTGACACTGAGGCAGGTCAGATTCTCATGTTCCATGTCTCTTCAGCTTTTGCTCCTGTGGGAGTGAAAAGGGCTCAAGCCTTCTTCTGCCCTGCTGGGGCAAGTGTTCCAAAGCTCTATATCTCCACCAGTATAAGTGTCCGGAGGCACCCCATTCCATCAGAAAGCTTTCTTCATACAGGCACTCAGCTCTCTCACTCTTTGAAGAGGCTCCTGGTTCTGCATTACTAGTTCACTGCTGCTTGTCATCACCCATGCCTTCTTCAGGGTTAATAGTTCTCTTCAGTTATTTCTGAGACTCCCACTCATTCACAGTTTCAGAACTACTTCTACATTTTAGGTATCTGTTAGAGCAGCACCTCATTCTCTTGGTACCAAATCCTGTCTTAGTCATCTAGTGCTTTTATAATAGAAACACTACAAGTTGATGGCTTCAAAAAGATAAATTTTACTTTGTTGCAGTCCTGTAGACTACAAGTCCAAATTCAGGGCCTCAGTCCTTGATGTCAACCTTACCCTATACTGCAAGTTTCTGAGGTACAGGGATCTGAGGTCCTTTCTAAAGGACATACTCTGCTCATGGAACTGCTTCACTCCTGATGGTAAGAAGTCCCCAACTCTCTGCTGACTTCCCCTCCCTTTAGACCCCAGAAGAGTGCCTCAAGGCACAATACAATCTTACACATTGAATCCTGCCCCACCTGCCCCACCAACACAAGTGTTGCCCATCCTGCCTCACTAACATAACAGATGCAGGGTTTATAACATACAGAAACATCTTACAATACCAGGAGTTACAACTTAGCCAAATTGCTACACATATTTTTGGGGGAAAACAATTCAATCCATAACACACACATTAGTTCTACTCGCTATGATCTCTTCTTCCTGTTCCATAATAGAAGTAGCTATTTTTGTCTCCCCTTTCTCGGCCTCACTAACCAAAATAACTTTTGATTCTGTTAATAGCTCATAGGTAATACTGATAATCTCTAAATATTAAGATGTTACCTGATAGTTAAGACTGAAAAAGAAAAAAGGAGTAGAAAACAAGTCAAAAGGGTCACAGAGGTGACTATCATTCCCTTCCTCTCATCCCCTTATGAAATAAAAAAGATCCACCATTTAGGAAGGAGGTTACTGCTTTATTTCCTCTGGAAATGAGTTCTGAGCTTCAATAGAAGAACTCATTCCTGAAGGGTGATTCCCATCTTCTTCCCTACCCACTTAGTATCCCACTTAACAAAAAGACTGTGCTACTCTTGTGAAATCCAATGTCTATAACTTCTATTAAAAGTTGCCTCTAGGTAAATGTACATGCAAACAGTTAACTTAAAGTTGTGTGAATGAGCATATGTCAAGAAATAATTACAGTAAGTTGATTCATAATTTGGAAAAGAGTTTAAATATGATTAATAGAGAAGAATTTCTAATTGCAATGTCTCTGATGGTGGCAGCAATGGTGGTTCAGTGGTAGAATTCTTGCCTTCCTTGTGGAAGACCCAGTTCAATTCTAGCCAGTGCAACTAATACACAGCCATCTCTGGTCTTCAGCACTGGCTGATTTTCAGAAGTAGGTTGCCAGGCCTTTCTTCCTAGTTCATCTTACTTTAGAAGCTCCATTAAAATATACCACTGAGTCCAATCCATTCCTGTCTGAAGAGTTGACCTCTGTAATGATCTATGATCAGCGGCAGCATCAGGTATTTTTTTTTTAATTGTGATTGAGTGAAAGCGTACAACCCAGTTTAAATGTGCAGACCTGCCTGTCTGCAGTTCCTTCTGCTCTCCTTGCCAAGTGACAGCACACTCCTCCTTTGCATTCTATACCTGTCATATCCTCTAACAATCTCCTGTCCCCTCCTCTCCACCTTCACATATGACCAGAACTAGATGGTGTCCAGCCACCACCAATGACAGCCGTGATGTGGCTCACAATGTTGAGCCCCAGGGGCAACCAGCCAAGTGCCACTGAGTCAACATGAGGAAAAAAAGGAGTACACCCTGAGAACTACACTAAAAGACAGGAATTGATGACCTGATGGCCTGGGGGTTCCCCTGAGGGCATGGCCCCTAGACCTGATGCTGCCCCTGATCATAGATCATTACAGAGGTCAACTCTTCAGACAGGAATGGATTGGACTCAGTGGTATATTTTAATGGATCTTCTAAAGTAAGATGAACTAGGAAGAAAGGCCTGGCAATCTACTTCTGAAAATCAGCCAGTGCAATCCTAAGAATCACAATGGTCCTGTCCACAAGAGATACAGGACTGGATAATGTTCTTTCTCCACAGTGCATAATGCATGAGTCAGAGCCTGACTTGACAGCAGCTAACAGTAACTGGTTTCTGATAAATAAAAAATATCTAAAAATCAGGTTTCCATTCTTTTACATTTCAAAACAACATTTAAAAAATTCATTTAAACTATATGATCCATGAACTACAGTGACAAAATTCTTCTATGTAGCTTAATTCTTGCTCTCTGGTAACCAAAAAAAATTCAGCATACTCCCTGCCTCAGTTAGTCTCCATTATAACTGAGCCATCTCCACAGGTGTGATGATTAAATTGATGTATCAGGTTAGCTAGGCTACAGTGTCCAGCTGTCTGGTCAACACTAGCCTAAAGGTCGTAGAAGTATTCTGTGGATGTGATAACTTTTACAACCAGCTGATTATAATTAAGAGATTATACTCAATAGCCCCCCCACATCTGTCAGCTTGTGGTATTGTGGGGGCTGGTGTTACTATGACGGCAGAAGCTAGGCCACTGGTATCTGAATACCAGCAGAATCAGCCATGCTGGACAGGGTTCAGATGAGCTTCCAAACGAGGGCAAACTAGGAAGGAACTGGCAGTTACTTTGTAAAAAAGTTAGCCAGTGAAAGCCTTATGACTAGCAGGGGAACACTGTCTGGTATAGTCTTGGAAGATACACCCCTCACACTGGAAGGCACTCAAAAGACAACTGGGGAAGAATTGTCTCTTCAAAGTAGAGCTGACCTTACTGACATGGATGGGCTAAAGCTTTCAGGAGCTTTATTTGCTGATACAGTACAACTCAAAATGAGAAGAAACAGCTATAAATATCCATGAATAATAGAAACATTGAATGTATGAAGTATACAAATCTATGGAAATTGGAAATCATCAAAAAATGAAATGGAACACACAAACATTGATATCTTAGACACTAAAAAAAAAATGAAATTTGTTGCCATCAAGTCAGTTCTGACTCGTGACAACCTATAGGGCACAGCAGAACTGCTCCATATGGTTTCCAGGGAGCAAGTAGTGGATTTGAATTTCCAACCTTTGGGCTAGCAGCCATGCTTTATGCCATCATGTACCATCTTAGGCATTAGTGAGCTGAAATGGAATGGTACTGGCAATTTTGAATCAGAAAACCACACCACCTACTATGCCAGGAATGACAAGTTGAAGAGGAATCACATTACATTCATAATCAAAAATAACATTTCAAGATCTATTCTGATGTAAAACCCTGACAGTGACAGGATAATATCCATATGCCTACAAGGAAGACTAGTAAATATAACATCATTTAACTTCACATACCAACCCGTACAGCCAAAGATGAAGAAATTGAAGATATTTACCAACTTCTGCAGTCTGAAATTGAATGCCCATGTGAGTGATGATTACTGATAATTGGAATGTGAAAGTTTCAAACATAGAAGAAGCATCATTAGTTGGAAAATAGGACCTTAAAACAGAAATAATGCCAGAGATCACAAGACAGAATTATGCAAGACAAGCATTTCATTGCAAATACTTTTTTTCAGTAACATAAACAGCAACTATATACATGGACCTTGCCACACGGAATACACAGGAATCAAATGGACTAAACTTGTAGAAAATCAGAACAAGTCTACAAGAGCCAAAGTATGATCTTGAGTATACCCCACCTGAAGTTAGAGACCATCTCAAGAATAGATTTGATATGTTTAACACTAATGATTGAAGAACTGACAAATTGTAGAACATCAAGAAAAGTATCATTAAAAAGACAGAAGAGGTCAAAATAGATGGATGTCAGAAGAGACTCTTAAACTTGCTTTTGAACATCAAGTAACTAAAGTAAAAAGAAGAAATCATGAAGTAAAAAAAAAAATGGACAGAGTATTTCAGAAGACAGTCCAAGAAGACAAGTATTATAATGACATGTGCAGACCAACTGGGATTTAGGAAGCCAAAAGAGAAGAACACTTTTGGCATTTCTTAAGCTGAAGGAACTGAAGAAAAATTCAAGCCTCAGGTTGTGATATTGAAGGATTTTTTATGGGCAAAATACTGAATGATGCATGGTGCACTAAAAGAAGATGGAAGGAATACAGAATCACTGTACCAGAAGCCAGGCACCAAAGCCCAGTGCCTAGTTTACCCTTCAAGGCAATTTTGCAACTCCTTCTGGAATGGCCATCAGAGTTGTCTTGATATTACCCTTGATGTCCTGAATGTCATCCAAATGTCTTCCTTTCAGTATTTCCTTTATCTTCAGTTAAAGAAAAAAGTCATTGGGGGGCAGATCACGTGAGTAGGGAGAGTGTTCCAATGCAGTTATTTGTTTACTGGCTAAAAACTCCCTCACAGAAACTACACAGTTAAGTTCACAAACTTGCCACTGTGCCACCATGTTCAGTGGCCATTCCAGAAAGAGTTCCCAAATTCCTTTTAAAGATGGATTAGCAGCTGGCATCAATGCATAGCTTCCCAAGGGGTGTACTTCAAAGAAGACCGTAGTGATATTCAGCAAGGAGGCATGTAGTACTTAGAACAATTAAGTTTGCAGACCTAATTATCAGACCTCATATACCTAACTATCCTATTGGTTCTATTTCTCTTTTGAACCTTAATGCAACAGGCCTCTAATTGTTTTACGGTATAAATAAAATCTAGCATGGAAAGATGATTGAATAAATTTAATTATGAGTAAATATCTTATTCACAGCCTCTTTGGGATAATGATGCTCTTAAGCCTAGTTCAAAACATCATTACTCCTAAAGTCAAAAAGATAAGGATAAATAACAAAGTCAAAGTCAGCTTTTCAGTACCCACTAACACTGATTCAGAGTCTGAGATACCACATGTCATTAGTTAAAAGGACAAGTAATTTTACAATATTAGTCCCTAAGTTTATCAAATCCAGAACAATCATTACGTAAATCAATGTTCCTACAACATTGGAGGAAAAATATTATAAAGTCCACATAGCTGAACACTGTCCTTATCTAACTCTGTTTTTCTTTTCATCGGGTCACAAAACCCACAGAAGTAGAAACGGATAGGTTTTGTATATGCTTGGCCCTCTGCTAGAGCCTAATTGTTTGTTCTCAGAAATCCAAACCACTTCACTATACCCAAGCAGGCCAGAAACTTTGCAGGTAGATGTAAGCCAAAAAGTTTGGTTTGGTTATAACAGCCAAAACACGAGTCGACCCATTTGAGCTGACTAGACACACAGGCAAAAGAAAATACATAAATTTATATATGTGTGTGTGTGTGTGGCATGTACACATATTGGTCTGTGTCGCGTTTGTGCGTATGTTCACTGAAGCTGACAGGGAGTAATGACAGTATTTTCACTGGCTTGTCTTTTCCTTGGCTCATCTGTATTGCTGGAGGCAGGGCAGTACTAGTAGATGCCAGCTGACTTGAATTTGCCTACCTCATTTCTTGACAAGCAGAAGTAGAAATGGCAGTACTCTTGCTACTTCTGCAGTGGATAAGTCTTTATAGGCACCCTTCCCCACCACCTCAAGTACCCTTCTTCCAAACCCAAATACGCTTCCAAGATTCCACGCATATGGAAGGTAAAGAAACAAAGCTATTATTCATTTATTCAATAAATATTTGACCTTTCCAGTATTTATCTTGCACTGTGTTAAGGCACTGGCCAAGATAAACAACAATAAGAAAGCACAGAACATACAGATTTAAAATCTAGTCGTAGGGTAGGTGTATGTTTGCTAATAATATAACAGCATTCCCTTTAAAGAAGCACAACACAAATCTCTTCTCTCAGTCTCAGTTGTTGCATTTAGAAAGAGAGGGTGATGGAGAGACAGAATGGAGATACATAACTCACCTGGCTGCATAAGAATTTTCTTTCTGAATCCCATTTAGAAGTGTTTTTGCATAAAGGTCTGGCCCTAGACAAAACAGTGCAATGAGTAGCGTCATCTTCAGGGCTTCCTTGTGTTCCTGAAGCTTTTCTTGTTATTATTTTTGTTTCAGTGGAGAACTGTTTTTGTACTGTTAACATGTATGCCAATCTTGAGGGGACTCTTGTTCTTTATCTAAGACTAAGACAAACCTAAGCTTTTTCCAAATCCCAAAATCCTTGTTTTCTTTTATTATTGTACTTTAGATGAAGGTTTGCAGCTCAAGTTAATCTTTCACACAAAATTTTATACACATATTGTCATATGACATTAGCTGCAATCCCTACAATGTAACAGCAACTCCTGCTTTGTACTCCAGTTTCCTGTGTCCATACAAACAGCTCCTGTCCTTTCATGACTTCTCATCCTGCCTCTGCAAGAAATTACTCATTTGGTTTTGTGTATCTGCTTGAACTAAGAAGGATGCTCTTCATGAGTATTATCTTCTGTTTTACAGTCCAATCTAATGTTTATCGAAGAGAGGTCTTCAGGAATGACTTTAGATTTGGGTTAAAGAGTTATCTGGGGGCCATGGCATCATGGGTTCCTCCAGTCTCAGTCAGCCCATCAAGTCTGATCTTTTTATGTGAATTTGATTTTTGTTTGCCTGAAGCTTTTCTGTCCTTTCAGGATCCACTTTGGTCATCATTACCCTGACTACCAAGGACCTTCTGCTGTGGGCCTTCAACTCAACATTCCCCTATGAACCTTGCAAATTCCCTTTCCTCCCAACTCCACTTTGCTAAGTGTGCTGCTCTCTGAGCATAGGTGAGAAAACCAGACACACCATTTTCCCTAAAGCCTTAACAAGTGCAGGTAAAATGCCAGAAGGCAGCATGGCGTGCTGGGTATAAGCACTGACCTTGGACTGACTTAGACAATTGTGTGGAATCCTGGCTCAAATACCAGTTCTGTGCTTGAGCAAACTACTTTACTACTTAATGCCTCAGTTTCTTCCCACGTGAAACTGGGGAAGGGTGATGGTAGCTAATAACCTATTTAATCTCTTTAAGAAGTCTTTCATCATCAACCTCATTATTATATTAAATGCCACTAAGAAAGGAAAGTATGTCCCATGAAGTATGAGAAAAAGAGGAATGCAAATCTAGATCTCTGTTAAAAGACCAGACTTGATGGTCCAGCATACTGGAGGGTCCTCCGAGAACACTACCCCTGGACTTTCTGCTAGCCCAGAGCTTAAACCGGTACTGAAGCCAACTCTTCAAAGATTGGACTGGACTATGGGACATACAGTGATGTAGACAGTGGGTGTACTTATTGGCTTAACATATATATGTGGCTATCCAACTGGTTCCTGTTTAGAGGAGAGAGGAGAGGGTAGAGAGAGAAGACCAAGTGCTGGTTGAGTGGATACTGGACCTGCAGGGAAGAAAGGAGTGTGCTGCCACAGGATGAGGAGAGCAAATAGAGTTGTACAGAGGTATGTGTTCGGAGTTTTGTATGGCATGTTGACTTGGACTGTAAGCTTTCACTTAATCACTATAAAAAATTTTTTTCCTAAAAAAAAAAGACTGTCCTAAATTACGCTTGTAAGATACATCCCAATTTCAGAACATTAAAATGCGAATATGAACAGGCATCTTAGAAGGAATTAAATATGGTATTACTGACTTCATAAGGTTATTATGAACATAAATTAAGGAAACCATTGAAGAATGCTTAGCACAATGCCAAGCACAAATCATGCACTTGAACGTTAGCTAGTATTATGAATGTGCTACTGCTGCCAGATGATATATTTCATTTTCACAAAAGTTTCTTTAAACACAGTGCCATAGTATACAGAGGGACCCCAGGGGAGGGTGACTGAGTGAGAGCCAATGGAAGCATATCTTATGGTAGATTAGACTTTTCAATACTTTCATTCAGGTCACACATCTTGAAAGTTACTTAAAGGATTGTTCCTACTAAGAAACTTGGTGACACAAATGTGAGATCATAATTTTTGTATAACAGTTTAGACACGTCTACCCACACATCAAACAAACTTTTCAAAGTCTTTTCATAATTAACTGAAGACACAGAACACAATACAAAGTTTATAAAAATATGCCCCCTTAAAAAAAATCAGTTTCCTGGCTTACTGAACGTCTTATGTGCTTTACAAATGAAAGTTGTTCATAGCACCTACAATTATTTATCCTGAGTATTCTAATTTCTGTCATTTGGTGTGTTAAGTTACAAAAAAAAAAAAGGCAGAAAGACAAAACAGGAAAGAACACCTTTTTATCACCAGAAAACATAGCTATCTTTCAAATGAGTGACATTATATGACAAGAATATTTTAGCAAGCACTTTGAATGACATAAATGTCCTATATTTAGAAACCTAAACTTGTCACCTTTACATTAAATTCAACACGGAATATCTAAAGATGGCACTCATCCAGTGAAAGATGATGCACATTACAAATGTAATGTTCATACAATATGCTGTAAAGCATCATTCCTTTGTAGATCCTCAGTTTAGTCTGCAGTTTGATAACTTGTTTATGCTGACATGCCTGTCTGCTAAGTAGTATGCTAACTGTTGGTGCGATCTTCTAATGTCTCGACTACTAGTGCAACAGTTGACAAGTTGCCACGATTACATAACTTCACAAAAGCTTTCATCTTGCCAAAAAGTTAGATAGTGTCTATTTATAACCAATCAACTCTTTTCAGTTACATCAGTCATTTTTGTGTCTCTCATATAAACAATATGCTATGATCTAAAATAAAGAGATTGGCCAAATCTCTTTAAATATACTTGCCAATAACAGGTCAATAAATTATTTTAGACTCAAAACCTGGGTGATACAAACATCCACCTGTTCAGGCTGAACTTAAGAATAGCATACACTTGAAAACAATTATTCCGTTTTGCAATGTTGAGGCTGGAAAAATACTCATTGTTCTTCCTCTCCACAGTACTTCACACCTGGTGGAAGCTTATGGTTTGCCACATTCTGTTAAATATGTCTCCAGCGTTCCACATATTGATTGTCCTTCAAGAAAAACATTTTATCAGTCTAAACAGGCTCTTGAAATCAGAGATCTTGAAAGACTCAACAATGACTCTACTTCTAAGCATCTTCTGGTAGAGAACACACCAAGTAGAGCTTAAATCATCACAAGTAGCTTTCAATAACTCAGACTTTTTTCTTTTTACTCAACTATTGGAAATTGGAAATCTCCAATTTAAAAAAAGATTGTAAATATAACACATTATCCCAGATAAGGTGAGTCTAGAAATTGTACTCAGAACATCCCCTACATGACCAGTGTCATGGAATGAATTGTGTCCCCCGCAAAATGTAGCCATTTAGCTAGGCCATGATTCCTAGTATTGTGTGATGTTTCTGTATGCTGTAAACCCTGCCTCTATAATATTAATAAGGGAGGGTGGGTGGCAGTGGTGTTTGTGGGGCAGGACTCAATGTATAAGATTGTATTGCGCCTTGAGGCAATCTTTTGTGATATAAAGGAAAGAAAAGCAGGCAGAGAGTGGGGGAACTCATACCACCAAGAAGCAGTGCCAGGAGCAGAGGGTATCCTTTGGAAAGGACCCAGAGTCCCTGCACCTCAGAATTTCCCATTTCAGGGTAAGATTAACAAGGACCTTCATCCAGAGCCAGTGGAGAACGCCTTCCCCTGGAGCTGATGCCCTGAATTGGGAGTTGTAGCCTACTGGACTGTGACAGAATAAAAGCCTTCTTTTTACAGCCATCCATTGTGGTAGTTCTGTTACATGAAGTCTGCCAATTAAGTTCATGAACTCATCCTAGAAAAAGTGCTACATACCTCACTGCTGAATATCACTACAGTCTATGCACTGATGCCAGTGTCTAGCCCATCTTCCAAGGAAATTTTGGAACTCTTTTTCTGGAATGGCCATCAGAATTGTTGTCTATTATCCTTGATGTCCTGAATGCCTTCAAAATGTCTTCCTTTCAATATTTCCATTATCTTTGGGTAAAGAAAAAAGTCACTGTGGGCCAAATCAGATGAGTATACAAGGTGTTCCAATTCAGTTGCTTGTTTACTGGCTACAGATACTGCCATGTGAGGTGGTGTGTTATCATGATACAAAAGCCATGAGTTGTTGATGAAAAGTTCAGTTTATTTTCATCTGATGTTTCCATGCAGCCTTTTCAGCACTTTCAAATAGTCAACTTGGTTAACTGTTTGCCCAACTGGTGTGAATCTGATATAAAAAAGGTTAGCAACATCACTGTGACTCTCACTTTGACATGACAAAACTTTTTTGTTGTGGAGAATCAGCTGATTTCTATTTTGCACTTTGACACTTTGTCTCAGGGTTGTATTGATAGATCCATGTTTTACACCAGTGATAACATGGCCCCAAACGTCATCTTGCCTCTCCAAAAGGTCTCGGCAAACTTTGACTCTCCATTGCTTTTGTTCATCAGTGTGCTCCTTTGGGACCATTTTTGCACACACCTTTCTCATACCAAGATTCTCAGTTAAGATTTTCCTAACAGTTTATCTATCAGTGTTTATTTGGTCTGCTATGTTTCTCACAGTTGGCTGGTGATTTTTATGCACAATTTTGCAATGTTTTCATCAGTTCTGCTAATTACTGGCCACCTTGACATTTCTTCATCAGTGACTTTCTCTCTCCTTAGAAAAATGTTTAATCCATTTGTACAATACCATTTTCTTCATGGCATTATCCCCATAAACTTGCACTAATATGCCCCCGATTTCACTTCTACTCTTGCCATGTTTAACAAGACATTTAATGTTTGTTCATTGCTCTAATTCAAGCTCTGACATTCTCACAACAGCACACAAAAACACACAACAACAATAATGAACGTCACTCAACAAGACACTGCCACATGTCAGTACAAACATATAAGTTGTGAGACACTTATACACCAAGATTATGAAACCTTGTCAAGCTGTTTGTACAGTGCTGCCAATGTAAGCACATGGTGGCCAGTTCACGAACTTAATTGTCAGACCTGAAAGCAGCACTAGATGACTACAACAATCAGTCTCCTAAGGAAAGAGCCGTATTTTCAGAAAATGTAGAGTAATCTGTTCCCTGATGCTAAGACTCACATCAGTTGACGAAATTAGAGAAATATGTCAATCCATGGGCAACCTTTGCATATAAGCCTACCCACAGTAACACTGTTCAAGGAGACATATCTCGAAATGGGCTGACACTAAATACGTCTTGACTCTTTTCTCTCCAGGGCCATATCCTTTGCACAGGCCACTGTCATCTTCCTTGAGTGGCTGTAACAAACTGAACTGTTTTCCTTGCCCTCAGCGTCTCAAGTACTGCAGTCCACTATTGCTATAGGATCATACTCAACAAAAAACCTGGCTCACTAAACTGCCCCTGGCTCACAAACCTCTACAAAATCAAAGGGGCTTTTGCCATCTGACTTCTGTAGCTACTGCTCACCCCCTGATGTCTGAAACACCCACTCTGAACTTGTAATCCTTTTCTGAGCACCTGACTTCCTACCTTGGCACATGATACTCCCTCAGCTGGCATATCTTTCCACCACCCGGATTCTTGGCCACCCTGACCAGGTGTCTTCTCATTCAAACACTGAAGGCTAGTTCACAAGCTAGCTTCTTAGTGAAGCCTTTCCCAACTCCTCCATACAGAGTAAGTTGCACCATTTTAGCAAAGATGTTTCCATAACTTTCCATCTCCTTTGTTAATGTCTCTGCCATGGCACTTGGACATAGTCATGGGTTGAATTATGTCCCCCCAAAAATGTGTGTAGCATTTTGACTGGGCCATGAGCCTCAGCATTGTGTGACTGCCTTCCATTTTGTGATTTTTTCCTGTGTTTTAAATCCTAATCTCTGCTTATGGTTAATAGAGTGGATTATGTTAAAGAGGATTCCGGTGGGATTCTAACACCCTTCCTAAGGTTACCTCCCTGCTCCAAGGTAAAGCAAATGTCCATGGAGTGTGGCTGGCACCACCTTTTATCCTATAAGAGATCAAAGAAAAGGAAGGAAGAAAGGAGGCAGAGAGTGGGGGGCTTTGTATCATCAAGACAACACCACAGATGGGAGTGGAGCATGTCCTTCAGATCTGAGGTTCCTACACCAAGACGCTCTCAGACCAAAGGAGGACTGATGCAATGGAAGGACTTTCCTCCAGAGCTGACAGAAAGAAAGTGCACTCCCCTGGAGCCAGCACCCTGAATTTGGACTTCTAGCCTACTGGATTGTGTGAGAATAAACTTTTCTTTGTTAAAGCCATTCACTCATGGCATTTCTGTTAGAGCAGCACCAGATGACTAAGACAGATGTATAGTGATGTATCCAATTTATTGAGCGTCTCAAAGGTAAGGGGTTAATGATCTTTGAATGGCACTCCATAAGTACCAAAACCAAAACCAAACCCACTGCTATCAAATCCATTCCAACTCATAGCAATCCTATAGGACACAGTAGAACTGCTCCATAGGATTTCCAAGGTTGTAATCCTTAAGAAGTAGACTCCTACACTCCCATGTTACAGCTGGTGGGTTCAAACCACTAAAGTTTTGGTTAGCAGCCAAGCACTTTACCTTCTGTACCACCAGGACTTAGCAATAAACAACTGGCATTCAATCAATGCTTAATGAATGACTGGCAATAAATGAACATGTTTTTGCATTTTACTGCATATAAAAATCTTCATATATATATATATGTTTATATATAAATATGTGGTCACAACTCAGTGACCATATAATTTATCATCCAAATTAAGACTCTTAGAAGAAGAGAGCTATTAATAATTACACCAGAACAAAGTCTGTAAATCCAGACCAAGTCAAGCCAGCTAAGGAGTGTGGTCAGCTTATTTAGAAGAACTAGGAAATAATCCCATTTTTCTGAAAAGCTTGACAAATAAAAGCAACTTGTAATAGATAAGACCATCCATGTATTTGCAAACATCTTAAAGAGACAAAATTGATTCAAGCTAAAAGTAAGATCAGACAAAAACACAACTGATGATCATAATGTTTTTTTAAAAAAAGGTTAGCAAAATGACAAGGGATTATATGACCAGAAACCCATCCTGTCCTAAGACTGATGGATTCCTGTTGTGAAGAGGAAGCCCACAGCGAGGTGCTCTTCATCCTTCCAATTGCAGTTATGCTTTTTGTATACTTACTACAGGTGAGGTGACCTGCACAGTGGTTAAGAGATCAGCTGTTAAGCAAAAGGTCAGCAGTTCAAATCCAACAGCTGCTCCTTGGAAACTCTATGAGACAGTTCTACTCTGCCCTATAGAGTTGTTACAAGTCCAAATTGACTCACTGCCAACAGATTTTTTTTTTTTTTTAACTAGAGGTAAAGGAAATTCCAACCAGAGATTATGAACATTAGTTGACAATTATAATACTCATTTTAAGCTATATTGGTGATCTGGTTCATAACAGTGGCTTAGACACTTAACACTTTACTTAAAAATCAAAAAAATCAAACCCAGTGCCATCAAATTGATTCCAACTCATAGCAACCCTATAGGACAGAGTGCAACTGCCCCATAGGGTTGCCAAGGAGCACCTGGTAGATTTGAACTACCAACCTTTTGGTTAGCAGCTGCAGCACTTACCAGTTATGCCACCAGAATTTCCAAAACACTTTACTTAGATGCTATAAAAATACCCTATGTTCCTCAGATGACCACTGAGAACAATAACAACACAGGTTACAAAAAGCCCAGGAGACAGAAAGACCCACGTGAATGGGAGACTTCATCAACATTTGATCAGAACATTTGATGGGCTGGTGCCCAGCCTCCACCAAAGACAGCCGTGATGGGGCACATAATGTTGAGTCTCTGTGACGACACAAGAAAAAAAGGGGTGCACCTCAAAAACTCAACTAAAAGACCACTATTGATGGTCTGATGGCCCTGGTGGGGGTGGGGGGCCCCCTGGAAGGACAGCCCCTAGACCTGCTGCTACCCCTGTCTAGAAAACACTACTGAGGTCAACTCCAGACAAAACAGGACTAGATTCAGGGACACAACGTGACCATATGGTGTGTGTACTTTATGGTTCTATGCATTTACAGGATGCTGTCCTACTGATTTCTTCCTAGATGGGAGAGAAGAGGGTGGAGAGGAGGTGGCAGGAGCTTGCTAAATGTATATGACAAATATAAAATGAAAAGGAGGAGTGTGCTGTCATGGGGCAAGGAGAGCAGAAGGAGCTGCAGACAGGCAGGCATGAAAAATTGATTTGGATTGTATACTTTCATTTAAACACAACAAAAAGAAATACCCTGAGTTCCTGATATCCATGCTCTGCACCTCCAACTTTTAAGGTTTTCTTTCTAACATAGTACCTTCATCCTTTTGCTCTTCCTGTAGAGTACTTCCTTCCCTCTGGTCTTCAAACATACGCAGATTTAAACTTTTAAACAAAACTCAAATAAATTACTTCCCTGTGTCTTTACTATATTCTAGTGACTGCGTCAGATTCTGACTTGATGAAATAATGAAGAAAGCTCACAATCCCTGCCCTCATGGAGTTTAGAGCCCAGTATGAGCACGATATTAAAAAATATCATTTCATGACAGTTATGACAGGTGTTATAAAAATAGAAATAGGGTTAGGGATGGTCAGGAAAGGCTTTCCTGAGGAAGTAACATTAAACTGTGACCCAAAGTTTAAACAGACTTGGCATTTTCAACTTAAAATACGCCTGCAAGTTTGGAGCTCTGTGAGAACAGAGAGTGGTTAAAAATGGAGCTG
The DNA here is from genome assembly GCA_028571685.1 of Heterohyrax brucei. Classification (NCBI taxonomy): domain Eukaryota; kingdom Metazoa; phylum Chordata; class Mammalia; order Hyracoidea; family Procaviidae; genus Heterohyrax; species Heterohyrax brucei. The sequence goes on along the minus strand of CM053142.1, from coordinate 170,752,523 downwards.
GGGGAGTAGGCAGTGAGCCGACCATGGCCTTAAGGAAAACAGACACTTCCATTAAAGAGTTTGGATTTGGGCTAAAATAAAACCAGAGGCCGCTGGAAAATGTTGACCAGGGAAATGATAGGGATCAGATTTGTGGATTTAAAGGATCACTCAGACACCCTGGTGTCACAGTGGTTAAGAGCTACAGATGCTAACCAAAAGGTCAGAAAGTCAAACCCACTAGGCCCTTCTGGGAACTCCATAGGGTAGTTAGTTCTACTCTGTCCTGAATTGGCTGGATGGTAATGGATTTACATTTTCAAGCTATCAAGGGCAAGAGCAGATACAATGAAACCACCTGAGAAGTTACTAAGTTATCACAGGTAGTGAATAATATAAGAGGTGTCAACAGCTTCAGTTAGGGTGTACAGTGGAGATGAAAAGAAATATGTTCACAGGATTTGGTGAGAGATTAATTAAGATAAAAGGATGTCAGTGAGGACCCTAAGATTTCTAACATGAACAACTGGGTAGCGTGACGTGTTACTTATGGAAACAGAAGACACCAGAGGATGACCTGGTTGTGGTCTATCTGTGTTTTATTTTTGTAGTTGGTTGGGGTACAAAGTGGGAAGAGATCATGAGTTCAGTTTTAGTTGTTGGCATTGAGGTGCCTCTTTGATAGCCAAATAGAGTTGTTAATACATGGGTCTGGAGTTAGACAGCAAGGTCTGGAGTCAAGATATATTTCTAGAAGGTATTGATACATGAAGGGCGATTCATAACTACTTGGGGGGATAAGGACACAGAAAGAGAAAAGAAGAGGTCCTGGAAGTCACATTGCTACTGTTTATTTTTCTTCCAAGTCAAATTACTTGAGGGGATGGATATACCTGGTTGTTTGTATTTTTTATTACTCCTTCCTTATTTCCCATACTTTTTGGTTTTGCTCTTCCTGGTGTAGTTGTTACGTGCTATGGCTGCTAACCAAAAGGTCAACAGTTGGAATCCATCAGGTGCTCCCTGGAAACCCTACAAGGAAGTTCTACTCTGTCCTATAGGGCCATTAAGAGTCAAATCAACTTGACAACAGTCGGTTTGCTTTTTTTCTTCCTGCTCTATAAAAATTAATGGCACCAAAGACTCCCTAGTTGTCGATAAAAATAGCTTTTACTATTTGTCATTTTCAGAAGCTTCTCTGAAGAATGTAACACTACCAATGGCTACCATTCTTAAAACTCTTTACTTTTATGGCTTCTGTGATTCTACTGTATGCTGTTTCTCTTCTATGACCTTCAGCTGGTTTCTTTTCTGTCTCCCTTACTGCCGTCTCTCCAAATATGAGTTACCTGCAGCTCATATTTCAGCTATTTGCTCTTGTTTCTAAGCCCTTTCGTGATCTTATCTATTACCCCGACTTCAATTATTTCTTACATAAAGATGATTCCAAAGTCTTGATTATTAATCTTGACTTTTATCCAACCTTGTCTTAGTTCTCTAGTATTGCTAGAAAAGAAATACCACAAATGGATGGCTTTGACTAACAGAAATTTATTCCCTTACAGTCTAGTAGGATTAGAAGTCCAAATTTAAGGTGTTAGGCTCCAGGGAAAAACTCTCTCTGATAGCTCTGGAGGAAGGTCCTTGTGATGCATCAGTCTTCTCTTGGTCTGGGAGCATCTCATTGCAGTAACCTCAGGACACACTTTGCTCCCAGACTGCTTTTTTTTTTTATTGTGATTAAGTGAAAGTATATAATACAAATTAATTTTGCATGCCTACCTGTCTGAAGCTCCTTCTGTTCTCCTTGCCCCATGACAGCACACTCCTCCTTTTCATTCTGTGCTTGACATATCATCTTTACAAGCTTCTGTCCCATCCTCTCCACCCTCTGCTCTCTCATCTAGAAAGAGACCAGTGGTACAGCCTCCTATACATGCATAGAACCATAAAGTACACACACTATATGGTCACATTGTCCAGCACTGCATTCTTGGTGGTATGCAGTGCCCAACTCTCTGCTTGCTTCCTTTTCCTTTTATCTTGTATAAGATAAAAGGTGATACAGGCCATACCCCTAGGTAACTCCCTTTACAATGGATCAGGGATGTGACCTTAGTAAAGGTGTCACAGTCTCACCCTAATCCTTTTTAACATAATTCAATCTCACCCCCACTAATCAGACAGGTTCGTTTTTACAACATATAAGAAAATTAAAATCACAAAATAAAGGACAACCACACAATCCTGGGAATCATGGCCTAGCCAAATTGCTACACATATTTTTGGAAGGACACAATTCAATCCATGACAATCCCCCTTCATAAAATTGAGTCTTGTATTTCCCACTGCTTGCTAAAAATCATGCTACCACCCCAAGAGCAATTCACCTAAAATAAAACCTATTGTCTCCTCCACTAACCCCAACTTGATCAATTTTTCAGATTTCTCTATTTATTATAATGTTGTAAATTCTTTCTCCTAGACAGCCAGGTGTCAGACCATATATTAAACCAAGAAGCGTTGTTTTAATTTGGTCTTTACTTCTTCTGGCAAATAATCTCCAAGATCAATTCATTCTTCTTCTAAATTTTTTCTCTCCCCTTCAGACTGCAGCCACTAATTTACACTAGACATTTATCATCTTTTTTAGACAAGTGTAAAACTTCTCTAACCAGTAATCCTGTCTTCAAACACTGCCTTATCCATGTATCCTCACCTATGGCTGATAGTATTGTCTGCCTAAAACAATATTTCATCAAGTCCTCTCTTGCCTCAAAAATTGAGGACAGCTCCTTACTAAATACAGGATAAAGCCCAAACTTGTTGGTCTTGTCTTCTAAAATCTGGTTTCTTCTTGTCTTTCAGATTTCAATTTCTACTACTTTCTTACATTAACTGTATGTTTAAGCCCAGCAAAGATATCTTCTCATTATTCCCTTTACACATCTTGCATTTTCCTGTTTCTGATGAAAAATCCCTCACATCTGAAACATGCTGCTTATTCTTTTCCAAACTCTAATACCTTCAAAATCTAATATAAATCACATATCTACCATGAATCCTCTGACCATCCCCATCTGGAAATTATACTTCCCGCTACTTAATAGGGATTTAACACTCAGGTATATTCCATCTCATCAGTCATTGGTTAACTCCTCAAGCACAGGACCATAGACAGTATCGACGGACTGTCCATTAATAGCTTTTATAAATATATTCAGAATCAATCTATAAAATCACAAATTATCAAAGACTACAATACTCCTACAGTTCCACTGCTAACTATAGGCATTACTACATCATTAGTAGTTCAAAAACTACTTCTAGGAAATCTCCAAATTTTAGAAAGTTAACTGGATTTATTTACATTCTAAGAAATAGACTTCTGCTTCCTGTAGTACTGAAGTACCAATAAGAAGAAGGAAAGGCAACATTAAGGAAAGATGTTTAAAACAAAATTTAACTTCAAAAGAAATGCAAGAAGGAAAAAATTCAAGTTACAACAAACCTCATGAACCATATTTCATTGGTTTGTGAGCCACATCAAATTTGTGTGAATTTGTTCAAATTTCAGTAATATCATTTTATGGATTAGCAGAAACAATCACTTAAAATGACAGCGAATGCTTGACACAAGTCAAGTAAACTTACTAACTAAAAAATATTCACAATGAAGAGAACCACTCAGTTTGATAAGAGTGTGGATAGTCTGGATGGGAGATGTTTACGCTACTTGCTAACTGGAACACTGTCAGTTAGGTCACTTCCATTACTTGGCAAATCAAAGTGTCTATTTAAGTAAGAATAAGCATACTTTATTGAATTCTCAGTATCTCTGGGTGCTCTGAGACCCCAAATCTTTCTGAAATCCTTTGCCATTGTGTGCTTTGGAACTTCCACAGACCTCAGTAACGCTCTGCTTCTCAAAGCTGTTTTCCACATCTGCAGAGTAACGGCTCAATCTTATTTTTCTCCGCAGTGTATCTGATAAATGAACAACTAACTGTAAGTGAAACGAGATACCCAACTGGATATGTTTAGAAATCAACTGAAGTTTTAAAAATTATTTCAGAGTGAATCCTTTTTTACATTGGTTTTAGTATTTGTCCTACATTGTTTCTTTGTTTACTGTGCACTAGCCTACAAGCTTATTGAAGACAATATTTTTCTTTCTATGTTGTATACCCCTGCCTGGAATATATTCTCTTGTGCCAGATATATTGAAGTCACTCAATAAGTAGTCATTAAATTGAATTCTCATCCCTGGAACAAATAAATTGTATCCAAAAAGGATAGGGTCTAAAATTATTGGGCTCTCTTTGAAGTGGAAATTTGTTGCAGAAGTCAACTAGGTAAAGAACTAAAGTTGTTCTCCTGGGATGACTTTTGAAATAAAAAGCTGACCGTGAGAGAGAACACTATGACAGGCCTTAACCCTGTTGGATTTAATCACCTATGAAAGATCTTTCCCTGTTGTGCACATCAGGAGACTTATAAATTGGATGCAGGCAACAAAATCACTTTCAAAAGTCTACACTTTCTGAAGAAATTGGAAAGAACAGTTTCATAATTCCTATAGTAAAAGGAGCTGCCACAGTAAAAGAGCAGCAGTTGGAGTGAGGTAGGCCCCGTTTCCCATGCAGATTCCCCAGTAAGTGTTTTTGTTTCTTGGTTTTGTTAAAATGAGATCCAAGTTATGGTTTCATAATTTCCCCATCACTAGCCCTGAAATGAAGTTACTACAGCCCCTAAACTGGAATGACTCCATTTGCTGCATAGCAAACCTTTGTCCAAGATTCAAACCAAACTGAATGTTTGAGGGTTTGGGTTGTTTCGAGTTTTCTAAACTTCAAGCTTAAATTTTCATGAACCTTAACTGCACTTCCTGATCTTTTCTGGGAGAAAGTGTGGAAAAACTGACCTCTTTGGTGTTAGTGTTATAAGTAGCACTCCAAGTGTTATAACTTAACTGCACAGAAAGAAGGTAGGCTTACATATGAATACAGTAAGATGGGCAACTCTAGAACTATTACTACTTCTAAAGCTATCTCTTAAATTCTATTTTCTTAATACCTCCCACTTAATTAAAGCATTCTGTGAAAAAAACCAGGGTCCTATATTGTTTAAAAAAAAAGATTACAGTTCAAGATTGAAACAAAATAATGACTACTTACCATAATAATTATAACTAAATGTTAAACAAACACAATGATAGCCTCAATGCCTTCTTGCAGAAAGAACTGAATGGAAGAGAGAAGGATGCCCAGATTTAAGCCTTCAGGCTTGGAAGAGTCATTGAATCCTACAGATCCTTGGGAACAATGTGAAATTGTATGAGGAAAAGAAGTACAAGAAGCAGAGGAAGTAGGAGAAATAACACTTCCAGGCAGAGCCATGAGGCATGGTGGAGACAATGAAGGTCATGGATGAGACACACAATCAAGGACTGTGTCATTCTCAACAAATGTACTGCAGTCTATTCGTGGATTGTGTGGATGCCAGCTAGGAGACTAACACTATCAATGAAGAGCTCCAGTGTTCCACACTGATGGTCCATGTCAAAGGCAAGTCTCCAGAAAGTATGATCTTCTCAAATTAAAGAAAGGAAAAAAATCAACAGTAACCACAGTATCACTAGCTCTGTCTCATTATTCATCACTGTGACTGTAAACTGTCCATAAGAAATCTACACTGCAGCTATTAATCCAAATCAAATGTATCTGACATTGCCTGGCATGAACTTTTGTTTACAAAGGCAACACCATGCTGACCTAGTGAGAGACTTCTTAGGAAACATAAATGAGGGTCACTTGAGAGCAAGCAAAACTCTGAAAGACGTTCTCTGAAAGCCCTGCTGAACACCTTTTTCCTGAAAGGACTGGCAACTAGGCCTTCCCATAATTCTTACGCTGTTGTTGTTGATATCTACCATCAAGTTAGACCCTGACTCAGGGCAACCCCATGCACATCAGAATGACATGCTGTTGGGTCCTACATCATCCCCATAAGGTTTGTGATCAGACTATTGTGATCACAGCTTTTCTCTGGCTGACTTTCAAAAGCAGATCATCAGACTTTTCTTCCTAGTCTGTCTTAATCTGGAAGTTCTGTGGAATTGTGTTCAGAATTGTAACAACACTCAGGCCTCCACTTACAGACAGGTAATGACTGCACATGAGGTGTGCTGGCTGGAAATGGAACAAGGTCTCCTTCACAGAATTCTACCACTGATGCACCAACACACTCCACAGAGCTCCCATAAACAGACAGAGCCTGGATATTTCTCACATGAAATTCTGAATACTTAACTAAAATCAGACCAATGCATCAGCTTCAGATTCTTAACCTCCTCTTATTCCTATATATTGGGAACAGGAGAATGCTCCTTGGAGGCAAGGATGGCAACGCTTTGTTTCATATACTTTGGACACATTATCAGGAGAGACTAGTCCCTGGAGAAGGGCATCATGCTTGGTAGAGTAGAGGGTCAGCGAAAAAGAGTATGACCTTCAACAAGATGGACTGACACAGAGGCTGAACAATGGGCTCCAATACAGCAATGACGGTGAGGATGGTACAGGATCGGGCAGTGTTTCATTCTGTTGCACCTAGGGTCACCAGGAGCTGGAATCAACTTGACAGCAACTAACAACAACAAAGCTATCTTGAGCTGTTGATTCCTACTGCATTTTGAACACTTTACCTCCCTACAGAAGAGAATAAATCTGTTATATTTAAGAAATAGAAAAGTCTCATTTGTTCTGCTTAACACCAAATACTAGTAACCCCTCCCAGCTTTGCATGAGATCCTCTTCCAGCAGTTGGTGGCGGAATTCATTTCCTTGTAGTTGTAGAGCGCATACCAACTTGCTTCCTCAAGGTCAACTGAAAAGTATCCCTGCTGCTTTGAGTTTCTGACTTCTTCTATCTCTAACTTAGATCTCTCCTCTAATATGGATTACTTTATTAAAATGAGTACTTAACAAATGTTGAACTCATGTTTTAAAGCAAGAAAACTAAACTATAATGAAATGATTCTAGTGTGCATGATGACATCCTTCATCAAACGGTATTAATCATCCACGCTTGTGTAATGTTATCCTGGATTAATAAGGAAACCACAGAATGGACCTCTGTCAAGAAAGATAGGTCAATCTGATTCATTTCAGTAAAAATGTATTAGGTGCCTATCAGGTGCCTAAGGAGCCCTGGTGGTGCAGTGCTGAAACACTCAGCAGATAACCAAAGGTCAATTGTTTGAACTCTCCACCCGCTCCAAAGAAGAAAGATATGGTGATCTGCTTTTGTAAAGACTACAGCCGTGAAAACCCTATGGGGGCAGTTCTACTCTGTTCTATAGTGTTGCTAGGAAGTCAGAATTGGCTTAATGACAACAGGTTTGTTTTGATTTTTCAGTACAGCTTACCAGCAGTAACAGAGGCTAGAGAATGGTCAAGACTAATCACCACAACACAATCGCCGTACCCCTAATTTTCCTTGCAAACACAACCCAACAAGCAGTACCAAGCTACTAACTGAAAGGTTCTCAGCAGCTCTGCAGGAGTAAAGACCTGTCAACCACACAGCAACAACAACAATACAACCACAGTGACATTGTGAAATGCCAGTCTGATCCAGCTAAAAACTACTTCCTGGCTTTCCTTGCAATTGGTCTGATTATACAAGAGGTAGGCAGAATCACCTGCGCAACTTTCCAAAAAATTCTTTAGAAGATACTGCTACTTCAGCTGGCTGGTACCCTTTTGCCTTTCTACCTTTCCACATTCCTCCTATCAGGAATACAGATGTGTTGATTGGTCTTGCAGCAACCTACAGTGACTGTCAAGATAGAAAGTGGTACTGAGTATGGCCAAGAAGAAAAAATAGAGTGTATTTTGTCTCTGGTGACTCCACAGAGCCATCATACTGGTACACACAGCTTATCCCAACACTCCTCTTCACATAAGAAAACTAAATCACCCAACTGGGTCAAGTGCGTATGCATTTTTGTTACTCTCAATCAATAACTAACTAATCTGATAAACTTTAAGCTATTATCAACAGTTTCAGCCTTCAACAATAAAATACTAGCATACCCCATTTTAGAGAAGTCCAGATGAAGCAGCAGAAGTCATCAAAAATAATAATAGTAATAGTTCTCAGAGGTGGAAATAAAACTTCATACTCCCTTTCACATTAAAGACTATGAGTCAGAATCAACCCAACAGCAGTGGGTTTGGTTTTTTTGGTTCTACTACCACTTAGCCTAAGCAAGACTTGCTAACTTGAAAGGAAAAACTAAATCAAATAACAATGGTAAAGTGCCAGTCTTCATGATTTATCTTCTACATGTATATAACTGCAAATTATAAATGGGTAGGTACTGTCTGTAAGAACTGGGCAGCATGATCTCTATGTCCCAGTAAACATTCATAAGTGCTCATGTCACAGCATGTGAAATGCAGTGAGTGCTCAGAGACGCAATCATTGCCATCAACAAGAGAAATATAATTTTTGGCAAATGCTAAGACACATCATCTCTTTCCATCACTGGCAAGACCCTGGCTAGAATTCTTTTGGATCTGCTACTGCTCAATGATGGCAACTGTGTACTCCCAGAATAACTGTGGCTTTAAACCACAGGGCAGCTCAACTGACATAATCTTTGTTCTATGTAAGAAATAAGAAAAATACAGAAAACAGTCTGAATGTTACTAAATTTATTGACTGCCCAAAGATTTTTGACGTTGTCTGTAGACCTCAACTATAAATTACCCTGCCACTTTAAAAAGCGTAATGTTTGTCAGAATCTACAAAGCTGGTGGGACAGTGCACATTAGTTAACTAATCAAGAGACATTTAAACAGCTAGGATACAACCAGCATTGGAATCCTGGTGGTGCAGTTGTTAGGATCGGCTGCTAACGAAAAAGGTCAAGTGGTTTGAATCTAGTAGCCAATGCTTGGAAACACTATGGGGCAGTTCTCACACAACACTACGAATTGGAATCAACTCACCAGCAATGGCTTTGGTTTGGTTTTGTTTGTATACAACCAGCAGAGTTCTGGTGGTGCAGTGGTTAAAGTGCTCAGCTGCTAACAAATAGGCAGGCAGTTGGAACTCACCAGGACTCAACTGCCACTCCATGTAGTCTGCTTCTGTAAAGATTTACAGCCTGGGAAACCCTATAAACAGTTCTACTCTGTCCTGTAGGGTCGTTATAAGTCAGAATCAACTATACAGCAGTGAGTATACAACCAGCACTACGCAGATTATGCTACATATTTATTTAATGACTGTTTCTCCTATTTTAGAATATAAGCCCCATACAGAAGGACCTGAGGTTACTTGGTCAGCACTGAATCCCTAGTGCATAGCACAGTACCTGGCATGTATTATTAAATACACGATAAATGTACATGGTACCTGGCATATATTATTAAATACATGATAAATGTTTATTGAATGAATACAGACACCAAGATTACAAGATATAATTTCTTATATTTCCTCAGTGGGGAGATAAAATATAAAATAATTTTGTTTTACAACCCAGCTTACTGATCACAGTTGCCACGTGTAGAACAGCACTATGCAACATAACTGTCTGCAACAATGGAAACGTGCTATCTGTGTTTCCAAGTTTTAAACAAAGGGTAAAAGTTAATTTAGTCATCATTAGCTATACAGAGAACCAAGAGCACTTGAGGTACACAATTATTAAAATTAGAATTCAAAAGCTAAACATTTAGAATATAATAAATGCACAGAAAGGCTATCTCCATAATAGTGCTAGATAGGCAGAGAATATCACAGTTCAAGAAATGCAGATGGTTGACTAGACTATCACACTACAGACAATACATTTAATTACTTGATATATATTTACTGAGTCTTTACTTCATGTCAGGCATGGAACAAAGCACTAAGTATAAAATGATAAAACTCCTATCCAAATAGAGTCTACATTTTGGAAAAGAAAGACAGCCAATAAATAAATAAGTAAAATATATACCATGTGTGTAATTTCTACACAACAAATAACTCCTCCAGAGAAAATAAAAAGCAGGGCAGAGGGACAGACTACAGGGAGAGAAGGAGCTGGTCAGTAAAGGCCTCACTGAAAAGATAGGACAAGACTTGAAGGTAAAGGAACAAGCAGACAGACATCTGAAGGCAGTTTTGAGCACAGATGCAACAAGTTCAAAGAACTTGCACCCTGAAGGAATAGCAAGTGGGTCAATGTGCTTGGAGCTGAGTAAGCAAGTAGCAGAAGAGATCAGAAAAGCAGGGGGGTGCCAGATCAAGAAGAGACGCAGAGACCATTCAGAAGGACCTTAATCAACCATAATTCTAAGGATTATAGGAAACCTTGAATGCTGAGCAGCTGAAGCAAAAGGAAGGAATGACAAAGTGAAAGACCTAAATGGAAGATTTCAGAGAGCAGCTGGAGAAGACAAAAGAAAGGATCATAATGACATGTGCAAAGAGCTGGAAATGCAGCACCAGAAAGAAAGAATACATTCTGCATTTCTCAAGCTGAAAGAACTGAAGAAAAAATTCAAGCCTCGAGTTGCAATAGTGAAGGATTCTATAGTGAAACTATTAAACAACTCAGAGAGCATCAAAAGAAGATGGAAGGAATACAGTCATTACACCAGAAAGAACTAGTCGATGTTCAGCCATTTGAAGAGGTAGTATATGATCAGGAATCAATGGTGCTGAAGGAAGAAGTCGAAGCTGCACTGAAGGCGTTGGTGAAAAACAAGGCTCCTGGAATTGACAGAATATCAAATGAGCTATTTCAACAAACTGACGCAGCACTGGAAGTACTCACTCATCTATGCCAAGAAATTTGGAGGACAGCTACCTGGCCAACTGACTGGAAGAGATTGATAGTTATTTATGCCCATTCCAAAGAAAGGGTATCCAACCAAATGTGGAAATTACTGAACAATATCATTGATATCACATGCAAGTAAAATTCTGCTCAAGATCATTCAAAAGCAACTACAATAATATATTGACAAGGAACTGCCAGAAATTCAAGCTGGTTTCAGAAGAGTATGTGGAACCAGGGATATCATTGCTGATGTCAGATGGATCTTGGCTGAAAGCAAAGAATACCAGCAAGATGTTTACTTGTGTTTCACTGAGTTCACGACAGCATTTGACTGTGTGGATCATACTAAACCATGGCTAACGTTGCGGAAAATGGGAATTTCAGAACACCTAGTTGTGCTCTTAAGCAATCTGTATGTGGATCAAGAGTAAGTCATGCTAACAGAACAAGAGAACTGTGCATGGTTTAAAGTCAGAAAAGGCGTGTGTCAGCGTTACATCCTTTCACAACACCTTTTTAATCTGTATGCCAAGTAAATAATCTGAGAAACTGGATTATACAAAGAAGAACGAGGCATCAGAATTGGAGGACAACTCATTAACAACTTGTTATGCAGATGACACCACTTTACTTTCTGGAAATGAAGATTTGAGGCATTTACTGACGAAAATCAAGGCCCTCAGCCTTCAGCATGGATTGCACTTCAACATGAAGGAAACAAAAATCCTCACAACCAGACCAGTAAGCAACATTGTCATAAATGGAAAAGGACTGATGTTGTCAAAGATTTCATTTTACTTGGGTCCACAATCAATGCCCTTGGATGCAGCAGTCAAGAAACCAAAAGATGCATTGCACTGGGAAAATCTACTGCAAACGACCTCTTCAAAGTGTTCAAAAGTGAGGATGTCACCTTGAAGCCTAAAACACACCCAACACAAGCCATAGTATTTTCAATCACATCACATGCATGTGAAAGCTGGACTATGAACAAACAAGATAGAAGAAGAATTGATGCCTCTGAATTACGGTCTTGGAAAAGAATACTGAATGTACCATGGACTGCCAAAAAAAAAAACCACATCTGTTCTGGAAGAAGTATGACCAGAGGGCTTCTTGGAAGCCAAGATAGCAACACTGCATCTTACATACTTTGGACATGTCAGGAAAGATCATTTGCTGGAGAAAGACATCATGCTTGGTAGAGTAGAGGATCTGTGAAAAAGAGGAAGACCCTTGATGAGATGGATTGACACAGTGGTCGCAGCAGCAGGCTTAAGAACAAAAAACAATTGTGGACATGGCATAAGACCGGCAGTGTTTTGTTCTGTTGTTCACAGCATTTCTATGAGTCAGAACCAACTTGACAGCACCTAACAACAACATGCAAAACATTCAAAGCATTCTGAATAGGCAAGTGGAGTAAACGTAAGTGACCTCAGCTTATGTTCTAACAACCAAAAGCAGATTAGTACTGACTCTTACAAAATTAGCTTTTTAATTCTGATTTGTGTTTTCAAAAGTTCACTGCGGCTGCTATATGAGGTCAGACAATTAAGCCCGTGAACTTAATTCTTCTAAGTGCTACATGACTCATTGCTGAATATCACTGTGGTCACCTTCAAAGTACTCCCCTTGGGAAGCTATGTGCTGATGCCAGTACCTAGTCCAGCCTTCAAAATAATTTGGGAACTCTTTCTGGAACAGCCATTATGCATGGTGGCACAGCAGCAAGTTTGCAAACTTAATTGTATAGTTGTCTGTGAGGATGTTTTTAGCCAGCCAACAAATACTGTATCAAAACACTCTCCCTACTCACCTGATATGGCCCCCAATGTCTTTTCTCTTTACCCAAAGATAAAGGAAATATTGAAAGGAAGAAGTTTTGATGACATTCAGGACATCAATGGTAATATGGTGACAACTCTGGTGGCCATTCCAGAAAAAGAGTTGTAAAATTGCTTTGAAGGGTAGACTAGGCACTGGCATCAGGGCATAGCTTCCAAGGGGAGTACTTCAAAGGTGACCATAGTGATAGTCAGGGAGGTATGGAGCCCTTTCTCTAGGATGAGTTCATGAATTTAATTGGCAGCTTCATATTGAAAAGATTGTTTGGGGGCAGAAAGAAAGGTAGATCTAAACAGGTAAAAAATTCCTGCCCTCAGCTTATGTTCTAACAACCAAAAGCAGGTGCTACTGAATCTTACAAGCTTAGCTTTTTAATTCAATAACATATATAGCTTGTTAAAAGCTCATCCAATGGACATCTGTAACAACAGACAGTAGATAAGCAAGTATCTCTGATGGACACATATCAAGCATTTTCTGAATTGTCAAGATGAGAGAAAGGAAGAGGCTACCTGACAGTTCTATGTAGTTCAAGTTCTGAAGAGGTGTTGCCCCAATCTTTCCAAGTCAATTCACTATTATATTACCAAAAGGAGCCAAGCCAGCCAAGCACCGTGACCAAAAGGAGGTCAATTTAAAACAAGGCTCTAAAGATTTATGATTTCTCCTCTGTGATTCACCTGTCATCCAGAAATGCCTGGTGTATCTGGAAATATTAAAAATCAGAAATAATAACAGTAATTACTTTACAACAGCAGTGGCAGAAGCTATACATGGGGGTGACTTGGGGCCAGATCCTGGACTCAGAGTGCCTAGGCTTGAATCTTACCTTCACCACTGGTTAGATGTGTTGTGTAACTTGGAGCCACAACAATACAACATGACAGAGTATGGATATGATCAACTCTAGCAGTTAGGAAGGAGAATGGCACAATTTAAGAGCATGAGCTTTGGAACTTGAACTTCAGCTCTACAACTTGCCATCTGCACATGCATGACTATGCTCCTAAGCTCTCTGTACTTACTTCCTCCCTGCAATATAGAAATCCAACTCCCAGCCACTCTATAGGACACAGTAGAATTGCCCCATAGGGTTTTCTAGGCTGTAATCCTTACTGGATCAGATCACCAGGTCTTTTCTCCCATGGCAAGTCTTAGGAGTTCCAACCACCAATCTTTTGGTTAGCACTTAACCATCACTTCACCAAGGCTCTTTACTGTAGCACAGAACCTATCAGAATACCAAAAGGTTGGCAGTTGGAATCCACCAGCCATTCCTTGGGAACCCTATAGTTAGTTTTACTCTGTTCTATAGGGTGGCTATGAGTTCAAATGGGTTATTAATGGGGTATCAGAAAACATTCTACTATCTGTTCTCTTTAACAAAAAAGATCATTCATAAAATTACCTTTCACATATTGAAATTCTACTATGTGTGAGATTTTGTTCTTGATACTGGGAATATAAAGGTAAACAGCACAAAATTCCTATCACCATGGACAAGGTAGATATGAACAATAAACATGAAAACCAATACAATAATTTTTGACACTGACAGGTACAGCGAAGAAAACAAAGAGTGAAATGGAAAAGGAAATGACTGGGAAGGGGATTCCTTACCAAGGGGGGTCAAGGAAGTACCTTCGGAAACCATAGTAACTGAGCTCAGCTGCACAATGATGAGCAGAAAACACCCAGATGAATGACATGAGGAAGATCCTCCTGGCAGAGGGAACAGCAGCATAAAGTTTTGAGCCAGAAATAATCCTGGCATATTGGAGCAACAAAGAGGATAACATGATCAAAGCATGTTAAAAAGAGGGAGAGAACAGTAAGAGTTGGCAAAAGAAGGCCCAAGCCAGGCCATATTAACCATTGTATCAGTTATCCGCCACCACAATTGCTGTATAACAAAACATACAAACTTCAGAGGCATACTACAATAAAGGTTTCTGACTCTGCTTCTGGGGTCAGCCGGGAGTCAGCAAGCCAGCTCTGCTGATCTCAGCTGTGCTTGCTCGAATGTTTGGAGACTGCACAGGTATTTGATGAAGGACTGCTACTGCTGGGGAGAATGGAGTAATAATGGCTCTGCTCCACGTGGTTCTCTGTAACAGGCAGGTGGGAGAATGTCCTCATGATGACGGCAGAAGTTCAACAGGTAATCCCCAAAGCACAAGGCCATTTCAAGCCTCCATTTGCATAATACCTAATAACATTTCATTACCTAAAGCAAGTGACATACCTGAGGCCAGAGTTAAACGGTGGGCAGGTAACCTTGTTGATGTAGGCAGGCACAGCAAAGTTAACATGGGACTGATGTCACATGGGAACAATGAAAAACTGAAGGCATCAAGGTAACCTTATGAAGGCATACAGGGCCTTGGTAAACTAGTGGACACAATAAGCAATTATTTTCTAAATAGTGGTGACAATGAATTCCAAATCCCGTGAGAGTTCAAAAAAAGAGTATCTGGCTGTGGTATCTGAGGATCTGTGCAGGATAACTGCAAAAGAGAAGGGTCTTGAAGGATATTTTAGATCTTGATAGAGAGACAAGATGAGTGAATTTTAAGTTAAAGGAATGTCTTAGTCACCTAGTGCTGCTATAACAGAAATACCACAAGTGGATGGCTTTAAAAAGAGAAATTTCATTTGTCACAGTCCAGTAAGCTAAAAGTCCAAATTCAGGAGGTCAGCTCCAGGAGAAGGCTTCCTTTGCTGGATCTGGAGGAAAGTACTTGTTGTCTCTCTTTGTGTGGACTGGAAGCTTCTGAGGTACAAGGACTCCAGTCCTTTCCAAAGCTTCTGGGTAGTATAAGGTCCCCAAACCTCGCTGCTAGCTTCTTTCCTCTATATCTCAAGAGACTGCCTCAAGGCACAAAACATCTTACACACTAAGTCCTGCCCTAGTAACACAACTGCTGCCCATCCACTTTAATTAACATCATAGAGACAGGGTTTGCAGCATGGAGGAACATCACACAATACCAGGAATCGGCCCAGCCAAATTGCCATACACATTTTGGGGGGAACACAGTTCAATCCATGACAGGAATATGTGAACAAAGTTACAATAGCAGGAAAGATCACTATACATACCCAGAATGAAAAGCCATGAAGATGCTTCTGTCTGATCCAGTATCTATTATAAAGCAGAACAAGTGAATCACACATTCATTCCACATATGTAGAAACCACTACATTTCAAAATTCTTTGAGAGCTTAAAATTCTTACTATGACAATAAGGAATGTCTGAGGGTTAAAGACAGCCATGAGAGTACAAACATAAGATTCCTAACATGTGTGACAATGAAGAATCAATGCAGTCTTTACCATAAGGATGAAGAAACCTGAAATTACGAATCAATGTATACAATATAACAACCCTCAATGGTAACCCAAAGTTGAAAGCTATCATCAGATTGTTATTCTGGAGGCATGCTATCAAATGACTCCAAAATTGCTAAGAATCAAAACAATATCCAAGAAATATCTTTGCAAAGCAATCAAAAAATTTGGCCTGAATATAATCTGAAGTTGTTCATGTAACTCTTAAAGTTGCTTATATTTTGAATTAAGCCAATACAGTTTTAAGGCAAACCTCAAGCTATAATTCTAAAGTTCTAAAAACTGGTAATGTGCAATTCACTAGAAACTTATACAGGACATTAATAATCACATCGTCTCAAGAAATGAGACCCACTAGCTTTCATAGTTAGAGATGAATTCAAATCCTTATACAATTAGCTGAAGAAAGCCATATGCAAGAAAAGATCATAATTCAAACACATATTGTAGCAACCGAAATACCAATCAATTAACTCATATTTAGCAGCTGTAACAGTAGAACAAAGCTCTAAGACGCTAATGTTCTTACCACCTAGACTCAACTTCACTGGACTAATTCCAGCAGAGCATTGCCAAATCTTGCCACACTGCCAGACCTCAAACGTGCTGCATCAAGCGTGGTGAAAAGGTAGCCTTCTTCACTCCCATTGAGGGGAAAAATGAAAGTGTTTTACTGCTTCCACAACTCTCAAGTGGGCTCTGCATTCTTGTCAAATCTACAAGTGTGTGTGGTAGAAGCTTTCACTCTCTTCTCTGAGCTCTCATGTTAAAGACAGACACAAGTTGATTCATCCCACAACTGGAGCCTCCTCATCAACCAGATTCAAGCTCTTTCAGAAGTGTAACCTCCCATGCTCATGCTGAATTCTGAGTGTCCTAAATGATGACCTGCAGCTACCCTCCCATACTAATGATATAGACACAACACACACAGAAACACAACATACAAACACAGCCCCCTTCTAAGGGGGGGTGCCAGAACTAGTTCTCTTACCAGCTATATCCACAATGCCACATAGTCTGTTACCCTTGGTCTTCATCCAGATGTGAGCCCCTGCAGGCATCTGCCTTGTCATTTTCTTCAGCTAGTGCTGCTCTAGCTGAAATACCACTAAGTGGATGACTTTAACAAAGAAATGTTTATTCTTACACAGTCCGGTAGGCCTCAAGTCCAAATTCAGGATGTCTGCTCCAGGGGAAGGCTTTCCCCCTTTGTGGCTCTAGAGGAAAGTCCTTGTGTTGCATCAATCTTTGTTCAGGGAGCATCCTGACACAGGAACCTCAGGTTTGAAGAACACGGTGTACTCCCGGTGCTCTGTTCTTGACAGTGTCAGGTTCCCATTCTCTGCCTTTTCTCTCTTAGGATGAAAGGATAAAAGGTAGTGCAAGGCACACTCCAGGGAAACTCCCTCTATAGTGGAGCAGGAAGAGGGTCTTAGGAAGGGATTTACAGCTTCACCCTGACCCTCTTTAACATACAGCACAGGAAAATCACAAAATGGAGGATCATCATAAGACATGTGGAATCACGGGCCAGCCAAATGGCTACACAGATTTTTGGGGAGACATAGTTCAATCCATAACACTCCTCCACTTGATCCTCTCCAAGCAGATGTGTGCTTCCAATCTCTTCTGTCTCCAATCTTTGTACTTTACTTCTGGTAATCAAACCTCCATACACCTTCTTCACTTCACGAATTTTTTTATTACCACAAATACACAAGGGCTGGGAAATGAGATGAATATCCTTTCCATTCCAAAGTTTAGACAGCATGTAAGACATATTTGAATATGAAGTTGCAGAACATTCAGCATCATCACCTCTGTTCCTTATCATTTTGCTGTAATAGCTTCTGTCTTTAAAAAAAAAAAATTCCTTTGGTGTTACAATCTTTTCCACCCATGACATAACTGCATTGATTCCTTCAGCATAAATTGTTGGTACATTGTTTATTGAGTTCACCATCTTGACTTACATTCTTCCCATTTTTTCTTGACTCCTATCATGGTTCTGGTGCGTAGTGATTAAGAAGTATAACTGGTAAACAAAAGGTTGATGATTCATACCCATCAGACACTCTTTGGAAACTCTATCAGGCAGTTCCACTCTGTCATGTGAATTCACTGTGAGTGGAACTAACTGAAGAGCAATCAGTTTGGGTTCAGTCCCTACCAAGTTCACTGAAACTGCTTCATCAAGGTCACCAACAACTTTCACACTGCCAAATCAAAGATCATTTCTTAGTAGTCATCTTACTCACCCAGCAGCATTTGGCACAGAGTATCGCTATTTTGACTTCAGATTCGGTTTTCCCACTCTGAACTTCATTCCTGTTCTTAAACTTCAAATAAATGGAATAATACAATAGTATTTTGTGTCTAGCTTCTTTCACTCAACATTATGCCTGTGTGAGATCCATCCATGCTGTTCATGTAACAGCTCATTCTTTTCATGCTCTGTAGGATTTCATTATATGAATATTCCACAACTGACTTACTAATTCTACAATCAGTAGGCATTTTGGGTTCTTCAAGGTTTTTTTTTGGCTATTATGAGTATGGTGATTACAAACATTCTTGTACTGTCCTTTGGTAGGCAACTGCGCTCATTTCTGTTGGTTACATCATATCCAGGAGTGGAACTGCTATATCATAGGCTGTGCAAGTAGCTCTGGTGACGCAGTGGTTAAGAGCTCGGCTGCTAACCAAAAGGTAAGCAGTTCAAGTATACCAGTCACCACTCAAAAATTCTATGAGGCAGTTCTACTTTGTCCTACAGAGTTGGAATCAAGTTCACAGCAACTAACAATAAAAGTATACATATGTTTAGTTCTGTGAGATACTACTAATCTTATTTTCCAAATGGTTGGAAATATATCCACAAAAGAAAGTATGAAAGTTTCAGTTGCATCACACGCTTGCCAACACAAGTGTTGTCAATTGATTTCTTTTTAGCCATCTGGGTTGGGATCTATTGTTTTCTCGTGGCTTTCATTTAGATTTCTCTGATGATTAACAATACAGAGCACTTTTTTGTGTCTTTATTGGTCACCTGAACATGTTTTGTAACATGACTGTTTAGGTCTGCTGCTCATTTTTCTTTAGTAAGTTAAGCCAATGGTTTACCAATTTTGTTAATCTTTTCAAAAAACCAGCTTTTGGTCTTTTTTTTAATCAATTTTTTTCAATTATTCATTTATTCTCTAATTCATTTAGTTCCACAATCTTTATGATCTGTTTTTTTCTGGTGTCTGAGGGGTTCCTCTTTTACTCTCTCTCTAGGGTCACCATGAGTCGGATTTGACTCGACAGCACTTGACTGGCTACTTGTTCAAGCTGTAGGATTAATTCTTTGGTCTGAGTTCTTTTGTCCTTCCAGATGTGTGCATTTACAAAGATAAACTGACCTCTGAGTACTGCTTTGGCTGTATCCCATGGTTTCTGGTGGGAAGTGTTTTCATTCTCATTGGAATCCATAAATTTATTTCACCTTTGATTTTCTCTATAACCCATAACTTTCTGAGCAAGATGTTGTTCATTTTCCATGAGTTTTGATTTCTATCTGTTTTTTCTGCCATTGATTTCAACTTTTATGGCTTTATGTTCCAAGAAGATGCTTTGCAATAATTCGATGGTATGGATTTTGTTGAGATTTGCTTTAGGTACTAACGCATGGTCTATTCTGGAGAATGGTACATGTGCACTGGAGAAGAAGGTGTAGTTATGAGCTGATAGAAAGTTCTGCATACACTGATGAGTCCAGTTGGTTAATTGTTGCAATACAATATTCTGTGTCTTTACTGAGCTTTGTTCTAGAAAATCTGTCCAATACTGAAAGTGGAGTGTTGAAGTCTCCCACTATTATTGTGGAGTAACTTATCTCATTTTTTAATGTAGTCAGTGTTTCTCCATTGTTCATTTTTCTACTATAATTGTTATTAGTGATTTACAGTTCTCATTATTTTATAGTTCTTGATTATATCCTAAGTATGGATCTTTTGTTGAACATATGTATTTTAAGTATTTTCTACCAGTCTGGGTCTTGCCCTTTCACTCTCTTAATGGTGTATTTTGATGAGCAGTTCTTAACTGTCATTTTTAATCTCTTTTTTACAGTTAGCGTCTTTGTGGCCTACTTGAGAAATTCATGTCCACACCAAGTCATGAAGAAATTATTTTTCCTTCTAGAAGATTTATTAATAAGCTTTCTAACTTACCTAGAATTAATTTTGCATATAGACAGAGGAAAGGGTTATATTTCATGCTCCCCCCTCCCCCACAGACGCACAGTTGACTTGGCACAATATATTAGAAAGACCGTAGGGCCCCATCAAACTGCATTGATGCTTTTGACCGACAGTGACCCTACAGGACAAAGTAGAACTGCCCCAGTAGTGGCTAAGGAGCACCTGGTGGATTTGAACTGTTGACCTTTTTGGTTAGCAGCCAACGACGCCATCAGGATTTCCATTAGTTGACCCTATAAGCATTGGTATGTGTTCTGAACATTCTGTTTTCTTTAATTGGCCTATTTATCTGTCCCAGAGTCACAATGACAGCCTCTTTAAAATAAGTCTTAATATCCTGTAGGTAAGTCTACCAGCACTGTTTTTCAAGATTGCCTTTTTCTGAAATAAATGAATTTACATTAATTTTTAGAACCAACTTATTAGTTTCCACAAAATATAACCCTAAATACCGATTCAGAGTATACTAAATCTATAGATCAATTTGAGGAGAAATGACATTTTAAAAAATTAAATTGTCTAAATCACGAACATTCTGCATGTGTCCATTTATTTAGGTCTTCATTACTTATTCTGGAAATGCTGGTGGTGTAGTGGTTAAGTGCTACAGCTGCTAACAAAAAGGTCAGCAGTTCAAATCTGCCAGGTGCTCCTTGGAAATTCTATGGGGCAGCTCTACCCTGACCTATAGGGTCACTGTGAGTCAGACCTGACTCTACAGCAGTCGGTTTATAATGCTGCAGTAATCAAGACTACTAATTGCAAGTTTCTGCTGAGTTTCATCCAACATGATATAGTTTAGGAGATGGCTAGTAACTTGTATGCAGAATTTGGAGTGCTCTGAGTTCTATTTCTGTGATAAGCAAAATAATGTTCCACAAAAGATGTCTGTCCATGGTCTAATCACCAGTACCAGTAATATTTATATGCCAAGATGTAATTAACATTGCAGATGGAAATAAGTTTGCTAATCAGCTGACTGGATCAAGACAGTTACTGGAACAGAACAAGGGGACATTACACAGTTTAAAGTCAGGAAAGATGTGCATCTTTCACCATACCTATTTGATTTATATACCGACCAAATAATCTGAGAAGCTCAACTGTACAAAGAAGAACAGGGAATTGGGATTAGAGGAAGACCCATAACAACCTGTGTTATGCAGATGGCCCAACCTTCCTTGCTGAGAGGAAGAGGATTTGAAACATTTATGATGAATGTCAAAGACTACAGCCTTTAGTACGGGTTGCACCTCAACATATAGAAAACAAAAATCCTTACAACTGGACCAAAAAGCAACATCATGATAAAAGGAGAAAAGATCAAGGTTGTCAAGGACTTCATTTTATTTGAATCTATAATCAATGCCCATGGAAGCAGCAGTCAAGAAACCTGATGCTGCCCTTGTCCATAAATCATTACTGAGGTCAATTCCTCAGACAGGAATAGATTGGACTCCGTGACACAGAGTGGCCACATCCTGTGTGCACTTTATGGTCCTATGCATCTATAGGATGTCATCCTACTGGCCCCTTACTAGAGGGGAGGGGAGAGGGTGGAGAAGAGGTGACAGGAGATTGTTAAGAAGATATGACATGTATAGAACAGAAAGGAGGAGTGTGCTGTCACTGGGCAGGGAGAGCAGTAGGAGCTGCACATAGGCAAGCAAGCAAATTTAAACTGGATTGTACACTTTCACTCAACCACAATTTAAAAAAAAATCAAAAGACCCATTGCACTGGGAAAATCCACTGCAAAAGACCTCTTTGAAGTGTTGAAAAGTAAGGGTGTCACCTTCAAGACTAAGGTGCACCTGACCCATACCATGGTATTTTCAGCTGCATCTTACAAATATGAAAGCTGGAAAATTAATAAGGAAAACAGAGGAAGAACTGACATCTTGGAATTGTGGTGTTGGAGAATACTGAATAAGACAAAGACCAAACAGATCTGTCTTAGGAGAAGTGCAACCAGAGTACTCCTTAGAAGCAAGGATGGCAATACTACATCTTACATACTTCGGACACGTTATCAAGCGATCAATCCCTAGAGAAGGACATCATGCTTGGTAAAGAAGAAACCAAAAAAAAAAAAAAACTCACTGCCATCCCGATTCTGACTCATAGTGACCCTAGAAACACAGCAGAACTGCCCCAAAGAGTTTCTAAGGAGCACCAGGTGGACTTCAACGGCTGACTATTGGATAAGCAGTCATAGCACTTAACTACTATGTCACCATGGTAAAGTAGAGGGTCAGTGAAAAAGAGGAAAACCCTCAACAAAATGGACTGATACAGTGGCTGCAACAATGGGCTCAAACACACCAACAACTATGGGCATAGCACAGGACTGGGCGGTTTCATTATGTTGTAAACAGGGTTGCACTGAGTCAGAACCATCTCTATAACACCTGACAACAAAAACAATCAACTAATCCTAAAAGAAGATAAACCTAGACCACCCAGGTGGGCCCAACAAAATTACAAGGGTCTCTTAAATTGGAAGAGGGAAGAAGAAGCAGAGTCAGAGAAAGATTTGAAGATACAGTAAGAAGCCAAGAGTCAAAAGGGCCTCTAGAAGCCGGAAAAGGCAAGAAAAGAGATTTTCCCCTCAAGGTTCCAGAATTTCAGCCTAGTGAGACCCACTTCTGATTTCTGATCTCCAACACTATGATGTTTTAAGCCACTAAATTTGAGGCAATTTGTTACAACAAAAATAGGAAAGTAATATACTTTCTGTAATTTTGCCATTTAAGACCCAGTCAGTGTGTTGGTCCCACACTGTGACCTCATTCTTCTCAGCCCAGTCAGATTACTAGTATCTGGCTTGCTTTCTAAAGAAATTGTGGTTTGAAAAGTGTCCACGACAAATAAGGTGGAAGAATGTTAAACTCATCTCGTGTGTTCCCCTTTTCTAAAAGATAGTAGCCCCGCACTTCTGCCTGTATTGGCTCTTCTCCAATGCCTTCAAATGGTTATTTTGTATACTTCTGCAGTTTTCATAGTCTTTTTGGTGGGGGTTAGCTTGATAAAGTCCTGAAACTATAGTTTCCCTAGGACAAGGGTTCTCAAGCTTTTTTGGTCTATGATCCCTTTATACTGAAAACTTAAGCACCCCCCACAAGCTTTAGTTATTGTAGCTTACACCTATCAACAATTACTATATTCACAATGCAAACTGAGAAAATTTTAAAAATAGATTCATTCATTTAAAAATATAAGAATCCCATTACATGTTAATATAGATCACATTTTTTATGAAAAATATTTTACAAAACAAGAATACTAGTGAGAAGACAGGGATTGTTTTACATTTTTGCAAAGCTTTGGCTTAATAGAAGCAGCTGGAGTCTCAAAATTGCTTCTACTTTCAATCTGTTGTACTATGTTGTTTTCATAGAAGTGTATGAAAAATCCATCTTCATGCAGATGTATAGTTGGAAGAGATGAATATTTAATATATTGCAGATATTCTTCTTTGATAGTACTCCAAAACTAAACAAGTGGCAATCTTTTAAGGGTTAGCTGCAATATGGAATCTGACAGCATGCCTATGAACTTCTTGTAATCTGTTATACTAAACTCTATTGGTCTATCTTGCACTTTACCATGGGCTGACAGAAGAATAAACAAATCTGTCTTGAAAGAAGTACAGCCAGAATGCTTCTCAGAAATAAGGATGGCAAGACTCTAGTCATGCTCTGGACATATTAGGAGGCACCAGTCCCTGAAGAAGGATATCATGCTTGGTAAAGTAGAGGATCAATGAAAAAGAAGAAGACTCTTAACCAGATAGACTGACACAGTGGCTGCAACAAGGAGCTCAAACATGGCAACAACAGTGAGGACGGCACAGGACTAGGCAGTGTTTTATTCTGTTGTACACAGTGTTGCTTCGAGTCAGAACTGACTCAACACCACCTATCAACAACATCGGGCCTTTGAATGGACCTTTTTAACCCATCTCTGGTTTTTGTGTTAGTTATTTGGAAATGTTAGTTCACTAAGTAAAACATAACCATCAAATATTAACACATTTTATCTAAGAAAAATTGAAAAATAATACAGCTTGTCCTCATTTATCGACTACCTCTTCATCTGACATTTTACATGTACAGTAGTAAAAAAATCTGTCCAAGTAATTTGTGCATTAATACATACATCTGGCAGTAACAAATGTCAAAATGAACATGAGAGTGACACTAGCTGTAATGACTAGGGCTGTGTGTCAGCTTGGCTGAGCCATGATTTTCAGTGGTTTGGCAATTATGTCATGATGTATTTGGGCAGTTACATAATGATTTAACTTGGCAGTGATGAAGTATGGAAGCCATGTAATAATGTAGTCAACGCCTATTTAGTGATCTGATATGGTCATCTTCCACTTTCACCTAATACTAATTTCACATAGTGACCTGGTTGTGGAATGTAACAATGTTGATAAGTGAGGAGAAGATGTATTGGTTGGTATCCGCACCAATCTCATCAGACAAACCTGTAAGCATCAAGAAGCTGTCAAGCTCTTGATGGCAGGTGAAAAACTTCCCAAAATTCCAATTTTTTCCTAAAGTCTCAAGTTTTATCACTGGTAACAAACACTATCCATTGTTCTTCTTGAAGTGATAGGGTCACTTTATTCACATTTTAGCAAATACCTGCCAAATGCTGAGGTATAATCATAACTTTTCAGTCCTTCTTTAACATAAAAGTGATGCTCCATGAAAAAAACTTGCAACAAAAAACTTGCAGCTTGCAACGAAATACAAGGTCTGACAAGTAAGTTCACAAACTTGCCACTGTGCACTTATGTTGGCAGCACTGTACAAACAACTCAGTAAGGATTCATAACCTTGGTACATCAGTGCCTTACAGCTGTGTTCATGTCGATGTGCGCAGTGTCTTGCTGTGTGGCATTCATTATTATCGTTGTGTGTTTTTGTGTCCCATTGCAGGAACAATGGAGCTTGAATTAGGGCAAGAACAAGCTTAAATTTCTTGTTAAACTCGGCAAGAGTGGAAATGAAATCAGGGGCACATTAGTCCAAGTTCATGGGAATAATGCTATGAAGAAAACAGCAGTGTACAAATGGATTAAACGTTTTCCTGAGGGGAGAGAACATGTTACTGATGAAGAGAGGTGAGGGCGGCCAGTAGTGAGCAGAACTTATGAAAACATTGCCAAAATTGGTCAAATTGTGCATCAAAATCATCAGCTGACTGTGAGAAGTATAGTAGACCAAGTAGACATTAATAAAGCCACTGGAAAATCTTAACTGAAAATCTTGGCATGAGAAAGGTGTGTGCAAAAATGGTATGTGCAAAAATGGTCCTGAAGGAGCTCACCAATGAACAAAAGCACAGAAGAGTCTAAGTTTGCCAAAACCTTATGGAGAGGCAAGGCGATGTCTTGGGTCCTGTTATCATTCATGACAAAACACGGCTGTGCCAATATAACCCTCAAAGCCTCAAAGCCTCAAAGTGCATAATGGAAATTAGCCAGTTCTCCACGACCAAAGAAGTTCCATCAGTCCAAATCCATAGTCAAAATTATGTTCTTAAACCTTTTTGATATCACAGGGATTGTTCATTATGAATTTGCACCAACTGGACAAACAGTTAACCAAGTTGACCATATGGAAGTCCTGAAAATGCTGCATGAAAAAGTTAGACGAAAACGACCTGAACTTTTCACCAATAATTCATGGCTCTTGCGTCATGACACTGCACCAACTCACACAGCACTGTCTGTGAGGAAATTTTTAGCCAGGAAACAAATAACTATATTGGAACACCCACCCTACTCAACTCATCTGGCCCCCAGTGACTTTTCTCTTTACCCAGAGACAAAGGAAGTATTGAAAGGAAGGTATTCTGATGGCATTCAGGACATCAAGGGTAATAAGACAATAGCTCTGATGGTCATTCCAGAAATGCCTTCAAGGGTGGAGTAGGCACTTGCATCAGTGTATAGCTTCCCAAGGGGAGTACTTCGAAAGTGACGAAAACGATACTCAGCAGTGAGGAGGCATGCAGCACTTTTTTAAGGATGAGTTCATGAACTTTGTCAGACCTTGTATTCATCAGACAACCATTATAACTTTGCATGCAATTGGAGTGCTTCGTATGTTCCTCTGATTTTGTCACCAAGAACACATACTAAAGGATCCAGATTTAATAAATTATGAATAGCGTCTCATCAAGGACATTTGTAAGTGAAACTGGCTTTTCTTTTCCCCTGTAAGTGATTGTGACGAATACAATGACTTACATTTGCAGATCACCACCTTCGTTTGGAACCCTAGCAGTGTAGTGATTAAGAGCTCAGTTGCCAATCAAAAGCTGAGCAGTTCAAATCCCCCATCCACTGCTTGGAAACTCTAAGGAACAGTTCTATTCAGTCCTTTAGGGTTGCTATGAGTTGGAATCAAAAGCAGTGGGTTGTTTGTTATTGTTGCTGTCATTTGTGCTAAGAAGCCAGCACTTTTACCCAATTATTTCTTTTTCACCATTAGTGAAAAGGTAAATGCAAGTGAAAGGTTAAAAGAAAATGTGTTAGTACTACTAGCAAAATAAATTTGATCTCTCTGTCCTCCTGTGAGAATGACACGAACCCCCCAGGTGTCTCAAAGTCATACTTTAAGAACTACTGCACTAGGCTAACTGCTTGACCAAATTTTTCAAGCAAACTGGAAATTTCTAAGACAAATGGCCTTATACATCATATTCTGGAAATAATCTGCCCCAGCTACAAGCCAAATGGTAATTATACATTCTTTTATACAGAAAACAATGTTGAACAGCACAGTGAGCTCTTTATACTGCTATGCACTGAGGAAATAAAGACAAATGACCAGTCCTGCCATTGAGGAGCTCAAGACCTAAGCGGAAAACTTAAATGCAGATGACTATAATATTTTTTTAAGGGTAATGAGAGGGATATGCACAGGGTATGGAGGGAGCAATAGCACAGAAGAAGCACATTTAAAGCCTCAGATCAAAGAAGGTTTTCTAGAAATGACTGATGAACTTTAAAGGAGAAAAGGAGTTGGCCAAAGAGAGAAACATACAGCCAAAAGCCAAGTGCCATCGAGTGGATATGACTCACGGCGACCCTAGAAACATACAAGAATTGTCAATTAAGTTTGGAAATTCATCCTTGGAAAAATGCTACATATCTCATTGTTGAATATCACTATGGTCACCTTCAAAGGACTCCCGTTGGGAAGCTATGCATTGACACCAGTGCCTAGTCTTCCCTTCAAAACAATTTTGGAACTCTTTTTTCTGGAAGAGCCATCAGAGCTGTCCTCGTATTATCCTTTATGTCCTCAACATCATCAAAATGTCTTCCTTTCAGTATTTCCTTATCTTTGGGTAAAGAAAAAAGTCACTGGGGGCCAGATCAGATGAGTAGGGAGGGTGTTCCAATACAGTATTTGTTTACTGGCTAAAAACTCCTTCACAGACAACTATGCAATGAAGTTTGCGAACTTGCCGCCATGCCACTATGTGCAACAGCCATTACAGAAAGAGTTCCAAAACTGCTTTGTAGTCTGGACTAGGCGCTGGCATCAGTGCATAGCTTCCCAAGGGGAGTACTTTGTAGGTGAATATAGTGATATTCAGCAGTGACGTATGTGGCACTTAGAACGATTAAGTTAATGGCCTTAATTGTCGGACCCCATATGAGAGCAACTTCAGGCATAGAATGAAAAGGACAATGAAGAGCACTGGGGAAAGAAAACAGCACACCTTGATCAGGAAGCTCCAAGGAACTCCACATAAGCCAAAAAGAGTTAGAGGGTGAGATTAAAGGTAGAAAATGATTATAATTTAGTGGTAATACAAATTCCAGAAACATCTGTCTGAATTTAAATTCCAGCTTCCCCTTTAGTACCTCTGACTGAGGACTTCAGTGTCTGCTTCCCCACACCAGTGGATGACTTTCCTGACTTTCCACATGATTTTCCTGACTTTTAGTCCCTCACTCTTCCAAAATTTGTGTAGATCCTAAGTCTTACACTAAACTCGTATTTCCAAAGTCCTCACAAAATATGATCTACCTGCCTGACAAAAGCCAAACTGATTATATGTCAAGATTTTTTTAATTACTTACAAGAAAATCTAAGATATTTAATAGCTGTAATTTTGCTAAAACCTGTTTAAAGAAAAACCACTGCTGCTTATTTGTTTTATCAACCTGGGCTTCCAACTAAATACACATTTCAATGTTTTCTTAATACAACCCCTAATCTGAAACCTTTGGAAACAGATGTTTCAAAATACTTTTTCAAATTTGAGAAAGATAATACTGTACATATCCCTATATTATTGAATACTCTCAGCAAGGTCTGGAGCAGCATCCCCAAACCAAACACATTAATATCTCAGCAGGAAATAAACAGAGGAGAAATAGCTTTACGTCACTTCAGGTCAGAAGTGAACTACAAAAACACTTTCTGTCTTCAGAGTTTTGGGGACTGAGGAACTGTAGATACAAGATTACATATCTATATTTCTGTCTTTAGGTAGTACTGAATTTAATTTTTTTTTTTTTTGCATAAATATGAGGTCTCAAACTCTATCATGTTATTGTTAATTAGCTACTTTTAGTACCACTATTGTGGACTGCCTGAGAACAAACAAACCAGTCTTATAAGAAACACAACCAGAATGTTTCCTAGAAACAAAGATGGTGAAAGTCAGCTCATTCACTTTGGACACATCATCAGGAAACAGCAATTGCTAGGAAAAGACATCATGTCTGGTAAAGTAGAAGGTCAATAAAAACAAGGGAAACCCTCAGTGGGATGCATTGGCACAATATCCACAACAGTGGAGTCTTAACGTACCAGCCATTGTGAAGCCAGTGCGGGACTGCGCAACATTTTAGTCTGTTATACATAAGGTCACCGTGACTTGGAACCAACTCAACAGCAACCAACAATGCCCTAATGTTACCCTCATTAGTTAACTCCATTTTATTACCAGTTTTTGTTCCTTATGTAGGCACATGCCCATGAATACACTGTGGCATGATAAGAGACTCCCGAAGCTATGAACTAAATGGCTTACTTTCCTGGGGCAGAGATTTTACAGTGACTTGCAATCAATCTGTACAAATTAAATTGATTTTCAAATTCCTTATATACACTCCATACATCTATATGCTGCACTGCTCCCTACTCAGGTCATTTCCTACTCATCCTTCAGGTCTCAGCTTGTTTTTTGTTTTTTTCTTCCCCTCAGAAAGTCCTTCTCTGATACCACAGGATGTTACTGACCAAGATCACCACAGGAAAACTTACTGAGCACCTGAAATGTGGCTAGTCTGAATTGAGCTAGGCTATAAATATAAAATACACACTGATTTCAGACTTATTAAACACCTCATTGACAGATTTTATATTGTCTACATGAGTAAGAATTTTGTTCCACATTTTTCTCCAGCTCTGCCTGGGAAACTATTGTGATCCCTGTCAGAGGAGTTTGTGGGAGTAGCCAGGTACCATTTTCTTGTGCTGGACTCAGTCTGGTGGAGGCTGTGGTACCTGTGGTCCATTAGTCCTTTGGACTAATCTTTCCTTTGTGCCTTTGGAGTTCTTCATTGTCCCTCATTCCAGATGGGGTGGGACCACTAGAATATCTTAGATGGCTGCTCACAAGCTTTTAAGATCTCAGGTGCTACTCACCAAAGTAGGATATAAAACATTTTCTTTATAAGCTATGTTATACCAATTGAACTCGAGATGTCTCTCCAAGACCATGGCCCCCAGAACCCTCAGCCTAGCAATTTAGGCCCTTAGGGAGTTTGGATTATGTCTATTAAGTTCCATAACCTTGCCTTGGTCAAGCTGTTTTGACTTCCACAAGCTGTACTGTCTTACCTTTTACCTAGGTTACTACTTAGCTATTGTTTATTTAGTTTTTATCCTATCCCACTTCTCCCCTCCCAAGTTATCACAAAGATTGTTTCTCCTGCTTGTAAACCTTTTCTTGAGTTTTTATAATAGGGGTCTCAATACAATATTTGTCTTTTTATGACTGAATTATTTCACTCAGCATAATGCCCTCCAGCTTCATGCATGTTGTTAGATTTTTTACAGATTTATCACAATCTTGACTTTTAGACATAAAGTCAGTCATTAAGAAATTCAGAGTTCTCAGTAAACCAATGACCAATCGCTATGTGAACTGTACTGAATTTACTGGTATGATGGAGAAAACATACGTTATATAGAGGAAAAGAGAAGTTTAGCAAAGTGATTTACAAATCTATGCTAGTATTAGTAGGTCTTCAAAAAAAAAGTCTCATGCAAAACTTTTGCCTTTCCAAGATTTGCTGAACTACCCAAGCCCATCTGGCAATAGTTTTTCTTCAAAGTTCCTTCCTACCACTTGGGGACACTTAATTTTCAGCATCAGTGAAAAAGAAATCTACCATGCTCTACTGCACATCAGAGTAACAATTTTTTTATCACTTTAAAAAACTGAAAATATTTTCATAATTCAAATAGAATGGAAAGGAGGGGTGTGCTGTCACCAGACAAGGAGAGAAGAACTTGCAGATAGGTGGGCATGCAAACTGGATTGTACACTTTCATTCAATCACAATAAAAAAAAAGTTATGAGAAAACCCCTTAATGTTCAGAGGCTTATGACAGTTTAAGCAAAATAGAGGAAACCATTAACTTTTCTAAATCATCAAAACGGTTTGGAGTTGGTCCTGATTTGGGGTGAAGATCAGTCAAATCCATTTATCCGGTGGAAATTTAAAACAAATACACAATTATTAGTATTTATTACATTGCAAGAACAGCAACTAAGAAAAGAGGCCTCACCATTCACAAGGCCTTTTGCAGATCAAGCAGACAGCTGCAAGGTAAGTCCAAACCCTGGGAAGGAAATCAGGGTGCTTTTAATGTCAAACATTAAAAATGTAAAGAGACTCAAAAATCAAAGAATTCAGAGGATTTTAAACTCTTTGTTTATAAACACACCTCAGAAAGCATTTCCCTAATAAGATTTAAATAGCCCCCAAGAGAATCAGCTCCTAATTGCCCTTGACCTCAGACAAAACATACTTAAACAAATCACAGATTTTTGTACATAAGGAAACTCTTGAGATGGCACACATTTTGTTAAGTATGTTTTCACCACAATTAAAAAGAAAATCAGAGATTTAAACCATTTGTAATACAACCCTTTATTCAGATAGTTTTAAAATGGAAATAAAGTGAATACGCAACACATACTACTGTTATTCAAATAGTTCAAATTCCCTTGCAGAGAGAATCTTCCATTAAAAAATGGACTGGGACTTCTGTTTCCAGCAATACAGCAGACCACTGTTCAGAGAACTCCTCTCTCAAAAACACCTGAAGGCGCTAGATGAAAACATGCTCCGTGCGTGCGTGGCTGACCTGGCAGTAAAGAAAGGGAAACCTAAGGAGGCCAGCAAAGAGAACACAGTATTCCACAGGGGTTAACAAGGACTAAAGCCAACATACACTCTGACAGCTTCTATGAATTCCTGGTGACCTAGAGCCTGATTTTAATGACCTTTGTGTGTAGCGACAGAAGGCAAAACTTGGGACCCTGGTAAAATCAAAGGTCAGATCAGAAACTCCCACACAGAGCTGGGAAATAGAAAAAAATCTCAGCTAAGAAGAGAGAAATTTGCCTGTCTCAGGAATGATGCTGAGAAGAATGGAGAAAAAGAAAATACATCATCCTAGGAATTTCCAATGACAAACTCTGTCCCAAGGAGAAAACTGAGTTTAAAGGGCAACTGGATTGATAGTGCTCCCAGGTGTCTGGCAAAAGCAAACACAAAGCCTCTCTGAAGGAAGGCAAAACATAGGAATTCCAAGAATTCCTCTGGATATAATTCCAAGAACATATGTAAAAAATTAAAATTCACTAAACACATAAAGAAAACATTATGAACTAGAATCAGCAGAAATAATAACTACAGATTCAAAGACCACCAACACTGGAAAAATCAGACACAAATACAAACTAAATATTTAATAGATCTAAAACAGTTAAAGAAACTGTATATGTACTGCACAGAAAAAAACAACTGAAAACATACCAACTTTAACCTTTAGAAATAAAAAATACAATAAATAACATTTAAAAACTCAACAGACAGGTTAAACAGCAGATTATACATATGTGAAAATGCACTAGTAAAATGAAAAAAAATTACTTAAAATGCAGCATGGAAAGAGAGAGAGATAGAAAATGAGAAAGAGTATTTAAGAGATATGGAAGACAGAGTGAACAAGCCCAATATACATCTAATGGGAACTCCAGAAAGAGAAAATAGAATGGGAAAGAGGCAATACTCTAATAATAATTATTAAGTAATAATACCTGATAGTTTTCCAGAATTCATGACGAACACAACTCTGAGATTCAAGAATCTACGGCAGCATAAACTAAAAAAAACCTGTACCCAGATACATCATGTGAAACTACAGAACATCAAATACAAAGCCATTTTAAAAGCAGTCAGATAGAATACAGACTACCTACAAAGAGCCACGATTAAAACTGACAGCCAAATTCTCAGTAGTAACAAGGAAAACCAGACGGCACTGAAATACTAATAAAGCGCTAAGAGAAAATACCTGTCAGCTGAAAAATTATACATTTACTGAAACTATTTTTCAAGAACAGTGGTAAATAATGATTTTTTTTTTATTTTAAACCTGATTTTATAATTAAGTTAGCATCTAACTTACATACTTCATAAAGATGGTCATTAACATCAACAAGTAATTGAAAAAAAATTAATATCCAGAATATACAAAAAGTTTTCATGAATCAACACTGACAAACACCACAATAGAAAAATAGGCCACTTTAGTAAGGCACTTTAACAAGGAGAAAGATAAATGGCTCATAAACATATGGATAAGCACTCGATCTCTTTGATAATTACTGTTGTTAGCTGCCATGAGTCAATCCCCAACTCATGACAGGAAACACAAATTAAAAAGAAAATAAATACCCAAGTGGTGGCTAGGATCTGGAGCAACCGGAATCCTCATACCCTACTGGTGGGAGCATACACTGACTGCTACTATCTTGGAAAATACACAACACACTCCATGACCCTACAGTTCTACACCTAGAAATATACCCTAGATAAAATCTTACATGTGTATTGAAAGACATGTACAATAGTACTTTCTTTCACTCATTGGTGTCAAAATTAGAAATTAACTCTTAAATGTTTAATTAAAAATCATACATATACTCTCATAATCCAAAAATGTCTATTAAAAAAATAGTTTTCACAGTCTTGTTACTCATTGATTGTTAACGTCAGTATTATCCTTTTGTAAGTGCAGAGATAAAATTCCCATACTTGACAATTCAGTTTTACATACAGCATGAATGACTTTTTTTTGAAACTGATAGGCACATGTACTTTAATCACCAAAAACCACATCACGCATTGATGTAAGAAAAATCCTTTTTGAAGATTATTTCAAGTTAATCAGGATTAAATGTAAATAAAACTTTTATCCTTAGCATCCTTTAGTGAAGTAATTTTGTTTTAATATCTTACTTAATGCGAAAACACACAGAAGGAAACAATAAGAGTATACAGAGGCCGATGTCCTGTGGTCTTTCTTAATAACAATCCGTTTTCAAGAGACTCTAATCTACTCAACAGAAAGCATTCAACAAATGATCTTAATCAGATTCTGAGAAATTCGTATTCAAGAATAAACAATATGCCACTAAAACCAAAACAATGTAGGTATTAGCAGCCTTACAAAAGGTTGGCCCCTACCTGATGAGTCATTTCTAAAATGAGGGAAGTAGAAGACTCTGAAGTGCTTTCTATTCAAACTGAAAAATATATAAGGGTGGGACTCATTTCTGAAGCAGGTTAACTGAGAAATTTTTCTTCATTTTATACATCTTTGACTCCATGCAAACATCGAACCAGGAATGGCTAAAATGAGTCGCTCATCCTACATGTTAATACTAACCTTCACTTTGTTTTCTCAATGTATTTTACTTTCAGCAAAGTCCATAAGAAATTTAGAAGATGACATGGTATTTAATATGCTTAGGCTGGGGAAAGCTTTGCAGAAGGAAGGTTCTGTGGAAAACTCAGTCGCTGCTCCTTCCCTAGAACAATACAAAAGCGATGAGAGCCGTTTCACAAATGAAGAGGAAAACAGGAATTCAAGGGTAAGTGGTAATGTGACTTGTTCTTTAATGGGAGTTTAAATAATTTTTACAAATTCTTTGAAAAGTAAAATGGGTAATTTTATTTTTATAAACAGAAGCATGTGCAAATAATCATAAAACATGCAGAACTGATGAAATTTTATATATTTCAGGTGGTTTTTCCATCTTGGAGAATAACTCTCATCCAAAAGGTTTTTTTTCACCCTAACAAACTTATATTTTTTAAAAGAATAAACAACAGTACAGAGCATCTTTGAATTGATACAATAAGAATATTATACAATTATACTAATAGTTCCATTTCCAATGGAACAGCTGAAACATAAATTAATCTCTTCTTTACAGAATGCAGGCTTCAAACACAATTTCTTAAATCATGGTCTCCCACTGAATCTGCCTATAAAACCATATCTTGCACTAAAAGGAACTGTAGCATTTCCAGCTGAGAATGGAGTTCAGAATACTGAATCAACACAGGAAAAGAGAGAAATGGGGGATGAAGAAAACTCAGCTAAATTTCCTATAGGAAGGCGAGATTTTGACAGTGAGTAGTCTTTGTAAATTCAATTCCTACATCTTAATTCCATGAAATAAAACTTTAGGTTGAACTGAAAACGGATTGAATCAAAACAGAATCAGATCAGACCATGGTTCAATTACAGTCTATAAAGTGAACTCCCAGAAAAATGTGGGGTAAAAAAATCACTTAATTAGTTTTTATAATTCTCATTTACTCAGAATTAATTCTACTAGGTCCATCATTCTATTTCTAGTAAATGTTGTATGATGCTAACAGTCTTTTAAACAATTTAACTTTATTTTTCTTTCAGTGCTCAGGTGTATGCTGGGAAGAGTCTACCGACCTTGTTGGCAAGTCTGATACTTGCTGGTTCACATCATCTTTTCAGAGGAAGACAGAATCATTTAATTGCTGTTAAGGAAAAAACCCTTACTGTTACCGTGACTTTGTCATGTTACTATGTATTGTTCTAATGTGTTGGAAAAGAAATCACATCAGTAATGTAAATGATGCTTTTCCTGTGCATTAAACTTTGTGAAAATTCTGCATGATTATGACTTACTAGTATTTTTGAACAATGTTTAATATACTAACCTTAAATACACTCCAGATCAAAGTAACAAAGCATCAGGGTAATTTACACCTTGATCTTATAAAAGTCTACTGTATGCCTTTACTTCTATATATACATCAATCTAAAGCATATGAAGACAAGTTCATAATCTAAAAAACTGAGTTAACTTTGTCTGACCAGTAATCAATTTATCCTTGGAAGTACGTTTGTTGCCTTTTGCTGTTCGAGCTAGTCTGCCATCTAATTTGCTGTGTGAATCCACTGATGCCTTAGGTATCTTAGCATTTTTCTGTTGAAGTAATTCGCTTTCATTATCAGAGAGAATATTTTCACCATCTAAATCCACCTGTTTCCTTTTTGTGTTCTGATTTCCTATTTGACCACTTGAATTTTTTGGTATTTTATTATTTTTCCTTCCATCCAAATGAACATTTCCAGAACTGGTTCCAATTGCTGGTCTTTCAACAGATGAATTTACACCTTCTGTTAACAAGATGAAAAGGGGAGAGAATCATATAACTCTTAATATTATTATGTGAAAATTTTTATAATAAACTGTAAAAATAGCTAAACAGTCTAAATTTATAAATTACAACGAATACTATAAATTATTTGATAAACAGAGCTACATTACTTTCAATTTTACCACATCACCTCTCACTCCTACCAAAAGATCTGCTTTGTTTGAATGCATGACATTTAATCATTGAACAAAAGCTAAAAAATATTTCTTACATATATGTAGTTTAATTCCTTAAATTTGTACTTACATTTAGCTTTTTAAATAAACCCACATCTTCAAAAACATAAACCTTTACATTTCATAGGACTTTGCAAACTAAATCTAATCTTACTTAAGTTAAAACTAATTAGTAGACTAGTATTAAATTATTATTAAATTGCTCAAACAAGGTCAGTTACCAGAAGAGTCACTTCCCATGAGAAGAACACACAGAGGCTTGGATGCTGGATTAACACTACTCCATTTATCCTTGCTCATCATGCACTCATCTTTGTAAGTACAAGCAAACTGAGATCTAATTAAGGTTTGCTTTACCTGGTAATGAGAAGAAAGAAATGAGAAATTTAAGTCTTCATTTTTATTACTCTCTCCTCTAAATAGAACATACTTTATAGTAGACAAGGTATAAAAATTTCCCCTAAAACTTGTTATTCATTGGGAACTTTCAACCTTTGATGTTTCATAGCAGGCAAACTCATCCACTGTTCCAGCTAATACTCCAATTCTTAAAAGTACTATCAGTTTTATGTCTATTTTGACAGTTTTTTGTGATAGTTACAAAAACTTAATTTTGGCCTTTTCAGAGGCCTGTATTTTGGTTACTTTGGAAAGTGAGTTTTATTATAAATGAACTAATAATATACATAATACACAAGTCATTCAAAAATACAAGTTCTTCCTCCCAAGTATTACACAGAGCACAACACTTCAGGGGAAACAAAAGTAGCATATGCAATAGAAAGAATTAGAGAAATGGAGGAAAGGAGAAACATTAAGACATAAAAGAGAAATAAGACAGGCAGAAGAAATAAAAACAAAAAACTACCAAAGAAATGAACTAAGAGATAACACAAAATGATGACTGGGTGCAGGATTTCCTATCAAGTTTATTCCAACTCATAGTTACTCCATGTGACACAGCAGAACTGTCCATAGGGTCTCCAATGCTGTAAACTCTGTGGGAGCTTACGTAGCAGGTGGTGGGTTCCAAGTCCCAATCTTTTACCTGGCAGCCAAACTAACCACTTAACCATTGCTCCACCAGGGCTCCTTACAACCCAATACATCCATGAATCCATACACACTCGACTGCTTTTACATAGCTTCCACCATGAGATGCCCTAAAATATAACTGAAGACTTTAAGTGGCGCCTTCTAGACTCTAGAAATTCTATAAATACAGAATAATTGATAAACCTATTATAATAAAATTTTACTAATTAAATGTCGTTGTTAGGGGCCGTCAAGTCAGTTCTTACTCATACCGATCCTACACGCAACAGAACAAAACACTGCTCAGTCCTGCACCACGCCCACAATTGTTTATATGCTTATGCCTGTCATTACAGTCCCTGTGTCAATCTATCTCATCAAGGGTTTTCCTCTTTTTTGCTCACTCTCCACTCTACTAAGCATGATGTCCTTCTCCAGGGACTGATCCTTCATGACAACACAGCCAAAGTATGTTAAGATGCAGTCTTGCCACTTTTGTTTCCAAGAAGCGCTCTGGTTGTTCTTTTTCCAGAACAGATCTGTTTGTTCTTGTGGTGGTCCATGGTATGTTCAATATTCTTCTCCGATGCCACAATTTAAAGACATCAATTCTTCTTCACCTTTCACATACATATGAAGTGGTTGAAAATACCATGGCTTGGGTCAGGCACACTTTAGTCTTCAAGGTGACATCTTTACTTTTCAATACTTTAAAAGAGGTCCTTTGCAGCAGATTTCCTCAATGGGAAGAGTCTTTTAATTTCCTGACTGCTGCTTCCATTGTAAAAGCAAGTAAAATGAAATCTCTGACAACCTCAATCTTGTCTCCATTTATGACAATATTGCTTACTGGTCCAGTTGTGAGGATTTTTGTTTTCTTGACGTTGAGGTGCAATTCATACCGATCAGTGAGTGTTTCAAATCCTCTTTACTTCCAGCAAGTAAGGTGGTATCATCTGCATAACACAGGTTGTTAATGAGTCTTTCTCCAATGCTGACACCCTGTTTATCTTCACATAGTCCAGCTTCTAGGATTACTTGCTCGGCATATGGATTGAAGTATGGTGAAAGTATACTACCTGGATGCATGCCTGTCCTGACTTTAAGCCATGCAGTGTCCCCTTGTTCTGTTTGCACAACTGCCTCTGGATCCATGTATAGATTCCCTAAGAGCACAATTAAATGTTCTGGAATTTCCATTCTCACAATGTTAGCCATGCTCTACATTATATTAGATCATATCACATCATTACTATAACTTTTATAGAGGTTTATTTTCATTTGCAAAACCATTACTAGTCACTGACATTATTATCTTTCTACACAAAGTTGTTTTCATTTCACCAGAGATATTGCTTACCAAGAGTTATAACGAAAACAGTAAGACCCTATACGGAAGCAGACACTAAACGGCTAGTTGGAATCACTCCTTTAGTATACAGATAATGATGGCACCACCCCAAAATCTTCATGAGCACCACCCATAACACTCTAAATAAAAATACATTAATCATATTCCTTAATGAGACAATTAGTGTATTCTCAATCTAAAGTTTGGAATGAATCAAAATTTCTTCAGAATATGGTATTACTCATTTTTGACATACACTCTAAGTGAAAACCTTTGCTATGTAAATGCAGTCACAAAATAAATTCCATACACCTCTTTTCAATTTGACATCCTGTCATCAGGTTCCTTCTAAAGAATTTCTCCAGCCTAGTAACCCTAGTAACACTGGACAATATGGAAGACTGAATAAGAATTGATATCTTTGGAACATGGTGCTGGCAAAGAATACTGAATATACCAGGGACTGCCAAAAGAACAGACAAATCTGCCTTGGAAGAAATACAGCCAGAATATTCCTTAAAGGTAAGGATGGTGAGACTACATCTCTGATACTTTGGATGTGTTATCCAGAGGGATGAGTCCCTGGAGAAGGACATCTTTGTTTTAAAGAAGAGGGTCAACGATAAAGAGGAAGACCTTCAAGGAGATGGACAGACACAGTGGCTGCAACAATGGGCTCCAGCAAAATGACAATTATGAAAAAGGCACAGGACCGGGCAGTGTTTCACTCTATTGTGCACAGATCACTAGGTGTTGGAACCAACTCAAAGGCAACAACATGTGTTGGAACCATGCACAGATCATGCATTCTATTGTTCATAGGTCATTACGTGTTGGAACTGATTCAACAGCTCAACAACAATAACCCTAAGCCAATTTCCGAAAACTAGAGTTATAAAGTAATGGATTCTTAAAATACTGAGAACAAGTTCAAATGTAAAAGACAGATAACCAGTTTATTTACCATGAAAATATTATTTAAAAGCATATGAAAACATAAAAACCACAACAGTTCTATAGTGATCTTGGAATTATATTCAAAATAAATAACTGAAAGCAGGAACAGTGAGGATTTTTTTCTTTTTACAAATGATCATGTGTTTTCCTTTCTTAGCCCTACACAAAAAATATTTTTCCTCAATTATCACTCATTAATAGGTACACAGTATGTTAAAAAAAAATTACTAGAATAGCTTCTACGAGCACAA
Source organism: Heterohyrax brucei (assembly GCA_028571685.1). Taxonomy (NCBI): domain Eukaryota; kingdom Metazoa; phylum Chordata; class Mammalia; order Hyracoidea; family Procaviidae; genus Heterohyrax; species Heterohyrax brucei. The sequence goes on along the minus strand of CM053142.1, from coordinate 170,712,643 downwards.
AGACATTCTGCTTTAAAAAATTTGCTACTGGTGTGCATCTGGAAGGAATAATAACTTAAATGGATAACAGAATAAGACTAAAAAGATCTCAAAAGGCTAGAACCATAAGTAGAAAATAATAAGATGAAAATGAAATAACAAAGTCCTGTATTTAAGTCCAAAAATATCAATTACAGATGTACAGGATGAGGAGAACCTGACTTAAAAACAACACATGAAAAAGATCTAGAGGTTTTAAGTGGTCATGCACTTGACAGGAGCCAACAGCGTGATGCCCAGCTAAGAAAGCAGTACCAAAGGACCTGATGTGGTAGGAAAAGCATCAGATGTGCAGTCAAGGGACCTTATTCCTGCTACTGGCCCAGTTGCTTATTAATAGATGGCCTTGGGCAAACCACTGAACTTCTCACCTACCCACACACAAGTGGGAATAATATGTACTGCACAGAGTTGTCAGGATTAAATGAAGAAATATAGAAGGGCTGTATAAACTATGCAGATACAAGTTATTACTGAAGTAATATATGTGCATGAGGAGGGCATTCCTATAGTAAAAGATCTGTTGAACCAGATCTCCCAGAACAAATTCAACTCCAAGATGATTCTAGGATAATACAGGTCAAAAAAAGAATGAACTTACAATAGTTTCTTCATTTTCATTATTAAAACAATGCAAGCTTCACTGGTTTGTTATTTATAGCTTAAGAGAGACTGCTTTCCCTTTGTTCAGGAAAGTTGAAGTTTTCTGCACCAGATTAGTGGCTACATAGAACTGAGTTGACTTCCTGTTTCAAATCTTTCAAATCTCTCTGTGTATTTGATTTGGAATCACAAACAAGCAAAACAATTCCTGTTGAAAGTGCTTTTGAAGTACTAAACAACTACAAATAATGTCCAGATTCATACATAACTGTTAAGATCATTTTGTGTTCAAGGCAATGAGAGAACAGATTGAAATTTTTCCTTTGTACAGTGAGTGATTTCTCCCCTTTGGAAAGATTTCTATTCACAGTAAAATTGCAGTGAGCTTCAAACTTGCCAAGAATTGGAAAAGTCCTTTTGCCACAAACTCTTTTTAAATTGAAATTATTAGTAAGTTCCCAGTTTGAGGAAAATAATACTTCACATAGGAGAGCCTGACTCCAGTTGAATTAAAGTGAATGAGTCAAAATAATGAAAAGTCACAGACATTATCAGAGTGAGGTATGTTCATAAGAAAATGAAAAGTTTAATTCTTCATTATATCAGTAAATATATCACCTTTGAAAATTTTCAACATACCTATTAAATATGCAATTAAAATAATCTAAATTTATCTTTTCATGTTTTACATTTTCAAAAAACAGACTGATACCCTTATTCATCCACTGCTGAGTCTATCCCAACTCAGTGACACCAAAGGACAGAAGTGTCCTTTCTAAGGAGGGGATGGTGGATTCAAACTGCCAACACTTTGGACAGTAGCCAAACACTTAACCACTACACCACCATATCAACTGACTCAGCCTTCATCAGTGAAATTCCATTTATTTTGCTAGATAGTAAGAAGATGATATTTTCAACCTAAGTTTGACAAAATGAAATGAAACACTTGAAGATTGATATTCAAGGTATTAATGAGCTGAAATGGACTGGTATTGGCCATTTTGAATCAGACAGTCATATGATCTAATATGCCAGGAATGACAAATTAAAGAGGAACACTGTCATATTTATAAAAAAAGGAAAAAATTTCAAGGCCTAGCCTGAAGTACAAAGCTGTCAATGATAGCATAATCCCATATGTTTATAGCAGACCCTGGGTTTACAAGACTACTACTCAAATTTATGCACTAACCACTAATGCCAAGATTAAGGGCCAGGCAGTGTTTGGTTGTGTTGTACATACGGTCACTCTAAGTTGGAACAACTAAGTGGCACTTAACATTTGTTGTATTCTATGTATCTTTAATCCTGTAGAACTGGACTCTAATATGCAAGACACTACCCACATGTGGCTAATGAAGTAAAATTTGAAAATCCATTTCCTCAATACAGTAGGCAGATTTAAAGTGCTCAGTGGCCCAGTGTGGTAAGAACCTACAACACTGGTCAGTAAAGACCACAGGAAGGTCTAAAGACAGCACAACTCTAGGAAACAGCTCCATAATCTATATCCTATGGCACATTCATGTGCCGCAGATGGACTCTCAAAGGATTCTACAACATTTTTCAGTTTCCCAGGTTCACACGATGTGAACACATGCACAACTCCGTATTACCAGACACTTTGCCTCTGTTTCTCATGTCTTCTAGCTACTCTCTAAGAACCTACCACAAAACAACCAGTACAGCTTTGGGAAAAAAATCACAATCATTCTCTCTTCAAACATGTTTCTACCTATTCTCTCCACTCCTTCTGGAACTCCAATTAGCCATATACTAGAGACTTGCATGTCTGTGCTGTTCTTTTCTTTTGCTTTCCCTTCTTTAGTCTGACTTTTACATAGTCTGGAAATTTTTCTAATGGCCTATCTTCCCTCAGTCCATGCCCTTTACCTAAAGTTATATCTGCTGTTAAACCCAATCAACAAGTAATTAATTTTATATGGTTTTACAGGTCTCAAATATCTACTTGGTTCTTTTTCACTGATTTCATTTTTTTATTTTTTTAATTTTCCAATTATTCATCTCTTCCTCTAATTTCTTTAATGCATTAACAAAACACCAAAATTAATTCCTTGTCAGCTAATTCCAATATCTGGATCTTTTGCTGAGTTTGCTTCCCTTACTTACAAATCTTTTCGTATCTAGTATATTTTATTTCATGTTGAACACTGTGTATAAAAGAAATGTAGAGGCTCCAGATGGTATCTTCCACCAAGAAGGGTTCTCTTTTCTCCATCAGGCACATAGAATAAAAGGCTGATAACATTAATGCAGGCTGGACAAACCCGGATAAGAGCTGGGTTGCAATTTCCGCAACCGCATTCTACTTCTAGGTATGTACTTCTTCATTAGGTATGTTGTACCTACCCAACTCTCAAATGAGTCTGTGGATGTCTACAGCCTCTGCCCTTGTCATGGATTCAACTATGTCCTAAAAATATGTATACCAATTTAGCTAGGTCATGATTCCCAGTATTGTGTGGTTATCCTCTATTTTGTGATTGTCATTGTCCTATGTATTATAAATCCTAATCTCTGCCTGTGGTTTTTAATGGGGCAAAATTAAATTATGTTAAAGAGAATTGTAGTAGGACTGCTACAGCCTTACTAAAGTCACATCCCTGATGCAAAAGGAGTTTCCCTGGGGTGTGCGCTGTACCACCTTTTATCTCTCAAGAGACCAAAAGGAAAACGAAGCGAGCAGAGATTTGGGGACCTCATACCAAGAAGAAATCAGAGCTGGGAGCACAGAGTACACTTGGGATCTTAGGTTCCTGTGTCAAGATGTTCCCAGAATAAGGGAGGCCAAGGCATCACAAGGACTTTCCTCCAGAGCCAACACAGAGCAAAAACCTTCCCCTGGAGCCAATGCCCTGAATTCAGACTTCTAGCCTGCAGGACTGTGAGAGACCAGACTTCTCTTTGTAAAAGCCATCTACCTGGGGTATTTGCTACAGTAGCATTAGATGACTATGACAGCCTTGAAGGTGGTGGAGGGTGGGAACAAGGGGATTCTGTGTTCCTTTGTTCTTTGGCCTCCCATTCTACCATGCTTTTCTCATATATGTGCACCTCACAAATATTCACAAACAGAGCAAATATTTTGAGGAGGAGACTAGTCATGCGTTTACAGCAAGTCTCACTCCTCAAGCACAACCTTGTCTTCTAAATACCACATGATCATGTGTGACTTCAGTCTACTGTATGGAGGCTCCCTAGTCTCCCCACACAATATGCCTAGATTAAAAATAACTGTGCGTTCTGAAACTGAACTTTCCAAGCTACTGCCAGCTAGCTCCTCAAAACACTCAAAAGTTTTGCTGGTTTCCTTTCCTTCAGCTAAGTTCCTGCATTAGCCACCACCAGTTCTAAGATCATACTCAAAATTGAGAAAAAGAAAAAAAAGGGTAATAAGAGACTACATACCTCAGAAGTATTTCCTTCTCTTAAGACTTTACCTAGCTGCTTTGCTTCCATAGCTTCCATAACTATCCTGTATTTTAAAATAACATTTTCCACAATTTATCTGCCTTTTATTATTTTGCTACTGCAACAGAAATAGTCTTCTGCCATGACCTACTGCATTCTAGTTAGATACAGAAGTCTCCAGGTCTGTGAGTAACTTCTTGATTCGATTCTCTCCTTATTCAAAAGCATTCTATTTTCTCCTCAGAGTTACCTTTGAAGGCTGCATATTTTCTGTAGCCTAAGCGATAGTGGAGGTAAGTTTAGAGTTCAGCTGAGAAGATACACAGTCTGAAAAACATTCTGGATTCAATACTGTCTCTGAAAAGTTTTTTGTTTGTATGTACTAGCTGAGGGTTCTCTCCATCTCGTTCAGGACTGAATTTCATTCAGACAGGAGGGGACCACATGGGTAAATTTCCCCAGTTCAATGTGTGGTACTAAGAGCCTTCACTTCAGTGACAGTATATAAACTCTAGCATTCATTTTCCATTTTATCCACATCACTTTATCCAGTTATCACCTCCACATTTCTCTGACAGGACAGACAAAAACTAAAAATAAAAACACACATTTAGTTAGTTTCTAATTTTGGAAATACTAGAGAAAATTGTCAAGATGTTGTCAATTCACCAGTATAGTATCTGGGGACAAGGACTAGGTGAGGAGCTAAGTTTGCTCTGAAATCTCTATAGTTTCTCTCCTTTTCCATAATTTTTGAAGTTTAATGAAGGAGGTAAATATCTTCTTGAAAAAAGCTTTTAATAAAAAAGTATAAAGGAACCTGAGATAGCATATGCAGTTCTTGTAAATTAGGGCTAACAGTACAGAGGAAAAATTCCCTCAACGTTCTTACCAAAACTGTGAAGGTTAGAAAGAATCTTCAAAATTTCTTCACAAGGAAATTTACTTGTCATAGACAAGTCTCCCAGCAAGCTACAGTAGGAAATAAAACTTGAGTATGTTAATGAACAGTATCCAGAGTAGCTTCATGGGATTTTGTAATCAGCAGGACTCAATTTGTACTTAGAAATGAGGAAACTAAAATCTAACAAAAGTTAATCTGCTCCATATAGTAATGACATAACTATTTCATGAGTAAACACCATCTATAGCATTAATATTCTAAGCTTTTTATTCTTTTCTATTTTAAAACTGCTCGTTCCAAAACAATACTTCAAGTGTAAATCATATATTCTTTCCTTGCCTAATGAAAATAACTGCACCAAAAGGTTAAAAAGTCACAAGGTAATAAGTTGCTGGCCTACTTTTTCATAGTAAATACTAGCAACATTTTTTGTATTCCCAGCAAGTACTTTCTCCAGCTATTTTCTTGTTTCAATTGAATACAAGGATAAACTTGTTATTTTATACCACTTTTTGTAAGGAGACATGAACTGTGAAACATAATCACAAACATAATTCCTTCAGTTCTCTAGTGCCATTTGCTTAGAGCTACATACACTACGCCAGCTCCACTGTTATGTAATGGAAACAGTGTAATTACCATCTCAATATTTAATCAGTTTTGCACACTGGCATAAATATTTCAAGATAGTTATAAGATCTTGGATACAGTATTTTTTTAGAATTTTGAATTCCTTACCTGTAAGTGAGGTCAGATAATTTCTACTTCCCCAAACTTTCTAAATTCATCCATATATTTTATAACCATTAGTTGACCATTAAAAATTTTCTAAATAAAGATCTTCTCATTCTACAGTGTTTTAAAATCTTTATTTTTATTATTTATTTACTTAGTTCTAACAAAATATTCCAATGATTTTTAAATCACAATATTAAAATGTTTGCAACATCTATAGCAGGGAAAAATTAGAGAACTCGCAAGTTACATTTGTTTCTACTACAAGTCCAAAGGGCATATGTTTTTAAAAAAGATCTTGTTCTTGAACTTTTTTTGTTATGTACAATCAAGTAGATTCTAACTCATAGCAACCTTATAGAATGGAGCAGAATTGCCTTATAGGGCTTCCTAGGCTGTAATCATTACAGAAATAGATTACCAGGTCTCTTCTCCCACAGGTTGGTTCAAACCAACCAACCTGTTGGTTAACAGCCAATTGCTTAACCACAGCACCACCAGGGCTCCTTTTTCTTGAATATAAGTACTTATATTAATATAGCTAAGAATTACAAATTATAATTACAGAAAATTTTACAAAATTAGAAGTTGCATTCCACAGACATTAATCACTAGCAACTACCAATAGCAAATAGAAAGGTGAGGTTCAGTAGTAAATAAGCTAAATGGATTTGAAGGATGTGGATGACACAGGTGACAACTAAAATCACTGCTCATTAGGACAATATTTCCAAATGGAAAAACAAAGAGTATTTATATTAGAGTCTTCTTACCAGTTGTATCACAGTACGTACTCATCTCATAATTTAAGGGTCAGTGTTATTAATTGTACATAAAAAATTTGTTGGATGAATGAGTAAATTCACAACCAGAAAATATTAAGAACAGCTTAAGTCAATGAAAAACGTGAAACATTCTCCTCCAATCTACAAATTAATTATATTATGCAGTTACATCTTCAGCAGAAAGAAATTTTAAATTATACAGTCTCTCAAGACCCAGTTCAAAATACTAGAAATGTAAATGAGAATGTAAATGTAATTCAACAGATATTACTGAACATTTTTCCATTAAAAAAAAAAATCTGTTCAGGGTATATCTATGCCAACTGGCATAACAGTTTATTAAGAAACTGTTCTGCTTTGGTTAAGTGTCATCTGGGATCTTAAGAGCTAGCAAGTGGCTATCTAAGAATCATTAATTTGCCCCAACACATATAAGCATAAAACCAGAAGAACCAGATTGTGCCCAGCTTGACACGGAACACAACAAAGACTCCCTGAGGGAGAGGAGAAAAGTGGGGTGCAGAATTAGAACTCTATTAAAAAGACCAGACTTGACCTAACAAACTAGAGGGTCCCCAAAAGACATGACCCCCCGCAGGCTCTCTGTTAGCCCAGAACTGAAATCATTCCTGAAGCCAATGCTTTAGACAACTACTGGACTGGACAAAACGATATAAAATGATACTGGCTAAGAGTGTGTCTCTTGGCTTAAATAGCTAGAGGAGACTAACTGTGCAGCTCCTTGCCAGAGGTAAGATGACAAGGCAGAGGAGGACTACAACTGATTGAATGGAAACAGGAAATACAGGGTAGGGAGCAAGAGTGTGTTGTAGTGGTGTGGGGAGAGCAACTAGGGTTACATAACAGTGTGTGAGTTTTTGTATGACAAACTGACTTGAACTGTAAACTTTCACTTAAAGCACAATAAAATAAAACCCAAACCTGTTGCCATTAGGTAGAATTTGATTCACAGCAACCCTCCCAGACAGAGTAAAAGTGTCCCATAGGGTTTCCACGGAGCAGCTGGTGGATTTTAACTGCCAAACTTTTGGTTAGAAACCTGAAGTCTTATCCAACACGTTACCAGGGCTCCAAGCACTTACCGTAGCAGGTGCTTATTCCTCTCCTCCTTTACGTTCCATGCATTGAAGAGGTAGAGACAGACTGGTCAAAATTACATATACAAACATTTCTGTATGTCAACAGTCATGGCTCATTTTCCATTTAATTCATACTGGTATGTGCATAATGTACATTTATATAGTAATCTAGATCAACTGTATATATCCCTTCTAAATAAAAAAGTTTTATTATTTCCATGATAGTGCATTAAATTATACCTTAATTTTTTTCTCTTCCCATGACCTCTGGATGCGTTCTCTTAGGGGTTTCATCAATGGATTACTCACTTGTGTGGGAGATCTAGGTCCAAAACAAGCAAAAACTTATGAACAAAATAAAGCTTTTAAACTAGCTCCCCTTCTTCTAAGTAAAAGAAAATTCAGTTGTTTGCACAGTGGAGTCGATTCCAGATCATAACGACCCTACGGGGTATTAAAGCACAGAGCAGAACTGCTCCATGAAGTTTCTTCTTAGTCCAAAATCTTTACAGAAGGAGACCAGCAGGTCTTTTCTCCCAGAGAAGCTTGGGAGAAGCTTGGGTCCAAACTGCCAGTCTTTCAGTTAGATGCTGAGTACTTAACTACCTGGCTCCTACTCGTTTCTAATACCAAACAGAAGTGTTCTGAAAGTTCTAAATAGAAATAACTTGATTAATTAATCAAGTCACTAAGTATTTGCAATTATATTATTATTCTATTACTTGTAAGGCAATATACAAGACACCATACAGTATTAAAGTAGATTCTTACACTGACAATGGATTCAGGTATCCTGAAGTCCAAGTAAAGAAAGTAAGACATTCACACAACTCAAATTCAAAGTCGAAATTGACAAGTGCCATAGGTGGACTGTAAGCACAGGCAGTCCCTAACTTATGACATATCTGAGTTACAATAAACCACACTTACAACCTTTCTTTCACATCTAATACATCTTATCATGAGTAACACATACTACAAACAACGCTGCAGCACACAATGTGCTGCTGATATCATTTTCAGATGCTCACTCACATTCAGTTTTATGATTTACTGTTCAAATCACTGCCATACAGATGTAGTTTCTACACTAAGTCAGGGGCTTCATTTGCTCAAAAATATGGTCCCAAGACCTGACAGCTTTGCTGTCAGGGAAGCAGTGAGTTATTACTGATAAATATATGAGGAAATGAAAAGGACCACACAGACAACTCTCTAATTTTCTGACTAGAAACACCATCCCCATTCCCTGGGATAACCCAGATGATCCAGAACCTTCCACAACTGGAGTTATTACTGAAACTGGCAAAATTCCAGTGTTATCCAACTATTCCTCTTTGGAGCACATTTTTAGGATTTATGTATGTTTTTATGTATGTAGGTGTTAAAATACATTTGTAAGGTTATATGTAATGTTTTGAAATCCCAAAGTCAAATAATGGTTGGATTAATAAAGATACTGACAATAAAAGCCAATGATAATGAAAATTTTAAAAAAAAGTTATTCCGCTTACATCAGAACCAAGTTATGACTGACATGTTGAAATGGTACCCGAACATAAGTCAGGGGCTACCTACATTCAGCCGTAAATTTTATACTAGGAGGATCAGAGAAGGCACAACAGAGCATTGGAGCCAGAACAATCTCAGTTGCTAAAAAACTATCCGACTTGACGGCACTGGCTGGCTTGGCTAAACAGAACCAGAGTCAGAATCTCACTGACTCAAAAGACTGTTACATAATAATAAAAGAAAGTCTTTCTTAAGAAGGAAATCCTGGAAGCCTAGTGGTCTAGAGTTCTGCTGCTAACCAAAATATCAGCAGTTGGATCTACCAGGCACTCCTTGGAAACCCCATGCAGCAGTTCCACTCTGCCCACTAGGGTCATTATCAGTTGGAATTGACTCAAAAGCAATGGGTTTAGTTCTCCCAAGGAAGAAATGACTACCTTACACAGACCTATGCTTGTTATTCACACTGTCCTTAATTTCATCAGTTCAATGCAGACCATTAAAAATGAACTTTACCATAGGACAGAGTAGAACTGCCCTCATAGGGTTTCCCAGGACTGCCTGGTCGATTCAAATTGCCAGCCTTTTGATTAGCAGCCAAACTTTTAACCACTATGCCACCAGGGTTTCTAATCTCCAAACCATCAAGTTAATTCTGACTCATAGCAACCCTACAGCACAGGGTAACACTGCCTAATAGGGTTTCCAAGGAGTGCATAGTGGACTCCAACTGGAACCTTCAGTCAGCAGCCTGGTCTCTTAGCCACTGTGCCAGCAGGGCTCCACGGACTGGGACTTGCCTGCATAGTGATAAGTGGCAATACTAATGTCGAATAGAAACTGTAAACAATTCGAATGTGTTTGACAACATAATTCAGTACCAAAAAAAAACTTTTCAAAATGTATCTGGGAGTTAGTTTTGTTCAAACAGAATTCTATAAACAGAAAATAACTTCGGCTAACAAACAGAATTCAATCTAAGAAAAAGTTAACATCATTTATATTTCCACCTAAAAGTAAATTTTGTAATAGATAATGAAAGAAGAGTTCTTTTTCCATAGATTGTTTTCTGGAGTTTCAGTACAGGCATAAATAAATCTACATTAATAAGAGAAAATTTCATGGGTAGGAAAATAGTCAGTATTTCTGAAGTAGAATGGTAAAGAATTCTATCATGCCCAGATACAGATGAACAATCGTGAGAAGCTGGGAAAGACGAGGTTTAAAGAACCAGGTAATAACACTGAATGAAGGCCACAATGAAGCACCAAAGGAGAGACGACATGAAGCAGTCATGAATAGACATGAACAATTTTAGAGAAAAATCATATTCCTAAAAAAGTAGCTTAACCAGAAAACAGAAAAGACCAAACAGTGGAATGATTTTGTAAAATTTCTCCACAATGCACTAAAAAGCAGTTCTTAGTTGTAAATTTTAAATGTTTTAATGCTTCCATAGATATATAATTAAAGGGATTATATGATTAGAATATACATTATACAATATATAATATTATACCTGACAACACTTGGCTTGGCTTGGCTAACATTTAAATTATATATATCTTACAACTTAAAATATCATCAACCTAATTGTTATTGACTTGTTATTAAAACTGGAGAGTCTTATATATAACATCACCACAAATTTAGGCTTTGGAGAAAGACACACTTGCTATTAGCTAACTTTGCTCTCCTAGGCAAACTACTTAACATATCTCCCTCAGGTATCCAGTTACTCAATTGTAAGTGGGGAAATTATTAAAAGAGATTTTTGTGAGGGCTAAGAGATTTGTGAAAGCATTTAGAAAGGTTCTTAACACAGAGAAAAGCAAACAAATATTGTAAAGGTAAAAACAAGAATAAAAAAATTCAATTAACAAAAGACAAGGATCACCTGATTTTGTCCATTGATGCCGAAAAGGCATTTGATAAAGTCCAACACCCATTCATGCTAAAAACTCTTAGCAAAGTGGGCATAGATGGCAAATTCCTCAACACAATAAGGGCCATTTATACAGAGCCCATTGCCCACATCATCCTGAATGGAGAGAGACTTAAAGATTTTCCCTTGAGATCAGGAACTAGACAAGGATGCCCACTGTCACCTCTCCTATTCAACATTGTGCTAGAAGTTCTAGCCAGAGCAGTTAGACAAGACGAAGAAATAAAGGGCATCTGCATCAGCAAAGAGGAAGTTAAAATCTCCCTGTTCGCAGATGATATGATTGTATATGCAGAGAACCCCAAGAAATCTATAAGTAAGCTGCTCAAACTGATAGAAGAATTCAGCAAAGTCTCAGGATACAAGATAAACATAAGTAAATCAGTAGGATTCCTTTATACCAACAACGAGACTGTTAAGGAGGAAATTATCAAATCAATACCATTTACGATAGTCCCTAAGAAGATAAAGTACCTAGGAATTAATCTAACCAGAGAAACAACAGACTTTTACAAAGAGAACTACAAGCCCTTACTACAAGAAACTAAGAGAGACTTAGATAAATGGAAAAACCTACCCTGTTCATGGATAGGAAGACTTAACATTGTGAAAATGTCTATTTTACCCAAAGCAATTTATTTATATAATGCAATCCCAATACAAGTTCCAGCATCATTTTTTAATGAGATGGAGAAACAAATCACCAATTTTGTTTGGAAAGGGAAGAAGCCCCAGATAAGTAAGGTACTACTAAAGAAGAAGAACACACTGGGAGGCCTCTCATTACCCAACCTTAGAACATACTACACTGCCACAGTGGTCGAAACAGCCTGGTACTGGTACAATAACAGATAGATGGATCAATGGAACAGAATTGAGACCCCAGAGATGACACCATCTGCCTATGAACAGCTGATATTCGACAAAGGCCCTAAGACATTAAACTGGGGTAAAAACAGTATCTTCAACAAACGGTGCTGGTAAAATTGGTTAGCCATCTGCAATGAACTGAATCAAGATCCATATCTTACACCTTATGCAAAAACCAACTCCACCTGGATAAAAGACCTAAATATCAAACCTAAAACGATAAAGCTCATCCAAGAAAAGGTAGGAACAACAATGGAAGTTTTAATACACAATAGACAGACCCCAAAATCTGTCAAAGAAACCTCAATCAACAGAAGAGAAAATAGATAAATGGGAACTATTAAGAATCAAACACTTTTGCTCATCCAAAGACTTTATTAATAGAATTAAAAGAACACCCACAGAATGGGGAAAAATATTTGGCAACTCTATGTCAGACCGACGCCTAATCTCCATAATCTATAAGATACTACAAAATATCAAGAAGAAGAAGATAAACCATCCAATTAAGCAATGGGCAAAGGAGATGGACAGACACTTCACTAAAGAGGAGATCCAGGCAGCCAAAAAACACATGTGGACATGTTCACGATCTTTAGTTATTAAAGAAATTCAAATCAAGACAACAATGAGATACCATCTCACCCCAACAAGATTGGCCATGATCCAGAAAACACAAAACAACAAATGCTGGAGAGGCTGTGGAGAAAGTGGAACCCTCCTACACTGTTGGTGGGGTTGCAAAATGGTCCAGCCTCTTTGGAAGGCAATCTGGCGCTTCCTTAAAAAAATGGATATCGATATACCATTTGACCCAGTACTTGGAATATATCCTACAGAATCAAGGCCTTTCACACCAACGGACACATGCACCAGAATGTTTACCGCAGCACAGTCCACGATAGCAAAAAGATGGAATCAACCCAGATGCCCAACAATAGAAGGATGGATAGGTAAACTATGGTACATATACTCAATGGAGCACTATGCAATGATAAAGAATAACAATGATTCCAGGAAACATCTCCTAACCTGGTTTCAACTGGAAGACATTATGTTTAGTAAAAGTAGTCAGCGACAAAGGGACAAATACTGTATGAGGCCTCTACGATAAGATCCCCAAAACAGACTTGTGTATAGAAGAAAAGACTCTTTGACAGCTGCAAGGGAGGGAGGGAGGGGGGTGGGGGGAGGGTTTAGTTTAGATAGTTACTAGAAATCTAGTTGGGAGAAAGCAGTGATAGCACACGTTAGAAACAAAAACAACATTAAGCGGACTTCAGCATAACTTGAGTACTCCTTCCATCTTAACTCAATACTGCAAGGATAGAGTAGCTGGGGCAGGGGGCGGGGGACCATGCTCTTAGGCGAAATCGAGGCCAATTAGCACAACTAGCGTTTTGCTAAGAGAGAGAGCTCTCTGCACCCCACATTGGTGAGTGGCGTCTGGGGTCTTAAAAGCTGCCAAGCTGCCATCCGAGGACACAGCAAATGGTCCCATCTCAGCAGGAACGGATGCTCACTGAGGACCAAAATGACATGCGGTAAAGACAACCGAGAAGACAGAGAGACCCACAAGAGTGGGTGCCTACATCGACTTGGGACCGGAAGAACTGGATGGTGCCCGGCCACTACCAGTGATAGCCACGATGGAGCTCACAGAGAGGAGTCTCACTGGCAACACAAGAATAAAACGGGGTGCATCATGAGATCTCCACTAAAAGACCTCAACTGATGGTCCAGCGGTTTTAGGGTTCCTCTGAGAGCATGGCCCCCGGCCCTGATGCTGCCCTTTCCCATAAATTATGACAAAGGTCCACTCTTTGGACAGGAATGGATTGGACTTGGCAAGGCAGAGTGACCATATATTGGAAGCACTTTATGGTTCTATATATCTATAGGATATCATCTTGCTGACCTCTGGCTGGAGGAAGGGGAGTGGACGGAGGGGAGGGGAAAGGAGGCTGTTGGGAGGATGAGACATGTATGGAGCAGAGAGGAATAGTGTGCAGTCACCGGACAGGGAGAGCAGTGGGAGCTGCATATAGGTGGGCATGTAAATTTATAAGTGAATGTACATTTTCACTCAGTTATGTTAAATAAAAATAAAAAAAATTCAATTAAAAAACACCTTATATATAATCTCCAATTCACTAACTCAATCTCTCTTTAATTTTTTCTCATTTTATGCTATTCTGTAGTTTCCAGTTTCCAAATTTCCTACCATAAGTATATATTTCTTCTGTAATCAAAGAAGTTTTTTAAAAAATTTCTCTTTACAGACTAGAGTGAACAAGTTCATAATATCATTTCCACATTACTTACCTGAACAGTGTAAGAACAGAAGTGCCATTATAATGAATTATATTTTCATCATCATATAAGAGTTCAGCTTTGTTTTTGGAGGGTACATCAGCAGCTTCTTCATCCAAGAGAACTAATAAAATTTTCACGGTATCTCTGCCACAGTAGGCAGTACCATGGTTGATGGCATGTGATTTCGGCTAGAACAAAGAATAATTTAAGTAATTTAAGTAAACGTACGAATCACCCTAGCTGGGTGTATCAGTCACCCTTTTCCTGTCCCGTGATACTGTTCCTCTTTCTCCTCTATTGCTGAAGTAATTAAAAATAAGCTGTGAGAAGCACATATAAAGCATGTGAATATTCCCCTTTTAAGCTCTGCTACATAAGCAACCTGATCAATTTCCAGATGCACAGAAAATAGTATCATCAAAGGAAGGCCTTCAGTTCTGGTCTACACAGCATTAGGCTCTCAGTAAGAAAACTTTAGCTATTACCACCTCAGTCTCACGATTTAACTTTTTTGTATATTTCTTTCTTATTTACTCAAAAAACAGACAGAGTTTTGGAGACCTGAATATCAACCTCACCATGACTGTAAATATTTAATTAAATGTAAAAACTAAAAGAAACTAGTTGACTGTCATTCATCTAATTATCAGTGTCTACTTATTAATGCACTATCTAAAACTAGCTACAAAGGTGAATAACACTACTTTCAAAGAACCCAAAGGCTATTTCATCAGATAAACAAGTAACCAAATAACTGGACTAGAAAGTGCTAAGTGTTCTTTCCAACAGAAGTATAAACACACATGATGGTGTGGGAGCACATAAAGGAGTGATTAGTTTAATCCAGGATCAAGGAAGGCTTCACAGGAGAAACAGAAGCAAGTGATAACATGAAGTTTTAGAGACCAGGAAGCATGACATGGCCAAAGAACAGAGTAAAAATATCATACAAAGAAGTTGAGATTTCATTCAGTCTGCTAAACAACAAACAAAACTAAAACCCACTGCTATTTAGCTGATTTTGACTTCTGGTGACCTTAAAGGACAGAGTAGAGCTGCCCCATACAGTTTCCAAGCTGCACTCTTTAAGGTCTTTGAGCAGACTGCCCTGTCTTTCTCCTGCAGAGGGGCTAACAGATTCAAACCAGCAACCTTAACCACTTTATAAAACCAGGGTCCCTTTTTACTCAGATCCAGTCTGCTATTGAGTTTGAAAAAAAAAAAAAAAAACTCTCAGTTTTATTAAGAAAGAACATTAAATAATACTATTTAGAGTTTAGAGAAAGCACAAAAGGCAAAGTATAAAGTAAATTTCAGGGTAAGAGTATTATCAAATCTAGAGACAATTTCACAAATTAAGAGACTGTACAAGCTCACATTAGAAATGAAGAAGATGTAAACTATGATAGTAACAGTGAAGATAATGAAAAAGCAGATTAAAAGGGGCGAGTTGGAAAGGGAAAAATCTACAACTGTTCCTAACCTTCAAAATTATGAAGATACAGGTGGATGATGATGTCAGTAACTGAGAGAAGAAACAGGAGAAAGATGGACCGCATTTAGAGGCAGAAGAAGAAAGAGGGGGAATTATGGGAACATTTCATATTTGAGGTATCTCTGAGACAGCCAGTGAGCAATCTCCCGCAGTCATCTGGACATTAAGGTCTAGAGTTAGAGATAAGAGAGATACATATTCAGTAGCATAAGAACACATGTGGGTGCATATAAAGTTTCCCATAAAATTATGTTAAACTGAAGGGGACTCAGCTAACATCTAAGAAGTACACAAGAAAGGAGAATACCAGTATCTAAGAGATGTCGAGAAAAAGAAAAGGGTCACAAACTATGAAGGCATCTTCCTGGGTTTACTTTCAATTTATTAGTTACATATTCCACATAACTCTGGGGAAGCCACTTAAATTTGTCACTGTTGCAGTTAAATTCACTGGTAAAACTAAGACAACGACACTGCCTAACTCATACAGATGCTGGACACTGTGCCTCAATATCAAAGCTGCCCATTCTGGGACATTAGCTGTACCTAGGCCAGTTTGTAGCTTTCACTGACATGTTCACTTGTTTTCTCTACTTAAAGGACTCAGGCTGCCAGGGGGACTACAACACACTGCTACAGTTGAACTACAAGGTAGCTATCACACACTGCTCCTTAAAAGGCTTTTCCCCCCATGGGCACCAGAGAATTCCATATTGTTTAGTAATGATTTCAGTGTGTATTATTTGTTCCTGCGTTTCCTTAGACTACTGAAAGTTTCAAACATTTCTAATTTGGATGAAAACAAAATTAAGCATCAGGAAATGGGGAGAATGGTGTTTTTAATAATCTGAAAATGCATCAGTTTCTGATATGTTGCTCTGAGAGCAATAAACTGGTTGTCATTTAGGGTGAGTTAGTCAGAGGAGCTGTTAACACATGTGACATACATACATGGGGCAACACTCCAGAGGCCTCTCTGTCCTACCTTCAAAGTGAAAATAAAACCATGAATTATTTTAGAAAATGGCTAAAACTGGTCCCCAAAGGCTGTGAAACCAACCAACCAATATATTGGCTAAAAAACAATCAGTAGACAAAAGTCCCTCTTCAGATACCAGCCCTTACAGTCATACCTAAGAAAATACGGTTTCTGATACCTGGGTAACGAAACCACAAGAAATGCACAAAAGTCTCTCTTCAGATACCAGCCCTAACCATCACACCTAAGAAAAAAGGGCTTCTGATACTTCAGTAGTGAAACCACAATCAGTGAAATATAACATATACTCCAAAATTCTGTTTCAGGGCTAAAAACATGCTAGTCAAGTCCCCCCACACTGCTGCAGTCACAGTCTCTTCTATTTTGGTGCTGTTATTTTTTCAACTGATGGAGAACCCATAATCCTACATAATCCTCTTGAAAAATGTAAATGTTCAATAGCATCTTAGAACATAGGAAACACATTCTTCTGATGAAGTGGCAACAGTAAACCATTTCTACAGTAAACAGAAGAGAAAATGTTTTGTGAAGAAAGATAATGAAGTAAAAAGCTCATTACCCGTGCAGGACTGATGTCAGTGGTGTGAACAGCCACATCTCCTTGTTGAGAATTGATAATATTTTTAATCCTCAAATCCAAATCCTGAGCAACTTCCTCTACTACTTTACAGAAAGGATGCCTGCTGTCCTGGCCTTTAATCAGCTGCATCTTTATCACTGAGAGTATCCGAGCCCCTGCAACGCTGAAAAGAAAAATAAGATTATCCCATATAACAGTAGTAGAAAAAACAACATGCTTAGAATTTGAAAATATAATCCTTAGTGCTAATCATCATCTTTCAAAGAATACACCTTTGATTTTATAAATCAAACAGTAAAGCATTTAAGAAAAGGATTAAAGAACACACACTAAAAACAAAGCAAAAAGTTTTTCTAAAGGTTTAAGTTATTTGAACAAGGTGAGTTACTTCTTCCTTAATTTGAAAAATGAAAGGAAATATTTTATTTATATATGAAATAGGACAACAACATGCAGATACAATTATATGCAAGTCAATATACCAAAAATACACACCCTTGGATACAACTAAAATAACATATAAAGCCATTGCTCTTTAAGTACTTAGAATACTTACATTAATTTAAAAAGTCATTCTAAAAAGTAGATATTATCACCTTTTCATCACAGATGGGTGTTACTGGGTGATACAAATGGCTCACATGCTCTGCTGACAACAAAAAGGCTCTCCACCCAAAGGAAGCTCAGAAGAAAGGCCTGGACATCCGCTTCTGAAAACTCAGTGACCAAAAACCCTATGGAGAAGTTTCACTCTAACACATTGAGGTCACCATGAGTCAGAATAAACTCAACAGCAACTGGTAACTGGCATTCACAGGTGAGAAAACTGAGCCTCAACAAGGTCAAACAGCTTGTGCAAGACCACAGTGTTCCAGGCTAAGAGCAAGGTGATGAGGAAAGAGAGTGCCCTGAGACATCATATTGCTTTCTAACAGATGAAGGATTACTACACAAAAGGGAAAATTAAGTTACTTAGTGCTGACCTAAAATAAACCAGAGATGGGACCAAATACAACCAACCAACAAGTTTATTTTTTTTAAAAAAAATGTTAAATCACTATTTCTTCATTTTCTAAATATGTTACTGTGCTGTAAATGAAAGCTTACAGAAAACCCTGCACCCACACTGCTGTGCAATTCTAGCTGCTCTCCCCCAGCCTGTCACTGCACACTCCTCCCCTCCAACCACAACTTTCCACTTCCTCTGTCCATTCAACCAGCTCCTGTAGCCCTCCACCCTCTCATCTCGCCTCTGGATGGGAACTGCTCACTCAGCCTCAGGTATATACCTAAGCCAAGAAGCTTACTGCCAGCATCATTCTATGTCCTATAGTCTCATCCAACCTTTGTCTGAAGAGTTGGCTTTGAGAGCCATTTGGGAATAGCTTCAGTTCTGGGCTAACAGAGATTGTGGGAGGTCATGTCTTCGATGACGCTCTAGTCCATCAGACCATTAAGTCTGGTCTTTTAATAGAGTTCTAGCTTTGCATTCATTTTTCTCCTGCTTTGTCAGGGACTGTATGTTGTATTCTTTGTCAGGGCAGTCATTGGGGGTGGCTCATTTTCCTTATGTCTTTGATGTCCTTCATTCCCCTGTCACAGGTGGGTTGGGACCAATTGATGCTACTTAGATGGCCACTTGTTAGCTTTTAAGACCCTAAACACTACTCACTAAAGTGGAATCAGAACATTTTCCTAAAAAAAGTAAGTTATGCCAAGAGACCTAAATGTCCTTTGAAACCTAGATGTCCCCATACTCCTGCCCTTACTACTCTGTCCTTCTAAACACAGGACTGTATAGACCAACTTTTAGAATAGAGCAGCTGTGTCACCTTCTTTCTACTGTATGCTGTCACTCCCTTCACCTGACTCAATTCTCATCTACTATCTAATCAATGAATACCCCTTTGCCTCATTCCTGACCTGTAACAATCAAAGATTTTCTTCTGTGCTTAAACGTTTTCTTGAGTCATACAGTATTTGTCCTTTAGTAATTGACTCAGTACATCTTTCAGATGACTCCATGTTATGAGATGTTTCCCAAGATCATTGTTGTTCTTTATCATTGTACAGTACTCCATTGTGTGAGTACACCCTAGTTTGTTTATCCATTGTCCACTGATGGGCACCTAGGTTGATTCCATCTTTTTGTTATGTAAACAGTGCCACAGTAAACACTGGTGCACATATATTTATTCATGTGACAGTCCAGACGTCTCTAGGATATATTCTAAGAAGTGGGATTGCTGGATCATGTGGCATTCCTACACCTAGGTTTTTAGGAAAGCGCCAAATTGATTTCCAAAGTGGTTGTATCATGTTACATTCCCATAGCAGTGCAGAAGTGTTCCAGGCTCTCTACAACCTCTCCTTTGTGTTTTTTGGATTACTGCTAGCCTTGCTGAGGTAAGTGGGCATCTCATTGTAGTTTTGATTTGGACTTCTCTAATGGCTAATGATTGCAAGCATTTCCTCATGTATCTGTTAGCTGCCTGGATGTCTTCTTTGGTGAACTGCCTATTCACATCCTTTAGCCACTTTTTATTTGGGTTGTCTTTTTCTTGTTGAGGTTTTGTAGTATCTTGTAAATTACGGAGATTAGATGTCAATCAGATTTGTGGTCCAAGCCAAGATTTGTGGTAGCCAGAAATTTTTTCCTTATCTATAAGTTGCCTTTTTACCCTTTTGGTGAAGTTTTTGGGCAAGCGTAAGTGTTTGATTTTTTAGGATTTCCCAGTTATCTATTTTTTCTTCTGATATTTATGCATTGTTAGTAATATTTTGTAGTCTGTTTATGCCACGTATTAGAGTTCCCAGTGTTGTCCCTATTTTTCCTTCCATAATCTTTATTGTTTTTAGATTTCAGATATAGGTCTTTGACCCCTTTTGAGTTATTAACTTTTGTGCATAGTGTGAGATATGGGTCTTATTTCACGTTTTGCAGATAGATGTCTAGTTACACTGACATCACTATTTCTTTATAAACACTCAGATCTGGAAAGGATTTGAGTTGCAGTCTCTACTACAGAGAATGAACCAGAACTAAGATGAGATATATCTTAGAAAATTTTGGTCCATTTCAAGGGAGAAATTAAAGGTATTCAGAGACAGAAGTATCCCTGGAAAGATATGGCAAGTGAGAAGGCGGTATGAAAAGCATAGGTTCTGCAATCAGACTGCCTGAGTTCAAATTACAGCTCTGCCACTTCCTAACTCAGCTACACTATTTAACCTCTTCATTACTTGGTTTTTGCATCTGTAAAATGGACTCATAATAGCATATATCAATCACATAGGACCGTTACGAGGAAGAAATGAATTTATACAAGACAAACAATTAGAATACTGGATGGAACAGTTAATGTAATTACGTATTTGCTATCATTATTAGACAATCTCTCAGGTCATCAAGGATTCTGTGATCCTATAGTGGATTTTTGGAAAAATCTTTTTGAGTTAAGGTAACAATAAAGTCAAAATGGCAGAAAGTTTTATATTTGGTAACATATTTGTTAACATAAGAATTCTGAATTTTACATATAATTGATTATGATCTGTCAGACTGCTAGAAATTTTTACTCAATAAGATTTCACTCAGCATATGAACATTTGTAACTATTATGTTTTCAAGATTTGAAATTTTACTCATTATGACTTTAAATATTTTCCTAAGATATCCTCTATTCAAAATGAACTTGCTAACAAAGGACAAATTTGTACTCTATTTTTATTCATTGAAAATTTTCTAATGATTCTTGTATTATACACCAATTATGCATACTGTGTTAGATGTCGGGAATACAGTGGTACACAAGTCAGCAAATCTTGGGGTTTACACAATCTATTGGAGGAGGTAAATATTAAACACACATAGCATTACATATTTGCGTTGTGATGAATGCTACAAAAGAGAAGCACTGAGAAACCCAGCCTGGTCAGAGTCCAGAAATACATCTCTAAGGAATATGAGTTTAATCTGAGACTTAACGGATGCAGAAGGCACAGAGCCACAGAGTTAAAAGGAGCATTGGCTTATATGAAATAGAGTGAAAGGCAGCACGATCGGGCCAGAGACAGCCCAGGGAGCACAGGCCCCACCAGCGCTGGGTTCTCTTACTTGAATTGTTATACTTCTCCAGTCCCCTTTGCTGCTTCCTTCTCATCTCCTCCATTTATAAACATCAGAGTGCCTCTTCTCATCCCTATGCACACTCCACCGGTGACCTCATCTACTCTTATAGCTATAATTATCATCTTTACACAGGCAGCTTCCAAGTTATAAACTACAGTTCCAACTGCTGCCCTGAATTCCAGGTTTATGCATCCAACCACATACACAAAGTCTCCACTTGGATGGTTAACAGGCATCTTACCAAATCAAAGTTCTAATTATTCCCACTACATTTTCTCCCATTTCAGTAAGTAGCATCTTCTACTAGCTGTTGTGGCCCAAATCCTTGAAGTCACACTTGACTCCTCTCTCTTTGACATTCCACACTCAATTCATCGGCAAATCCAGTTGGAACATATACCGCAGTCACTCAGATCATGCCCCACCAGCATATCTCACTTGCAGTATTACAATATTGTAGATTCTCTCCCACTGCTACTTCCTGTCACCTATTAACCACACAGCCACCAGATTGATTTTTTTAAAGTTGGCCTGGTCTGCCCAAAACTCTGTGCTTGCCTGGCAGCTCATTCAGGATGAACACCAAAGGCTTCAACAGCCTGACCACTCACCACATATTCCACTTCCTGGTCCTCCACCTCCTAGCTTTATTTTGTACCACTCTCCCCCAGGTCAATCTACTTCACTCTAGCTACCTAGGACTCCTTGCTGATGAAGTACACCCAGAGAAGTCCTACCTCTCAACTTTAGCTTCTTCTGTTTGCACTGCTCGGAACACTAAATTTTTAAATGTCTCATTGTCTTCCTTCAGATCTCTTCTCAAATAGTACCTATCAACAAGGTCTTCCCCTTCCATGCTACACTACACAATAATGTTTTCTACATCTTCACTCCCAGCATACCTATTCTGCTTTATATGTATCCATTACCCAACTTCCTCACCCTGAGTCATTTATCTATTTATTCACAGATACAACCTCAGTTATTAGAACAGTGCCAGGCACATAGTGAATTCTCAACAAATATTTGTTAAAATGGATGATGCAAGATGAAACCGGACATAAAGTCAAGGGCCAGAGCATTCAGGGGTTTGTAGGCCAGGTTAAGATTTGGCCTTTATCGTAAAAGTGCACACTTTTTAAAGAATTTTAAGTAGGGAAGTGTTGAAAGCAGATCACAAATTCTAAATAAATCATTACTCAAGCAATGAGATTTTATACTATATTATATATTTTATTACACTGGCATAGAGACTAATAATTGACTAATAATCTGCATTTATGCAGTAACTCATTGACTAAAACTAAAAACAACATACTAATTTGAAATCTTACCCATATACTTTTTTTTTATTGTGATTAAGTAAAAGTATACAATCCAAATCAATTTTACATGCCCACTTGTCTGCAGGTCCTTCTGCTCTCCTTGCTCTGTGAGAACACGCCCCTTTTCATTCTATGCCTGTCATCTCATCTAGAAACAGACGAGTAGGACAGCATCCTATAAGTGCATAGAATTATAAAGTATACACACTGCTTGGTCACATTGTCTCCCCGAGTCCAATCCATTTTTGTCTGAAGAGCTGATCTCAGTAGTATTTTCTGGACCTGGGCAGCCGCAGGTCTAGTGGCCCTGCTGCCAGGGATCTCCCAGGCTGCTGGACCATCAAACTGGGGTCTTTTAGTAGAGTTCTTGAGCTGCACCTCTCTTTTTCTCATGTCGCCACAGGGACTCAACATTATGTGCCCCATCATGACTGTCTTTTGTAGTGGCCAGACACCATTTGGTTCTTCTGGTCACATGTTGATACAGCCTCCCATTCACATAGGTCCTTCTGTCTCCTGAGCTCTTTTTTCCCCGGGTCTTTGTTGTTCTCAGTAATTACCTATTTCAGATGAGCTGGGATCATTTGGTGTACTGCAGATGACAGCTTGCTAGCTTTTAAGACCCCAGATGCCACTCACCAGTATGGGGTGCAGAAGACTCTCTTGGCAATAGGCTAGTTATGCTAATTGGCTTTGATATTCCCTGAGAGCATGGTTCCCAGATCCCACCCCTGCTACTCTATCATTGCAATACTGGGTTGAGATTAGAAGAGCTTTCAGTTTATGTTGAAGATCAGTTAAATTGATCTTCTTTCTACTGTGTGCTGTCAGTGCTTTTACCCAACCAAATTTCTATCAACTATCTAATTTATGACCAGCTCTTTCCCTCCTTCCCCACCCTTGCAGCAGACAGAGTCTTTTCTTCTGTACATGAATCTATTTTTAAGTCCTTATAGAAGGGGACTCATACAATATTTGTCCTTTTGCCATTGACTGATTTCACTCAGCATAATGTCTTTCAATTGAAACTAGGTTAGGAGATGCCTCCTGAAATCATCATTGTTCTTCATCATTGTATAGTGTTCCACTGAGTATATGTGCCATAGTTTGTTTATCCATTCTTCTGTTGATGGGTTAGCCATATACTTTAGCTGTTGAGGTTTTCTCCCTTACTAATACCAAGAGAATAAATATTAAGGATAAAACGATGAGATAAAGTCCACTTTTGTTTTTCAGTAAATCAATTACTTCTTCTTCCCTTCACAGATTGAAGGCTAATTTACTGAGCACAATAGACGCTGAGCTAAGAAGCTTATAGAAAGTATAGAAAACTGCCAAATAAACTAGTAATTTCAATACTGTGTTGTGAGTACTGGACAGAGAAGCACAAGACATCAATTAATAAAAACAGAAATTGCAAAACAACCATTTCCTGTATTATAAATAATACACTTTACTTATTATGAATGTCTAATGTCATAAGAAGGTTTATTTTATAAATTAGAATGTATAGTATTTAGTTTTTATTACATTTTGGGCTACTGATCATCCCAGTCCCCTATTTGGGCTAAATACATGTTGAAACTTGCAAAACCAGAAACTGTGTAAAGCGGAAATTTGTCAGAGAAGGAAAATTCCAATATTTTCCACTAACAGAGAGTGATAGAGACGTAGTAAGGCTGCATCCTATCAAAGGCAGAAAATTTGCAGGATCTGGAAAAACAAGGCAGTTAAGACAGTCTCACTGAATTCTGCTCTCAGAGGTTTCAATATACCTATTCCTGCCCAACGCAACACATGGAGAATCAGCACATAACAAGCCTTGGTCAATCACAAATTTCCACCTGGGACTTTCCATCTTGGGAGAGCAAAGAAAAACATCAGTATAGTTAAAAGAACATTCAAGACAGTAGCAGTGCAGTAGAGAATGCAGTAAAGATACTGAGTGTCCAGTGATACCTCTGCCACTTGTTACATCCCAACCAGATGGTTACTGTAGCCTAACCTTGGCTGAGTTCTCTCCTAAGTTTCCTTCACTTCTGCCAGTTTTCCAAACTTGGTTCTTCAGCCTTCCCATAAAATAAATCTCTTCCAATAAATCTCCTTTCTAAGTTTGTAATAGAGGCACTGGCAGTTATAGTTTCTAAAAAGTAGACTACAAATAAAATTGTGTACTTGAACCATATTTTTAAGTTTCTAGGGCAATACTATCCAACAGAACTTTCAATAATGATCAAAATGTACTAGATTTGTGCTGCCCAGTGCAGCAGTCACTAGCCACACATGGCTACTAACCACTTGAGATGTGGCTCATGAGACTGAGGAACTGAATTTTTCATTTCATTTCATTTTAATTTTAGTTCAGTTTTTTGAGTATAACTGTAGGGAATTGATTATCTTTTGTAAAACAAGAATCACATCCAAGTTTAATGAATTTGCAAGGTGATTTTTCATTTGAAAAACTTTAAAGAGTGAAATGGCACATGCATCTCTTATCAAGTATCCATTTACTAAAACAAAGGACAAAATTCATTTACTGTATTTTTTAACTTTTTGCTTTTCTTCTGGAAAATGCCAGTTTCTCATAATATAGACACAGTTCTATCTGGAGTAACAAAAGGAAAAGATAATCACTCTTTGCCCAGAATTCTTATAAACAGACCAATGCATGAAGTTGTAATATTAAAAAGTGTATGTTAAATTTAAGATGCTTTACTTTGTATTAGGATACAACAAACGGATAAATAACTATTGTGTTAATTTTGGTGGTACCAAGAACACATCATGAATTATTCTGAATATCAGTTGTCTACCGTATATGTTAGACTATTTAGGTCATGTGAAGTAAGTGTATTTGCACAATTCTTTAGCTACAGAATGATTTTGAAAATTTACTATTTCTTTGCTTTTAATGGAAACCCTGGTGGCGCAGTGGATATGTACTACAGCTACTAACTAAAAGGTTCGCAGTTCAGATTCACCAGGCACTCCTTGGAAATGTTATGGAGTTGTTCTATTCTGTCCTATAGGGTTACTGTGAGTCAGAATCCACTCGACAGCACTGGGTTTGGTTTTTAGTTTGATTTTACCTTTGATAGGTAAAAAAACCAAACTCAATGCCATCAAGTCAGGTCTGACTCATAGCAAGAATAATATAACTTTTATGTCATTACAAATGCTTACATTCAGGAGTTTGTACAAACCACTTGTATCTCATTAAGAGATATTATTCGTTTCTAAACTTCCACTATTGAAAGCTATTCATAAAAAAAATTGTAAACTGCACAGGAAAAACAAAGACAAAAAATCTCTTACCTCAAACTTTTAATCATCTACTAAAAAGTAGGACAGTACAGAGAAATTTTATCCAAAAAATCAACCCGTTGATGCAATATCTTAACTGAGTGAAATTACTTTATGTTTAAAATAAAATTAATGTTTACATAGGAGTTACTCCTATTATTTTATATAATAAAGTTAGAATAATATCACAACAATAACAAACAAGCACTCCTTGGAAACTCTATGGGGCAGTTCTACTCTGTCATATAGGGTTGCTATGAGTTGGAATCAACTCGAGAGCAACGGGTTTGGTGTTTACACACGTGGTGAGATCATCTACTTCAGACAGCACACTTAAAGAAACAACTGTCACAAATCACAAGATTTCTTTCAACCTATTCTGACTCTGAAGTGCAATTGTTCGGAAAACATGGTCGCTGGATCAGCATCACCTGGGAACCTGCACAAAATACAAATTCTCAGCCTCATACAAGATTTACTGAATGAAAACTCTGGAGGTCGCACCCAGAATCTTTATTTCGTATGCCTGAACTATTCCTGTAGTGATATAAAAGAAATTACGAACTGAAATTTTCATCCTTATTGCCTTATTGCCAGGTTTTACAATTTAGGAAACAAGCCATGTTTTATGTTTCAGGGAAAATGCCAACTTACCAAAGAAGCTTTAGAAACGTAACTGCTCTTACATAGCTGGCCCAAGTACAGAAAAGAAGTTAGAAGAAAATCACAATTTAATGTATGATACTGCATTAGACCACTGTCTCCCAAATTTGCCTTATCATCAGACTCAACCTCAGCATTTGTCTAAAACATCAACTCCAGATGCCAACCTACTAAATCACAATCTCCAAAGAAGGGCACTGGATATCTGTATTTTTCCCCGCTAAAGTACCACTGGTGATTCTAATACTTAAGCCAACTAATCATAAAAATTATGGAAAAATGATAATCACAGGAAAATGAGCTCCTGGAGGAAGGAACCAAGTTTTATTTATGTTTGTATTACCAGTTTATACTTAGCACAAAGAAGACTTGATTAGCACTTATGAATGACTAATATCACAGACAACAATCTAAAGTTGTTAATAGCAAGGCAAAATGTGTATATTTTATCATCATTCATGTTATTAGTACTAGGAATACAGTAAAAAGAAAGACCCCTGGTGGCACAATGGTTAAATGCTCAGCTGCTAACAGAAAGGTTGATGATTCAAACGCACCAACTGCTCCATGGAAGAGAGACAAGGCAGTCAGCTTCTGTAAAGTTAATATCCTTGCAAGCCCTATTAGGCAGTTCTACTCTATAACTATAGCTATAGCTGCTAACCAAAAGGCTGGCAGTTTGAATGCACCAGGCATCTCTTGAAATCCCTGTGGGATAGTTCTGCTCTGTCCTATAGGGTCATTGTGAGTCAGAATCAACTGAAAAGCAATGAGTTTTCTTATAGTTTACTCTAGCCTACAGGGTCACTATGAGTCAGATTTGACTCAACAGTAATGAGTTTTAGTTTTTCAGTACAAAAAAAGAGCGAGCGAGAGAGAGAATTTCCACTTACAACACTGTGCAAGCTAGATATCTCTGGCAGAACATTATAACTGAGCCTGGGAGGAATAGGTGGAAATCTTCTAGTTCCACCCAATTTCTTCCTCAAAAAATAACAAAGAAGAACTGGAAGTTGACAGTGTGAAGCAAGCAGGATGAAATGGGTATACCTGAGGGTAAGCATCTCTAGCATCATTGTGATCAGGACAGAAAGCCCTGGTGAGAGAGGGCAACCAGAAAGTTTCATGTTCAGTCTAAATTTCCAAGGGGGTAAACAGCTAATCTAGCTTTTATTACACTTACTGTAATTTGTTTTTATAAGCTATTTTTTAAGATTTTTATTTGGGGCCGGTATAAAAATGCAATTGCTTTTTGTTTACTGACTCTGCGTCCAGCAACACTGCTAAACACTTTATCTTTGGATTCTTGGAATTTTCTACATATAAAGGGTCTTCCAATAAGGGTGTCCTACCTTTGAACTTGAATAAAACAAGTTGTATAAATGATACAGTTTTACTTGTTTGTATTTTGAAGTACATTTGATGGCATTACGTGTGGAAAAGAACTTCAGGTAAATGGTCACCATGACACCTTTCACATGGAGCTACAAATAATCAGTTATCATAGCCCAGTATTTTTCACCATTGTCAATCACAGCCTCTCCTCATTCAACTTGGAAAAAATAAGGGCCAGTGATTCTGCCAGACCAAAATCCACATCAAATAGTAACTTTGGGGGGATGAAGTAGATGTTCTCAAATCTCCAGTGGAGTCTCATTGCTCCAAATATTGTTTGTTAACAAAAACATTCATCCAAAATTGGGCCTCATCGCTGAAGATGATTTCTTGGCCAAAAGCAGGGTCAACTTCCGTGGCACCAGAGCCTAGTCTGCAAATATACAGTGCAATCTATGGTCATTGCACTTCAGTTTTTGAGTTAAAACAATACCATATGGGTAAAGCTTCAAGTCTCAATGCAAAAATGTACCAAACTGTGCTTCACAAAGGCCTAGTTCCTGTGCACAGGGAGAAACTGATTGGGATGGATTCTGAAGTATACTCTGACGAACAATGGCGATGTTTTCACTGGAAAACACAGTTCACTGATGCACAGGCATTGTCTGATTGGCAAAAGAACCAGTTGTCTCAAATTTTTTGATTAAATGCTAAATTGTTCTCTCAGTGGGACAAAGATGCACACTGTAAATTTCATGTAATGCACAGAACGTTTGGTGAATGCCAAGCCAAGTGCCGTCGAGTCAGATCCGACTCATGGCGACCCTAGGGGCCAAGAAAGAACTGACCCCCAGATAATGGAAGACCTATTTTGATAACAAAGTTTAACAACTTCTATGCTTTGTGGAACTGTGTAACTTTTCATGGCTATTTGTCAAGACTAACAACAAAAAAAAATGATAAATATGGCTGTTATAGCTACACAGATATGGCCACTGTGAGCTGTCCAAAATAGGACACTCTTACTGGAAGACTCTTTAGATTCTTAAGATCACCAAATATTGAGTTTTATTTCTTCTTTTTCAATTGGTATACCTCCTATTTCTGTTTCTTGTCTTACTGTGCTGAATTGCACATACAATATTATACTGAAAAGAAATTATGTTAGCAGGAACTCTTGTGTTACTCTTAAACAGAACACTAAAAACACTTTACCATTAAGTATCCTTTTACGTTGTTGTTTGTTGTTAGGTGTTTTGAAGTCAGTTCCAACTCAGAGCAACCCTACACACAACAGAAGAAAACACAGATGAGTCCTGTACCATACTCAGAATCATTGTTCTGCTTGAACCCATCGTTGTAGTCACTGTGTCAATCCAGTTTATTGAAGGTCTTCCTCTTTTTCACTGACTGTCTGCTTTTCTAAGCATGATGTCCTTTCCTAGGGACTGATCTCTCCGGATAACATGTCCAGAGTGCATGAGACATAGTCTGCCACCTTTGCTTCTAAGAAGCATTCTAGCTCTACTTCTTCCAAGACAGATTTGTTCCTTCTCTGGCAATCCACAGTATATTCTCAATAACACCCCAACTCAAAGACATCAATTCTTCCTCAGTTTTCCTTATTCATCATCCAGCTTTCACATGTATACGAGGAGTCTGACAATACCACAGCTTGAGTCAGGCACACCTTAGTCTTCAAAGTGACATCTTTGCTTTTCAATACTTTAAAGAGGTCGATGTCTCTACTGCTGCTTCCATGAGAGTTGGCTGTGGATTCAAGTAAAATGAAATATTTGGCAACTTCAAACTTTTCTCCATTTATCATGACGTTGCTTACTGGTCTAGCTGTGATGACTTTTTGGTTTTCGAGATTTCTGCTTTTATAAAAACCGTTTATCAACTAGTGTCCTTATTTTTAGTTCATCTTTACACTGAGGGCACAGAACTTTAGGGTGAGCGTTTCCAATTAGACGTCCCACTTCAGACAGTCCCTGGGCTTTGTTCCTTGTTCCCTGGTACTTTAGAGGCTGTCATAGTTAACCTAATGTTGTTATAACAGAAATATCACAAACGGGAAGCTTTAACAAAAAAATTACTTTCTCATGGTTTAGGTGCCTGGAAGTCTGAATTCAGAGCACTGACTCAGGGGAAGGCTTTCTTTCCATTGGTTACAGAAGAAGGTCCTTCTTCCTTGGTTCCCTGATCATCTTCATGTGGTATGACATATATGTTCTCCCATCGGTACTTGCTTTGTTTCCCTGCTTTAGCCGGTTCTTTTACATCTCAAAGAGATTGATTTAAGCACCCTCTATACTAACGCTGTCTCAGTAACACAGCACAGAAAACCGAGTCTCCAATGAGATTACAACTACAGCTACAGGAGTTAGGATTTACGACACATATTTTTGGAAAGCATAATTCAATCCATAACAGAGGCTATAAAAACAGAAACTCAAAAACTCACCAAATTTGACAAATGCCTTCAAAACAGAAGCTATTTGCTTTATTTTCCTTCTGGCTTTTCTCCATATAGTTTGTGGCCTATATTTTTCTTCTATTTGCCTGTTTGCCCATATATTCAAAAAGCATTCTTAAAATGTTACTCAACATTTTAAGTTACTTTCAGTGAAAGGCTCAATCAGGGGCCTGCATAATCAGATGAGTGATCAGATTCTAGGAATTCATTTACATACAGAGCCATTGTTTTTTCATCTATTTTTCATCTATTTTTTTTCTTAATTTCCAGCTAAAAGCACAGAAATCAAATACATGAGATGTAGCCAAAATAAAAATGTAATTAATACTATGTACTATTGGGGGAATTAATTTCCAGTGGAAAATAACACTGGAAAGGATTCAAAATCATAATAAAATATGAAAGAATATCTCATTGTCAATTACAAATACCAAAAAAAGTGCTTCAGATGATATTAGGAAACATTTATCTTTTCCTGTTTCTCAATCTGTTTACAGAACAAATAAACCAAGTTTTAATTTACTGATTTAATTGTGTTTAGAAAACACAATTGTGTTACAAATTAAAACTGCTCCATAGTGTTTTCTCGACTGTAATCTTTACAAAAGCAGACCAGCCAGTCTTTCTTCCACAGAAGCTTATTTATGCCAGGCACCAGAGATACAAAATAAACTTAAAAACTTTCTCTCTGAAAGCTCCCATTTTATATGATACTATTTGGAAACCCTGGTAGCATAGGGGTTAAGTGCTATGGCTGCTAATCAAAAGGTCAGCAGTTCAAATCTACTAGGTACTCCTTGGAAACTCTATGGGGCAGTTCTACTCTGTACTATAGGGTCACTATGAGTCTGAATCAATTTCACAGCAGTGGGTTTAGTTTGGTTTTGGTTAATATGAACTAAATGTATAGAGAGAGCTTAAGTTGGGAGGCAGAAGGAACAAGGATATATTCAGGAAGGCTTCTCAAAGGATACATTATGATTATTCTACATAAATATTAATAAGAATGGGTGAGACTAAGACAAACTGCAGCTTCTGACTAGTAACTACATCACACTGCAGCCCTGGGATATAAAGAGAAGAACAAGACACTGAGGGGAGGAAGAAAAAACCAAATTCTCAAGCTTATACCAAAACAAAATAACAAAAGAGATTATACTGAATTAACATAGAGAAACAATTGGTGGTACATCAGTGTAATTACTGACTACCTTCACATTATTGGAAACCCTGCTCGCTTAGTGGTTAAATGCTACAGCTGCTAACCAAAGGGTCAGCAGCTCCAACCCACCAGGTGCTTCTTAGAATCTCTCTGGGGCAGTTCTACTCTGTCCCATAGGGCTGCTACGAGTCAGAAGCGACTTGATGGCAACAGGCCGGTAAGTTGGTTGGTTGGTTCACATTATTACATAAACAAGTAACTAGGTGTCACCAAGTTGATTCCTTTGATTCTGACTCACTGCGACTCCATGTATGTCAGAGCAAAATGTGTTCCATAGGGTTTTCAATAACTGATGTTTCAAAGTAGATCATCAGGTGTTTCTTTAGAGACGCCCCTGAATAGGCTCCAACCTCCAATCTTCCAGTTATCAGCTGAGGGCATAAACTATTTGTACCACCATAAAGTTGCTACCTTTTCCATATTGTCTTCAAGAATTTGGTAACTATTTGCTAAATTAATTTCACCTTTAATATGAATAAAGATATCACATAAGATGTATCAAAAATGTTTATGGACTATTTTTAAACGAGACAATTTGTAACATTTGCAGATTGGATTAGACAATTTCGACCTGACGCATTCTACTCATGCATGGTATTTACTACAATATACACAATGCAGGTATTCATTAAAAATTTTGCTGTGTAATAAACTTGAGATACAAAAATTCAAACTTGTAAGTTAGAGCAAACTAATCTATATAACCTAAGACAACAAGGATTTAAAACAATAAATTGCATCAGTTCTAACTCACAGTGACCCTATATAACCTAAAACCTCTAACAAAGACATTTTTCAGGTGCAAGTGTAGTATGCATTTTGTGGTGGCACCTACTGGCAAAGCATGAAAATGCAACCAAGCTGAAGCTAAGGAGCCTAATGAACAGCTAGCTGGCAGTGGGGAGACCAATTGGAGAATCAATTTTTTTTTATTTCTTCCTTATCTGTCTGTTCTCCATTTTGCCTTGTGCCCAGTGATTGCTGTGATTCCTAACCATATCACCTCAGTGTGAAACAAGTAACTGAAACTTATCTTCAAACTCTTAAGTTCAGTTATTATCTCCAAGCTTTAAGGGTAAGAAATGAAGAGGACAGAGTATGAGACAGGCAAGGGTTAGATCATCTAAGATTTTGTATATTATACTAAAGTTTCTATGGTTTTGTCATGTACCTAATATGGAAATGGAGCCAAGGTGGTGCAGTGGTTAAGAGCCACGGCTGCAAATCAAAAGGTCGACACTTCAAATCTACTGGTCACTCCTTGGAACCTCTATGGGTGCCATTCTACTCTGACCTGAGGGGTTGCTAAAAGTCAGACTTGACTCATTGGCAATGGGTAGTAGTAGTAGCAGTAAGTAATATGGAAACACTGAAGGGTTATAACCAAGAGGACAATATTTGCAGTTTTAGAAAGATCGCTCTGGCAGCAGCAAGGACAAGCAGACGGACCAATGTAAGACTGGAGACAGAACGGACAGTTCAGAGACAAGTAATAGAGTCTCAGCAAGTAAAGACAGAAGCCTGAATGTAGACAATATGTTACTGATGTTGTTGTTAGTTACCACAAGTTGATTCCAACTCATGGAGAGCTCTTGTCTGCAGAATAGAACTGCAGATGAGGTTTTCAAAGTAGTAAATTTTCAGAAGTAGATTCAGACCCATTTTCTAAGGAACCTCTGAAGGGTTCGAATCTCTAACCTTTCAGCTAGCAGTCAAGTACTTAACCATTTTTGTCACTCTGGGCCTCCTCTGACACGAAACAAAACAAAAATCAAACACATTGCCATCACATCGATTCCAACTCATAGTGACCACATAGGATAAGAGTAGAGCCGCCCCATAGCATTTCCAAGCTGTACACCTTACAGAAGCAGTTGCCCACATCGGTCTCCCACAGAGCAGCTGATGAGTTTGAATCACCAACCTTTCAGTTAGCAGCCAAGTACTTAACCACAGGGCAACTATGGTTCCTTTTCTGATACATAAAATGTTTCATAAATGTCAACTATTTTCATTAGTAACATGCTATGGTTTACCAACAAGTCTGACAGTGATCCACCACATGTACTATAATAGATAACCCACTTCTGCCCTCAAAAATTAATCTAAAAATTATCCTCCATCGGGTACACCCATAATATAAACATCTATCAGGTAAGAAAAACCTCTTACCTGTAACATAACACAAATACCAATTCCAGATGAATCAAAGATTTACAGGTGAGAAAAGAGAAACACCTAACAAAACAGAATTGGCTGTTCATTATATCTCTCTGTCAATTTCCTTATTTGTTCTTAATACCCATTTCCTTTAGGGCTAAATAAAAAGTTTAAAGAAATTATCTATTGCGTCACTTCCAGTTCCCAGTTCCCCAAAACCTGTTTTTCCCAGATAAAGATAAATGGTAAATCCTCTTTTGTAATCTAATTTAATTTGAACATACCTTTTGATTTTGGTACAACTCTTACAGAAAGAAAACTACAGAAAAATTTAGGAGCAAAGGCCAAGTGATTATACTTAATGCATCTAGGTTATTTTGTTTCTTCTTCCTACTGTTGGTCAGACTCTTGCTCATTTCATTCTCTCTTATATATCTAACTTTGATTCTGTGAAGCTTCTAAGGCACATTAACAACACATATTTGTAATTTATGAAAAGTCGTTACCTTGGATTTGGGATTTCTCCAAGAATTTCACCTAATTTGTCAATGAAATTAATAAAATGAGACAATCCCTTTACATGTGTCCTTAAAGGGTCAGAAGGTGATGGTGCATATCCTTTTCCCCCAAGTTGTATTGTTCGAATGAATGACATGGCCACCTATGAATTAAAATAAATGCTTAAATTATGTTTAATGATTCAGTAAATTAAAACTACAATTTATTTTATGAAGCTAAATACATCTACATGAATTTATGGTATATTGTTTAAGCACAGCACATACTATAACTCACATCATGCTTTGAATCAGAAGCAAATAACAAAATAAACGGTGACATGTCAGTAGCAGTGATGGCACTGACACTGGCTGTAGGTAAAGACTAAGAAGCTGAGTGGGGGATAAATGAATGTAGTAAGGACATATTCATAAAAACATATCATTAACTATAAAGAATTATGAAAATATTCCCATATAGATGGACAATTGGCTACCAGAAATGTTATCTGAAACAATGGGATTTTCACTGTTAACTGATCCGCTGCAATCAAAAGTGAACTGACTCAACAAGTAAATCAATCCTTCTAAACCTCAGCTTGTTTACTTATAAACTAAAGATTTAGATTAGATAATCACTAAGTCCAACCTAGCTATCACATCCTAGGAGTATTTGATTATGTACATTTAAAAAGGTTTTGCCTTTACAATGATAAAGATAACATGGGTGATGGCTAGCTATACGTAAAAGTCTCCGTTAAAGATTAAATGTTCAAAAGTAGTATTTCCTAAAAGTGTTTTAAGAAAAGGCAAATTCCATGAGATATCGGTAAATTGAGAGAAGGTTCCATAGTCAAGCAACTTAGAAAACAAAAGATTAAAAAAAAACTTAATGTACATTTCTCAATGGCATGATCTCTCCAAGCTTTTGAAATACAAATACATATTATGAATATCCAAGAGTGGCATCCATTATCTCCAAATGTTTTGCACTTGTAAGCACTTATTAAAAGGGCATTTACAAAGACTTTTTGCCCTTGGAAGCATACAAGGAGCACTTTCCCTTGCTGGTACTCCACAGAACACATCTAGGGAAACAACTGCTTTAAAGAAATGCTCCCTTGCCAAACTTGAACAGTACAGCAGAAGACAAAAAGAACATGAATTTAAAATATATAGGTAGAATATAAATTAATCTAAAGTTGTTTCATTAGAGTTATGAGAACTCTGCATTAAAGTACAGTGGTTCCTCTGTTCAAAATTAGGCTTTAAACAATCTTGAAAATATATCATGTCCATACCAAAAAGATAGACATCTGCTTCTCTTGAGCAGCATGTTTAAGGTCCGTGAAGGCTTCTCTTCCAAGTCCTCTATCAGGAATGTTGAAAACATGAGCCAAAGCCAGGTCATTCTTTGAATTTATTAGCAGGTTCAAATACGAACAGATAATTTTCTTGGCTAGTAATCGCATCTACACAATAAAATATATAATAAAACAACCAGTTAGTTTCTTTATTACAGGTTTGTTTGTTTTTTTTCCTAAATGTGACATTAGTTGCAAGCTCTACAATGTTAACAGCACACTCTCCCTCTCCACCTCGGGTTTCTTGTGTCCATTCAAACAGTTCCTGTCCCATCCTGCCTTTGGACAGAAGCCACCCACCGGGTCTTGTGTATCCCACTGCACTAAGAAGCATACTCTTTACAAACATTATTTTATGTTTTGTAGTCCACTCAAATCTTGGTCTGAAGAGTGGCTTTGGGATGGCTTTAGTTCTGGGTTACTAGACCATCTGTGGGCCATCACTTTGGGGGTTCCTCCAGTGTCAGTCAGACCACTAAGTCTGGTCTTTTTACTGAATCTGAGTTCTGTTCTGTACTTTTCTCCTGTCCCATCCAATGTTCTCTGTTGTATCTGGCGGATCATCAGTAGTAGCTGGATACCACCTAGTTTTACTGGTCTCACGCTGACGGAGTCTTTGGGTTTATGTGAATCTTTTGTCTCTTAGGCTAATATTTGCTACAATTATTCCAAATTCATAAAAACATGCTCCACATGTAGCAAAAATATATATGATCACACAATAATAGTATCTCATTCTGCTCTTCAGGTATAGACTATCGCTAAATAAACAGAAAGCTCAAGTGGGACAATCAACATACCTTTACTTATAAAATCAACTTGGTTCCAATAAGAAACTATGAGTAAATAACAATGATCATAATTGTTAGAAAAATGGCTCTCAGAAAACTATATCAAAGATACCATTTACAGTGTGTACTTGTGATGAAGTTTCATCTCATTCCCATGTATATATTTGTCAATAAATACTAGTCAATAATAAAGCCTCCTGAAGTTCAGGGAATGAGCCAACTGGACTTATTTTGTCCCACACCTACATCCCTAAGGGCTGGAGTTAAATAGATTTCTTGAGATATTTACTGTGACAATATCAAATACCAACTAAGGCACAAGATGAAGAGATCCAGCAAAATCTTACACAAGTCACAGGGACACAGCCGAGGACCTGATGCTGACATTACATGGTCTAAAACAGGGCTACAGGCCATTCAACAACAACATAAATAGTATTGGGGAAAAACTGACATGTGTATCACATCTTTTGTATTTACTATACTTGTCCTATACACATAAACCATAACCTAGGTTTAATATTATTTTTCTTAAAATTAGCTATTTATAGTTACTCAAGGTCCTTGCAACTTCTAGTACTGGGAGAGTACTAATACATGTGAAATCCCAAAGATAACTAGAATACTAGAAAACATAAAAAGCACACAGAAGCTGGAGAAGAATTTAATTATACACTACATTGTGCACTACAGATTAGTTAGTAAGCACAAATAAGCCCATCTGTATGTACTCTGCTTACTGGGTGATCTGTCCCTGTGTACAAGCCTTGGATCCCTGTGACCCTTTGTTATCAAAAGTTATTCATATAAGTAACCAAACAGTACAACCTTGGATGGGAGCCTTCCAGGAGAACATGGCTATTGATAAGCTCTCCTCCACTTATCACTGTCCTGGACCACATCAGTGAGTAGTGTGATTATTTGTTCCAATACAAACAGTTCTACACTGTCTGATTTATTTCAATGAGTATATCACAAGCTTACTAGCTCAAGGGCACTGCCAAAGTCTTATGGCAAGGGATGAGAAACAGAGGTGACTAAAGATGCCAGAAATTAGAATTAAGGGTTAGGAAAAGAGCAAGATATTTAAAAGTAAAAATCCTAGCAGCAATTCGGAGCATAAATAGCCCAAATCCCTGGCTGATAGCTAAACTACACAAGGGTCAGAGAAGCAGTAGGAAAACACAGGAAAAAATCAGAACGAAATAATACGATAGAAAGTTTGAACCATGAGGACCCAGAGCTATGGATCTGAAGGTTTGCTTAATTGAGTATACTCAAGCATGTAGCTCAATGGCAGAAAGCTGAAGCTGACCAGGCTCATCAGAATAGAAGACCTAAATTAAAGCTGGCAGAGCAGCTGAAAATTTCAAGAAAACCCAAGAAGGAAAGAAGGGAGGAGGGAATGGGGAGACAAAGAGGGAGGGATGGAGAGAGACAGAGAGAGAAAGAAAGAAAAGAATCACACAGAAATGAGCTAAATATTTGGTTCAAATCCTTGGTTAACTTCCAAATTTGGAATGCAGTGGGGAAACCTACAAAAGTCAAGATTCAAAAAAAGGAACAAAGGGAATTCAAAAGCACAGCTATCAGCAACTATGGGGAGACAGATTACATACTTTGAATCCAGTCACGTGAACTGTCCACTAGAACAAAAACCTAATATTCCCCAGAAAAATATGACATGGTCCAGAGTCATTGGAAAAATTATCTATAATGTCTGTTTTTCATTCAAAAATTACTAGACACACTTTGTGGTTTCATGCCTCTGTAGGATGTCATCCTGCTGACCTCTCACTGGAGGTGGCGCAGACGGTGGAGAAGACGGGATAGGAGATTGTTAGGAGAATATGACATACATAGAATGGAGACGAGGAGTGTGCTGTTACCGGGCAGGGAGAGCAGTGGGAGCTGCACATAGGCAGCCATGCAAATTTATATGGGATTGTACATTTTCACTCAATCATAATTAAAAAAAAAATACTAGACAATAAAATAAAAAAGAAAATATGACAACCTACTCAAAACAAACTTTTTAAATCAACAGAAACCGTCATCAAGTGGACCATGATGCTGGATTTAGCAACCAAAATATCAAATAGCTACTATGAATACGTTCAAAGTGATAAAAGAAAATACATTCAATAAATTAAACATGTTATATATAAATCAGAGGAAATCTCAGCAAGAAAAAATGAAAATGATTAATTCTAGAGACGAAAAACACAATAACAAACAAAATTTGCTGGGTGGGCTCAACAGCAGCATGGAGACAGTGAAAGAAAGAGTCAATGAACTTACAGATACATCAGTAGAAATTATCAAATCTGAAGAACGAAAAAAAAAATTTAAGAATAATGTGAGACAATTTTAAGAGTTCCAACAGACATGTAATTGGAATCCCTGAAGAAGAGAAGAGAGGAAGCAGAAAAACATTTCATGACATAATGTCGAAAACCATTCTAAATTTTTTGGAAACATTAATCTACATATCCAAAAACTTAGCGAAGTATTAAAGAAAAAAAAAAAACTGACTCTTGCACATAATATACTCCAAATACTGACAGCTAAAGATGAGACAGCCTTGAAAACCATCAGTACAAACTAACACATTCTATACAAAAAACAGGAAAACAATGTACAAGAACAGATAACTTCTTATTAAAAGGCTGTAATATAAGCCTTCAAACAGCATAACGTATAATTATCATGCAACCTAGTAATTCCATTCCTATATATATATATACCCAAGATGCTTGAAGCAGAGACTCAAAGAAATCCTCGTACACCAGTATTTGTTGCAGCATTGCTCACATTAATCAAAAGGTGGGGAAAACTCAAATGTCCAACAACAAATGAATAATCAAAATGTGGTATATCCACAGAATGGAATATTATTTAGTCAAAAAGAAAAGCGAATTGCTGATACAAGCTATGACACAAATAAACTTGAAAACACTACGCTGAGTGAAATAAGTCAGAAAAAAAGCACAAATATTATATAACCCTACTTACATCACAACAAAACTCCTCACAGATGGACCAACAAGCAACACTGTCAAAAACAGGGAAACACTGAAAGTGTCAAGGATTTTATTTTACTTAGATCCACAATCAACATCCAAGAAAGAAGCAGTCAAGCAATCAAGTGACATATTGCGCTGGGCAAATCTGTTACAAAAGATCTCTTTACAGTACTGAAAAGGAAGATGTTCCTTTAAGGACTAAGGTGCATCTGACACAAGCCATTGAGTTTTCAATTGCCTTATATGCATGTGAAAGCAGGACAATGAATAAGGAAGACCAAGAAAACTGATACCTTGGAATTACGGTGTTGGTGAGGAATAAATGAATATATCATGGACTGCCAGAACTAACAAACGTGTCTTGGAAGGATGTACAGCCAGAACGCTCCTTAGAAGTGAAGATGATGAGACTTCATCTCACATACTTTAGACATGTTATCAAGAGGGATCAGTCCTCAGAGAAGAACATCAGGCTTGGTAGTGGGTCACCAAAAAGGAAGACGACTCTTGACAAGATGGACTGACAAGTGGATGCAAAAATCGGCTCAGGTATAACCACTGTTAGATAAGGATGGCACAGGACTGGGCAGTGTTTCATTCTGTTGCTGAGTCACAACCAACTGACTAGCACCTAACAACAACAATGTATGAAATATCTAGAACAGGCAAGTGCATAGAGTCAAAAGATAATAGGTAGTTACCACAAACTAAAGGGGAATGGGGAGTTAATGCTTAAAGAGTACGGAGTTTGCTTCAGGTAACGAAAAACTTTTGGAAATGGATAGTAGTATGGTGGTATAACATAGTAACAGCGAATATAATTAATGTCATTGAATGATACACGTGAAAAGATTACAATGGCAAACTCTCTATATGTACACACACATATATAAAGCGGCAGTAAGTTTTTCAAAAGTATATAAGATATAAAAGGCACCCAAAAGCC
Organism: Heterohyrax brucei; assembly: GCA_028571685.1. NCBI lineage: Eukaryota > Metazoa > Chordata > Mammalia > Hyracoidea > Procaviidae > Heterohyrax > Heterohyrax brucei. The sequence continues at coordinate 170,672,081 of CM053142.1, read as the reverse complement.
ATTGAAAAAGCTGATAAATTTTTTAAAGAACTACAATAAAACTATAGCAATCAAGCCAGCATGGCAGCATCAGTGAGGGGACCAACATTCAGATAAACAGGACAGAATGCAGTCTAGAAACAGAACAACACAGATAAGGCCATTTGATTTTTGACAAAGGTACAAAAACAAAACCAGGGGATAAAGAACAGTCTTTTAAAGATGGATGTCAAAGCAACTAGTCATGTACATGTAAAATGAATGAAGGTTTAGACCTTACATCTTTTATAAAAATTAAACTGAGAAACTGATCTAAATGTAAAATATAAAACTGTAAAACTTTAAGAAGAAAACATAGGAGAAATTTTTCATGACCTGTAAATTAAGTGAACAGCTCCTACACATGCTGTCAAAAGCATAATCCGTTAAAAAAAAGAAAACAAAGGCTAAACTAGATTTCATGAAAATTAAATTCCCTGGGTGGAATTCTTCCTCTCTCTGCTGGTCTACCCCACTCTGGGTAGACCACTGCTGGTCTCTAACTCTCACATGTCGGTCCCCAGACTATTCATCTAAAATTTGCATTTTGCTGACACTCTTGGATAAATGGACTCACAAACTCCAAACTCAATTTACTCTCCAAACATAGGACATCCATAAATCCTTCAGTGACTGATATCTGTAGGTGCTTAGAAAATATTTCCTCTATTAAAATTGCATCATATCCTGTATAATCATGTTTAAATCCTGAAACATAAAAGAAAGTAAAAAAATAGCAGTGAAAAGGTATACATCATTAAGAAGGCTCTTAGTTAATTACTAAGAAAGTCTCAAGTGAGTAAATTCTGTCCTTCTGATCCCTCAAGCTGGGCAAACATCAGGCAAAAACATTTTGGAGTCCTCACAGTTAGAGTGCTTCTTCTAATTCACAGCTGTAATTGGAAGTCAAGTTCATATAAATATGAGAAATCATATTAAAGATAATATGCTTTGGGAGGAAATACTGCTGCCATAGTAGTTAAGTGCTACATCTGCTAACCAGAAAAGGTCAGCAGTTCAAATCTACCAGTGCCTCCTTAGAAACTCTACAGGGTATTTCTACTCTGACCTTTAGGGTCGCTATGAGTCAAAATTGACACGACAGCAGTGGGTTTTGGGTATGCTTTCGGATTACTTAAATTTCCGCATAAAAAACAATTTTTAAAACATGGGAGACAGTTGGGATCAATTCAAACAATTCACCAGACAAGAAAAGGTTAACTTAAATACAGACTTGAAATCTAATTTAAGCAAAACTAATTAAAAGAAAATAGTCTACAGATTAACTGTAAGAAATTTGTTTCCTTAAGTACTAAAGATACTACCTAAATGTTACAGTTCCAGAGGGCTCCCTGATTCCCCAGTCTAAATTAACCAACCATTCATAAACTCTCTCATTACCCTGTTACAGCTCTCTGCATAAAACCCAAACCAAACTTATTGCTATCAAGTCAATTTCAATTCATAGTGACCCTATAGGACAGAGTAGACTGCCCACAGCATTTCCAAGGAGGAGCTGGTAAATGTGAACTGCTGACCTTTTAGTTAGCAGCTGTAGCTCTTAACCACTGCCACCAGGACTCTAAGTCTGTCTAAAATATGCATCTCTTCTTCATGCCTTTAACATTTGGGAATAATATCATTTGTCAAAAACCAAAGCAGAGAAGAAGTTAGTACATTACCACAGTAATCAAAACTTTATTTTCCACTTTTTTTCACATTTAATACAATCTCCAGTTCACCGTGCTTCTGCTACTCCCAAAATAGCATGGATTTACCATCTTGACTACGCCCTGGATCTACCTGCTCCTTGATGAGTGCAATACCAGGGCTGGCAGAGTACAAAATCAGGGCTTAATTCCCACATCTCAACTTGCTCTTTAAGGTTAGTAAATTTTGTCCTTCTGATCCCTCAAGCTGGGCAAACATCAGGCAAAAACATCTTGGAGTCCTTACAGTTAGAGTGTTTCTTTTAACTCATAGCTGTAATTGAAAATCTATCCCTGTAATTATGGTCAGATAACATGGCAGTTACGGTTTGCCTATTCTTGTATTTGCAAGTGGGTTTTAAAGAGGCTCTTTGGAAAAGTATTCCACATAAGTATAAGTATGAAGTCCAGGAGCAAGGGCTTAAATTGAAAAAGTCCACAAAATTGAAGCCTTTGCCAAGATACCAGAAATAAAGATACTGTTTTGTTTGTCTGTTCAACAAACAAACTGATAGTATCCACAACACAAAGATTTGTAATGTTTGTTTAGAAGTTGTACAATTTTATTTAAGCTTTCTGACAGTTCCAAGTTTGTTTTTTTCCCTATTAGTGATTAGAGACACAGATATTCAATCTCAGTTTGAAAAAAAGTCAGTTTTGCTAAATTGAGAAGACCAACAATTTATACAGATATTTTTCACACTGTTTGCCAGTATATAAATGTTTACAAATTGTGGCCAAAAAAGAACTGGATAAGAGCTAACATACCCATAAAGCTTTTCATTTGAATGATAATTTTCTTTGGGGTCTTTATTCCATTTTTCCCTTCATTACTTCAGAATTTCTGAAACAATAATTACGTACCTTTGCAAAAGTAAAATGAAATCAAATCAAATCCAATCAAACAAGGGAATAAAAAAAATTTTTCTCAAATACATTCCACTCATACAACTGAAGACTCCAGTTCAGCAGCAGCAGGCACACAGAGCAACCAAAATATACCTTTTTGAGATTACCCAAAAGTCACTGTAAAATATTAATAGAAATATAGTTTCCCAAAAATACTTTGTAAAAAGGAAAATTAGAAGTCCACAAGTAATAGAGGAATGAATAAGAGCATGAGTGCTACTTTAACAATCAGAAAATCTATCAGCTAGCTAGTAGATAAAATTATCTTGGAAAATACAATCACAGATAGCAGAAGACAGAAAGCAGAGGACTTGTTAGTAGAATTGTTCCACAGGGTTTTCTTGATTGGCAGGCCTTTTCCTCCCTGGTGCCACTGGGTGGATTCAAACCACCAATGCTTGGGTTAGTAGTCAAGCACAAACCATTTATGCAACCTAAGGGCCACAGACAATGAATACAACAAAACTTTCAGTCTTTTTTTACATGAGGAAATTAGATGCTTACAATGGAGACCCATCAGCTTCTATATATTGTAACGCTTTGTCATGGATATCTCTTTAAGGTAATGTTATTTTATACCTGCAAGTCAAAATTTCCGGAATGTAGTTCTTTTTACATACACAAACTAGTTTATTCCTCTTAACCAAAACACACAATAACAATTACTGTTTTTTTCCCACAGAATATGCAAGATAGATCAGAGAGAAGAGTCCTAAGTGATATACCCTCTTGAAGTATCCCTTAAGTACCACTTATGCATTTAAGTTGTGTATTTAATGTATTCCTTAAGTACCACTGAGGAAACCCCGGTCTCGTAGTGGGTCAAATGCTACCTCTGCTAACCAAAATGTTGGCAGTTCAAATCCGCCAGGCACTCCTTAGAAACGCTATGGGGCAGTTCTACTCTGACCTCTAGGGTCACTGTGAGTTGGACACGAATGGACAGCAGTGGATTTGGGTTTGGGGGAGTGCTTTAAGTACCACTGAGAAAAGAAGGAGTTATTTGGGAAACATTTTGTCAAGATTTGGGGCAAGAGTGAAAAATCAAGGATAAGATAAAAATTAATTTTAAGCCTAGGAAAATAGCTAGAAATCATTCTCTACTAAGGAGACCCAAGTATGAAGCAGGAAATATTCAAAGAGTATTTTCTTTTACCAGAAAAGAAAGTATTACAGATTGAATTGTGTTCCCCAAAAAATGTGTGTAGACATTAGGAACAAGAACAACATTAAGTGGACTTCAGCATAACTTGAGTACTCCTTCCATCTTAACTCAATACTGCAAGGATTAGTAGCTGGGGCGGGGGACGGGGGACCATGGTCTTAGGTGAATTCCAGGCCAATTGGCACAACTAGCGTTTTGCTAAGAGAGCTCTCTGCACCCCACATTGGTGAGTGGCGTCTGGGGTCTTAAAAGCTGCCAAGCTGCCATCCGAGGACACAGCAAATGGTCCCAACTCAGCAGGAACAGATGCTCACCGAGGGCCAAAATGGCATGCGGTAAAGACAACCGAGAAGACAGAGAGACCCACAAGAGTGGGTGCCTACATCGACCTGGGACCGGAAGAACCAGATGGTGCCCGGCCACCACCAGTGATAGCCATGACGGAGCTCACAGAGAGGAGCCTCACTGGCAACACAAGAATAAAAAGAGGTGCATCATGAGATCTCCACTAAAAGACCTCAATTGATGGTCCAGCGGTTTTGGGGTTCCTCTGAGAGCATGGCCCCCGGCCCTGATGTTGCTCGTTCCCATAAATTATAACAAAGGTCCACTCTTTGGACAGGAATGGAATGGACTTGGCAATGCAGAGTAACCATATATTGGAAGCACTTTACGGTTCTATACATCTATAGGATATCATCTTGCTGACCTCCGGCTGGAGGAAGGGGAGTGGACGGAGAGGAGGGGAAAGGAGACTGTTGGGAGGATGAGATATGTGTGGAGCAGAGAGGAGTAGTGTGCAGTCACCAGACAGGGAGAGCAGTGGAAGCTGCATATAGGGGGGCATGTAAATTTACATGTGAATGTACATTTTTACTCAGTTATGTTAAATAAAAATAAAAAAATAAAAAAAAAAGTGTGTAGAAATTTGGCTGGGTCACGATTCCCTGTATTGTGTATATGTAAACCCCATCTCTGTGACGTTAATGAGGGAGGACAGGCAGCAGTTGCGTTGGTAGGGCAGGACTCAGTGTGTAAAACTGTATTGTGCCTTGAGGCAGGCTCTTGAGATATAAAGGAAGGAAGCTAGCAGAGAGATTTGGGGACCTCATACCACGAAGAAAGCAGTGCCCAGCGTACAGCACAGCCTTTGGAAAGGACTAGGGTCCCTGAGCCTCAGAAGCACTCAATCCCAAGGAAGAGTGACAACAAAAACCTTCTTCCAGAGCCAACAGACAAAGAATTCCCCTGCAGTTGATGCCCTGAATTTGGATGTTTAGACTACTGCACTATGACAGAAAAAAATTTCTCTTTAAAGCCATCCGCTTGTGGTATTTCTGTTATTGCAGAACTAGATGGCTAAGACAGAAGAGAATGCTCAGAAGTCTAATTAAATATACCAAAAAACACAGAAGCCACCTTGAAAGGGCTGCCTCTATCATACCATCAAAGATTAATGACTTTGATTTTAAAAGTGACTAAATAAAAATCCACAAATATACATCAGTACACATGCACACAAAGAAAAGAGAAAGATGAACAGAAAAAAAATAATGTGCCTCCTATATATGAATAACTGTTACATTATCTTCTAAATTAGAAACTAAGGGAAAGAAGTAGTGACTGTCATTTACAGAAAAAGGTAGTCTATCTCAGTTGATAAAGTTCTCTACAGAAAACAGCAGCTAATTAATATAAATATGATAGAAATACAAATTTTACAAATGCCAAAGAAATAACTAATTCCAGCAAAGATCATTAATGCATGCTTAAAACCACAGGTGGAAAGGTCATTAAGAAACAAGATATTTGCACAATGTCAAAGTATTAACCCAAATACATTTGCTGAGAGCAAAGAGAAAACATGTTTCACACAGGTTTATGTGCCCATGCAAAACCTAAGCATAGACCAAGAGGCAGTTGTTCAAACAGAATAAGGAGATACTGCTTAGTTAAAATCAGAAAAGGTGTGCATCAGGGTTGCACCCTTTCACCATACTTATCCACTCTGTATCCTGAATAAATAATCCAAGAACATGGACTACAAGACGAAGAACATGGCATCAGGATTGAAGGAAGACTCATTAACAACTTGTGATCCGCAGATGACAAAATCTTCCTTGCTGAAAATGAAGAGGACTTGAAGCACTTACTGAAGACTAAAGGCTTATGTTTAGTGTGATTAAATCTCATCATAAAAATCCTTGCAACTGGATCAATAAGAAAAATCATTATAAACAGAGACAAGACTGAAGTTGTCAAGGATTTCATTTTACTTGAATCCACAATCAATACCCACGGAACGCAGCACTCAAAAAACCAAAAAGACGTGTGGCATTGGGCAAATATGCCACAAAAGAGCTCTTACAGTGTTGAAAAGTAAAGATGTCACACAAAGACTGATGGAACAGAACTGAGAGCACCAAAATAAACCTACAAATCTACACTAACTCAATTTTTGACAAGGGTGGTAAATCTTCTTAATGGGGAAAGAAGAGTTTCTCCAATAAATGGCATTGGGAAAATTGGATTTCCACATACAGAATATGAAACAAAACACATGCCTTACACCATACACAAAAACAAAATCAAAATGGATTAAAAGATGTAAATGTGAAAACTAAAACCATAAAATTCTTATAAAGTTACTTTATATGTAGTGTTAACCTCAATCTAACCAAGCTTATGGATGTAATTTTAAGTTTACTAGCTAACAGGAAATAGAGAAACAAGTTAAATGATACCACTAGAAATCAATCAGACAAAAAGGAATAAAAGAAAAAGATTGAAGAGAATTCTTCTAGATTAAAGAGTTTAAAGGGACATAAAAACCATCTGATAGTAACCGAATTATACAAATATGAAAAATAGTAAATAACACTAAGGAATGCTTGTTTAAGTGCTCTTACATACAATAATAATACTATAGCTTTATCCTGATATTCAAGAACTGTATGCTGAAGAATTTCATAGCAGTGTCCAGAAGTCAGCAACTTACTTGCAAACAAAACAGGAAAAATATTAGCTACAGATATAAAGCCAATTATCAAATCAAGGAAGATTAGGTGATTATTTGAGGGCAGTGATAAAATGTATTTTTAAAAATACAATTTCTACAACATGGAATTTACAGAGAATCTATCTCAGAAGTGTTTCCTGAAAACTCAGTGACTGGCCAAATGGGTTGCTTACTGAAGCAGCTGGTTTTGGAAGTAGATCTATTCTAGACCTTTCACATAGCATGTTTTCTGAATATGTTGAATGTCACTTTACTTCTTTTTTCCAATACTCTTAAACTTTGATCCTGCCAATAGTGGTTTTATTAATCATGGAAACTTTCCTAAAGATAACTCAAAGTGAGTGAGGGGACACTATAATTAATTAGTTAGCTAGCATAGTGTTCAGCTGCAGGTCAACTATTCAGATCAAACCTCTCTTTGGCACTACTTTCTATAGACTGTTTATACAAGAAACTCTGTTAACAGAACTCTTGATGTGTTGGTCATAATGCTGCATCAAAAGGCACAGAAGAGGTTTCCCAATTATATATATTCTTCTAAGAACCAACCATCTAAAACAATTAACTGTGAAGTTTATAAAATACAAAGATTCAAATAACTCTGGCAACCAGGACCTTTAATAACTTTTCTAATACTTAGAGTGATACCTCTTCAACTTAGTGCCTGTTACTATGGCCCAAAGCCATAGAGAACCTGATTATTATTACTCTCTCACCAATCTCCAATGTATTACTCTTTCCAAATATATTTTTACTTAAATAAATTAAAACTGTATTGAAATAAAATTAGTGGTACCTGTAATGAACCGGAAACCCCAGTGGCACAATGGTTAAGTGTTATAGCTGCAAACAGAAAGTCAGCAGTTCAATCCACCAGGTGCTCCTTGGAAACTATGAGGCAGCTCTACTCTGTTTATATGAGTCAGCATCCACTCAACAGTAATGGGTTTGGGTTTTCGTTGTTTTGTAATGAACCATCCAATTTCTATCATGATTTGAAGGGTTCATAGTAGTCCACTTTAACTTACTCACAATTTGTCCATACCTTTTCATTATCCTGGCTGTGTTTAATCGTTGGTGATGTTGGCACAGAAAGATCACCTTCGTCATCTACTGCATACTGTCTACCAGACAGAAAATCCCACAGTTGACTCTGCAGGACATGAAGAGAATTACAAGTAAATTGCTACACTGACTATGAAAAAGATCTCACACCTAGCTCCACTTAATGTCAATGATGTTCCAGTCTACAGCACATTACTGTTCCCCTCTCCTACTCTCCCTGAAGGTCAGGCTAATATAACCCGGCTCAAAGCTTCAGTTCTTTAATCACATGGTTAGTCTTTCTGGCACGGCTAGCCCCCAATTTGAGTCATCTCATTGGCATAAAATATCAAGGAGCCCACCAGGAGTCACCTCATAAACTATCAGGCGTGAACTGAGGGACTCACCATGAATAACAGATACTCAATCACTTGAGAAATTTGAAGGTTTAAAAGCTATCTCCAGAAACCATAGACAAAGCCAGGCAAATTCTTTATTACACTACTCATTCTATTTTTACCTTCTTATTTACTTGGAATTTCTACTGTACTTTTCCATTCCACTAATGGATCCAACTCGAGGGCACTTGGCTTGGCTTAGCTTGGCTAATGGTTACTTTCCCTTTTCCTGCACTCAAATCGGACCTACATTTCTCTATTATTATTTAAAGACGATAATGGCTGATACTTAACCTAAGAAATAACAGTGTTTAGCAGTTTTCTTCTAAATATCAGAATCTACTTTAGTGTAAGTTTTCCATTTTAGCACCTACATTACTCCGAGTCCATCCTTAACATTTTAACTACACACACAAGTACACGTTCCAAGTTTCACTGCCCATTACATTTTCCTGTTGTAGTTCATCTGTTGTTTAATTACTAGGGTCTTTGGAAAAGTATTACCCCTATAAAGATTATGAGGATGACAATTTCAAATTCTACATACCCTATTTCTTCCTTTAAATGACAAATGTCATTTGCTTGGGATGAGATTATTAGGTCACTGTCCTCTTTTTTCAGCACTCTAGACATGTTATTTAATATTTTGTTCCTTCTAAATACCCTGTTCTTTTTTGTCCAGAAACTTATAATATCTGTCTTTGCCCTTAAGAATTCACAAATTTTTCCAAGATATGCACAGGTATTTCTTATCAATACAGTGCCTGAAACTTGTTAAGCACTCTCAATCAGCAAAGTCAGGCTTTTTTTCAGCAAAGGGAAATACTCTTCTATTACTTGTATAATTATGACCTCCATCTGTTCCTTTTCTCCTTCTGAGACTATCATTTGCATTTTAAGACTTCCAGATTTAACTTTGAAGTTTCTTAACTTTTCCCTCATGATTTCTTTTTATGTATTTTTTTTCCTGTGCTTTATCTATTTGTTGTGCTTGATCTCGAGATACAAATGTGTCTCTAAAGAAAGCTTCATAGCTCAGTGGCCAAGCACTCACCTGCTAACCACAACAGCTGGGAGGCACTTCAAACCTACCAGTCACTGCATCAGAAAGATGTGGCAGTTTGTGTCCATAAAGATTTACAGCCTTGGAAACCCGAGGGGGCAGGTCTACTCTCTCCTACAGGGTCGCTATGAGTCAGAATCAAATTGATGGCAATAGGTTTGGATTTTTTTTCATCAATTTGGGCCTAGATTCATCTACAAACCTGTTGCATTGGGAATTATTTTTCCTTTCCTCTGTTTACACATCTAGAAAGGCTTATGTTTAGGCATTGTCCTTGTATTTGCTTAAGTCTTCTTTTTTTGTTGTTTTTAATGCAAGCTGTTAGCATTCCCCTCTAGCAGATCTATTTGGTTGGACACATACGTTGTTGGCTAATTCATCTTTCTCTAGCTGTTGGAAACCCTTAGATGGTCTGTTGTGCTTCACTGGCTCTCTGAAGCTCAGCACCAATGAATGAGATACCCCAAGTAATCACAGTCCTGCAAGTAAAGGAAGCTGAAATGATCTCCAAAACTGTGGGGCCAGCAGTGTAAAAACAAATGGGCTCCCACGCTTCATCAGCAGGAAGAATTTAACTGTACCCATTCAGCTACTTCTGGGAATCCTGACACACTCACTGACAGCATGTGCTGACCTTCCCTACAGATCTCCAGAGCTGTTCAACTCTTTTCGGGACCTAGCATTTCCACTCTTTACCCCAGGTTTCTTTTTGATGCTTTCCTCCAGACACTTGCCCATTCAGAAGAAAGTAAGCCCTGTATCAATCCAATTCTCTTTACTTAGACTCCAGTTAGAATTCAAGGCCTATTTGCCCCCAGATGCCCATGGAACCAGCAACACGATCCTCAGGAGAGGACTCATAAAGTAGGAAGTAAAAGAGAGTAGTGTTTAAGTTACCATGTTCCCAAAATTCCTCTGTCTTCATTTTATCTTAATTCCTAACAATCCCTGCCTTACTTAAGCTACAACCACTAGGAGACCCCAACATAAAAAACAATTTTACCTACCAATTTTATGCAAATTTAGATAATGAAATTCGAAGCAAACTGAATGTTCTCATATACATATGTTTAAAGACACCATTAGCATAAGTTAGGGTCATACTTAAAGTGCATTCTTGAAAAATTAACCTAGGGATGTGTTTTCCTGTCACTTTCCCACTGGAAATTTCTTGAGAGGACGGTATGTATCCAAGATGAAGTTGTTAGTTTCCAGGGTTTAAATGCAGAATACTCTTTACTTCATATACTATTATCTTCAGCCTGTCAGTTTCACTCCTGCTGTTCTGCAAAAGGAGCCATGACATTTGGAGACAGCCTGCCACACTGAATTATCTGAAATAATACTACCCATGAAACTAGCTATTCTGCATTATGTATACCCTTTTACAGCTCACACTATAAGCTGATCCACTTAAATGAGGGGACTTAGTTGAGGGCAAAGGAGAAGACAAAAATATTATGCCCCAAATATCTCATATAGGTTATACTCTCACTGGCTTATCAGATTTTCTTTGTTGTTCCTACAATCCAATACTTACGTTTGACTATGCTCTCTAAATTAACTGTGTGACACAAGTAAGCAAATCAAATACAGCTAAAGGAAGAAGAATAAAAAGTATTTTAGCTTACAGATATCCTTACCAAATATGTAAGCATACACGTGTGTTTTGAGAAAATTACTCCAGGGCAAAGGTCTCCATTCTGGCACAATGAGGAAGAGACAGAAAGCTGCCTGCCAACATCCTCCCTCCCATTCTTCCTTTTTTATATTTTCCTGGCACGGTTCTATGCAGAATAAAGAATGTATTCCCCACCCTCCCTAACAGTCTGCTGTGTCAATCACTATGGGCAATAAAAGAGAAACAAAAAAAGCTAAGTATCCTCAAAAAGAAAGCAAGTGCTGTTCTCTCTAACTGCTTCTCTCTGCAAAGAACGTCAGTCTGATGTCTGGACCTCCAACAGTCATCTTGGAACATGAGATCCTCTTGAGTGAGAGTAGAGGTAAAAACTAAGACAGTAGAGCCGAATAACAGAAACAGCTTGGGTCCCTGATAACCACTGAGCTATCACAGCAGTCCTGTGTTGCTTGCTTTTAGACATCATTTACAGAACAAAGAAATCAACTTTCACTTTCCTTAAACCACTGTTACTGTGAAATTTTCTACTATAAGCAGCCAAAACACTCTTTCCAAGCCTTAGGTATAAAATTAAGTATTTGAATACCTTAGCAGGTACAATAAGCATTTCCTTCTAATTCCACTTGCAATCATTTAGTTATTATCACTATTACTACTTACTGGCACTCATTAAATATTAAGATAAAAATATTTTCAACACCTTAAGCAAAATATAGACATGTCCAACTATATTCTAAAACACTTTATTGTAACATAGACAAAAACAAACTGCTAAGGATGCTATTCCACTTACTTTTTAAATTTATACCTCATAAAAAATAAAGCAATGAATATATATATCAAAAACAGTCTAGTGAAATCTATTATCTCATGTATGTTGTAAAGTATTGTTCTCATTAAATAAGCAATACCTCCATTTCACTAAAATAATAGTACATATTATTAAGTTACAGAAAGTCATACAACACATGCCTAATGAACAGATACACCAAGAAAGAAAAGAGGAAACCAAGATTTGCCATAATTTAAAAAGAAATGAGGCATCTGGGACTGATTTCTTTGATAAAGTTTTTTAATCTAATAAAAAGCTATTCTTATATTTCAACCAAAACAACAGTAACACAAGTCCAACAAAATTTATCACCAAAATATTTTTTTCAGGTACTAAATTTTCCACTCTTAACATGACGTCAAAAGCAAAAATATAATCAAGTTACTATAACTGGTGACACTACAGCTTACAATAAAAATAAATTTAAATTCTAGCAGAATTTAATCTGACTTAGATATAATTGTTAAGAAATACTTACAGGAGTTATCTTGTCATTCTTTTCACAACTAGAAGTCAAAATCCCCCATTTTTGATAAACATCAATCAGATCTAACATGTTACTCTTCTTCAGGAAATCATCATAAGTCTTCCTAATGTTCTCATAATGGTCAATCACTTCCAGATTTTCAACTGGTAAGTTCAATTTCTCATGTAGTAGGTATTTCCAGGTCAATAATACATCACTGAGAGAGACTGAAAATTCTCCAGTGTGCTGAAAGAGATGACAAAAATAGAAAGATAAAGTTATGTGCTAATTATTTAGTTTTCATTTGAGATAGAAAGTACAAACTGAATAATTATAGGAAAATCAGCAATGAATTCTTGTAGAGTGGAAAAGAACATACAAGTTGAGCTAGACAATAATTTTAGAAACGAGACATAAAGGAAAAGGTTTTGCTGTGAACAATTAAACCAAGTTTAAGAAACACTGATGGTAGAATGCTTAAGCACTCAGCTGTTAACCAAATGGTCAGCAGTTTGAACCCAACAACTGCTCCATGAGAGAAAAGATTTGGCAATCTACTTCCGTAGAGCTAAGAGCTTATGCGGTAATTTTACTCTGTCATGTGGGGTCACTATGAGTCCTAATCATCTCGACATCACATAACAAGACAACTTTGCCCATGACAGATTGCCAAACATATAATCACTGTCTTTACCATTTCCTGAAGTTTAGTAACTTTTTTCTACCCAAAGTGGGGATGAGGAGCAAAGCAATACTTAAGTACTACTGATTGGGGAAATAATTTGACTCTCTTAGAATTTAGTTCCTTTTCATTCTTGTAGGTAATGTATTTTTAATCTCTCATTTAAAAATCTCAGTGCTACAGGGAATTCTCACATTCCACAATACTCTCCAAGTGTAAGTCTTAAAACACAGTACTACAGATCAATTTTTGAAAAATATATTTCATTACTGTTCCAGAAAAAGCAAAATACCAGTGCTAAAACTGTGGGCCAGAGAATAATTTCAATTCTACAGTGTTCATAAACACATTTAACCGTAACAAACAAGTGTTAAAAAGCCACTGTCAGGTTTCATTTGACAATTTGTCAAATGTTACAAATCAAGGAAACTTGTTCTTTTTGTTTTGTTTGTTTGTTGTTTAATTTTTTTCCCCATATTTTTTGACTGGCTTCAGGAGAAATAAAACGGACTGTAACCTGGCTATAGTGACACGTAGCTGTTTACAGACTAACTAATGTTATCAACATTCCTCTCTATCAATATTTTATCTAAGTATGAAGTATAACGTCTCTTCTTCAATAACCACATGATAAATTCTCTCAGTGAACAGGTGGAAGGTTCTTTTATTGATTGCATTCTGCCCTCACATTAATATCCCAGATATTAATAATGGTACCATCCAAAAAACCCAAGCCTTAATTCAATAAAAAAGTCTAGCCATTCCTCGCCAATGAAGCAGAAGTAACAAATAATGTAAGTATCTCTATATGCTTTTGGGAAATGCAACATATTGCTCTCCTCCCTAGTTCTATTCCTTTAAGTAGCCCTGGTGGCTTGGTGGTTAAGCATTTGGCTGCTAACTGAAGAACTGCAGTTTCAAACCCACCAGCCACTCCACCCACTAGCAAAAGACGAAGCAGTCAGCTTCCATAAAGATTAGAGCCTTGGAAACCCAATGGGGCAGCTCTGCTCTGTCCTATAAGGTCAGTACATGTTGGAATCAACTCAAGAGCAGTGGGTTACTTTCCACTAACACTATCTTCTTTTCATCAATTGTATTAAAAGATGGGTGAATGGATATTTAAGTAGAACTATACTACTGGGGACCCCAGTAGCATACTGGTTAAGTGCTATGGCTGGTAACCAAAATGTTCTCAGTTCAAACCCCCAGGTGCTCCTTAGAACCTCTATGGGGCAGTTCTACTCTGTGGGGTCACTATGAGTCAGAATCAACTCAACGGCAGTGGTTTTGGTTTTTTGGTATACTATAGGGTTGCTATGAGTCAGAATCAACTCAGTGGCTACGGGTATACTGTAATACAGAGCTCTGGTGGCATAACAGTTAAGAGCTCAGCTGCTACCAGTCAGCAGTTCACATCCACCAGCTGCTCCCTGAAAATGCCATGGGACAGTTTTACTCTGTACTATGGTTAAGTACTAGTGTTTAAGTGCTGTGTCTGATAACCAAAAGGTTGGCAGTTCAAATCCACCAGGTGCTCCTTGAAAATTCTATGGGGCAGTTCCACTCTGCCCTACAGGGTCACCAGGAATCGGAATCGACTTGATGGCAGTGGGTTTGGTTTTTAGTTTATACAGTAGCTATGCGTCAGAATCAACTTGACAGCAGTAGGGTTATGAGTCCAGATGGACTTGATGGAAATGGGTCACACTGTAATTCACTAGAACTAAATTGCAATACCCATCTTTACCAAGTGATCAATAATAAAAAGAAATAAAAGAAAAGCAAATAATATACCATCTTCTATATGACTTTCAAATCTATACCTTCATCTCTTTCCTAACAGCCACATTTTTAACTATCAAAATTTAAGACAAAGTATCTTAACTGTGTTAATTACCTCATTACTCATCCATATGGAGACAACTAAGAAAACTATCCTCATTATCTGTAGGGCGAAACCTATTACCTTGTAATAATGAAGATTAACAGTATTTTACAAAATTAGTTCAATGAAATAAAAAAAAGTCAGCAACTCGGAAATCTCAGATCCAAAACCCAAATGTAAAACAAATTTGTAATTTCTCAACACTGCATCAAAATTGAATTCTGTATTTCCCAGTCCCACAAAGATCTCATAAAGTTTCTAAATGGTATTTAAATGAAATAAATCCAGTTATTTATAGTTTCAGGACTAAATAGTTTTATATTAAAAATCGCTAGAACTATTTTTATATAACATTCTTCATGTTAAAAGTAAATTAATGTTTTGACTAATGTAAACGGACAATTTATCTTCACACTGTTTGACTCTAACTAGTTAAATTAAATTCTGCAAGCTCTTGATCTTGAGAGAAAAGGTTCTGACTAGGTTCACAGTGTTTATTCTCAGACTGTAAAAACATTTTAAATCCAAATAAAAATCCACTCCAGATATCAACTTTCGTGATCAGGTGCACACCACAACAACATATTCTGTTATTCAACCCAGTAACAACTGATTGAGAGTCTGTGGTCAACTTAGAAGATGTTTTGCTAGGAAAACATGCCAGCTGGCCAGTATATGGAGGAAGTTCAAAATGTTCAACACTTAAGTCTCTGGTGGACGTAAGGATTGTGTTTCACAGTAAGAAAAGCAAGATATACATTTTTCTCAGCACTTGTACCAAAGTTAATTTTTATAAAAATTCAAAATTTTAAATAAAATTTACATTACTAATTAATTGGACTTTCTGTTGTTATAGTTACAGAAAAGCTCGATAGTCCACTTAGAACTACCAATGGGCTCTATGACTTTTTAGATACTGAAACCCCTAGGAGTCATCAGTTTCTTAGTTAAAAAAAAATGAGGCTGTACAGATAATATAACACCTGATAATGGCAGATAATGAAAGAGGTCCACTTGCTTTTTCTTTCCACAGTCAAAAGTAAAAACTTTCACGGTAGATTAAGTTAAATCTCTTTGTTGGGGGTGGGAGTAATGGAACACAACTTTTAAAGCTATCTCTTCTTTCTTGCTAGGTCATCGTTGAAAAAAAAAAAAAGAACATAGCTGTAGAGTTGATTCTGACTCACAGTGACCCTGCAGGACAGGACAGAACAGAACTGTCCTATCAAGTTTCCAAGGAGCACCTGGTGGATTCAAACTGCTGACTTTCTTGTTAGCAACCATACCACCTAATCAGTATGCCACCAGGGTTTCTGTTCCACCCACTGCTGTGGAGTCGGGTCAGATTCATAGCAACCCTAGAGGTCACAGCAGAACTGCCCCGTAGAGTTTCCAAGGAGTGCCTAGCAGATTTGAACTGCTGACCTTTTGGTTAGCAGAGGTAGCACCTAACCCACTATGCCATCAGGGCTTTTGTTAGGTCCGTTTAAAATCTGAACATCAACTGCAGGAGCTGTGACTGTCTTCCATGAAGTTATAAAACTAATATAGTCATCTGCTTTATCCAATAGAATATTTGCAATCTTCTAAATAAAGCTATTTAAAGATAAAGAATATCTTACATAACCTAGTAACCAGACAGACTCAAGCTACAAAAACCAATTTCAAAGAAAGAAAAGTTTAAAATATTTTTTATCAACTAATGAAGTCCTACTGGAAATGGATCCTAGTCGTTAATGCATCTATAATAGGTTAAATCAAAAGCAGTAAAAACTGCTTGAGATACATATAATTTTTACAATCAAAAAAATAAATAAAACCTGTTTGAGAGATGTTATAAGATTCAAAGTAAAATACTCTTTCTCTCAGAAAACATGCCAAAAACTAAAGCCCAAAGATTAACTTAGTTAGGCAGAGTCCCTAGGTGTTACAAAGAGTTCATATGCTCACTGAAAACTAGGAATGGACATTCAAGGCTACTCAGAGTCACCATGGAATAAGGGCTTGGCGATGGACTTCTGTAAAACCTGCCATCACAAACCTTTGGAGTACAGCCCTACCTGACAAACAAGGGAGAGACCAGGGTCATACTGATCTAAGCAACTAAGGAAACAATTACGCCATCAGACAAACAACGGACTATCATTTAGGACTCACATTCTCAAATCTTAAGAATTAAAAACCTGAACAGAGCTCAAACATGGGACGAAAAAAGAGGTGAAACATACAGACAACCGACTACTCCACATTGTACTGCAGCATGTTCCTTATGGCTGTGGCAGCAGGCACATGTGTGTGCTGTTTCATCTTGCTGAGTGCTGAGTCTGTGCAGTTAGGGACTCTGCACCTGGGGAAGTACAGTAAAATTAAACGGCCACACACCACCTCCAACGTGTGAGCATGCGCGCGCACACACAGACACACACACACACACGCACGCACACACACGCACACACACACACACACACACACTGTGAAAGATCAGGTGCAATTCACCTCCCCTCTTTCTTCTCAACCAGAGTCTGGACTTTCACAGTAGATTAAGTGAATTAATGACTTGGATTGAACATTTCAGTAAATCAATTGTTTTTACATGAAGAAAATTTTTTTTCAGGATATATTTCACTTAGCTTTTTGATAAAATGCATTTACATCTTAAAATACATTCATACATACATACATACTTACCTGTCTGCACCCATACATCATAACAGGAAATGATGTGAATATGGTCTGTCTGATTTCAGAACTATATACCCTTCAGTCCTTCATCATTATAAAATACTTATTCTTAATAATTGCCTCACTTTGCAGGACATTAAGCACCAATCTCTTATTTGCTATGGATTTTCTTTCCACCACACACAAAAAAACAACTAAATGGAAGGTGACATATTCAGTAGGCTTTTAAATTACATATCTGATAGGCACTCTGAACTATCTCTCCACAATTTCCCGTGGATGATCACCGAAGTTTATTCCTCAGCTAGTCTATTCTACTTATACAATATCCTCAGAACCTATTACTTACTTTAGGAGCATTTCTTTAAACTACTACAAAAGGACAGATTAAAAAAAATAATGTTAATAAAAAATTTTAAGGAATCACAAAGTAAACTTGGCAGGACTTGGTAAAAGACTGTAACAGAGCACAAAGAAAAGAGGCTCAGTGATCCTCAGGTGTCTAGCTTCAGTGGCTGAGTGAACAATGGCACCACTAAAACTAAGAATGTGAACAGGAAGACAGCATGAAGAGGCATACAGCGTGCTCTACTTAAAAAACAGAATTTGGTGGTGATAAAGGGACATCAAAGTAAAGACGTCCAATGACTTCTGAATCTTACCAGTCCAAGAAGCAGTGGAGGGGTCTGATATAGAAAAACGCTGGAGAAACAATGTAAAAGAGTAAATCCAGTGAAAGCGAGTAAAATAAAACACAATGGAACCTAGAAACAAAGATCTACAAACCTACAGAGGGGGAGGAAAAAAAAGACTCGATACAAAATCAAAAAACTAAACCTGTTGTTGTCAAGTCAGTTCCAATTCACAGCGAACCTCAATTTCATACAAGGGATGAAAAATCAGAATGATACAATTCTAAGGAACAACTATTATAATTGAGAATCAAGCAGCATACAAGCTTGAGAACCAGACCATCATAAAAGTATGAAAATAAAATAGACAGTTTCAGGTATTCGAGGTCTCTAAAAATTTAGCACCCTTGAACTCCTTCTCAGGAAGCTATGGGTGAACATACTCCATCAAACTATGGGAGGAAATCAAGAAAGAATAAAAGTCATGAGGTCCAGTAACTACAAGTACAAAACAGGAAACAAAGTGAACTCCTTCTTAGTCATCTAGTACTGCTCTAACAGAAATATCACAAGTAGATGGCTTTAATAACAGAAATTTTATTTTGTCAGAGTCCAGTAAACTAAAAGTCCAGATCCAGAGTGTCAGCTCGAAGGGAAGGCTTTCTTTGCTGGCACTGGAGGAAGGTCTTCAGGGTCAATCTTTCCCTGGACTGGAAGGCTTCCGAGGCTCAGGGACTGTGATCTTCCAGAGGGCGTGCTCAGCTCGGGAACTGCTTTTTGGTGGTCTGAGGTCCCCAAATGTCTGTTAGCTTCTCTCCTTCACAGCCCCCAAGAGATTTGCTCTACCAACACAGCTCTCGCCCATCCACCCTTATTATCAGCACAGAGACAGGAATTCTAATATGGAGGAACATCACACAATACCAGGAATTACAGCCCAACCAAACTGTTACAGATTTTTTTAGGAAACACAATTCAATCCATGACCGATTCCCAGAACAATCAGCATAAAGAAACATGAGAGCAGGCCTAGACATCAATCAACCCAGAATAAAGTAGGTCAAAAGAATTCAAAAAAGATATCATCAAAGATATTAGAGACACTGTCTCGGTCATTTAGTGCTGCTATTACAGAAATACCACATGTGGATGGCTTCAACTAAAAGAAATTTATTTCTTCACAGGCCAGTAGGCTACTATTCCAAATTCAGGGCACCAGCTCCAGAGGAGGCTTTCTCTCTTGGTTCGCTCTGGGGGAAGGTCCTTGTGATACATCAGGCTTCCCTCAGTCTGGGAACACCTCGGTGCAGGAACCTCAGGTTTGAAGGCTGTACTCTGCTAGTGATATTGCTTTCTTGATGGTATGAGGCCCCCAACTCTCTGCTTGCTTCCCTTTCCTTTTATCTCTTGTAGCATAAAAAGACAAAAGCTGGTACATACCACGCCCCAGGGAAACTCCCTTTATATTGGACCCAGAATGTAACCTGGTAAGGGTATTACAATTCCACCCTAATTCTCTTTAACATAATCTAACCTTGCCCTGTTAACCACAGGCAGAGATTAGGATTTACAGCAGAAGAAAATCGTAAAATTGTTGATAACCAAACAATACTGGGGATCATAGACCAGCCAAATTGCTACATGTTTTGGGGTGGTCACATAATTCATCTATGGCAGATAGAATACTTAATTTGTTTGTTTGTTTTGAATATACTGAGAAAAGATTTAAGCAGCTGGAGAGACTTTGGAGACAAATAGTGAAACATATGTAGAAATCTAAGCAAAAAAAAAAAAAAAAGGAAACAATTATTAACTCCAGGGGTGGAAAAACTGCAAACAGTAATCCTTAGTGGTCGTAAAACATAAACAATGAATGTTGTCCTAATCAAAATTATAGTATGACTATATTGGGAAGATGAACAAGTGGACAAAAAATGGGCATACTGTGGTGAGTCCAAGGTTATCATATAAAAGAACAGGATTTTTGAGTGTTTCATTCACTGTAAAATCCACAGTACATAGAATCATATCTGCCACATAGTAGTGATCTAACAAAAATTCCTTTTGAAATTCTTTATTAAGGAATAACTCACATGAAACACAATTCACCAATTTTAAGTGGACACTTGGATGATTTTTTTCCCCACTCCTCTTCCTCCACTCACTGATAACCACCAGTCTTCTCCTGTCTTGATAGATTTACCTATTCCAGACATTTCACCTAACTGAGTTCATACAGTATGTGTCCTTTTGTGTCTGGATCATTTCACTCACCCTAATGTTTTCAAGCTTCATCCTTACCAACAAACATTTGAGGAATGGAGGAAGAAAATACAAAAGAATTAGTTACGAATTGAGAGTGGTTGTCTCCAAGGAGAAAGAAATATGGAGGTTGGGAGAAAGAGTAGAGTCCAAAGACTTGCCATTTTTTCATACCAGCCTTTATGGAAAACCATGTGACTCCTTAACCATGTGCACGCTTAACTGTGATAAAGATTTTTTTTTTAAATAGAAAAGGATGTGTCATTTAACATTAAAGTACTCAAGAAGTCCTTAGAAAATTCCTATAAAGTCTACCTAATCATCTTCCCCTAAATACACTTGCTTTTTCCTCAAAAGTTTACTCACAATTAAAAAAAAAAAACAACACTTGTTGGTGAATTCAAACCAAGGCTTCAAACTAATTTTGCCCGGTTCAGTCATGGCAGAAAGAGTGAAACACAAATGGACATAAATCAATAAAATGTGGAAGTGGTAAATAAACAAAATGGTAAAAATTACAAGCTGAAGCCCTGCTAGAAACGTAATCTCTCTCTTGGAAAACAGTGGCAGCAAGCATGGGGTATAGCAGCCAAATCTCTTAACTGGCAGAGTTGGAAACAGCAGTGCCCCACCCACAGATGGTGGCAGACAGGCACTGCTTTGAATATGTGTTGCTCACCAAAGTCCTGGCAATAATCCAGTCTCTAGTATCAGGCTCTTGAAAGGGCTCACTATGCGTCTTCCAAGTCTCCTGTTGTAGGGTTTCAACTCTTTAATTTTTCCCATATTGCTGATTATTCTGTTTCACACAAATTTTAAAAACTCAAGTCTGCTCCAATTTTACATCTTCAGTCATGACTGAACTGGTTCAAACTGGTTTGAAATCCTGATTCAAATATTATGCTAAATTACTAGTACAGTAACACTAATGTTTCCATTAAATACATAATGGATCTCAGATAAGAGTTTCACAGAATTGTCTAGGAATCTAATTATTACTTACATCATTGTTTCCTCAGTAGACTGGATTTCAA
The DNA here is from genome assembly GCA_028571685.1 of Heterohyrax brucei. Taxonomy (NCBI): domain Eukaryota; kingdom Metazoa; phylum Chordata; class Mammalia; order Hyracoidea; family Procaviidae; genus Heterohyrax; species Heterohyrax brucei. The sequence goes on along the minus strand of CM053142.1, from coordinate 170,650,639 downwards.
ATTTCAACCAATATATGACATATAAAAATTAAAATTCTTCTGATACATTTAGAACAATTCTAGTACATCTAGTTTTGGTACACTTAGAACAATTTATGGACCGTTTCATGACCTTGAACTGAAAAACAAACTGTCTTCTCTGAGCTGTCTTTTCAAATTCACTTTATTTATTTTACTTTAGAAAGAAGTGCTCTTATACTATTTAAGTAATTCGAGATTTCACCTAAAATCAGGAGCAAACACACACATCTTACCATGTAACTTACAGTCTTACTGCTGATTTGGGAAACTGCATATCAGTGGACTAACAAGGGGAAAGAAAGATAGTTCCTGCGTACAATCATTTCAGATGGATCAAAACTAAAGTATAAATGCCTGATTTTTTTTTTAAGATGCAGTTCCTAGCTCTGTCTGCTGAAAGATCCTAGAAACAGTAACACCCTAGTAGCAATAAGTACAAGGAACCATAATGGCTCAATGGTTAAGTGCTCAGCTGGTAATCAAAAGGTCAAGTATTCAAACCTACCAGCTACTCCACTGGAAAAAAGACCTTGCCATCTGTTCCTGTAAAAATTACAGCTTAAATGACCTCTGAGGCAGTTCTACTCTGTCCCGTAGGGTTGCTGTGAGTTCGAATCATCCTGAGAGCACACAACAACTGCAATGAGTACACCTAGAGACAGTTATCTCGGTTGGTAGATACCATTCTCGACTAAAAGAAACCAAGGCTCATTGGATAAATGGCTGATTCTACATTTGGGGCAGAAAAAGAACAAGAAAAGTCTAGAACATCTTTTGCCTTAAAGAAGTATTCAAAAAGTGAAGGATGCAGACAGAGAGCTTGAGAATAATGACGCACATGTGGCAAATGTTAATAACTACTGAATCTAGGTGAGGGGCGCACAAGAAGTTCAGCATACTATTTCTGTAGCTTTTCTGTAAGTCGGAAATTTTTTCAAAATAAAAAAGTTCTTCCATTTTTATCAATATTTCTACATGAAACTGAATTTTTCTCAGTGACTATGATCCGTATGGTACTTAAGAGCATGGCTGCTAACCAAAAGTTTGACAACCTGAATCCATCAGCCACCCCTTGGAAAACCCATGCAGTGGTTCTATTCTGTACCATAGGGTTGGTATGAGTTGTAATCAACTCACTGGCAACAGGTTTGGTTTTTGTGTTTGTGTGCGTGTGTATGTGTGAGCGCATACACACACACCCATGATTTAAAAATAAAGAACAAATTGGATATGTAACTTCCCCCTTCAGCCACACTGGCCCTTTTGCATTTTCTCAAACTCTATCTGTACTCTACTGCACAGGGCTTTGACCTATGCTGTTCCCCTTATCTCTTCTTGCCCACCACCCCTTGGCTACTTAACACCCCTCCCTCCTTTTGGACTCAACTTGATCTCTCTGACCGGGTCAGCTCCTTGGTCTCATAGTATCATATACCTCTCCAGCTCATAGCTAAAATTTTACACTTACTTCTGTGATTCTCTATTTTGTGCCTGTCTCACCTCACTAGGCAACAAGCTTCCTAAAAGCAGAAGCCATGCCTGTTTCTTCACACCATTTTAACCCCAATACCTATCACACAATGCCTGGGTATACAGAAGCTCAAAGAAACAAAATCTGTGGAAAGAAGGAAGAAAATTAACATTTCTATTGACTTTCTTGCTTGTCTTTCAAGCTAGACACATTACCATCTTAGGGCCTTTGTATCCGCACTTCTTTCTGCCTGGTAGCCTATGCCCACTAAAAATTCCCATGGCTAGTTCCTTCCCCTCTTTCAAGTCTTTGCTTAAATGGCAACTCACCAATATGGGGTGGAGAAGACTCTCTTAGTAAGAGGCTAATTATGTGAATCGGCCTCAATGTCCTCTGACAGCATGGTCCCTGGACCCTTGCCCCTGCTACTCTGTCCTTGCCATATGGGGTTAAGATTGGAAAAGTTTTCAGGTTATGTTAAAGTCCAGTTAACCTGATCTTCTTTCTAATGTATGCTGTCACTGATTTCACCCAATCAAACTTCTATCAACCATCTAATCTATAATCATCTCTCCCTCTCTCCCCTCCCTTGTAGCCATCAAAGAGTCTTTAACCAACATGAGTCTTTGCTTAAATGAGGCCTTCCTTGAACAGCTTACCACCCCAACCCCTATTCATTTGACAGTTCCATCTCTTTTATTTCTTCTGCAGCGTTTACTATACCCCAGAATACTAAATATCATACTTATTAGAGTATTATCTGTCTCCTCCCACTAGAAGATTAACTATGTAAGGGAAGGGATTTTCTTCAGTGCCATAATTCAAATGCTTAAAATAATTTCTAGCACACAGTAAAAACTCAAATACTTTTCAAAGAATAACTACATACAACAAAATTCTGTCAAAATTTTTCTGCATTCAAAATTTATCTTAACATACATCTTTATCTTAATATATATCTGTTTTTAAATTTATTTATTGCAGTTGAGTGAAAGTGTACAATCCAGGTAAAATTCACATGCCCAATTATGTGCAGCTCCTACTGCTTTCCTTGCCCGGTGACAGCACAGCCCTCCTTTCTGTTCTACACAAGTCATATCCTCTTAACGATCTCCTGTCCCTCTTCTCCGCCCTCTCCACTCCCCTCCAGTAAGAGGCCAGTAGGACAACATCCTATAGACGCATAGAACCACAAAGTGCACACACGACATGGTCACTCTGTATCACTAAGTCCAATCTAGTCCTGTCCAAGGAGTCGACCTCCGTAATGATTCATGATCAGGGGCAGCATTATGTCTAAGGGCCATGCTCCCAGGGAAACCCCCAGGCCTTTGAACCATCAACTCTTTTAGTGGAGTTCTCAGGATGCATCCCTTCTCATTCTTGTATTGCCACTGGGACTCAATTTTGTGAGCCCCATCATGGCTGTCACTGGAGGTGGCCAGACACCATCTGGTTCCTCTGGTCACATGTTGATGTAGTCAACTATCCACATGAGTCTCTCTGTCTTCTGGGCGCTCTTTCCCCCACATCATTTTTGTCCTTGGTAGTCATCTGTTCCTGCTGAGTTGGGACCATTTGGTGTACCTTAGACGGCACCTTGCTAGCTTTTAAGACCCCAGACACCACTCACCAATATGGGGTGGAGAACACTCTCTTAGTAAGAGGCTAATTATGTGAATTGGCCTCAGTGTCCCCTGACAGCACGGTCCCTGGACCCCTGCCCCTGCTACTCTGTCCTTGACAGATTGGGTTAAGATTGGAAGAGTTTTCAGGTTATGTTAAAGTCCAGTTAAACTGATCTTCTTTCTAACATGTGCTGTCATTGATTTCACCCAGTCAAATTTCTATCAACAATCTAATCTATAATCAGCCTCTCCTCCGTTTCCTCCCTTGCAGCCATCAAAGAGTCTTTTCCTCTGTACATGAGTCTGTTTTCAAGTCCATACAGTAGGAGTCTCATACAATATTTGTCCTTTTGTCACTGACTCATTTCTTAATGTATATCTTTATACATAATCTAGCACAACAAACCTATTGAAACCAATTCTACTACTCAAAAACTTTTCTGTCTAGTCAAGCTGGTCACCTTACCATCTTCAAATCATTGTGATTTTTATTACCTTGGATCCTTCTCCTTCTTTCATCCCTCTGTGAAATTATTCCGATCCAAAGGCTTCCCTTTCTTTAATTATATTATCTAAAATCTAAGAACTCCTTCCTTCTGTCATCTGAACACCCCATCCCCTTAGCTAGGACTTATTCCAAACAGTAGCTAGTATCAAGCTAACTAGATTTAAAAATATATATATTTTTCCAGTGCCTCAGTGTAGATCAGAGAATCAGAGTTTCCTCCAGAATTGGGACACAGGAACCAGTAAGTCTTTTAGTTTTTTTTTTTTTTTTTAACATGTCCTCAAATGATTCTCATTCACAGCCTGGCCTGAGAACAACTATCTATACCAAAAAGTCTAAAACTAGCCATAAAGTCCTTTGTGGCTATATTTAAACAAACATTATTTATGTGTGCTTTCTAGAACTTCTTTTAGAGACAGAAGTCATATATAAAAAAGTTTTAACCATAATAACCGTGAGTTGTATGATTATCTTAAAAGATCGCATTAAACATCAAACATGCACGCCCCATGTCAAATTGTATGTCTGAAGGCTCTAATTTGGAAATAAACTATTCAACTCCAATCTTTACATCTTGAGTCATTCAGAAATGCAGAGGCACTTTCAAAAATAGCACATTACCATAACAGAGCATACACTACAAAAAAAAATTAATGTAGCTAAGCTATTAAAATGAGCAGCAACCAAAACTCAGTTTTTTTAAAAAAAATTTGACCTAATTACAGTTTACTAACCTGTTTGTTGTTCTCTGCCATGGAAAGCTGCAGTGCCAAGAGCATGGAGTCTGCACCACACACAGTAGTTCGCTCGGAGTTACAAAAAGAGTGCCAATTCCGTCTGAACTCTTTGATCATGTTCAAGATGGACTTCTGATACAGCGCAGCCATCCTCCTAAACTACAATGAGACACAAGGTTAAACTGCTTTATTTTAATTGGAAATTAATATCTAACACGTGTAAACAAACAGAGAAAAAATAAACAGTGACAAGAAGTCACTTCATATTAACCAAGACTGCCTTTAATTAAATTTAGGAAAACGTAATTAACAGCACAATTCCTGTGCACCCATACTTTCCTCTCATTTAAGTCCAATCTTTCAAACAACAAAATCTAACTCAATCTGACACATCATGCAAAACATACACAGATTCTGCAAACTTAAAATCATAGTCAAACAAATAACTAATTAAAGCTGTATTTAAGAAATACTTGTTTTCAATAGATGGTAGCATCTGATAAGTTACAAAAAAGGAAAAACAGCCAAGTTCCTCCCATCCCTAAATGTTCTTCCTTTTCTGCAACGGAAGTGGCGTATTTTTCCCCTATTTAAATCTGGGCCATCCTCGTGCCTTGCTTTAGCCAACAGAATAAGAGGAATACGACATTATGGAAGTCCTGAGTCGAGGCCTCAAAAGGCCTGTGCAGAAGAGTTAACACAGCAGGCCTAGCTATTACCTTTGAAAGGCCTACTTACAAAGCAGGCCATCAGCTTGTGTCTGGGTACCTCAGTTTCAGGGTAGCCTCCACTACCACTAATTGAGTGGCATATGATGGCTAATCTACACAAACAGTATCAGTATAATTTATGTTAAACATGTGCTTTCCTTCTGAGAGTGTGCAGTTTTGCCAGATGCTGCCTAGATATTTAGCCCAAAATATAAACCCTGGGCACAGAGCCACTTGAAAGCTTCCTTGGTTGGTAATGTGTCACACATGCTGTCACACTTGTTGCCAGGGGAATTAAGCATATCTTATGGAAACCCTGGGGGCATGGTGGTTAAGAACTATGACTGGTAACCAAAAATTTGGCAGCTCAAATCCACTAGGTACTCCTTGGAAACTCTATGTGTCAGTTCCACCCTGTTCTGTAAGTTTGCTATAAGTCAGAATCCACTTGATGGCAACAAGTTTGGTTTTTTGTTTTCTGTGTAACTCCACTGAGAAAGGACCCCAGGAAGCTTGTGCCTGGTTTCCCCTAGACATCTCCTCATATGCCTTTTCCCTTTGCTGATTCTGCTTTGTATCCTCCTGCTGTAATAAATAAGAGCTATAAGTATGACCATGCTGAGTCCTGAGAGTCATCTCAGCAAACCATCCAGCATGGAAGTGGTCTTGGGAACCTCCTAACATGAGACCTTGCTCTCACTCTCTTGCTACACTTAGACTGCCATGTGAAGAACTCCAAGCTAGCCTGCTGGAGGTGCCACGAGGAAGAGAAGTGAGGCACCCCAAGTGACAACCAATGCCAACTCACAGATAAGCTAGTGTGACACAGACTGTCTAGCCCCAGGGACTCTACCAATGAACTGCAGCCACATGGTTAATCCCATGCTCACAATGAGCAGTAGAACTGCTTAGTTTAGCCTGGCTGAAATTGTTGATCTAAGAATCATGAGCAAACAAAATGTTGTTGCTTTAAGCTACTATGTTTTGGAAGGATTTATTACACAGCAGTAGGTAACCAATACACTAGCTAATACTTAGGAACTCTTACTTGGTGCCAAATACTTTTCAAAAACTTAGTATTTGTTAATTCATTCAATCCTCAACCAAAGCCCTACTATCCACATTTTACAATTGAAAACAACGATGACTCACGTCACCTAGGAAGCAAATGGCCAAACTAGACCAATACCCAAGATGCTTAACTCCATTAACTGTGCTCTGAAACTATAGTATACAACGTCTCCTGAGCAGACATGAGCCTTTCAAAAACCTGTAGTTCCAATGTCTTATATAACCAAGGAAATTCTTTCACTGAGTTTATAGATATGCCTAGCAAATGCCAACATATTCACAGGTACACTGTGGGTATTATAATGTATGCACCCTATTTACTGACTCCTTCCAGTGTCCTTTTCTTTTACTTTTATGTGGTATTATAACCAGAATTCCATACATTTACTAAATACCTTGAGTCTGTACATATAAAAGGGGCACATTCCATTTTCCAAAATGAGTTGAGTTAAAACTGAACAAGTTTAAATCTAGACATAATCAGTAACACAATTTAAAGATACTGACAAAAAATGAAAACATCTACATAAATATAACTTATCATAAATAGCTAAGAGCTAATATTTCCTTTCAAAATGTCAACCTTACCTTTTAAAAGAAAAAAAGATAGAGTATGAAGACAAAATAAAGCTTCAGCTTTGGTAATACAATCACTCTGTGTAAAATAAATCTTTGCCAATAAATTATTTACTGGCATATTATAACTCCACAACACTAACCTTGAAGACTCTTCCAGAATTAGACTGTTCTGAATCCTGGGTCCACCTCTTCACAGGTATGAGGTCTCAGCCAAGTTAGATCATCTCTCCCTGCCTAAGTTTACTCACCCTAAGAATGAAAACGGCAGCTCCACTCTCATGGGGTTTTGTAAAAAACAAATCAGATACATACAAATAAGACCTTTAATAGTCCCCAGCACCCATAAGAGCATATCAAACATTAGCTACCGTGAGGTGTCGTGAGTTTACAGGTTGTTTTAAGCTACAGTTGAAAGAGGATTATTATTAGAGACAGAAAACAGTGTGATCCAGAGGTCAGCAAATTTTTCTGGAAAGAGCCAAATAGCAAAGATTTGAGGCTTTCAGATCACACAGTCTCTATCATAACTACTTAACTTGTCCTTATAGCACGAAAACAGCCATGGACAAAATATAAATGAATAACTGTGGTTCAGATGAAGCTTGCTCCAATAAAATTTTATTCATAGACATCAAAAGCTGAATTTTAAATATTTCTCACATACCACAAAATGGTACTCTTGTTTTTTCCAAATCGTTTAAATATGGAAAATCCAATTTCAGCCTGGAGCTGGCTGCACCAAAGCAGGCAGCACAGATGGTTTGTCAACTCCTGGTCTAGAAGTCCCAGTTCTTACAGCAGCTCGCAGTGTGAACCTTTGTAATAAGCTGCCCAGCTGGCTGCCTAGGTAAAAGTATAGGTCACAATGAGAACAGGGCTACTACCCACTCTCTCTACTTACCTTCCAACCAAGTTGTAAGGAGCCAATGAGATAATGAAAACAAGTGCTCTGAATGGCAAGCTGCCCTACACAAAATCAGTAGAAAGCAGCTGTGATAACAAACAATCTTTTTTAAAAATTGGATTCCAAGTGGCAATAACTGCCGAACATCATCAACATAATGTCACTGAACTAATTATACAAGTAAGAATGGTGAAAATGGCAAATGCTTTGTTACACATACTCCTTTTTTTAAAAGTTGTATTCAAAGCCTCATTGGAGCCAAAATTGTAGGAGAGGAAATTGTTACTGCAGAGGCAGTGTGAGACAGCTGAAACACAATTTTGAGTTAGATACAACAGGGTGCTCTTTTTTATTAACTGCATGTTCTTCAGTATGTAAAATATGATAGAAATCTCAGTCTCTTCATCTGTAAAACGGAAAAGTTACTGCGTGCGTCCTACCTCATAGAATTATTATGGGATTTTAATGAGAGAAGTACATAACACATCTTATGCCAGTCACTTAAACAGGTGCTCAATTTAAAAAAGTCATCGCTGCTACTGTTGTCAAAATTTAGGTCGTTAATGTTCCCTAGAAAGTTATAGGAGATAGAAAGCGTTTAGAGTCAGTGTCCATGCTGGAGTCCTAATTCTGGTTTCTTGCCTAATGGACCTTATTAAGCAGGTTGCCCTCTCTGGGCTTCAGTCTTCTAATCTGCAGAGGCTACCTCTGGACCTTCCGGTACCATCAGTAAAGACTGTGAACTCGGCACGACGCCACCAGAAGCAACCAGACTCCAGGGCGAAGCAACTGCACAAAAAACCAACCCACACGGTCTCATGAGGCTTGGCGGTTACACAAACTCACAAACTCGGGCTTGAATCACCATTAGAAATACGACAGGTGGGCAGGGGAGAGGCGAGACTCACCTGTCTCGAGGGCGAATCCCGGATGTGCAGACTTAACCAAGAAAAAAAGCGCCCGCAAGGACACCAGTTGACAAGCGTTTGGGGCGCCTCAGGTCACATTTCAAATCTCGCGGGAGAGCCGGAGAGCCAGTCGCCGCGCTCGGCCTCCGACCCGGAAGCAGATCTGGAGCTCCGCAGCTCCGTCCTGGAGCTCCCCGCGGAGAGCAGCTTCCCTCTGGCCTTGGCCTAGCGCCGTTCGGTGCGTATAGCGCGGGGAGCACGAGTGACCGTGCAGCTGTCCTACCGGCAGTCTGGCGCTCCCACCCTAACCTCTAGACTTCTTCCTCTATCCGGTCTGTTCCCACCTTTCTTCGCTGCGACCGCTTGTCCAGGGAAGCAGGAGCAGGTTCTCATGGGACACTCCCGTCCTGGGGAGAGACTTTGGAGTTTATTGCAGGGGCTTCCCTAGCTCCCAACTCTACTTCCCTACCCTGCTTCCCTACCCTTCCAGTGTTACAGCGGACAGTCCAGATCGCCACGTTCAGTGAGTCCCTAAGAAGTGTAGTAAGACCGCGTCCTCCTTCAGCGAGCCGTAGGTCTGAAGCCTGGAGCCAGTTTCCTCGAATCTGTTCGGTTTTCCGTACTATTCTGCCTCGTGTGGGCATCTCGGTTGCTGGTTACCCTTAACGAGTCCAGTCCTGGATGCCCACTTGTAAGGTCACTGGTTTCTTAGCGCTCTGAAGTGGCGTCTTAAATTATTATGAGTAAATACCCATCAGATGTTTGATGTTACTGAGCCCAGGTGTTTTCGGGTGCATAAAACTTTTGTGACTAATATTTTTAAAATCGAATTTCCACAATGCACACAAGGCCCAAACTGGTTATTTGGAAATTTTGTGTCTGGTTTTATGAATATTATTTGTATGTCACACATTTTGGCACTCTTTCCTCCAGATTCTATCATATTTTATATATGCTTCTTTTATAGTACTTTGCACTCTGCATGGTAACAATCCTTGCATTGTGGTCTCCTGTGTTTTACTTCCTGTCATTGATACCCAACATATACAAAGTTGTTTCAAATCCTGGCTCTCCTTTGGAGCTTGACAAATTAATTAAGCTAAAGCTTCCAGTTTCTTCATGTGTAAAATGGGGACCAGAAATAGTACCTGCCTCTTAAGCTTGTGTAGATATTAAGTGTAATAATGTTGACAGTGTGGAAAGTGTGCGTAAGCATGGTGGCTACAAATAGTGCTCAGTAAATGTTAGCTATTGCTAACTTTTTATGAAGATATTGTTGAATTAACCACATTTTCAAGTGCTTACTAGGTGTTTTAAATAATCCAAACACAATTTTGCCATGATCTACACCACAGGCATCACTGACAAATGGGGAAAAGAAGAAAGCAATAAAGCAACTACTGCATCATAAATAATGTGATTATTTTTCTGATGTACATATGACAAGTATTTTAAATGCTTCATTTCTTTTGAAGCATCTGTGGTACTTCAGTGTCACATTCTTTTATTGCAGTTCATTTGCTGATAAACATGTTGACTGTTTTCTGTTTGTGTGTAATCCACAGTTTCATGACCGTGTCCAGTACAAGGCTATATTACAACTGCTTAAGTTTTGACATACAAGATGAAGCAAGATGCCACAAGGAATGCTGCTTACACTGTGGATTGTGAAGATTATGTGCATGTGGTAGAATTTAATCCCTTTGAGAGTGGAGATTCAGGAAACCTAATTGCCTATGGTGGCAATAATTATGTGGTCATTGGCACGTGTACATTTCAGGTTAGTCTACAAAACTGCAATAAATGATTGTAAAGGTGTTTCACTGATAGGAAAACTTAAAGCAGAGCTAAACTTGGACATTACATTGAGTTGGGATATAAAAATATGAGGAACAACAGAAAAGGATATCCCCATTATACACATATGAGGTTGTGTAAATGTTACACAGATGATGACAAAATTCCAGTTAAATGAGATACAATTAATTATAATGTTTCTTCTTTCTGTTTTGACATTGGAAACAAGCTACTATTGAGAGTCTAAAGATCAGTCCTCCAGGGATTTTGTAGCTTTCCTAAGATTCCGCGTTTCTGTTAATATACTGTCATACATTTTACACATCTGAAGCACACAATTAGAATGTATAAAGTGTGAAATTATGTTAATTTAGCAAGCAGTTCAGCGTCCTCCAAGAGCGTACACTCTGAAGCCAAAATGCCAGAATGCCTGAGTTTTTCCTTCAGTCCTGGTTTACCTTTTAATAGCTATGTGACCTTGATCAAGATACTTAACCTGCCATTTACAAAAGTGGGGAAAATAACAATCAAGTTTTATGAGGTTTAGTCAGTTAGCACATGTACAGTTCCTAGAATGACATCTGGCACGTTGTAAACTATGTGTATTTTAGTTGTCATTGATTTGGGCAATGATGACCTTCAGGCATAGTCCCGTATTTAAATCCCCAAGATCAGATTGGTTTATGGCGAATATGTGCCATATTTTCTCACAAACAAGCTGGTGCTCCACATGAGAATGACTTTCAACAACAAGGGTTTAACCCTCAGGAATCTTAGTTAATGTTTTTTTCTACTTGACTTATTCATAGGGAAACCCTGGTGGCATAGTGGTTAAGTGCTGCTAACTAAAAGGTAGAATCCAGCGGGTGTTCCTTAGAAATTGTATGGGGCAGTAGTGCTCTGTCCTATAGGGTCACTGTGATTTGGAATTGACTCGGTGGCAGCATTTTTTTTTTTTTTTTTTTTGGATCATTCCTGAAATCTTGATTTTTCAAATTTATTCAGTTAGATCACTTGGCAGTGAGCAGTTTTCAAAGATTGAAAATGATTTTTGCACTAAAACCGTTGTAAGCATTACTTCCTCTTTTACTCAGGCAGTTCAGCATCATAAAGTATTTTAACATCATAAATGCAGTTTTAGCATTTTGAAGTATAATACCTGTGTAAAGTTATACAAAAGTGAACTGCATTTGTATTTATTCTGCAAGGGAAGTATGAGTTAAAGGTTTCACTTCTTTGGTGTTTAAATAGGAGAGTTCTTAGATTATCACATTTAAAGATAATTCACTTAGGGTGGGAATAGGAATTTCTGCCTTGCAAGCTAAAATGACTCGAGCTGAAATCAGTGGAATAGGATATTAACTGTTGTTACTAGTTACCACTGAGTCTGTTCCAACTCCTGGCAACCCCATGTGTGCAAAGTAGAACTGGTCCATAGGGTTTTCAAGGCTGTGGACTTTCAGAAGCAAATCACCAGGCCTGTCCTTCAAGGCATTTCTAGAACGGTTCAGAGCGCGAAACTTTTCAGTAGTACTTGTGCACTTAATGATTTCTGACACCCAGGGACTCCGGGAGTACATACTGTGTGCCAGAAACTGTGATAACAATTATGAATAAAGCAGAGACCTTTAATCAGAATAGGAGATTTTGACTGTGGAACAGTGCACTAAAACTGCTATAAAAGTTCTACATGTAAAGGATGGAGACAGCGTGAAAACTGCTAAGTCTGTTCAAAGCATCTTCATAATGTATTGAGGCCTCTGATGGTATACAGTGGAAACCCTGGTGGCAGAGTGGTTAGGTGCTGCATCTACTAACCGAAAGATCAGCAGTTCAAATCTACCAGGCACTCCTTGGAAACTGTAGAGCAGTTCTACTCTGTCCTGTGCAGTCACTATGAATTGGAATTTGCTCAACAGCAGTGAGTTTTGCTGGTATGGAGCTTTGTCTTTTTTTTTCCCTGACATTTTTATTAGGGCTTGAGTGAGAACACTGATTTAAGCAACTACATTCAATTTATATAGAACACAAAGCTGAGAAGAGGACCTAATGCTTTCGATGACAGACTTTAGTATTGAATACCTACTACATACCATCTCTGCCAAATCCATACATAGTTTAATAGATTGAATTAGTGTGGCGAGTTGGACAAGCTCAAGTTTAATAAAGATAAATACGTGTAAAGTTTTAAAGTGATAGACTGAGAGATGGAAGAAAGAAACATGACTTAGTTTTTACTTAACTGTGTGTTCACCGTGAGTCAGTGTAAGGATTAGACCGCCGGAGGGCTTATTTGGTGAGGTCCAACAGAAGTATGAGTCACAGTAATTGAAATGTATTAATTACGTTATGAGAAATAAAAATCAAGTGAAATTTAGTTTGATATCATATTTAATCTAGTATTTCTAAAACACCATTTTAATATATACTCAATATATGAGAATTATTGAAATATTTTCAGTAATTCTCAGATGTGCATTTTATGTTTATGTTGCATCTCGGCATGAACTGGCTGCATTTCAAGTTCTTAATAGCTGCCTGTGGCTAGTGGCAACTATATTGATCAATGAAGCTGTATTACCCTCTTAATGTAAATTGCCAGTAATGTTAAATATATAGTTCTCAGTGACGTATTATAATTCAAAAGAGATGATACGTTAGAAGGCAGATTTTAATGTGGTGCTGAAATATTTAAAACTCTCTTGTGAAAGACTGATTAGACTAGAAATGCTAAAGTGGGTTTTATGTTATTTGTGAAACTATTTGATTGGAATTGCTGCTTATCGTGTGTGCTGATGGTGAATGTGTTTCCTTGAATGTGTTTACATGAGGGAGAGCAGCTGTGGCCAGGTGTTTGCCGTCACTAAATTAAACTTAGTCTATGTGATGCCTAGAGCAGAACTTAAACCAGTGAGTAGAGGTTACATGGGAATGGATTTGAGCTTCAAGTCAAGGAGCACTTTTGTAATAATTAGAGCTATCCACAAATTGTATACGTTTACCAAAGAGGTAACTAGGTCCTTCTCACTGGAGATGTGTAGAGTGTATTATACATCTTTTTGCAGATGTTCTACCAGAGAGTCAAGCATAAGATGAAAGGATTGAACTAGGTAGTTTACAGTCTCATATAAACGTGAAATTCTGTATTTGACCGTTAATGTGTATGGTGGGATAGCCTGTCAATTTCAAACCGTTAGAATAACCCTTCCATTAACTTAGTTTTGCTTCAACCTCAAATATGCTAGAGCCTTGTTTAACCATTTGCATTATAGCAAGTTTTCCAAAGTGTCTTAATTTCCTGTCTATATAATACTGCCTACACCACACACAAAACCTGAAATAGTGCTCATCTATGCTTATACTGCACACATGTAGACCCTGCCCTTTTAGTTGGCTCAGTGGCAAATGTTGCTGCCAGGAAAAAAGGCTGAGGCTGTACAGTCCTGCGGATTTATGTATCCCCGTTCTCTATCACCACCCAATAATTCCATCTGTAATTTTAGTAACAATTTACAGTACCTAATTGTCACCACTACTGTTACAGTAGCAAAATAATGGGGATTTTCATGTAAAAGCTTTAGTTCTCAGAAGATTAATTTGTTAAGTGTGGAAAAGGAGAAGTAACCCAAACTATGAAGTCAGTTTATTGTTAGACTTCCAAACTTATTTTAAAATTGCTCAGTGGTTGCTGCTTTGGCAAATTTGGCTGTTAGGTATATGGCTATTATGCACACAAATTACAAAAGTAATAGAAATTGACGGTGTTTTTCTCTCCGTGATAAATGTATTTCTATTTCTTTTTTTCACTTACGGAAAACCTTTGGTAACTCAAAGTTCATCTGGATTTAAGTAACTTTTGAAGGATATCTGAATTATGTAGAGAAAGATGTGTAATGTATCTGTGCAGTGACCTTGCTGGGATCTAAAAGGCCATTCTGAGAAAATCGAGACACCCGCCTGAATTCAATTAGAAAGTACATTATAAAACTTACCATTTTGATTCTGGCTGAAATTCAACTTAACAGACCAGGACTTGAGATAATTACTAACTGTATATGCATGTGTATTCCAAGTGAATTTCACCTGCTGTGGATTTTACTCCCTGATACAATTTTATAATCCCATTAGCTTTCTGTAGTCACTAATGTGTTGTTGTTGGGTGCCGTCAAGTCAGTTCCAACTCATAGTAACCCTGTACGCAGCAGAACAAAACACTGCCTAGCCTCATGCCAGCTCACAGTTGTTTTTATGCTTAAGCCCGTTGTTGCAGCCACTGCGTCAATCCATCTCATCGAGGGTATTCCTCTTTTTCACTACCTGTCCTATCTACCAAGCATGATGTCCTTTTTCAGGGCCTGATCCTTCTTGACATGTCCAAAGTATGTAAGATTTAGTCTTGCCATCTTTGCTTCAAGGAATGCTGTCATTGTACTTCTAGAACAGGTCGGTTTGGTCCTTTGGCTATCCATGGTATATTCAACATTCTTCTTCAAAACCACATTTCAAAGACATCAATTCTTCTTTTGTCTTCTGTGTTCCTTGCACAGCTTTCACATGCATATGATGCAATTAAAAGCACTGCGGCTTAGGTCAGGTGCACTTTAGGCACTTTAGTCTTTAAGGTGATGTCTTTACTTTTCAGTACTTTAAAAAGATCCTTTGCAGCACATTTTCCCAGTGCAGTGGGTCTTTTGATTTCTTGACTGCTGCTTCCTTGAAATCCTCGACAGTTTTAATACTTCCTCCATTTTGACAGTATTCCTTATTGGTCCAATGTGAGGATTTTTGTTTTCTTGATGTTGAGATGCAGCCCATACTGAAGACTGGTCCTTGATCATCATCAGTAGGTGTTTCAAATCTTCCTCACTTCCAGCAAGTAAGGTAGTGTCGCCTGCTTAACACAGGTTGTTAGTGAGTCGTCCCCGAATCCTGATGCCTCATTCTTCTGCATAGAATCCAGCTTCTCAGATTATTTGCTCAGCATACAAATTGAAAAGCTATGGTGAAAGCATACAACACTGACTCTCACCTTCCCTGGCTTTAAACCACCCAGCATCTCCTTTTTCTGTGCACGCAACTGCCTCTTGATCCATGTACACATTCCTTAAGAATACAGTTAAGTGTTCTGCAATTCCCATTGTACACAGTGTTAGCCATAATCTGTTATGATTTACATAATTGGATGCCTTTACATCGTCAGTGAAACACAAATAAATATCTCTCTAGTATTCTCTGCTTTCAGCTAAGATCCATCTCACATCAGCAATGATATCCATGGTTTCACATCCCCTCTGAGTCCAACTTGAATTTCTGGCAGTTTCCTGTTAATATACTGTTGCAGTCGCTTTTGAATGATCTTGAGCAAACTTTTATTTGCGTGTGACATTCGTGATATAGTTGGGTAACTTCTGCATTCACGTTTCTTTGGAATGGGTATAAATACAGACCTCTTCCAGTCGGTTGTCCAGGTAGTTATCCTCCAGATTTCTTGGCATAGACAAATGAGCACTTCCAGTGCTGCATCTGTTTGTTGAAATATCTCAGTTGATAGTCCGTCAATTCCTGACACCTTGTTTTTGGCCAGTGCCTTCAGTGCAGATTTGACTTCTTCCTTCCGTACCATTGGTTCTTGGTCATATGTTACCTCTTCAAATGGCTGAACATCCATCAGTTCTTTCTGGTATAAGGACTGTGTATTCCTTCCATCTTCTTTGGATACTCCCTGAGTTGTTTCATATTTTCCCTGTAGAATCCTTCACTATTGCAACTCGAGGCTTGAATTTTTTCTTCAGTTCTTTCGGCTCGAGAAATCCAGAACGTGTTCTTCCCTTCTGATTTCCATTTCCAGCTCTCTGCACGTGTCATCACAATACTTTATTTTGTCTTCTTAGCCAAGCCAAGTGCCGTCGAGTCAGATCCGACTCATGGCGACCCTTGGCTCTATGTTACATAAAGAATAAAAATAAAAATTGCTCTCAAGAGACTCAAAGCTACTCTATAGGACAAAATAAAAATGTCCCATAGAGCTTCCAAGGAGCTCTATGTAGTGGATTCGAACTGCTGACCTTTTAGGTAACAACAGTGCCACTAGGGTTCCAATGTAGAAAATACCTTGAATAATTATTATTTAAATTACAATATTTTATGCTTATAAAAGTATTACATGTAGAAAGTGTAAAGAATAATAATAAAATGAATCCTTACTACCTAGTAGCTTAAGAAATGAAGCATTAGCAATTCCTTTGCAGCCTCTTGGGTTTCCTTTTTCTTTACTTGCTGCCTTACCACTTTTACTACAAGGTAGCCATGTCAAAAATGTTATGTTGGTCGTTCCTTCTTTATAGTGTTACCACAGATGTCAGTATCCCAAGTCAGTCCTTTTTTTTTTAATGTTTTAAGTGTTATATCAATGAAGTTATTCTGTATTCTGTTCTTGTATGGTTTGTTGTTATTGCTTAATATAGTTTTGAGATTCCTCTCTGTTGAAGTTCATTTGTTTTCACTGCTGTATGATCTTGTAATATGAAGATTCCACAATTTACCTAGTCTCCTATTGATCAGTATTTGGGTTACTTTTAGTTTTTTACTGCTGAAAACATTATTAATGATTCTTATCACTTCTACCTCTTAGTTTTTTCTGTTCTTTTGTTTTTTTTTTTGTTTTTTTTTTTACTCCTTTCTTTATTTTTCTCCTGTTAGTGAAAGTTTTACATGCTATTTTCTTTAATAGTTACCAAAGACACTTGAACATACATAGTTAGGCAAAAAATCATTTTTACCTTCTTTATGACCAAGAAAAGGACTTTTGAGCTGTTATCATTCCCTCCAAAGTTATGTTATTGTCCAGCGTTTTTGTTTTCTAGCAATTTTCATTTCATTTTAACCAACAAATTAGATGTTGTTCTATATGGCCAATATTTTGTGTCTTACCGTTATTTTTGTCTGATATCTTTGTAGGTTTGATTCTGCTATTTCATTGTTTGTGTTCGTGGTAGTATGTTTCCATGTATGGAAATACATGTGTGTGAGATCCTGTATGACTGAACTGTCTGTTGTGGGACCTTTCTGAAGTCTAGGTAGAGGTTGTTTCACCCAGAGAGAATTTACTTTTCATTCTCGTAGTTACTTATGGTTACTACCAACAAACAACCACTTTGAAACAAATTCTTTGTTATTTTCTAGTCCATATAGTTTGGGTGAATTCAAGCCCCAAGCCAATAGTTGGGATTCCTCAGAAGTGTCTTTTTCTTGACTCTTACCTGGAGCCCTGATGATAGGTATTTTCCATAACAGCTTTTTTTCCCCGTCTACTTCACCTTGAAAGTTCTTGGATCTATGTAGAGGTCTCTGGTCTGGCTTCCTTCCTTGTGCAGGCACTAAGCTTTGTCACCTCCTATCCCTTACAAAGTAAAGCTTGAGGTTATTTGAAAGTGGTCACATACTGTTAAGGCAGCTGTGTGCTTCAGTACTCAGTCACTTTCTAGATTTGGGATTTTGCATTGTTTTTGTAGTAGGAGACCATTTCAGATTATTGCCGATACTCCCAGACATAAAGATGGCTTAGCTTTTTTAAATTCCTTTGTCTCTGATTTTCCCATGAGAATTCAGTTGAAATCATGTTAGTAGTACAAACTAGGTAAACAAGCTGTCTTTATTAAGCATTTTTACTCAGAATCAAATATCCAAAAGACTAACCAGATCATGGTGTCTGTTTACTATTTGTAGACTGTGCTAATTCATTTACCTAGGATATTCTGATTCTCAGAGCTTTCCTTTTGCATTGAGTCTACTGTGAAATATGTTTACTATTAAGAATAAAATATATCCTAATTAAGATAATGTTTGCTTTTAGTTGCTTTTGACTTCTTTTGTCAAACTGCATTTTTGTGTTGATGGTGGTTTATTTCAATAAACTAGTTACATCTGGGTGTCTAATTTGTATTTGAATTTCCTGAAAACAAGTATGTAGCAAGTTCATTATAATACTGTAGAGTATTATATTCTTTCTGTTGACTTACTAAACCATTTACTGTGTATGCTTAGGAGGAAGAAGCAGACATTGAGGGAATTCAGTATAAGACACTACGAACATTTCATCATGGGGTCAGAGTGGATGGCATAGCTTGGAGCCCAGAGACTAGACTTGATACATTGCCTCCAGTAATCAAGTAAGTTTGAAGTTGTTTTTATGCAGAATTTATTAATGTCTTTGGTGATCTCATGTCTTTAATGTGAAAGATTTTCTACCCTGACCCTCTCCCTAATGTTCCATTTCTATTTTCTCAAACTAGCTGTTAGATATTTTGATGCTAGCTTTTATTTCATAACTTAGTCTTATCATCTGCATTTGGATTTAAATAGGCAGCCATGGCAGTGATGCCTTGACCACATATTTGGGCCTAACTACAAACCTCTTCACCTGAGATTCAGATGAATATGAGGTTTTTTTTTTTAAGGTTTGTACCAGCTAAGTTTTGTTGCTATTACAGGTTTGTAACACTGACCTTGTTTTCTACAATGTCAAATCTAAAAGCTACCCCATGTCTTCTAGAAAACACTTAACCATAAACTTGCTTCTACCAAGCTAACTGAAGTTTTTTAACAAAGGATAATTTATGTACAGTGACATGGGCAGATCTAAAGGAACAGCTTAATCAGTTTTGACAAATGTGTACACTTCGGTAATCCATTCCCTTCTTAAAAAAAAGTGTTTCCGTCACCCAAAAAGTTACCTCGTGTCTCTTTCCAGTCAGTCCTGTATTCTGCCCTACAAGAGAGCAACCGTGGATCTCATTTTTATTACTAGAAGTTAGTTTTGCCTATTTTAGAACTTCATATAAGTTCAGTCATGTAGAATACATGTATTTTTGTGTCTAGCTTAATGTTTTTTAAATATATTCATATCTTTGTGTATGTCAGTGGTTCATTTATTTTTATTTTCAGATAGTATTCCATGGTATTCGTATAAATATATGATAGTTTGTTTATCCATTCTTCTGTTAAAGGACACCTGACCAGTTTCTCTTTTTAGCTATTCTGGCTAAAGTTTCTAAGAGCATTCCTATGTACAACTTTTGATGGATATATGCTTTCATTTCTCTTAAGAGTAGAATTGATGAGTCAAAAGAAAGAGCTTATGTTTAATATTTTAAGAAAGTGCCCATTTCCAAAGTAGGTCTAACATTTTATGGTCTCAGCAGTAATCTCAGCTATCCTAGTTACTGTGCCTACTCTCCAGCATTTACTTTGTCCTTATTTTTAATGTTTGCCATTTAGCTTGATACGACTTTGACATTTCCCTGATAACTAATAATGCCCTTTGGTATGTGTTTTACGAAGCATCTGCCAAAGTCTTTTGCTCATTTCTTAGTTGAATTGTTTGTCTTGTTATTCTTTATATTTTCTAGATATAAGTCCTTTGTCAGATGTATGTGTTAAGAATATTTTTTTCCAGTCTGTGCCTTGGCTATTTATTTTCTTTGTGGTGGCCTCTGTTGCAAAGTTTATAGTTTTGGTAAAGTCCTGTTTCTTTTATGGTTAGTGCTGTCTCTGTCCTAAGAAATGCTTGTAGACAAATTTATAAAGATGTTCTCCTATGTCTTTTTATAGAATTTTTTATAGATTTGGGGTAAATTAATTTTCAATAATCTGTTCAACAGCTCTTGTCAATAGCCCAACAGAAACAGCTGTGATTAGAGAGAGAACAGTTGTCATGTCCTTTTATTCCTCTAGATTCTCTCGGTTGACCTTAGATTAGATTCTCAGAGAATTGTAAAGGTAGGCTAAGTTACATTATCGCTGTGTAGAAATAGCTCCACAAAGCTACATTTAACATTCTGTCCTCGGCTTGGAGGAGTTTTGGGTATAAAGAATGACTGTATGAATAACATATATATAATCATATGGACAGTATGATCAAATAGTATGCTGTTTATTTCCCTTTTTATTAAAATGAAATGTACACTGAATCTAGACCTAAACAAGAGTCAGTCTCTTTACATTCTTTAGCAGAATTTGAAAGTTATGGAATCCATCTCTTCCCCTGGGTCTGAGTTAAGTTTTGTGATGTTTCTGTTAAAACCTGATATTCTATTCCGTACTCTCCTCATTACTTGACATCTATTTTCCTGTCCCCCTTTTAATGGATTTGTTGTTTTGTTTCATCTGTTTTTTTGTTTCTTTTGCTTTGTTTTTCTCCTTTTGGTGTGCTGCCTCAAATCCTTTTTAGAACTAGACAAGTGGGATTAATACATTCAGAAAACATTAACCAGCCATTAATTTTAAAGACAATATTTTTAAAGCAAGCTGACACCACAGTTTTGTTCCCAAATAAATTATATACTTTTAGTACAAAAATAGTGTATACTTAATATATAAGGAAATCCTGGTGGCGTAGTGGTTGTAATGTCTGCTAAGCAAAAGTTCAGCAGTTCCAATCTGCCAGGTGCTCCTTGGAAACTTGTGGAGCAGTGCTACTCTTTCCTATAGGACTGCTGTTTGTTGGAATTGACTCAATAACAATGGATTTTGGGGGAATTTTACTAAATAAAATTTGGAAAGCACAGGGCTATAAGGGGAAGATACGCTGTCTGGTCTGTATATTCTGTAACATATGGGGTCACAGAATTGGAATCAACTCAACAGCAGTGCTAGTCCCTTTTTTTCATAAATAATTTTACACAGTTGTGATTAAAGCAGATAATGCAAGTTTACAAACTATTTTAACTTTCTATTTTTTCATGATGTTCCAAAATAAATAACATTTTCCATGACTTCGTATTGGTCTGTCAGGATGACTGAGGTTTAACTTAGTATATCTTAGTGTCCTTAAAGTTTATCTTTCAGTTAGAAAGAAACTCTTGGAGTTAGCTTTAACATTTAGTTTTCTTAAGTTGCAGCCTCTCTGTCGACCTTCATACTCAGTTCCATAACATTTGCTTATTTTTCACAATGCCTGGGGGATAAACTGTTTGCCGTACTTGGGTTCTCAGAGAATTTGTGATTTTATTAAAGTGATGAGGTGGTATAGTGGTTATGCGCTTGACTGCTAACCAAAAGATCGGCGGTTTCAACCCACCAGCATCTTAGCCGGAGAAACACGTGGCAGTGTGCTGCCCTAAAGATTTTACAACCACAGAAAACCAGTGGGCAGTTCTGCTCTGTTCTGTAGCAGCAGTATCAATTGGAATCAACTCAGCAGTTAGGGATTTGTTTTTTTTTTTTTTTAATGTATAAAGAAGCAAAAATTTGGAAAAAAGTAGGGCAAATCAAGGCTGGCCTTAAAATAATTTTATGGGGTTGTTTTCAATCCTGGTAGTATTTTTTTAAGTAAATATTCTTAACTCTATTCTCTGCCATCTTTTTTTACTAAATTTACCCTCTGTCTGCTAGTAACAGCTTATTTTCAATCTTCATGCTTGCAATATTTCTTTTAAAACCTCCCGAAATAGCTTGTGTCTGTTTTAGAAATGCCATTTTGAATAAAGTTTTTAAACGATCTCTTTATAACATAAATTTAAGGAAGTCTACTCTAGGAGACCCTCGGTGTAAGTAGCAGAATTGGTTCTAGGATTTCCTATGAGTGAAAAAATAGTAAATGTCCAAATAAATAATAGGAGAAATTCACAGGAGAAATAGGTAGAGTAAGCTTTGCTTTTCAGTTTTTCGTACATTTTTTTTCCTTTTTGGAGGTGCTGTTGGCAACACAGTGGTTAGGTGTGCAGCTGCTAACCAAAAGACTGGTAGTCTGAATCCCCCAGCCGCTCTTTGGAAGCCATATAGAGCAGTTCTTCTATGTCCTGTAAGGTTTCTGTGACAGCAATGGATTTTATCTTTTTTTCCATGTATGAAGCATAACATACATGCCAAAAAGTACATACAGTACATATACTCACACTTTAAGATGATTATTGGGACACAGATACACTATCATTGTCACCCAGGTCAAGAAATAGAACATTGACGGCACCCTCGGATCCCCCATATATCCTTGAAACCCTGGTAGCGTAGTGGTTAAGTATATATACTAACCAAAAGGCTGACAGTTCAAATATGCTAGGTGCTGCTTGGAAACTAGAGCAGTTCCACTCTGTCCTGTAGGGTCACTGTGTGTCAGAATTGAGTCGATGGCGCTGGGTTCGTGGGGTTTTTTGTTTTGGTTTTTTTGGTTCTGTTGTAACATCCCTTCACCTTAATTGAAGATAATCACTCCTATAATCATGATGATCATCACTTCCTTGCCCTTCTTATCAACTATTGATACATCCCTAAACAAGATAGTTTAATTCTGCCTGCTTTTAGACTTCTTACTATGATTAGTGTATGAGATTCGTTCTTTCTTCTGCCTGTAGCTCAAGTTATTTATCTACAGTGAAAACTGTGAGAGATGGTATTTGACAGGGCTGCCATTTTTTTCTGAATCTTACAAGCTGTCTGCCATTGACAGGGTACAGTGTCATTGCTTTTCTGTCACTACTAGTGGAAAATACTTGCATTTTTCTCCTCTGGCAGATTTCGGCCTTTTGCATGTCATGGCTTTTACAGGTTTTACTGTATACTGTTGCATAATACTCCATTGTGAATATACTGTGGTTTATCTATTCTGCTGTGTTTTCAGCTTGGGGTAATGATGAGTAATGCAGCTCTGAACATTCTTATATGTGTATCCTGGTCGTATGGGGGATGCGTGATGACTTCCCGGGTGATGCAAATAGTTGACTCCTTAACTAGTGACTGAAAGATTGGAGGTTTATACTTATCCAGAGGCACCTTAGAAGGTAAACCAGGCAGTTGGCTTCTGAAAGTTATGACCTTGAAAACCCTGAGAAGCAGTTCTAGTCTGCACATGTGGGGTTGCCATAAACTGAAATTAATTGAGTATTGTCTCACAACAATATTAATTTGCTAGGACTCCTATAACAAGTTGTCACAGACTTCATGGCTCAAAACAGCCTAACTTTGTTCTTCTACGTTTCTGGAAATCAAAAGTCCAAAACATCGTGTTGGCAAGGTTGTTTTCTCTAGTGGGCTTGAGGGAGAACCCATTCCACATCTTTCTTTTTGACATCTGGTGGCAACTGGCAATCCTTGGCATTCCTTTTCTTGTGGACACAACTTTTATGCCACTGTCTTCAAATCATCTTCTGTGTTTCTCCTTTTTTGCCTTTTTTCTCCTTTTCTGCCTTTTTTTAAGGGCACTGATCATGGGATTTAGGGCCCATCCTGATTCCAAAATGATCACGTCTCTAGATTCTTAATCAATTTTGCAAAGACCTTATTTCCAAATAAGATCACATTCACAAGTATCAAGGGATTAGAACTTGGCATATCTCTGGGGGGTGGGGGGGTGACTGATTCAGCCCTGGTGGCACAGTGGTTAAGAGCTTGGCTGTTAACTAAAAGGTAAGCAGTTTAAATTCACCAAAAATCCATGGAAACCCTACGGGAAAGTTCTGCCCTGTCCTCTAGAGTTGCTGAGTCAGATCAACTCAATGTCAACAGGTTTTTTTTGTTTGTTTTTCTTTTCTCTGCTTATTCAGTCAACTTCAGATGGTGTGTGACATTCACTGTATGACTATACAGAAATGCAAAATGAACTATACTAATATAGTGTAGACTGTAGTGTTGCATATAAATTCCTGAAGAATCTCACCAAAAAATAACTAAATAAAATTTGTTTTATATTTTTAAAGTTTTGTTTTTGTTTATTTTTTGTCTGTTTCATTTTGTCCAACTTTTAACGTTACTTTAAGAAAACTGAACAAAGAAGAGTATTTCTCTGCTAACTTTGACGTGATTCCTTTTGTAGTTCTTCACAAGTCAGGGAAAAGGGATGTCATAGCAGAAGTGTACTACTGTATCCTGGCCTGTAGAGTGGGAGTCTTGCTTTAGAGATGTCTTTAAATTTACCAGTTGAAAAAAAAATGGTTAATTTTAGCATTGTTGTTGTTATTAGTGCCATCAAGTCAGTTCTCACTCATAAAGAGCAGCTGGTAGATTTCAACTGCTGACCTTTTGAATGGTAGCCAAGCTCTTAACCACTACACCACCAAGGTTCTAATTTTAATGTAGTTGGAACTTCAGGAGAAATTTAGAACCACACAGTGTGCTACTGCCACAAGTCTGTCAGTTTATCCTGTTGTGAGGGCTGGTGTATTGCTATGACACTGGAAGCTATGCCACCAGTGTTCGGATACCAGCAGGGCCATCTATGGTGGACAGCTTTCAGCTGAGCTCCTGGACTAAGACTAGGAGCGAGGACACATCAGTCTACTTGTGAAAAGAATTAGCTGATGAAAACTTTATAAAACACAAAAGACAGCTAAAGAAGAGCTTCCTGCTCAAAGTAGAATCGACCTTAATAACATAGATGGATTCAGGCTTTGAGGGTCTTCATCTGCTGATATGGTACAACTCAAAATAAGAAACAGCTGCAAACATCCACTAATGACTAGAATGTGGAATGTACAAAGTATGAATTTAGGAAATTGGAAATCATGAAAATGAAATGGAACATCAGTATCCAAGACATATGTGAGCTAAGGTGGAATGGTATTGGTCATATTGAACTGGACTGTCATCATAGGTCTACTGTGCCTGGAATGACTGCATGAAGAGGAGTGGCATGGCATTCGTCATCAGAAAGAACATCTCAAGATCTATCCTGAAGTATAGTACTGTCAGTGCTACAATAATACCATACTCTTACAAGGAACATCAGTTAATACCTCTGTGATTCACAATTTTTGCGCTGACCCCTAAGGCCAAAGATGAAGAAACTGAAGGTTTTGCCAGTTTATACCATCTTCAGTAGGTCAAACAGACAGTCAGGATGCATCAGTAATTACTGATAATTGGAATGCAAAAATTGGAAATAAGAAGATCAGTAGTTGGAAAACAAAGCATTTGTGATAAAAATGGTGTCAGAGATTGCTTGACAGAATTTTTTTTAAGACCAACAGCTTCTTCACTGCAGATACCTTTTCACACCAACATAAACAGCAACTATGGTGGCATAATGGTTAAGAGCTACAGCTGTTAACCAAAAGGTCAGCAGTTTGAATCCACCAGATTGTCCTTGGAAATCTCATGGGATGGGGCAGTTCTACCCTGCACTGTTAGGTTGCTATAAGTCAGAGTCAGCTTGACACAATGGGGTTTTTCAGTGGTGAGTGCTTTGATATACATAGACCTTGTCAGATGAAATACGCAGGAGTCAAATTGACTACATCTGTGGAAATAGAGGATGGAAAAGCTCATTGTCATTCAGAACACGGCCAGGGCTTGACTGCAGAACAGACTGTTAGTTCCTCATTTGCATGTTCAAAGTGAAACTATAGAAAATTGGAACAAGTTCCAAAGAGCAAAGTACACTTTCGAGTATGTGCCATCTGAATTTAGAGACCATGTCAAGGATACGTTTAACACATTGAAAAGTAGTGACTAAAGACCCTACAGATTATGCAGTGATCTCAGGGATGTCATGTGTGAAAAAAACAAGAGGTTAGTAAAAAGACAGGAAAGAAAAAAAGGACCAAAATGCATGTCAGAAGTGACTCTGAAACTTGTTTTTGAACAATGAGCAGCTAAAACAAAAGGAAGAAGTGATGAAGTAAAAGAACTGAACAGACAGTTTTAAGAGTGGCTCCAAGATTGTGTCCTTTGGAAAGGACCAGTATCCTTGCACCTCAGAAGCTTCTAGTCAGCACTGTCTCACCATCTGTGCCTCTAAGGAAGATTCTGGTTTTGTTTTCTCCAGGACAGATTTGTTCATTCTTTTGACAGTCTGTGTATATTCAAATTTTTCAGCAACAACATAATTCAAAGACATCAGTTCTTCTTTGGTCTTCTTATTCTTTGCTCAGCTTTCACTTGTATATGCTAGCCAAGTGCCGTTGAGAGGTGACGGAAAACATCATGGCTGGGGTAAGGTACACCTTAGTCTTCAAAGTGGTGTTTTTGCTTTTCGACACTTGAAAGAGGTCCTTTTGCACAGTGCAGTGTGTTATTTGATTTCTTGGCTGCTGTCTCTGTGGGCGTTGATTGTGCATTCAAGTAAAATGAAATCCTGGACAAGTTCAATCTTCTTTCCATTTATCATGATAATTGCTTATTGGTGCATTTGTAAGACGTTGTTTTCTTTATGTTGGGGTTTAGTGCATGCTAAAGTTTGTAGTCTTCTACCTTGATCAGTAAGTTCTCTTTACTTTCAACAAGCAAGGTTGTGTCATCTGTGTGTTGCAAGTTGTTGAATAGTCTTCCTCTAGTCCTGATGCTGGGTTCTTCTTTATATAGTCTATCTTCTGGATTATTTGCTTAGCATACAGATTGAATAAGTGTGCTGGAAGGACACAATCCTGACAGTTTTCCTGACTTGAAACATGCAATATTCCCTTGATCTGTGAGTACCTTTTGATCTATGTATGCTGATCTGTGAGTCAAAATTGACTTGATGGCAGTAGGTTGAATTTTTGGTTTTGGATGCTGATTTATTATAAAATTTTAAGACGAATCTAGAGTCTATACAGTTTTTGCATATTCTTACAATAAAATAGTTAAAATTCTTCTCGTTTCAGTAATGATTGTGTGACATTTTTTACCACAGATCCACAGTATTCCTCCCCTACTGCATAAGAGTATGGTTATGAATTTGGTAATTTTGTTTGTTTTAGTTTTGATTTTGATTCTTTGCTTCCAGATTTTGTACTTCAGCTGCGGACATGAGAATCAGATTATTTACTTCAGATCTTCAGGATAAGAATGAATATAAGGTATGTTGACAAGTATAATTTGTAAAGCTTTAGAGTTTATTTTAAAATGTATATCCTTTTTTTTTAATTCAGTTTTCCCAATAAAAAATGCTTTTTTATGATCATCTTTTACATGTTTAAGTTAGAATCTCATTTACTGTGTTTTAGACTGTAGGAGCTAGATTCTTAGTAATGATTATAGATTATAAATCTGATATCATTTGTTAATTAAGCAAACAGCATGTGAAGGAGAAGCAGAAATTCATAGTTGAGTACAGTAAGAGAATAACAGACATGAACACACACAGTAAGGGTTGACTTTGAAGAGAATAAATGTTCCTCATATCCCATATGAAGTTGTTCACTACTGATTTGTAAGTAAGCACAAGCAAGCTGATACCTACCTTGTTTATTTAAGAACAGTATTACTTCATTGACTTTCTAGTAAATAAAAACTATGAATAGTGTTATCACAGATAACTAGTGATAACAGATAAATCTGTAAGCTTTTCAGTCATTGGAAAAATAGTAAAAATCGTGCCCTAAATTAAGCTATATACAGTGTGGACTTAATATACTGTACCTATCAGTTAATCCAAGATGGACATGAATAGCAAAGTAGCATAGGGCACATAAAATTTGGACCTATCAAAAGTTGCTGTGCTACTAATGATGGAAATTAAACATTTAATGTTAATTTAGTTTGCCTTATAAACCATGACAGAAGCTTTGGAAATTGATGTGGAGGACCTGGGTTTGTTAAAGCTTGCAGGAATGTTTAAAACAAATCCTTCCTTTTTTCACTTGTGATAACTGTTCTGTGTAGTAAACAATACTGTGTAGAACTATGTTATTAATCTTTGAACTGATAACAAATTTAAAGTTATTTCAGAAGGAAAGAGTGGAAGGAGCAAAGAGAGATGGGAAGGAAGAGAGATGAAAGAGAGGAGAAAGTAAGACATCCATTAAAATACTGAAATATCTAGCAGGCCTATTTAAGATTTCAGCTATAAAGATTTAGACCAGTTGAACCTTGCCTGCTCATACAGTCTTCCACATCAACTTCTCATATGCTGCTTCTCTATCACCAGAAGATTTCTTGGTTGACTGTGACCATGGACTTTAATGTTAGCTGTCTACTGTGCCAGCGTCACACTGAACAAGAGAATGAAGGCGTTAGAAGGTGAAGTCCATACTTGACGTGTTTATTAGGTAGTAGCAAGTATGTAGAGTAGCAACTATGAAGTAAAAAAGCAGGAAGGGACTCTTAACGCACCAAAAAACCCACAGCCATTGAGTCAATTCTAACTTATAGTGACCCCACAGGACAGATTAGAACTGTCTCCATAGAATTTCCAAGGAGCACCTAGTGGATTTGAACTGCTGATCTTTTGGTTAGCCAACATAGCCCTTAACCACCACACCATCAAGGTTTCCACTCTTATCTTAGAGCCCCTAAAATGTTTTTCTAGCTTCATTTTTTATTTAAGCTTTATGTAAAAAGTGAGAAAGGAAATAGTAAGAGGACAGGTACAGTTGTTTTGAAAAACGATATTTTTAGAAGAAATGCATAGGAGAAAAAAAAGATCAAGTGAATAACAGTGTGTTGAATGGTCAATTTCTTTCCAAGATAAACTTTCCAGAAAGGTGAGAGTATAAATCATGCTCTAAAAATGGCAGATTTGTAAAGAAATATTTATATAAAAAAGAAACACATGCAGTGAAAGCTTTTAAGCCACGAAATACTAGGTAGGAATGTTGTAAATTATTTTTCTATTAGTTTGTTTATTTGTTAACTTTTTTCCCCTTTGTCAGGTTTTAGAAGGGCATTCTGATTTTATTAATGATTTGGTATTTGATCCCAAAGAAGGCCAAGAAGTTGCTAGTGTGAGTGATGATCATACCTGCAGGTATGTTGCTTTGGTTGCAGCCAGTTTTGTGTTTTTTTTTAATTTCTAGTGTATGTTAATGAGATACATATTTTTAGAATGAGAGAAAGCATAGCTTATATAAATACCACAAAATGTTGTAAAGGAAGCATACTTATTTAAATTATGAGTCAAACATGAGTTTCAAAACAAAGAAGATGAGTTTTCTTCCCAGGTAATGGAAACTTTCCTTGGCAGTTCATGGATAATTCTCAGCGTTTGTTTTAGGTTTGTACACTTAGGAAATCTTAATATATATTGGGTCAGATTCTCCAATACTGGACAAGGTCAGTAGGATAATATAAAGCAGTTGCCACACTGAGAAGGTGATTCACACTTTCTGTATGATGAATTAGTGTTTGATGATGAACATAGATAATGAACTGTGAATTTGTATTGCTAAGTAAGATTTGTGGAGAATTTAGTGTCTTGACAAATTCAAGACACTGTAAAGTTTTCATTAGGTTCAATACATTGTATTGTCATATTTTGTCATCCACACCCTCACTGGGAACAGATGAAGTAGCTCTGATGTCGTCATAATGCCTGAAGCTGCAAAAGATCTCAAGTAAAGAACAAGATGAAAAGCAAGAGTAGGAAGTAGGAATAAGCTGAGGAGTCAGGAGTGAAGAGAGGGAATCAGTCATCAGAGGAGTGTCGATTGCTCTGTTTGCTTAAACAATATTGTGACCGAAAACAAAACATTGCTGTGGTATTTGTATAGGTGTAATGTTCGATAGAACTCTTTCAGAATTATCAGTATTTATTAATACTTGTGGAAACCCTTCTGGTAGTGGTTAGGTGTTACAGCTGCTGACCAACAGGTTGGCAGTTCAAATCTGTCTGCCGCTCCTTGGAAACTCTATGGGGCAGGTCTACTCTATCCTATAGGGTCACTATGAGTTGGAGTCAACTCGACAGCAGTGAGTTTTGTTAACACTTGTATACTTAGAAAACTTTTAGTAGTGTGCTTTCACGTAAGAAGTAAAACTGCTAGCTGCATTTTTAATTTTAATCTTAATATAGCTTTTTTAACTTACAGAGTTATGTGCCATTGTTGTTTACCGTTTATTAGGTTTTTCATGTCAGGAACCTACTCCTTAGAATAATCAAGGGTATAGTCAGGAGAGTAAAATTCTTCTTAGACAGTCAGGCCGAAAGAAAAGGGGCAAAAGGAGGTAGAAATGGGGAGAATGCTGACATGTAGGAGGAATGAAACCAACATTCCGAAATACTTTCATACAAACTTATCAAACAGGAAACTAATTTTCCCTGTAGTGTTCACCTACAACAGGTTTTTAAAAGATTCTCGTAAAGAATCTTTGTTTTTTTTTTTTTTTGAAAGGGCCCCAAATATTATAAAACCAAGTCTGTACAAAGACCTGAAGAGTAACTGGGACCATTTTTAAGGTAAAAGTTAGATTTAATGACTAGAAATAAGTAATGACATTTAATTTCTCTAAAACATGAGCTTGTCTAATCACAGACATTTAGAATGAAGTAATCTTAAAAAGGGAAATGAGTATCTTTGCAAGCCAAAGAATAATGAACAACTAGCTACTAGGTAAACCAGAGATTAGAGTGGTTTGGTTTTGTTGTGTGTTTTTTTCCTTATGATACACTTTGAGATTTTTGTAAATTAGTAAAGTTTTCCAAAAATTTTTGGGGCTGGTACAGAGTTGCCAGATTTCTGTTTTGTGAAATAATAAGTTTTTAAAATCTGGCACCTTCTGTTAACATCACTTTATGAGAGAAAGGACATCGTTACTCTAAAAGGCGTAAAGGACTTAACTTCAGAGTAAGTTCTCTAAATACGTTTAACTTTTTGAAAAACTCAGTGTGTTACTCCTAATACCTCATTTTACTAGACTGTAGTTGATACTATTTTTCAGTGAATATTTACTCTTCTTTCCTCACCTCACTACCATGGGAGGAGAAAATTTTCTAATGTCACTGATGTTGGGCTTAGCTAATGTAATGTTAGCAAATGTGATGTAAGCAAAAATCTTTAAATTTTTTTATGTATTTAACTTGTGCTCCTGTGCTGTATTATCTGCTGTAAGGTGAGTGTGTCTTGGATAACTACTGGTCCCGGAATGAGAAATAATATGAAGCCAACATGGACCATTCTCACATGATGAAATAATGCTTCCCACCGACTAATGAAGAAATGTTTGCTTATTTTTTAAGCCACTGGAATTTTGAGATTGATGCACAACATTAGTACAGTAATAGCTAGGAAGCTGAATTTGGAATTCATCAGCTTAGCTGAACAATTCAAAAGTAAAGGAGAATTCTGATTGGCTATTAAAATCAAGCCACTTGTGCCAAAAACTACTCTGAGCAACATAGATATGGTGAAGAGGTAAGATATAACTAAAAAAGTTTCAAGAAAAATAGTGAGTATCATATACTTTCACAACAACAAAGGAAAGAATTCAGAGGGGATAGACTTTAATAGAAAAACTTCAGTATAACCATCTTCATTAACTGAAAGAATAAGATTGCCAGCATAACAAATAAAGATAGCAGTTAAATGGCAACTGCTGTGCAATTTGGAGGAAACCCTGGTGGTGTAGTGGTTAAGAGGCATGGCTGGTAACCAAAAGGTCAGCAGTTTGAATCCACCAGGCTCTCTTCAAAAACTCTATGGGGCAGGTCTGCTCCCTCATACAGGGTTAGTATAAGTCAGAATTGACTTGATGGCAACAGGTTTTTGTGCAATTTGGACAGAGAAAATACACATTTATATCCCAGGGATCATTAATCTTGCTGTTCTCTAGTACCACCCGTAGGCTGGATCTGCATTTTGGTGGTGGAGATACATCAGTAAAATGTTCATCAAATCCTAGTCAAAGCCTGTGCAGTATTAGGAGTAATTGTATCTGTCCATGATGCCATGCTAACAGCTCATGCCAAGTAGAACAAGACCAATGATCAGTAATAAAGTAGAAAACAGTGTTATAAATCAACTAGATCTCACAGACGTTGAGAACATGCCATTCAAAAATAGCAGAATGTGTATTCTTCTCAAATACGCATGGGGTGTACTCTGTGATAAACCACGTTAGGCCACAAATCAAGTCTCAGTGCATTTTAAAACTTGAAGTCATACAGAATATTTTCTCTGACCACAATGAAATGAAACTAGAAGTTAGTAACAGAAGAAAACCTGGAAATCCACCAGTATATGGAAATTAAGCAACACATCCTTAAATAACTAATGGTTCAAAAAAAAAAAACAAATCACAGGGGAAATTAAAAAATACTTTGAGGTGAATAAAAATGAAAGTATAATACACCAAAACAAACAGAATGCAGTGAAAGCAGTGCTCAGGGGAAAATTTGTAGCTGTATATGCCCACATTTAAAAGGAAGAAAGGTCTCAATTCAGTAGCCTAACTTTACACCTTACAGATCTAGAAAAAGAAGTGCGCACTAAACTCAGAGCTTGCAGAAGGAAGAAAATAATAAAAATTAGAACAGTGATAAATCAGTTAGGAGAAAAGCGATGAAATCAAAAGCTAGTTATTTGAAAAGATCAAGGTTGACAGACTTTAGCTAAAGAGACTTAAGAAGAAAGACAATACTGAAATTAATAAAATTAGAATTGAAAATCGGTCCATCACTGCTGACCTTAAAGAAATAAAAAGGATTATAAGAGAATCCTGTGAACAGTTATACGCCAACAAATTAGGTAACCTGGATGAAATTAACAAATTTCTAGAAACATATAGTCTACCAAAGCTGACTCAAGAAGAAATAGAAAATTTAAATAGACCTTTAATAAGAGATTGAATTAGGAGTCCAGTACCTCCCAACAAAGAAAAGCCTAGAACAAGATGGCTGAATGTTGCATTTCACCAAATACTGAAAGAAGTGTTAACACTGACCCTCTCAAATTCTTCTAAAAACTAGAAAGCACACTTCCTGACTCGTTCTGTGAAGCCAGCATTACCATGGTACCAAAGCCTAACAAAGATACCACAAAAAAAGAAAACTGCAGACCAAATGCTTTACAGATATAGTTGTAAAATTCCTCAACAATACGTAGTTAAAGCTAGAACACTTTTAGAAGGAAACCTAGGGGTAAATCTTGATCACTTTGGACTTAGCAGTGGTTTCATATCTTTGATATGACACAAAAGCACAACCAAAGACAAAACCAGATAAAGTGGACTTTGTCAAAAATTAAAACTTTGGTATATCAACAGAAACTATCAAGAGAGTTGAAAAGACAACTCACTGGGACAAAAATATTTGCAAATCCTGTATCTGATAAGCATCTCCATTCTAGAATGAGGTACTCTACAGCTCAACAAGAAAAAGATAACCCAGCTAAAAGCTGGGCAAAGGATAGAATAAATAGTTCTTCGAAGAAGATTTTAAAAGACCACTAAGCGGATGAGAAGATGCTCAACATCATCAATGATTAGGAGAATGCAAGTCAAAACTACAGTGAGATACCACTTCATACCCACTGGGATGGCCATGCTCAAATAAGCAGTAACCAGTGTTGACAAGAATGCAAATAAATTTGAACCTTGCTCCTCTTATGGTGGGAATGTAAAATGGTACATTCATTGTGGAAAACAGTTTAAAAATTCCTCAAAAAGTTAAACATAGAACTGCCATGTGACCCACTCCAAGGTATATGCCCAAAAGACTCAAACATGTACACCAGTGTTCAGTGCAGCGTGATTCACAATAACCAAGAGATACAAGCAACCCAGAGGTCCATCAACAGATGAATGAATAAACAAAATGTGGTATATCCATGCAGTGGAATCCGTAAGAAGGAGTGAAGTATTGATGCATGCTACAACGTGAATGAACCTTGAAAGCAACATACAAAGTGAAAGAAAACAAATACAAAAGACTGCCCATGATTCTAATTATATGAAATGTACAGAAGAAACAAATCTGTAAAGCTAGAAAGCAGACTAGTGATTGTCAGTGGCTGGGGGAAGAAGAGAATGGGGAGTGACTGCTTAGTGGACATGAGATTTCCCTTTGGAGTGATGGGAAATGTTCTGGAACTGTAACTTGGTTAGAATTAACTTTGTGAATGTATGAAATGCCACTGAACTGTGTGCTTTAAAATAGTTAAAATGGTGAATGTTACGAGTGTTCTGCAATAACAATTTGCTAAGCTTTAATATGTAAAAATATATGGCCTATGCAAAAAAGTATTACATTATTACAGATTTAAAACAGAAGAAACTAAATGTAGAAGCAGTCCCACAATATAGATTCTTTGCATTCTTTTATAAGACAAATGGAATGAAAATTTTCTCTGGCTCAGTAAAAATTAGAAAAACAATTTACAAAATAAAAACAGTATTCTGTCCTTCCGATGTTTAAGTTTGGCATTTCCGGGAGAAAGACAACGTTAGAATCAACCAGAAGGTTTGTAGCTCAAGAGAAGCCATTTCAAAACAATCTATCCCCTAAACAAATTCAGGAAATTTAGTTATTTTATTGAAAATTTCCAAATGCTGAATCAAACCTAATAACATTATTTCTCACATGTATTAGTATGTCACTTTGACTATTAAATAATCTGCTCCCTTTTGAATTTTCGAAGTTGTCATTTGTGCATCTTCTGTTATACAGAGCTAACACATGTGTACTGGGTATGTAAATGTGTAGACAGGTCCAGTCAACAAATAATTGTCCACTATGTGGAAGGCGTTAGGCTAGTTGCTTAGTTGTCATGGACTTATTTTTAAATCCCTGAGCAGTGTTTCAGAACCATTTTAGGCTTCGAGACTGACAGATGTTTTCTGTAAGTGAACATCAATATTAATAAAACCAGCCAGACCAAACCCATTGCCATCAAGTCAGTTCAAGCTCACAGCAACCCTATATAGGACAGAGTAGAACTGCCCCATAGACTTCCATGGATCGAGTAGTGGATTTAAACTGCCAACATTTTGGCTAGCAACTGATCTGTTAACTAGTGTGCCTCCAGGATTCCTCCATATTAATAAGTAAATATAAAGACTTTATTGAGCACCTTCGGCAGTTCAGATCCACCAGACACTCCTCATTAAAGTTACCTATGTAATTTTCTTTTTTAACTTTTACAATGCTGTGAGATAGGTGTGTTTTTATCACCGTTTTATAGTTGAGGAAATGAGGTCTGGAGAAGCAAAGTAACTTTTGCAGAGTGACAACTGATAGTGGTAGAGCAGGATTATCAGACAGTCTGGCTGTAGCACCCAAAGGTTACTCACTCTTCCACCTGAAGGATCGTTTTCAAGAGACAATGATGTTTTCATCTAAGTGTATTTTAGATCTTTATTTCTTTCATACACTCTGGAATACAACTTTATTAATTCAAACTAAGAAGGCACTACTTATAATATGAAATGTTATTAAAGAATATGATAAAGCTGTGGCTAAGGTTCTATCTTGTTTTAGTATTCTGTGATCTGTGCAAGTTTATAATAAAATTGAATTCTCATTTAAGTAAGTGATGCTTGGCTTGGCTTATCAGAATATTGTTTTCACAAACATTTTATAATGCGTACTATACAATCTTGGAATGAAAATCTATAAAACAATTTCAAAAAGTTACTATAATGTCCTAACTGTATTATATGTTTTTATAAAAGGAAAATAAATTGTTATGAATAACAATACAATATGTATTTGTTCCAGAACAGCTACATTAGAAGACAATGAGATAGTCTTTCTAACTCTTTGATAAGTTAGAATGGCAGAAAAATAACATCATAGGAAAATGTAAGAGCAGAAGCAGAGCTGGCGAGTTGCACATTTCCCGGGACATCATCTGTATGAAATGCAATGTAGGTAGTGTCCTCTGGAGTCTTAATGTCACGGCCCTGAACAGAACTACAGTTTTTAGAAATAAAAGCTCAAGTCAGTAGTAATAGAACAGAATTATGAAAAGAGAAAAAAGGAAAATTGTTAATCAAAACAGGAATAATGTGATAAAACAACTTATTGAATGTTATCTTAAAATAATGATAGGATTCTTGCAAACTGCATAACCAAAAAAAAAAAAAAAATCCATTGCTGTCGAGTCTACTCCAACTGATAGTAATCCTATAGGACAGAGTATTACTTCCTCGTAGAGTTTCCGAAGAGTGACTGATGAATTCTAATTCACTGGAGTAGAAAAGAGTACTGATGCAGAGTGTAGAAACTGTTTCCTGTCTTTAAAGTTCCACACTTTTGAGGTATCTAATAGGACATTCAAATGTCATGAAGGTTGTAGAATATCTAATATCCCTGGGTCTTATCCTCTAAATGCCTATAGCACCCTAATCACTGGGACAATCAGAAATACCCTTGTGTTAGTTAGCTAGTGCTGTTGTAACACAAATACCACAGATGTTTTCATGAGGTGCCATTGAGTCATCTCAAATTAATACAGACCCTGTGTACAACAGAGCGAAACACTGCCCAGTCTTATACTACTCCCACAATCATTTGTATGCGTACACTTACCATGGGAGCAACTGTGTCAATCCATCTCACTGAGGGTCTTCCTCTTTTTCTTTTTTTTAATTATAACTAAGTGAAAATGTACATTCCCATATAAATTTACATGCCCACCTATATGCAGCTTCCGATGCTCTCCCTACCTACTGACAGCACACTATTCCTGCCTGCTCCATGTATGTCTCATCCTCCCAACAGTCTTCTTTCCTGTCTTCTCCACCCACTCTCCTTCCAGCCAGAGGTCAGAGGGATGATACCCTACAGATGCATAGAGCCGTAAAGTGTATCCAATATATGCTCATTCTGCATCGCCAAGTCCAATCCATTCGTGTCCGAAGAGTAGACCTTCTTTATGATTTATGGGCAAGGGCAGCATCAGGGCCAGGGGCCAAGCTCTCAGGGGAACCCCTAAGCCGCTGGACCATCAATTGCAGTCTTTTAGTGGAGATCTAAGGGTGCACCCCTTTTTATTCTTGTGTTACCAGTGAAACTCAACTTAGTGAGCTCCATCGCGGCTATCACTGGTGGTGGGTGGGCACCATTCAGTTCTTCCAGTCTAAAGTCTATGTAGGCACACACTCATGTGGGTTTCTTTATCTTCTGGGTTGTCTTTACCCCGTGTCATTTTGGTCCTCAGTGAGCATCCGTTCCTGCTGAGTTGGGACCATTTGCTGTGCCCTCGGATGACAGCTTGGCAGGTTTTAAGACCCCAGACACTACTCACCAATGTGGGGTGCAGACAGCCCTCTTAGCAAAACGCTAGTTGTGCCAGCTGGCCTCGATTTCGCCTAAGAGCATGGTCTTCTGCCCACTGCCTCAGCTACTTAGTCCTTGCAATGTTGGGTTAAGATGGAAGGAGTATTCAAGTTATGCTGAAGTCCACTTAATATTGTTCTTGTTTCTAATGTGTGCTATCACCGATTTCACCCAACCAAATTTCTACCAACTATCTAAAACCTGCCCCCATCGCCCTTCCTCCCTCCCCTCCTTTGCAGCCATCAAAGAGTCTTTCCTTCTATGCCTAAGTCTGTTTTTGAGATCTGATCTTAGGGGTCTCATACAATATTTGTCCTTTTGTCGCTGACTGCTTTCACTAAACATAATGTCTTCCAGTTGAAGCTAGTTTATAAGATGTTTCCTGGAATCATCATTCTTTATCATTGCATAGTGCTCCATTGAGCATATGTACCATAGTTTACCTGTCATTCCTCTGTTGTTGGGCATCTGGGTTGATTCCATCTTTTTGCTGTCGTGGACTGTGCTGTTATAAACATTCTTGTGCATGTGTCCGTTGGTGTGAAAGGCCTTGATTCTGTAGGACATATTCCAAGTGGTGGAATTACTGGGTCAAATGGTATATCCATATCCGTTTTATTATGGAAGCACCAGTTTGCTTTCCAAAGAGGCTGGACCATTTTGCAACCCCACCAACAGTGGAGGAGAGTTCCATTTTCTCCACAGCCTCTCCAGCGTTTGTTGTTTTGTGTTTTTTGGATCATGGCCAACCTCGTTGGGGTGAGATAGTATCTCATTGTTGTCTTGATTTGAATTTCTTTAATAACTAAAGATTGTGAACATGTCCGCATGTGTTTTTTGGCTGCCTGGATCTCCTTTAGAGAAGTGTCTGCCAATCTCCTTTGCCCATCGCTTAATTGGATGATTTATCTTTTTCTTGTTGATATTTTATAGTATCTCATAGATTATGGAGATTAGGTGTAAGTCTGACATAGAGCTGCCAAATATTTTTCCCCATTCTGTAGGTGGCCTTTTAATTCTATTAATTAAGTCTTTGGATGAGCAAAAGTGTTTGATTCTTAATAGTTCCCATTTATCTATTTTCTCTTCTGTTGATTGTAGTTTGTTTGACAGATTTTAAAATCTGCCTACGTTGTGTATTAAAACTTCCATTGTTGTTTCTACCTTTTCCTGTATGAGCTTTATCATTTTAGGTTTGATATTTAGGTCTTTTATCCAGTTGGAGTTGGTTTCTGTATAAAATGTTAAGATGTGGATCTTGTTTCAATTTATTGCAGATGGATAACCAATTTTGCCAGCACCATTTGTTGAAGAGACTGTTTTTACCCCAGTTTAATGTCTTAGGCCCTTTGTCAGATATCAACTGTTCATAGGCCAATGGTGTCATCTCTGGGGTCTCAATTCTGTTCCATTGATCGATCTGTCTGTTTTTCTACCAGTACCAGTCTGTTTTGACCACTGTGACAGTGTAGTATGTTCTAAGGTCGGGTAATGAGAGGCCTCCCAGTGTGTTCTTCTTTAGTAGTACCTTACTTATCCGAGGCTTCTTCCCTTTTCAAACAAAATTGGTGATTTGTTTCTCTATCTTATTAAAAAATGATGCTGGAACTTGTATTGGGATTGCGTTATATAAATAGATTGCTTTGGGTAAAATAGACATTTTCACAATGTTAAGTCTTCCTATCCATCACCAAGATAGGTTTTTCCATTTATCTAAGTCTCTCTTAGTTTCCTGTAGTAAGGGCTTGTAGTTCTCTTTGTAAAGGTCTGTTATTTCTCTGGTTAGATTAATTCTTAGGTACTTTATCGTCTTAGGGGCTGTAGTAAATGGTATTGATTTGATGATTTCTTTGTTAGCAGTCTCATTGTTGCTATACGGGAATCCTACAGATTTACTTATGTTTATCTTGTATCCTGAGACTTTGCTGAACTCTTTTATCAGTTTGAGTAGTATACTTAGAGATTCTTTGTATTCTCTGCATATACAGTTATATTATCAGCAAACAGGAAGATTTTGACTTCTTTGCCGTTACCAATGCCCTTTATTTCTTGGTCTTCTCTAATTGCTCTGGCTAGAACTTCTAGTATAATACTGAATAGGAGAGGTAAGAGTGGCCCTCCTCTAGTTCCTGTTCTCAAGGAAACTGTTTCAGTCTCTCTCCATTCAGGATGACGTAGGCAGTTGGCTTTGTATAAATGGCCCTTCTTGCGTGAGGAATTTTCCATCTGTGCCTATTTTCCTAAGAGTTTTTAGCATGAATGGCTGTTGGACTTTATCAAATGCCTTTTCTGCATCAATGGACAAAATCAGGTGATTCTTGTCTTTTGTGCTATGTATGTGGTTAATCACATTAATTGTTTTTCTGATGTTGAACCAGCCTTGCATCCCTGGTATGAATCCAACTTGGTCATGATGGATTACTTTTTGGATATGTTGTTGTATTCTATTGGCAAGAATTTTTTTGAAGATTTTCCATCTAGATTCATGAAAGATACCAGTCTGTAGTTCTCCTTTTTGGTTGGGTCTTTCCCTGGCTTTGGTATCAGGGTTATGCTGGCTTCATAGAATGAGTTTGGGAGTGCTGCATCCCTTTGTATACTGTAAAATAGTCTCAGTGGTATTGGAGATAACTCTTCTCTAACAGCTTGGTAGAATTCTGCAGTGAAGCCATCTGGGCCCGGACCTTTTTAGGTTGGCAGTTTTTTTAAGACATTTTCAGTCTCTTCCTTTGTGATGAGTTTATTAAGTTGTTCTGCTTCACATTTTTATAATTTGAGTAGATGGTATGAATCAAGGAATTTGTCCATTTCCTCTAAGTTTTCAAATTTGTTAGAGTACAGTCTTTCATAGTATTCTGTTATGATTTTTTTTATTTCTGTTGGATCTGTTGTGACAACACCCCTCTCGTTTCTAGTTTGGGTTGTTTAC
The DNA here is from genome assembly GCA_028571685.1 of Heterohyrax brucei. NCBI lineage: Eukaryota > Metazoa > Chordata > Mammalia > Hyracoidea > Procaviidae > Heterohyrax > Heterohyrax brucei. Next base: position 170,610,471 of record CM053142.1, on the reverse strand, counting down.
TTTCCTGTTTTTCTTTAGTAAGTTTAGCCAGTGATTTGTCAATTTTGTTGATCTTTACAAAAAGCCAGCTTTTGGTCTTTTCAATTTTTTCAATTGTTTTTCTATTCTCTAATTCATTTAGCTCTGCTGTAATCTGTATGGTCTGTTTCCTTCTGTTGCCTGAGGGGTTCCTTTGTTGTTCTGTCTCTACTTATTCAAGCCGTAGGGTTAGTTTCTTGATTTGGTTTCTTTCTTCCTTCCAGACGTGTGTGCTTCTGGAGATGGAAAGATCTCTGAGCACTGCTTTGGCTGTATTCCATAGGTTCTTTTAGGAAGCATTTTCATTCTCATTGGAATCCATGAATTTCTTTATTTCATCCTTGATTTCTTCTATTACCCATGGTTTTTTGAGCAAGATGATGTTCAGTTTCCAGGAGTTCCACGTTCTATCTGTTTTTTCTGCTATTGATTTCGACTTTTATGGCTTTATGATCTGAGAAGATGCTTTGCAGTAATTCCATGGTATGGATTTTGTTGAGCATTGCATTATGTCCTGACACATGTTCAGTTCTGGAAAATGTTCCACGTGCACTGGAGAAGAAGGTGTAATTGTCTTCTAATGGATAGAAAGTTGTGTGTATATCGATGAGGTTTAATTAGTTAATTGTGGCAGTAAGGTCTTCTATGTCTTTACTGAGCTTTTTTCTAGATGATTTGTCCAGTCTTGAGAGTGCAGTGTTGGAGTCTCCCACTATTATTGAGAAGTAACGTAACTTTTTTGAGTGTAGTCAGTGTTTCTTTGACGTATTTAAGTGCTCTATTATTAGGTGCATAAATATTTAACATAGTTAAGTCTTGCTTGTGTACTGAACCTTACAGCAGTAAATAGTGTCCATCTTTGTCCACGATGGTGGATTTTGCATTAAAATTGATATTGTCTGAGATTAGAATTGCCACACCTGCTCTTCTTTGTTGTTAGCTTGATATATAGTCTTCCATCCTTTAATTTTCAGTTTGTTCCTATCTTAAGTCTCAAGTGAGTTTCTTGTAGACAGCATATGGATGGGTCATCACTTGATGTCTCTTTATGGGAGCATTCAGTCCATGCACATTCAATGTAATTATTGATAGGTATGTGTTCTTGGCTGCCATTGTGATATGTTTATTTTTGTGTTGTTGTTTTCTGTGTTGTTCTTATTAGTCTGTTCTGGGACATTCTTTTTTGTTAGTTGATTTTTCACCTTTTTCAGAAATATTTTTGTAGTTGCTGACACTCCTGTGTTACATTTCTTGAAATGGCAAGATACATCTTTGTTGTGCTTTACAGCTGCCCCTATGATCCCCCTTAATAAACTATACATAAACCCAATTTTAATTACTGTCAGTCTTGTCATCTTCCTCTCCATCTGAAAGGACTATAATGACTGTAGTACATCCCTCTTTTTAGTATGATAGCACCATAGTTTTCATGATAATCACTGGATTGCTTCTCTCAGTATTAAAGCTGTGATTGAATTTCGAGCCTTCCCTAACTGAGTAGCGTTCTCAATAATGTGTCGTTCTAAAATATAAAGTTAGTGGTTTTGTTCTTCTAAGCCAAAGCCAAGAACTTCTTTCCGTATTTCTTGTAGTTTTAGTTTGGTTTTTACAAAATCTCTGAGTTTCTGTTTATCTGGGAATGTCTTAATTTCCTTTTCATATTTGAAAGGTAGTTTTGCAGGATATGTAATTCTTTGTTGGAAGTTCTTCTCCTTCAAGGCTTTGAATGTGTCATGCCACTGTCTCCGTGCCAGCATGATTTCTGCTGAGAAATTTGAAGACAGCCTACAGGGTTTCCCTCTGAATGTTAGCTTTCCTTTGAGTGTTGCTGCCTTGAAGAGTTGCTGCATATGTTTCATTTTGCTAAGCTTGATTATAATATGTCTTGGAGTCTTTCTTTTGAGATCTATATTGGGTGGCGTACAATATGCATCTTAGATGTCTGTATTCTCTTCCTACATGCTTTCTGGGCAGTTTTCTGCCAGCAGCTCAGCAACTAAATTCTCTGTTCTCAAGTGTCTCATCCTGTTCAGGGACTCCAGTTAATTGTAGGTTGTTCCTCTTAATAGAGTCTCACATGCTTCTGAATGCTCCTTCATTTTTCTTGTTTCTTTTTTCTGATTTCTGCTCATAGATGCTGGCATCAGTAGCTCTGTCTTCCAGGTCAGAAATTGTTTCTTCCATTTGTGGCATTCTATTTTCTTTGCTTTGAGTGGAAGTTTCTGTGTCTTTGATTTTGTTATTAATCTGTTAGATTTCAAAGTACTGGTGTTCCATCAGATTGAACAGCTTGCTTAACTTTTCTTTTGTTCTGCTGCATTTTGTATAAGGCCTAGAAGGGCTCAGTATATAATCGTTTTGTATTCACCTTGATGATTTCAGAAAATTTTCTTCATGTGGAAAACTCCTTGGTGGTTTTGTTTGGGAGCCTTGGGAAGCCGTGGGTGATTTCTTGTATGCCACAAGTACCTATTGCTTTTTTGGTCCCATGTGAGTAAGTAGAGGCTGGGAGAGATATTGTAATGATGGACCACAGATGTTTCTCTAGGCTGTCTTAAAATGTGAAACAAAAGTATCTAACCACTTCCCAAGTCAGTCAGGTTTTCAGGTGTAGAGGTCCCTCTTCCCTGGCAAAGTAAGCACCTCTATATCCAACCCCAGGTGATAGTTCAAAATACAGCAATGCTACTGCCCTGTTGGCCTCTGCTGACAGGGCCCAGCCTTAGGCAACACTGTGTAAACTACTGCTTCTCTTAGAAAAGCACTCTCCTGTGGGCAGGCTATGGCTCCCAAGCTAAGAAATACGTCCAGCTGCAGCCACCATATCTAAGATGGCACCCTCCACACAGTTACCAGATAAGCTAAAGGTGCTGAGAGGTAGTGATTTCTCTGCCTCTGTTGCCACGCCCCCACTGTATGCAACACTGTGTAAACTACTACTTTTCTGTCAAACAAGCACTGTCCTCTTTGCAGGCACTGGCTCCCAGGCTAAGAATTAGGTCCTGCTAAAATCTCCATATCCAACATCGCACCCCAAACCATGATGTGACAGTGATAAAAAGACAGGCCCAAAGTGGCTAGATGAACAGAGTCCTAAGCGTGGCTCTCAAAATATGTCAATTTTGCCTTCCTATTCCACCAGCAGTGCATCTCAGTCTAGCTGCTAGGAAAGACCCATCTCCGCCCGCCAGCCAAGACAGAGAGAAAAAAAAAAGTCAAAATGGTGCGTTTACCTTCAGTCTGTGTGAGCCAGGGCTAGCCAGGAACGGGAGTCAGCAAAAGAGAGGAGGTTTTTCATTCAGTGGTATGAAGTCTAAATTAACAGCCTTGTGCCGTGTCCTGGGAGCTCACAGGGTGACCAGAAGGCTCCATTTGATTATCAATTCAGGTCTTTGTTTCCAGAGGGATATAAGGAGATGAGTATTTAGTCTGCCATCTGGACTCCGCCTCCTTCCTCTTTTTCACTGACCCTTCACTCTCACAACCATAATGTCTCCAGGGAATGATTCCTCGTGACAACGTATTCAAAGTATGTAAGACACAGTCTCGCCATCCTTGCTTCCAAGGAGCACTCCAGTTGTACTTCTTCCAGAACAGATCTGTTGGTTCTTTTGGTAGTCCATGGTGCATTCAATATTCTCCAGCAACACAATGCAAAGGCATCAATTCTTCTTCTGTCTTCCTTGTTCATTTTGCAGCTTTCGCATGTGTGTGATACTATTGAAAAGACCATGGCTTGGACCAGGTGCACCGTAGTCTTTGAGGTAACATCTTTACTTTTAGCACTTCAGAGAGATCTTTCACAACAGATTGTCTGAATACCATGTGTCTTTTGATTTCTTGCATGCTGCTTCAATGAGCATTGATTGTAGAACCAAGTAAAATAAAACACTTGACAACCTCAGTCCTTTCTCCATTTGTCATGTATTTATTGCTGGACCATTTGTGAGGATTACTGCTTTCTTGCTTCTGAGGTGCAGTCCATACTAGTAAGTGTTTCAAATCCTCTCCCCTTTCAGCAAGCAGTACCACAAATGCGTGCTATTAAAGAACCTTTTTTTTTCATCCTCACAGTTCTGGAAGCTAGGAGTGCAAATCAGAGTCTCTGCCTGTTGACCCCTTCCTCATAGGAAGCCCTGGGTGTTCCTTGGTTCCTTGGCTTACAGTTATCAAATGGCATCTGTCTCCCTATCCTACATCTCCGATTTATGCTTGCATCTGTGTCTCATGCTCTTTTTATAACTCAGAAATCATTAGGTTTAGGGCACACCTGATACAGCAATGCCCTCATTAGCATAACAAAGAAGATGCCTTTTTCCCAATAGGATTATGCCCACCAGTGTAGGGGTTAGGATTCCAGCATATAGTTTGGAGGAACACAGTTCAATCCATACCAGTGGTCTAGGTATTGAAGCTACCTCCCATTCCAAACCACTGACTTAGATAACTATAGTGTGTGACCAGGCACTGTTCTAACTGCTTTTATATGAACTCTAAATTATATGACTCCTCATAAAAATCTTTGCAGTAGATTCTCTCATTATCACTCTTTAATGGATGCAGAGCCCAAACAAGTTAGTTTTTAAGTGCTGCTATATTGTATTGTGCTTACTTTCAGGTTCTTTAGGAAGTTTTAGTTCTTTATAGTTTTTGATAGATTAAGTATTACAATATAACATTATTATTGAAAATAAGATGTTTGTAATTTGTTACTGGTTAAAAGCAGCCATTATGCAAAGCTCGAGGAAATTTTATCTTTAGAAATATCATCTACTGTTTGTGAAGAATTTATCACTTTTGAAAGACAGCTTTGACAAAAGACCTGAGCACCTGTACTTAAATTGAAGATGTCGTCTTCCTTCAAACCCCGTTTCCCAAATTATTGCAGAAGAAGAGTAAGGAAGAAAGTAAAGAGTAAATGTGTATGATGCCTGATTAACACAGGGTTTGGTTGCTGCTGAGAAATGTGCTTTTTAGAGGATGTAGAAAATTATTCTAGAGTAGACAGCTTTGGCCTTTTCGGTTAAAAAGTATTCTGTCAAGTCAACCAGGCTTTACTACTTTATAGCTTATCACAGGACCTAGAAGACAACACTTGGTAGGGATTTAGTGCCTGGTGGGGGGGGCATGAAGGAATGAATACAGTGATATATCTGTCACCACATCATTATAAAAAAGATGCAGTTACCAAGAAAAGCAACTGACAAGATGCATTTAAGAAAGTAATTTCTCAAGTAAACCGTAGCCATTCAGCTTTGTATTTTACACCCATTTCCTTTATGGTACCTTGTTATCTCTACCATACATGTATATACATGCATACACTTACATGCACAGGAAGATACATTCGTACTTATGGCTCATCATTGTCAAGAGACAGAAGTGCATTTTTATTTTAAAAGATCTGTTCTCTGTACCTCCAAAAGGAGGTAAAAAAATAGTCCCTAAGCATTTAATGGGTTAAACTTATTATTTTAAAAACTCACTGACACAGAACATCTCATTCCTAGTCATTGCCAAGGAACAGATGTTCTCATATATTAGAAACAGTATCATTTTGTAAGAACAAGTCAGATAAACAAGTATTTATTAAACACACTTAATATGGCCAATACTTAGGACTTTGAGGGATACAAAAGAGATAGAAGATCCAGTACTCACTGTAATGACAGAGAATATCAGAAGTAGATTCTTTTTCTCCTGCTGTTCCCCAATAATCTTTTAAATTATTAGGTACAAATTTATGGTGAAAGAAAATTGGCTTCTGGAAGCTAAAGACTTCTGAATATGAAACTAACATAAATGGCACACAATGTGCCATTGGCTTTGTCTATGAAAGATGAGCAATCACTAGCTGTCATGTTCTAACTATGATAATTTTTTGGAGAAGGGAGTAGAAAACAAAAAAATAAAGAATAAGGTTTGTTTTTTTTTTTTATGGAATATAATCCAATCACTGGATGAAGGGATAGTAAATTACCTAAGAGAGTCACTAAGTTAGTAAGTACAGTTCTCTGAAAATTTTGGAAGAGAAAGAAACATGTTTATTAGATATCTTCCATTTACCACATATTGGCTAAGTTCTTTTCCATAGTACCTACGCTTACGGTACATTTGAAAGTCTTCAGGGTTCATCATGAAAGTGGAGTTTTTCCTCTTCCCCTGCCCAACCCTCACTGGAATCCTAAGATAATGGTAAGTTATGAATAAGCCATACTTAAATACTGGCAGGTACAAAGTGAAATCAGTAGAGTTAGTTATGATTAAATAATTCAGAAAGTAGAATGCTCTGCTTGTTGTATAAATTCCCTCTATTTGTTGTAACATTTTAAATCAAAGTCAATTCTTGGATAGCTCTAACATGAGCTATAAGAGTGATATAAACTTGCCTGTGTTGAGTTTTGTAATACTTTATCTCCAGTAAATGGAATATAAGGGTGCTATGTTTTTGTAAAAACTATCCAAATACTATACTAAAACTTGTTGGTTTCATTTTCAGACCTTTTTTAAAATTTCAGTGCAATGAAATAGTATATTAATAAAAATTTATGATAGAGTAACAGTCTGCAAAATGATGGAGAAACTTTTTAAGTCTTACATAATTGTATACTGGTAATATCACTTGCTAATACTCAACTCTTGGTTCTTTCTTAACCTGCCCTTGTAGATGAAATGTAAAACCATTGTTTAATCAGGTTGGTTGCCATGTCCATTACTGCAGTAACTTAAGCTTGCTTTTTGTGGCCCACTTATGGTTACAGTAAGTGAATTGGATAGATGGGAATCATATCCAAAAAGATTTTTTCAGGTTTATTTTCAAAATCCACTGATATGAGAGAGAGGGACTGCTGTCCCTCCTTGTCTAGCTTTAGTGTTCAGCACATGCCAATCGCCAAGTGCCGTCGAGTCGGATCCGACTCAGTCCAATTTTAAGTTTTATTTTTCTTGGAAATAACAAAATGCTAATATTTCCTGGTTATGGGTAACATTACTGATGTTTGTGAACACTTATCGTTACTTAAAGGAAAAGTTCTTTTACTCTGAATTCCTTGCAGATGAAGTCATTACATATGATCAGTTTGAAATCTAGCATATGTTATTTCTTTGCAGTTGGGCATTTAATTTTGAAGTTTATTTTTAAATGTGATAAAATTTCTCATGATTCCCATCCTTCAAAAATGTATCTGTTTGTTTATGTAAGTTAAAAAAGATAATAATTCTCCTCTGGGTGACCTCAGATAGTTTCTCACCTTTGTGATGATAAATTTGTAATGCCTGATGAATGTTCTAACTTCAAGAAATTAAAATGAAAAGCAGCAGCATGTAAACTTATAAGATTGTTTTATCCCCTTCAAAGTGTTATGAGGATGTACAATGGTGGATTTTCTTGTATATGGTTTACAATATTTTTATACAGATTACAGGCACCTTCTATGTTTGTTTCTAACCACTCCCTCCATCCAGGAGGTATTTTTAAGCTTGCTGTGCTAGTTGGTTTTTTACAGCAACGTATTAAAAGATAGACTTAATGAAAATACCTCCTAAAAGGAGGGAGCAGTTGGCAAAGGGGGAAGGTGCATGTTATTTTGTGTAAAAGTACAATAGTTGGTTGATTAGTGCTACATTTGAAAGGAGTCTCTTTCTTATATCCCCTTACCCCTTCTCACCCTCCCCCTGAAAAACACACATACACACACATGTTTACTTATACTAGTAACTTTGTCTTTGGTTCATTTTTATTAATTATTGAAACAAAATAATAATAAGCATCTATAATTATCTCATATTGCAGCCTTTTGATTCTTACTCTCAAGTCACTAAAACTTGTAGTAAATTATTTCCTTTGTAATTAATAGCACTGCTGGTAGCTACTTGCTTAGTGGTCTCAGGTATTAAAAAAATAAAATCAGAGTTATTCTAATCTTACTTTCTGAATATGTTTGAAACACACAAAGTATTCCTTACAAAAGTCATAACTTGAACTATTATGCCATTTTGTTAGGTTTTGAGGCTTTTATCTATCAGGGTGCTCTCTGGTCTGAGCCACAAGCTGGCAAAGTTGAATCATTAAACACTCTAACCTGTCCTGCAAACCGTGGTGGTGTCATGATTAAGTGCTACACTGCTAACCAAAAAGTTTACAGTTCAAATCCACCAGGCACTCCCTGGAAACTCAGTGAGACAAAGGTTGCTATGAGTCCTAGTCACCATGGGTTAAACATACCCACTGACAAAACTGGTCAGTTGAATCCTTAGATTTACACTTCAGATTATATGATTGCCCACCTCTGAACTCCTTTTGCACTTAACACCAGATATTTAGCACTGAATTTGTTTTCATTTGTTTGGGTTTTCTTATTATGTACCCATTTGCCAAGGAAATATTGTACCCTTTGTGAATCATCCTTAGCAGCTAATTTTTTGGAAATGAGAGAGATCATCAGCATTTTGCTATCACAGATTCAATGTTGAAACATACGTTTCTACTGTCAAAATGTTGGCGGTCCTTTCTTCTACCTAGCAACATTGTAAAATGCCTTCTCATCCTTATGACTACATGTCTGTATTACTTTTGTTGTTGCTTTCATATTTAATTAGTGTACTGATTCATGTGATCAAGTCATGTCTTTTAGAAAGGTTATGGTTTATATTAAAAGTTAGTAAATGCAAGAAATCATTTTTTGCCTTAACCAGCCAGAAAGGGCCAAATGGATACAGATGTGTCATTTAATGTCATCCATTCCTTCTTTTGTCTGTGTTGTCAAAAACATTTAGTAGTAGAAGTTTTCTTCTACAGTGAACTCCCCAGCAAGGAGTTGCCAATTAAAAATTGAGAACAAACAAATAAAAAGAACAGAGTATTAACCAGGAAATTTCCTTTTAAATTCACTAAGGGAACATCTTCCTCTCCTAATTGGGAATTTAAAAGACCCTGGAGAATATGGAAGATATCCCCACTATGCCAACATCCAATTTATGGGATCCTTTTTATTAATTAAATCAGACAGTTACCTTTAAATACCATATGTTAGGGGTACTTAATGTTCTACTAAAAAGCACTCAGCCTGAAATGAGCCCGTCATTTTAACAATAAACTATGAAAAGAAGTATAATTTATAATCTTAGATCCAGATGGCATTTCAGGCATTGAGTATAACCCCATCATTTTATAACTAAGTGTCAGAATTCTGTTAGGGCCAAAGAGTTGGAAGGGTGGGGATTTTTTTACAGTCAAATTGCATCAGTCATTGTGTTTTCCCTAAAGAGTGGTGCTATACTCATTCAGTGCTCTTTGATTTAGTTAGTGACTCTTTAGTATGTCAACAGATTTATTAAATATGTTTTCTTTGAAAATTTACAGGCATTTAAATAGGCAGATGTGTACATTTCATATCGCCTTTGATTTTAGGCCAAGGTAGCTTAACCTGATAACATTAATTTTTTATACTTTTATAAATGGCCCTTTATCTTTCCCTGTGTTTGATTATGAATATTAAGAAGGCTGTTGTCCTGAAAAGGCTAATAATTGTAAAAAATTGATTTAAAATCCTTGCCTGATCTCTAAGGCTGACTAGAAAAAACTTAACAATAACCTGGAAACTGAGGTGTTCTTTCTTAGCTCCTGTCCAGTGGACCGAGCCAGATAGTTCCTCTGACAAACCCCCACTCCCGAGTCTGGCTCACCTGTGACCCAGCCTGATGACCCCCAAACCCTCTGCTTTGAGATGGTGACATCACCCACTTTGTGACTCCAGACCACCCAGGGCCAGACCACTGTCCAGATCACAACACAGCTCCTTTAACAACCTCCCATGAACCTGGCTGTCCTTGTGATTCCAGGCCTTGTCCAGGGACCTGAGACCACTGCCCAGATAACATCACAGTTGTTTGGACAACCTACCTGGTGACTGCCAGCTCTCTTCCAGGCACCTGAATAATACCCCATCTTTTTTTGTAACCCTTCCTCCTCTTCTCTGTAAAAACCTCTGGCTTGAGACGAGATATTAAGATGGTTTTTAGGGTGCTAACCCACCATGTTATCAGATCGCCAGCCATCTGACTAAAGCATAATCACTCTCTGTCTCTTTGTCTGGCTTTGTAGTGACAAGCAGCATGAAGCTTCAGCCAGGTTTTCCAATTATGTTAATTGGCAGCCATAGCAGGACAGCATCAGGCTCTCCAAAGATTGCCCAGTAAGTATGGGAATCTTGCAAGAGAACCTCACTGGCTGCCCAGACAAGGGTCCCCAACTAGTGAAACTTGACTGTTCTAAGCAGCTGCTGAGCTATTTTTGCACGAGAGTTGGCTTTGGCTTTACTTATTGGCAGTCCCTGTTGCTTTTCACTGAAAGGGATTAAATTAAACACTTCCCGGTCTGTGCTCTGTGATCCACGGGGGGCCACCTGGTTTTGTCTAGGCTGTGACTTCAAAAGGAATCACCTGATTTTGCAGTCACTGTAGTTCAGGGAATTTCCTGGTAAAGTGCACTGCAGCTCTATAAAGAGCTACCCCGGTCTGTGGGCTCCGTGATGAGCCACCTGATTATGCGATTGCTGTGATTCAGGGAATGTCCTGATAAAATGCATTGCAGCTCTGCAAAGAACCACCTGGTTTTGCCATCACCCTGTAGATGCACCATCTGGTAAAACACAAAGATCTCTATAAGCCTGACAGAATGAGAGTGGTGCCTTCTGTCCTGGTAGTAGTTTGCTAGGGCAGACTCTGGCTGATTGGTTGACCTGTGGGTGTTTCCCTATGACAAGAAAATCTGTAAGGAGCCACCTGGTTAAATTGTAATCAAGGGGACTACAACTCCATTTCTGTCTTTGCCTTTCTTGCTGGCCATCTGTGTGGCAGCCTGTTTTTCAATCTTCCATTATTTATGTGAAGTTTGTGTTCAGTTATGGGGACCCCAGATTTGTGATTTTCTGTAGAAAATGTCTGAGAGATTGTGTTGTTCCTGCAGGCGGAGTGTTGCTCATATGTGTCTGTGTCTGTGTCTGTGTCTGTGTCTGTGTCTGTGTCTGTGTGTCTGTGTAAACTTGCCTAGCTTGGACCCAAGCCACACATTTCAAACTGGGAAGTTTTTTTTTGCCAATGTTGTCTTAGTCAGCATGTCTGTTTTTGTAAAACAATCTTTGCCCGTTAAGTGTTTTATGTCTTCCTTGTCACTGCCAATGCATCCAACAACCCTTACCCAGTCTGATTTTAAGGTGTTTCTTGTTTTAATTCTTGGAGACAAACTGGTTTCACAGATCGGAGTCTGGCTTGAGCTAAATTAAGGATGCCGAATTTCAAGTAGATCCAGAAATACTGGCACTGGGCTGAAAAAAAACTAACTTTACAGCTCTTGGTTAAAGGCTGGGTAGTTAAAGAAATAGTTTTGTCTTAAAGAGAAAGTAACAATTCCAGAATAGTAAAAGGGAAATTATGACCTTTTTCCCTCCAAGATTCCCAGGTCAACTTAAACATATGTAAATGTCTTTAAAAATAGGGACAGGGCAGAATTAGGCCTCCCTCTTCCCTGTCCTGTGAAGTCATAGCTCCAGGGAGACTTTTGAAGAACTCTTTACACCTAAGTGGAGACCTTTAAGACAGAAAGCAGATGAGAATTCCTACTTTGATTATCAAAACTTAGGGGATCCCAAAAAGACTCCAAATAAGTTCTCTCTATTGCAGGCCAACTCTAAGACATATCTGAGATGGCCTAGAGGGGTATTGCAGCGGTAGAAGGAGGTTTAGAGATATGTCTGTATCAGGGATGAGACTTTTTGATTTCCAAAGCCAGTTGATGAAAACTGTGAGTTAAATTGGATTGGGAAAATGAGACATAGTAAATTAAATAAAACTTGAGATGTTTAAGCAACCTTTAATTCAATTACAGGCTTATAATAATTTCTAGGACTTTTTAGGTAACTTACTGATGGATATCTGTTATAATTTATCCAATTTAAATACATTTCTCACTTTTGGGGGAAACAAATGCATGTATTATATAAATCTTAATGAGTAAATTTATTTTTTTTGCTGTTTAAAAATATTTATTTGGTATGGTCAAAGATTTTGTCTAACAGTATGATGGTATGATTTATGAAAATTTAAGAAAATTAACATCAGAAAAATTGGGTTTTTCACTGTTAAATAACAAAATTTTATGACTTCTGAGTAAAAAGTTGGTTTATTCTTTGTATAATCTCCCTTGAAGGCAAAAATTTGACTTCTCATTAGAATACGACTCCTGAGTCAAAAACTAAGCCACAAACTTGGAAAAAGAAAGTTAAAGCCATAGACAGCCTTTTCTGAAAGAAAAGGACTAAAAGGTTTTGACACAGATTGAAATTGAAAAAGTGCCTGATTCTGGCTAGGTTAAAATTTGTATTAGTTATTCCTTCTTAATATTATTAATAAATGCATATTCAGTAATTTATTTCTTAATTGCTATCAGGAGAAGCCGTGATGGCACAGTAGTTGCGTGCTACAGCTGTTGACCAGATGGTCAGCAGTTCAAGTTCACTGGGCACTCCTTAGAGACACTGTAAGGCAGTTTTGCTCTAGAGGGTTGCTGTATATCAGAATCAATACCACAGCAATGGGTTTGATTTCGTTTTAATTGCTAACAACTGTATGATTTAATCTGTCATCATCAATGCCAGTGCTTGTACTGGAGAATTCAAATTATTTGCTTATAAGTTTATGCTATATAACCACTTAGACTTCGTAACCTTGGTACATCCAGACTGTTGTGGTACTATGCTTCAAGATTATTATTTATGGTGTCTGAAGTTCCTTAAAAATATGGGTAGTGATTGAGTTTAGAAACATTAAGGTTTTCCAGCAGATTTGGGTTTTTGGCCCTTACACACTGTAATTGACCACATCACTGTTGTTTTTATTTATTTGGGTTATATTAAGTTTTTGTGATCTACAGTTTTTTGCCAGTTTTCTGAAAACAAGTAGCCAGAGTATCCTAATGAAGATTTTATACTTGTGAAAAGGACTGTGACTCAAGATATCCAAAACTCTTATGCAGAACTGACTGTAGCTGATATGGAATTAGGTGCAACAGAAGAGTATTCAATTATTATTGAACGTTTTTTATGGAAGATTCTGCATTTAGATACCTTCTAAACTGTGAACTTTAGAAAAAAAACTGGTTCCTAAAGTCACTTGAGTCAAATTATGGTCCAGATAAACTAATCTGGCTGTTTTACTCTGAGCCTTAAGGAAAAATAGAGAAAAATCCCTTATGTACAGATTTCTATAACTCTCTATGAGAACTTCAGAACCCACTCTCCCAATTAGTAGAGGAGACCTTTAGAGCGTTTAATAACAAGACATTTGGTGGCAGAGGAAAAAAAAAGCTCAATTATTGGCAGTAGCCTTCCAATGCCTACCTCGAGGTAACCCATTTGACCTCCAGAGACCAGGACTTAGGTCACCTTACCAGCTGGTAAATACTGACCCTAATTAATGCAGGTACTGTCAAAAATGAGGCCACTGGAAGGTGGAATGTCCTGAGTATCCTAAAACAGAACTCTCAGTTAATTTCCCCATAGGCCTAGATGGACAGGCTCTCCTAGAAGGATAATGACTTTCTCAGGAGCCTGAAGAGACAGACCACTAAGAGAGCTCTGAGACCTGCCTGGCTCTTGATCACAAACATTGACATCTCCATAAGGGAACCAAGGGCTAAATTTGACATAGAAGGTAAGGAGGTTGAATTTGTCTTAGATATAAAAAGCCACCTTCTCTATCTTAAATGAGTCCACTCTCTAAGAATTGTGTAATTACTGGCTTGAACTAAAAATTCAAGGTGAAAAGTTTGCTTTTGTGCCTGATGGGGTCACAGTGGTTGAGACATATAGCAAACATTCTCAGTCAGGTTCCGTCAGAATTTTGAGACAGTATCATGTGAGAGAAAAATGGAGGAGAGAAGGGAAAAAGACTAGGGAAAAGAGGAGAAAGAAAAAAACAGGGAGAAGGGAAGAAAAGATAAAAAAGTGAAAAGAAGGCAAAGAAGAAGCAAAAGGAGAGAGGAAGATGGAAAACCAGATAGCTCTAGCCTGGGCTTCCAGAAAGATTTATATCTTTCAGATTGTAACAGTTCCAAATAAAATAATGTTTCATAGGTCCCAACTGATATACAGTAATTGTCATCCTGGCCATTATAGATGATTAATACTGTCAGCAAGAAATTTCTATTCAGATGGGCAGACTACACCTCTATCCAGCATGAAGCAGATACAGAAAAGAGACCTCCATCCATGTCTCCATAAAAATTATGAGTATGAAATCTCTCAGAGGGAGTTGAAGTAGACAAAATAGTCTGTAAAAGAAACATACTAAAAACCAAGAAAATTAATTTCACAGTAAACTAATCTCATAGTCTGAGATGTTGTAATACTGATAGTGGGGAATGAAAAGCCTAATAATTGTAAAATATTCAAATCCTTGCCTGATCTCTCAGGCTGACTAGAAAAAAATTACAGTGACTAATCTGGACACTGAGGGGTGTTTTTAGATCCTGCCCAGGTGCTGAGCTGGATAACATCATAGTTGCTCTAATGACCCTCCTGCCTCCTGAGTCTGGCTCACTTTGTAACCCACCCTGACAACCCCTGAACCTTCTGGCTTGAGATGGTAACTCACCCACCTTGTAACTCCAGACCCCCCAGGGGCAGACCACTGTCCAGATAACATCACAGAATGTCATGGATCAAATTGTGTCCCCCAAAAAATAAGTGTAGCCATGTGGCTGGGCCATGATTCCCAGTAGCTTGTGACTGTCCTCCATTTTGTGTTTTTCCTTTGCTGTATGTTAAAGGATTAGGGTGGGGCTGTAATTCCCTTCATAGGATTACCTCCCTGCTCCACTGTAAAGGGAGTTTCCCTGGAGTGTGGCTTGCCCCACCCTTAATCCTGTCATCCTATGAGAGATAAAAGGACAGAGAAGCAAGCAGAGAATTGGGAACCTCATACCATCAAGAAAGCTGCACCAGGAGAAGAGTATGTCCTTCAGAGCTGAGTTTCCTGCGCCAAGATGCTTCCTGCACAAAGACTGATGCAATACCAGACTTTCCTCCTGAGCCGACAAGGGGAAAGCCTTCCCCTGGAGCAGACACCCTGAATATGGACTTGCAGCGTACCAGACTGTGTAAGAATAAACTTTATTAAAGCCATCCACTCTGTGATATTTCTGTTAGAGCAGCCCTAGCTGACTAAAACACAGCCCCTCTGACAACCTCCCATGACTCCAGCTCACTTTGTGACTCCAGGCTTTGCCCAGGCACTTCAGACCACTGCCCCAGTAACATCATGGTTCCCAGACAACCCACCTGGTGACTCCTCACCAGGCACCTGAAGAATACTCCCAGTTTTCTGTAACCCTTTCTTCTATAAAAACCTCCGCCTTGAGATATTAAGGTGGTTTTTAGGGTGCTAACCCACCATCTTCCCAGATCACCAGCCGTCTGAAGAAAAGTAGAATCCCTTCCCATCTCTCTCTGGCTCTGCAACAACAGGCAGTACAAAGCTGCCTGTTTTCTGGATATAGTCCCGTAATGCTTTTCTCTTTCCATGCATAAAAGGCAAAAAAAAAAAAAAAAAGACCCACTCCATCAAGTCGGGTCTGACTCATAGTGACCCTAGAGGTCAGAACAGAACTGGCCCACAGAGTTTCGAAGGAGTACCTAGCACATTTGAACTGCTGAGGTTTTGGTTAACAGACGTAGTATTTAACTCTCTGTGCCACCAGGGTTTCCTTCCATGCATAGTACACCACTTTTCTAGAAAGCGTGCTTTAGGGGTCATAGTTGAATTTTAGAAAATTTGTTTATAATAAACAAGTAAATTTAAATGTGCTTAGAAATATTAAAACCTGAATTTCCAAATTTATGGATGTTTTCCTGTTACGGTAGAAAATCTTATGTGACCTATGCCAGTAGTCTGTAACCTTATGAAATCATTTTAAAAGAAAGCGTAAGTACTGTATTTTAATGTACGATGTATAAAGGAATATCTGTTTGCCAATCTTTAGATAATAGGTTAAGATTTTTCTCTTACATTATTAGTCCATTGATCAGATTTGGTCATTTTCTTGCATGAACTCCACCCGTAATACAGTGTCTACCGTGGAAACGATATTTGCAAAGCAGTCATGTCAGAATATATTTAGATTTTTATTTGATTTTTTATAAATGCTGTACATACCTAATTTGTGTTTTGTGTTGTTTTTTTTCCTTGTTAGAAAAAGTTGCCATCAGCTGAGTGGCATTGAAACGGCTCTCTCGCATTCGTCTTTTGTATGTAGTGTTCTGTAATTACTGTAAGGAGCCAAGGTTTGGTAAGCTTTCAACAAATGCAAATATGGGCACACTGGCATTTTAGGAAGTAGCTTCCTCGTTCTTTTCAGTTCTGCCAGAAGGAAAAGGAGTAATACAGATAATTCAATTAAGAGAGCTTTTTACTATTCATTATATTGACTGTATTTTGAAACTTACTCATATTTACGTAAGCCAGCCAAGCCAAGTGCTGTCGAGTCGGATCCTACACATACAAAAAAATTTTTAAAACCCACTGCTGTTGAGTCGATTCTGACTCATAGCCGACTTACAGACAGCATAGAACAGCTACATAGACATTCCAAGGAGCACCTGGCAGATTTGAACTGCCAGCCTTTTGTCAGTAGACATAGCACTTAACCACCATGCCACTTGGGTTTCCTACCTACACATAGCTACATGAAAAGAGCACGAAAGAGGGAGAAAAAAAAGGGTGATTTGAGAACTCTACGTTAGAAATAAAGACTATTGAAAAACTGTAACTTCTGCCATTCAGACAAGTGATTGCTTTAAGATTGCTTTTGTCACAAAGTAAGAGAAAGTTTAGGCCTTTGTATTCAGTATTTATAAAGAAATGTGAGATACGGCCAATTTGGAAAACTGTTTCCTGCTATCTGCTAAAACTGAACATGTTGATAACCTATCATCCAACAATTCCATGTGTAAGTTATGTAACTAACAGGTGCATGTATGTGTATTCACTGAAAGATATGTATAAGAAGATTTGGAGCAATATTTTCAATGACCAAACATTGATAACACACTAAATATCATTCAACATTCAGTAGAATGGATAAGTGCATTGCAGTTTCCTTAATCTTTGTAATGCTATATACCACAAAGAGAATGAACAGAACACCACAACATGCAATAATGTTTGCAAACTTCAGTAAACCTAGTGTTGAATAAAAGAACACACCCCTCCCAAAAATGCACACCAAATGATTCCATTTTGATGATCAAAAACATGCAAAACTAAGCTATAGTTCTAAAAGTCAGATACTGGGTACATTTTGTGAGATCGAGGAAATATACTGCAAGGGAACCCAAGATGACTTCTCAGTTCTGGAGATGATGTTCTGTTTCTCAGTTTGGGCACTATTCTGTTTGACTCTGTTCTCTTTGAGCTATATACTTATAATTTGTATGTTTTTATTTTGTAAGGTGTACTTTTTAAAAATTAATAAAAAATGTGACTTTACCAGATTGGACTAATATTAATTAGATGAGTCATGTAATAAAGACACAGAGAAATGTGTTAGACTTCAAAAAAGATTTGAGAAGAACTAAGTTACAGAGTCTATCAAAAAAGGGAAACAACTGGAATCATACTATTGGCAACCAAGATAGTTATAACCCATTTCAGCCCAGTTATATTTTGCATTTTTAGTACAGATTATGCAGCTAGTGACAATTATTGAATAAGTGTATAATTATAAACCATAAATCATCCTGATACTCTGAAAGGTGGTTATATTTTCCATGTTTAGTACTTGGATTATGCAACTAGTGAGAATTATTGAATAAATACATTGTCATAAACCATAAATCAACCTAACCCTCTGAAAAAGAATCTAGATCACCTTTCTCATTTTTAAGTCAGTTCAAAAAGAAAAATATGATGTCTTATTCTGGATAAAACACTGTTTAAAAAATCTTTCTAGAAATGCTTGGTCATCTGTGCCAAGAAATCTGGAAGACAGCTACCTGGCTAGCCGACTGGAAGAGACCCATATTCATGCCTATTCCCAGGAAAGGTAAATTGGCTAAAAATGTGGAAATTATCAGACAGTATCATTAATATCACATGCAAGTAAAATTTTGTTGAAGATCATTCAAAAAAGCTGCTACAGTATACAGACAAAGAACTGCCAGAAATTCAAGCTGGATTCAGAAGAGGTTTGGGAGCCAGGGATATCACTGCTGATGTCAGATGGATCCTGGCTGAAAGCAGAGAATAACAGAAGTTGACCTGTGTTTTATTGATTCTGCAAAGGCATCCAACTGTGTGGATCATAACCAATTATGGATAACATTGCAGAGAATGAGAATTCCAGAACACTTAATTGTGGTCATGAGAAACCTGTTCATAGATCAAGAGGCAGTCATTGGAACCAAACAAAGGGATGATGCCACATGGTTTAAAGTATGGGTTACACCTCAACATAAAGACAACAAAAATCCCCAGAACTGGACCAGTAAGCAACATCATGATAAATGGAGGAAAGACTGAAGTTGTCAGTGATTTCATTTTACTTGGATCCACAATCAACACTCATGGAAACAGCAGTCAGGAAATCAAAAAAATGCATCACTTTCGATATATTTACTGCAAAAGACCTCTAAGGTATTAAAAAGCAAAAATGTAACCTTAAAAACTGAGGTGAACCAGGCCCAAGCCACGGTGTTTTCAGTTGCCTCATATGTGAAAGCTGAAACATTAATAAGAAAGACTGAAGAAGACTTGCTGCCTTTGAATTTTGGTGGTAGAGAAGGTTATTGAATATGCCATGAACTGTCAAAAGAACAGACAAATCTGTCTTGGAAGACGTGTGACAGAATGCTGCTTGGAAGCAAGGATGGTGAAACTATGTCTCATGTACTTTGAACATGGTGTCGGGAGGGATCAGTCCTTGGAGAAGAGCATTGTGCTTGGTAAATTAGAGGGTCAGTGAAAAAGAGGAAAACACTCAATGAGATGAATTGAAACAATGGCTCCAACAGTGGACTTAAGCATAATGATGATGAGAATGACAGAGGACCGTTTCTGTTGTACTTAAAGTTGCCATGAGTGAGTTGAAATCTAGCAGACAGCACCTAACAACAATAAAAGCCATATTATACAGCTTCCACCTCCTGTTCCCTTCATTTGAAAGGAAAAAAAATATTCTGGGATGTATTTGCCCAAATGGTATAATAACCAACAAAAATCATATGTATTAGAATAAGATCAAAAGAATGGGGAGTCCTGGAAATCACTAACTTTGCAAGACAAATCCTCTAGTTCGATAATGGTAAAATATATACTAGCCCAATACTCCATTACTAAAAAAAGAAAGTTAATAGAAAAGAAAGAAAGATTCAGTTGCCATAATTAATAATCTTCTTCATGGAAGGAAGAAATGCAGTAGCATAAACCCTAGGTAAATGTGATTCCCCTTTTCAGTTAAGTTGTAGTTGTCTTCCTTCATAGTAACTAAAGATGAAAAGTGTTGATTTGGCAGGACAAAGGAGTGTGCTTCTAAATTACTTAATGAAATAGATAATCATTTAAAAATGTTAATTTGTGTGTAACCATAACACTTCAGGATTGGAGAACCTATCATTTCTGTAAGAAAGAAAAATATTTTAAATGTGGCTTAGCACAGAGTAGTAACATTAAACAGAAAATGTTTACTTTCTTTGCCTAACTTTAAAAATATGTTCTTTAAATTTGTTGAAATTGTTTTATGATCTCTAGGGAGACATGAACTGTAAAACCTTGAGAAAAAGTTCAGGATATTCGAATGAATGTGTTTAGCTGTTAAGAACCAGAATACTCTAGTTATTTTGCCAGCCTCCACCGACTTACCATCTCCTGCCATGCTAACTCTGTGTCACACCCTGTGACTGTATGATATGACAGTGATTGAGTATGACAAATAGGCCAGAAAACATTCTGAGCTGATAATAGTACTTAGAACTGAGTGCCCTCAGTGAGACTTCTGAATCCTGATACCCACCCCCCCCTCGGGGATGGCAAAGATTTTGGGATGCTAGAGATAAATCAGTGAGTAACCTGGCACTTGTCACCTTGAATCTGTAAGTGTTGAAGAGACAGAGAATGAGAGGAACCAGGCACCTATGCCTTTAACTCACCTTTAATGTGTGCCTGGCCTCCTCTGGAGAAGAACATCAGGGAAGTGAGCCAGGAAAGATGTCAGATAGGAAGTAGAAACTAGAGTGGTCTTAATAGGAGCCTTTTTTTTATTGTTTTTTTAGTACCACTGACAAAAGTTACAGTTAATTGAAATGAGTACTGAAGTAGTGATGCAACTGATTAGTGACCAAGACACTTGAAGGATTAGTCCACCAAACATATCATCTAATTTGGTTACTGCATTACAATGTTGTTATGCTGCATTAATTAGAGAAAATGACTGTATATGAGACACTTTTTCCATTATTGGGAATGGTAAAGTTTGAATTCTTCATAGCATTACCACCTTTTCTAAAAACAATATTATCATTTTCTTTAAAAGATATATTTTACCTATAAATGTCTACCTTGTAATCCCTAATTTCCAATAAATTCATGTAAATTTGTTTATTTTTTTTAATTGTGGTATATCAAAATATACCATTATAACTCTTGTTCTCTTACTAGAATTTGGGACTTGGAAGGAGTTCAGACAGCTCATTTTGCTCTTCGTTCCCCCGGAATGAGTGTGTGCTGGCATCCTGAAGAAACTTACAAGGTTAGTATTTCTAAGTTAGATTTCTTTTATCACAGCAAAAAGACACACACAGATGTGATAACTGCACACACCGACAGGAGCAAAGGGAATGACATTTTAATCTCAGCAATTCTAGCTGGCACAAATTGCATTTCGATTACTCTAGAGCTTTACCTTAAAAGTTTCTCCGTAGCAGTTTTGACTTGACAACCATCATCCCCAGGTGGCATTTATTTTTCCCACCCCTTGGTAGATTATATTCTAAAAACTTGTGGTAAACTATCTAGTACCAATGTTCTAGTATATCATTTGTTATGTTAAAAAGTTAAGTTCACATGTGTAAACAGAAAACATCAATGGCATAAGGAAAATCTATCCTTGCTGTGGTAGTGTTCTGTGCTATTCAGGGTAGAACTTTTAATATACTCTAGGCTCTTGTTATCAGTACATGACCTTATTCTTCCTCAAAAAGGCAGAAGCCTTTCAATAGAGTACCTTTAATGTGTCAAGTTGTCCATCTTTCTTTTTATCTTCTCTTTCCATAGAAGTGCATCTCAGAGTTAATCCTTCAGCTGTCCTTGGGAGCTCATGCCAGTCCCCTCAGCACCTTACTGTCACACCCCTCTAATGTCTTCATACTTCTTTTCATTGGCTTTCTTGTCCTCCACTGTTTCTAGTCCTCGGACTTCTACAAGAAAAGAGACTTTATTAATCATAATAAACATTTACATAAAATAAAAAGCCAAAATTGGTGCCATCAAGTTGATTCCAAATCATAGAGACCCTGTAGAGTAAACTAGAACTGCCCTGTAAGTTCTCAAAGGCATTACAGAAACAAACTTCCGCATCTTTCTCTCGTGGAGCACCTGGTAGGTTTAGACCACTAGGTTTTTGGTAGGCAGCTGAGCATGTAACCACTGTGTCCTCAGAGCTCCTCGACAGTTGCCTAATGCTTACTATGTGCCAGCCCCTGTGTCAGCATTTCATGTGTGTTACCATCTTGCAACAAGAAGTAACTTGCCCAGAGCTACCAGCTATTCGGTGGAGGAAGTGGCCCTTAAATCCCAGCAGCATGGTTCTCACCTCTGTGTAAAGAAGCAAAACTCACAAGTGAACCAATAGGCAACATTGCGATAAACAGAAAAGATTGAAGTTGTCTAGCAGTCCATTTTAGTTGGATCCATGATCAACGCCCGTGGAAGTAGTAATCAAATCAGACTACGCATTGTGTTGAGCAGATCTGCTGCAAAAGGCATCTTTAAAATTATAAAAAACAAAAATGTCAGTTTGAGGACTAGGATGCACCTAACCCAAACCATCGTATGTCACTCTCGTTTAACACATGCAAAGCTGGACAATGGATAAGAAAGAGTGAAGAACTGATGCATTCGAATTATGATGTTGACAAAGAATGTGGGATATACTGCCAGAAAAATAAACACATTTATCTTACAGTCCTTGCAAACAAAAATGGTTAGACTTCATCTTGACATGTTTTAGACATGTTATCAGGAGGGAGCAGTCACTGGAGAAGGACATCATGCTTGGTAAAGCAGAGGGTCAGTGAAAGAGGCCAACCCTCAAACTGGATTCATTGACCCAGTGGCTGCAACAATGAGTTCCAGCATAGCAGTGAGTGTGAGTATAGCACAGGACCAGGCAGTGCTTTGTTCTGTTATATACAGCATCCCTAGGCTTTGGAACTGACTCAGTGGCACTTCACAACAACAAGGCTCTTTATGTAGTTCTTGCCCTTAACCACTGCTTTCTTCTACCTTCTCTTAAACTATCTTTTTCACGTCCTTTATTTCTCAGTGTCTTAAGCCCATCACCTATACCTTTCAACTTCAGTTCTCTTTGCCCATACCTTCAGAACATTTGGAAGTCTTTGCTCTAAATCATATAGATTCAAAATCCCAAATTCATATTTGATGTCTTTCTTCCTTGTACACAAGCTTTTCCAGGACTTTTAATTTTTCCTTCATTGTTACTAGGGTACGTTTCTCTTCTGTCGTTAGGGTACGTTCTTCCTCTTTTCTCATGCCTAACTCTTGCCAGTGCTTAGCTTGCTTCATGTCTTTAGCTCTGTATCTTGCCTTCTTTAGTTACACTAATCTTCCAACAGTGGGCTCAGATATACCAACAATTGTAAGGATGGCACAGGACCTGACAGTATTTTGTTCTGTGATACATGAGGTCACTGTTAGTCAGAGCTGTCTCAATGGCAGCTAACAACAACAAGAAATCTTAAAATACCAGTTTAATCATGTTACTATTAAATTCAGAAACCTAGAATACACTAAGAAGACAAAGAGAAGTACTCTAGAATATAGACTTCAGCGCTGTCTAGAGTCAAATCCCAGTCCCACCTCTTAACTATCTGTGTGGTCTCAGGCAAGCACTCTTACTCACAAGCTTCACTTACTTGACCTGTAAAATGAACTCTTGCAGATATTAAATGAGTAAAAACAAAAAGTCCTTAAATGAGTATCTAGAACATAATAAGCACCCAGTCACTTTTAGCTGCTTACTGTTGTTATCACTGACTGCAGTATTATTTTAACAATACACTGGTTTTCATTGGTCTGCCATATCAGAGCAAGCCCAGATTTTTGTTGTCTTATGGTTGTCTTATGACCTTGACAAAATAAGGCAGACAGGTAAGGCCAGAGAGGAAATAGATGGATCCATGATTACCTGTCTCCGAATTCTTAGGAAAACATCTATGCGATGTAAAGTATATGGAAGAGCTATATAAACTGGAAAGCCTAAAACAAATAGAGGTGACACAAGAGTCAAAGGACCTACAGAAGCTAAGTTCTCAATCCTGTATGCACTGCTGGAGCTAAAATTTCAGTAGGTAATAATAATAGAACCATGGGTCTAGGATGCCGTAGGACCAGAGAATGGAACTGAAGACATCTCAGCCACTGATTGCAAGAGGAAAGTAGAGAGTAGATAAATGAAGTTCCTGTGCCAGAAACTGTGGTGAACGTATTACACGTATCTTGTCATTTAATACCCTGACAACACTTGGAAGTCATTAGTGTTATTTGAGTTCGGTCCATTTGATAGATGAGGTAATTGAAGCCCCAGAAGGTGAAGTAATTTGACGAAGGTCATACAGTCGCAGATTTGAACTCATTCTGGGTCTAGTACTACACTGTTCTGTTTCATTTCAACTGTTTCCTTTTTTAGTGCATATTACTATTTTGTGTCTCTAGAGGAATTAGGCCCCTGTAAGTGGGTTTGTAAATTTGGAATTTATCTTATTGAAAAATTTGGATTTACTTTATCGTTGTGAATTTAATGATTTGTCATAATTTGTGTATTTCTTACAGAGAGAGATAAAATGTGATTAGTTCATTTGATCATCTTAAATCAGTAATATGGAGACCCCATGTATATCAGAGTAGAACTGTGCCCACAGGGTTTTCAGTGGCTCTTTTTATGGAAGTAATCACCAGACCTTGCTTTGTAGGCACCTCTGGGTGGGCTCACCCTTCCAACTTCTTGGTTAGCAGGTGAGCATATTAACTGCTGGCACTACCCAGGAGCTCCAGTATCTTAAAATCAAGAAAATATTGTAGTAATGGTAGCTACTATTGTTTGAATGAATGGCAACTATGTATCAGGCATTGTGCGGGTGCATTACATATGTTAGGCATTTAATCATCAAAGCAGCCCTGCAGGGTAGCTACTCTTTTCCTCACATCTCCATTTTAGAAAGGAGGAAGCTGCCAATCAGGACCCTTGAACTTGGCAGAGTCAAAGAGATTTTAAGTATAGGAGGCGGCCTGCTCCCTAGGCCTGTCTGGCCCACCTTGATTCATTCGTTATGCCAGGCTGCCCTCCATTCTGGATGCAGACTTATACTGCATTAGTATGTGCAACAAGTAAATACATCTGTGTTGAAAAACACATACTAGGCCCTCCTTCATGGTAACTTTTCCCAGAATAGATCTGAGGCCGGTGTCTTCTTTCTAATAAGCATACATCATCACTTAAAACAGCACCTAACCTTCTTGAGTAGTTTGCCAGCTTTCTCTTAAAATTTTTCAAACTGTGTATTTTTATATAGGTTTCTCTTGTTTATTTTAAATTTGGCCTCCTGTTTGATGGAAATACTGGTGGTGTAGTGATTAAATGCTACATCCGCTGACCAAAAGGTCCGCAGTTCAAATCCATCAGGCACTCCTTGGAAATACTGTGGGGCAGTTCTACTCTGTCTGTAATGTTTTTATGAGTCAGGATCGACTTGACAGCATTGGGTTGGGTTTGGTTTGGTTTGGTTTTGGTTATTTGTAATCTATGCAAATGCTTATGTTTTACTGCGTACCATTGGATCTCCACCTGCTTCTCGGATTTGCATAGTGACATAAATGGTTTAGTTCTATTTTTCTGTCTTTCAGCTGATGGTTGCAGAGAAGAATGGTACAATTCGATTCTATGACCTTATTGCTCAACAGGCTATTTTGTCTCTTGAATCAGAACAAATGCCACTAATGTCAGCACACTGGTGCTTAAAAAACACCTTCAAAGTTGGAGCTGTTGCAGGGAATGATTGGATAATTTGGGATATTACTCAGTCCAGGTATTTCCTCAGTATATTTACTTTATTACTTGCAAGAAATCTGTCACTTTTGCTAGGTGGCCTGTTGGGCTGCCCTTGTAAACCTAAGCCTCACTGTGGAACAAAATCAAGTCCCTGGAGAAGAGCCAGAACCGTGGGCTTTTACATAACAGATGAGTAACCATGATTTGAAGATTTACGTGAGAGTAACTCAGAAAGGACAATACAGAGAAGGAAATTTTTGATGCAAGCACTGTTTACTTATATTAGAAATGAAAAGAAAAACACTGAACCTGTTGAGTAATGGTGTCCGTTAGTGCTAAGTCATGTTTATATCTCTACCATATTTTATCTCTTTTACCATAATTCTTATTTAGATTCGTTGGGTGTTGTGTCCTTTAAAGAGATAATAGCTGTTGAGTCTCAATGTGAATTTACGTATTTGAGTCTATGTCACGATTCATGAACTGGAAAATACTGTCTTTTAGTTATCCTCAAGAGAAGAGACCTGTCCACCTAGATCAAGCCTTCCTGTTCAGGTAGTGTATCATTGTTGTTGGAGTTGCAATGAGTTCTTTGAGTCTGGACACTTCATTTATGCTACACAACCACCTGGAATACTTTCCCAATCCTTCCTTTTGTACTGGTTCTTTCGTTTTCCTAGTTATTTCATAAATGGTCATTTTGCTTTCCTAAGTGTTTGCTTTTGTCTTTAGGTCTGGGGGAGGGAGTGTTTTGTTTTCCAGTATTTTCCTTGAAAATTCTTATTAAAATTTTATTTAAAGAATATTTTGCCATTTCATCCCTGTAGTTTACAGCTCATCTTTCCTAATATTTTTCTATGCTGAAAAGATGTAAATATGGTTATGTCAATGTATATTCACAGAAATGTAATGATTGTGTCTTAAATGAGAGCATTCTGTATTTGTCTGATTTTTTGTTTCACTAAAATTAACATACTCTACATTCTTTTTCATTTTTGCATAATATTCCATAGTGTAGTGTCTTAGACTGGGTTCTCCAGGAGAGAAACACAAGTGAAACATACAGAGAAAAAGATTTATTTCAAGGAAGTGTTTCAGTTGTGAAGGCTGGCAAGTCCCAAATCCATAGGTGAAATGTAAGGCTAGAGGCTCCTCCTGACTGGAACTGACAAACCAAAATCCACAGTAGAGGTGACATGCTGCTGACTCCCATACCAAGAACTGGAGGTCAGAGGATGATGAGTTGGATACAGAATCCAATGACAGTGAGCTTTGCCAGAACAAATGTATATGTTGGGTCCAGGCCACACCCCCAAGGAAACTTCCTTTCAACTTATTGGCTACTCACATCCTATCACAAAATTGAGAATGGTTGCATAATGTCTTCCAGGGCACTGAGAATCCTGGCCTAGCTAAATTGGCATATAACCTTAACCACTGCATACAGTATTAGGCTACTTTCAGCTTCAGGTAACAGAAATCCCAGCTAGCACTGACCAAAACCAGTGAAATAGTTACACTATATCTCATCAAATCTAATTTATCTCCTGTAAAATTATAGGACTTGGGTAGACCCTGTTTTCTATACCCGTAAGATGAAAATTGGTTCCCAGTCAGCACCCATGGAAGCGGCAGTCAAGAAATCAAAAGATGCATTGCATTGAGAAAATCTGCTGCAGAAGTCCTCCCTAAAGTGTTGAAAAGTAAAGAAAAGTAAAGATGGCACTTTGAAGACTAAGGTGTGCCTGACCTAAGCCATAGTCTTTTCAGTCTTATTATTTGCATGCAAAAGCTGGACAATTAATGAGGTAGACAGAACAAGAATTGACAGCTTTGAATTGTGATATTGGAGAAGAATATTGAATGTACCATGGACTGCCAAAAGAACGAACAGATCTGTCCTGGAAGAAATACAACCAAAATGCCCCTTGGAGGCAAGGATGGTGAGAGTGTGACTTAAACATACTTTGGACATGTTGTCAGGAGGGATCAATTCCTGGAGAATAACATCATGCCTGGTCATAGAAAAAGAGGAAGATCCTCAAGTAGATACACTGACACAGTGGCTACAACGATGGGCTTAGGCATGAAAACAGTTGTGGGCATGAGGCAGTATCGGTCAGTGTTTCCATTCTGTTGTGCATTGGGTCGCTATGAGTCAGAACCAACTCGATGGCATCTAAAAAAGGACAATAAAATGAAAATATATTCAAATAAATGTACGAAAACCCAGGTTGTGAAAAGCATCACCAGTGTTAGCTAAAGCACATTTTTGAGTCAATGAACTACAGCACTTTAGTCTAAAGGAATCACTCTCAGGATTGGTGTAACATTCTTCCATGCAGTCAAGACCCTTTCATCTTTTCTCTCTGCCCTCCTGAATAGCATGGCCCCAAACTTGTTGATTTGCAGTCACAGAATGGCTAAGACAGTCCTGGGCATCATCACCTAAAACCACACTGCCGAAACAAGAGAAGAGCAAAGCACAGTCCCTTTTATTAGCAGTTACTGTGACTGGCTTAAACAAGGTGTGTCTCGTTTCCTGGGACAAGATACACAGTCACCTGAGTGAAGTAAGGTTTCAGTTAACATGGAAGAAGAGCAGAGGGCCATTACACAACAACCAGTAGTGTGTGCCACACATAAAAATATCAGCTAGATTTGTAACTATTCTTTTCAAGGAATCATTTCTTTTTTCTTATGTCTCTTGTGCTTAGTACAGTCCTGGGCACGTCCCTGGAGCATTGTAAACATTTGTTGATTAATTGATTTGTTGCCGTGATGTCCAGTGCTCCTTGATGCTTAACTACTCTAGGTGTTTATGTCATCCCAAGGAATTTAAGCATATGAGTTTATCATTAACAAATATCAATAAGAATGTTAACTTTGTTTTTTAAATGTAGTTTTCTGAAATGTTGTGTATTGTTTGTGTTTCCCAACAAAGTGTAAGCCCTTTGATTATAAGAAGAGGGCTGTGATATCCTTGTGTGACTTTGAAACTTACCGAAGTAGCACATAGCAAGCACTTGAAAGTATTTACAGATGAGAAAATATTTTTAGCTAC
Source organism: Heterohyrax brucei (assembly GCA_028571685.1). Classification (NCBI taxonomy): domain Eukaryota; kingdom Metazoa; phylum Chordata; class Mammalia; order Hyracoidea; family Procaviidae; genus Heterohyrax; species Heterohyrax brucei. The sequence goes on along the minus strand of CM053142.1, from coordinate 170,582,056 downwards.
CTTCTCTGGGACTAATTTATAATTACCAATCTAATCGTGAAGCCATATTAACAGAGTTGTTGTTGTAGGTTGGTGCTGTGGAGTTGGCTCCAACACTTAGTCACTCTGTGTACAACACAGCACTGCCTGTCCTGTGCCATCCTCACAAAGTTAGCATTATCAAATTATTGTTTTTCTACAAGAAGAAATATTTTGTTTCAGAAAAGCTTGTGGTTGTCTGTAGGAAACCGTACATATTTTTATTTTGTCTTTTGTCTTAGGTGGTCCACAATTAATGAACACGTGTTTGCAACAACTGGCTATCCTGGCAAAATGACAAGTCAGTTTCAAATTCATCATTTAGGACATCCTCAGGTAATATGGATATGTTTTGTTACGTGTATTTTTTTTAAGTTGCCTTATATAATTTTCTACACATAGCCTCTAATTTTTTAATATGTACTAAAGACCTTGATAAATACCTGCTATTTACTTCAATTGGCAGAGAAGGTTTTTTGTGTGTGTGATTGAGTGAAGGTATACAATCTGAATTAAATCTGCATGCCTGCCTATCTACAGCTCTTGCTGTCCTTGCCCAGTAACAGCACACGCCTCCTTTCCATTCTATACGTGTCATATCCTCTTAACAATCTCCTGTTCCTTCCTGTCCACCCTGTCCTCTCCCTGCTAGTAAGAGGCCAGTAGGACAGCATCGTATAGATGCATAGAACCATAAACTGCACACACCATATGGTCACATTGTGTCCCCAAACCTAATCCATTCCTGTCTGAAGAGTTCACCTCAGTAATCTTTTCTGTTCAGGGGCCTCAGCAAGTCTAGGGGCCATGCTCCCAGGGGAACTCCCAGGCCTTTGGACCATCAATTGCAATCTTTAGTGGAGTTCCTGAGGTGCACCTCTCTTTTTCTCATGTTGACACTGGGACTTGACATTGTGTGCCCCATCACAGCTGTCTTTGGTGGTGGCTGGGCACCATCTGGATCTTCTGGTCACATGTTGATATGGTCACCCATTCACATGGGTCCTTCTGTCTTCTGGGCTCTTTTTCCTGATGTCTTTGCTGTCCTTGATGATCATCTGTTGCGACTGAGTTGGGACCATGTGGTGTACCTCAGATGGCATCTTGCTAGCCTTTAAGACCCCAGATGCCACTCACCAATATGGGGTCAGAAAACAGGGAAGAGAAGACTTTTTTGATAAAGTTTCACCAGTGGCAATATATTCTTTACCAGCATACACTGAAGAGGCATTTTATTTCTTCTGCTTTTATATTTTTTATCTAAATAATTTAATTGTTTTTGGTGTAGACTACAAAAATATTTCCATCTGAGCTGCAGTAGTTATTCATAGATTAATTATGGCCTTTGCTGTAGCCTTTTGAAAATAGTGCGTGTTGGTACCAATGATAGTGTATTTTAAAATTGTTTCCGCTATAAAGAAAGTTAAATTTATCCGTGTATTTACTAACTTTGTTTATTAACTTTGGGGATTTATTGAGCTTCTTCATTCTTCTCATATTTTGTAGCCCATCCTCACTGGCTCTGTTCCTGTGGGATCTGGTCTTTCCTGGCATCGAACTCTCCCACTGTGTGCCATTGGAGGAGACCACAAGCTGCTGTTCTGGGTGACTGAAATGTAAAATGAGTTTTCTCTGTACTTCAGGCCCATAAAGTTTGTATTTTTAGTACAAATGTTAAAGAATCCCTTATTTTTGTATTAAATACACTATAAGCTTTAGAAATATCTCCCTTGCTTGCTTTTGTTAAATAAAATCTTCCTGGTTTGAAAAATTGTTTTCCTACTTTGCTCTTTTGCTTTCTTTTGTTGTTGTTTTCCACCTTTTAAGACTATAATAGACTCAGTGAGTCAGTCCCGAAGAAAAGATAGCTAAGGAAAAGCAATACTTTTGATTTACTACAGGATTCTTCAAAATGTAGTGTGTATATTTGAATATATGCTAGTTTTCAAATTCTTGGAGACACAAACATTTACATGAAGTGAAAAGAGTCTCTCCTCTCAGTGTTACCCTCTCAGCGGTTGAATATATATGTCTTATGTATGTGTGTATTTCTTTAATAATCTGTATTTATAAATAGTATTGTAACTTCCTCAGTAATTGTGAAAGAATATTGAATAACAGTCAATATTCAGTAGTAAATCAAATATTTTAATACTTCAAAAAAATAGTTTGCAGTTGCTAAACTGTATAATTGATTATTGCTACCACTGTTTATCATAAGCATGTTACTTTTTGACTAGATTTCTCAACATTCTCAATATCTGGTGCATGAAATTAAGCTCAGTTCAAAAATGAATTCAGTTTTATAACTTTAACAACATATGAATCTACACCATTCTTGTTGAAAACTTAGATGGTTTTTTATTAATTTTTTAGTCTTATTTTTGTAATTATTTTTATTCTTGAGAATATACACAGCAGAACACACACCATTTCAGCAGTTTCTACATGGACATTTCGGTGACATTAATTATATTCTTCAAGTTGTGCAGACATTCTCACCCTTGTTTGCTAAATTGCTCCCTCTCCATTAGCATAAACTCACTAGTCCCCTAAGTTTCCCATCTTTCAAGTTGCCACCATAAATTTGATCTTATATAGATGTTGCTGTGGTTAAGTGATACTGAGTCAGTTCCGACCCTGTACACAGCAGAACGGAACCCTGCCCAGTACTGCCCCATCCTCGTAATCATTGTTATACTTGAGCTCATTGTTGCAGCTGGTGTGTACATCCACCTCACTGAGGGTCTCCCTCTCTTGCTGACCCTGTGCCTTACTGAGCATGATGTCCTTCTCCAAGGATTGGTCTTTTCTGAAAACATGTCCAAAGTATGTGAGACACAGTCTCGCCTTCTTTGCTTCTAAAGAGCATTCTATTCACGCTTCTTCCAAGATGAATTTGTTTGTTCTTTTGGCAGTCTGTGGTATATTCACTGTTCTTCCCCAGCACCACAATTCAAACCATCAGTTCTCTGATCTTCGTTATTCGTCATCCAGCTTTCACCTACGAGGCGATTGACAACGTTGTGGCTTGGGTCAGACACACTTTAGTTTTTAAGGCAACATCTTTATTTTTAACACTTTAAAGAGATCTTTTGAAGCAGATTTGCCCAGTGACATACAGCATTTGATTTCTTGACTGTGGGTTCCATGAGTGTTCTTTGTAGATCCAAGTGAAATGAAATCCTTGACAACTTCAGTGTTTTCTACATTTATCATGATGTTGCTTGTTGGTCTAGTTGTGAGGATCTTTGTTTTCTTTATGTTTTCTTATGTCCTTACTGAAGGTTGTGGTCTTTGATCTTCATCACTGAGTGATTCGTATCCACTTCCCTCCTCAGCAAGCAAGGTTGAGTCATCTGTGTGTCTCCGGTTGTTGATGAGTCTTCCTCCAATCCTGTTGCTTCATTCTTCTGCATATAGTCTCGCTTCTTGGATTATTTGCTCAGCATACAGACTGATTGATTGTGGTGAAAGGTTGTGGCCAGAGTTCTGAAATTCCCGTTCTTTGCAATGTTATGCACAATTTATTTGGATGCCCACAGTCAAATGTGTTTGCACAGTCAATAAACAGTAACTTCTTTCTGATGTCCTCTGATTTTAGACAGGATCCATCTGACATAAGCAGTGATATTTCTTATTCCACCTCTTCTTCTGAATCCAGCTTGAATTTCTGGAAGTTCCCTTATTGATGGACTACTGCAACTGCTTTTGAATGAATGATACTCATTAAAAGTTGACTTCCTTTGCTATTAATTTTTTTTGTTTTTTATTTTTTTTTTAATTTCCACATTCTGTTGGATCACCTTTCTTTGGGATGGGTACAGATATGGCTCTCTGCCAGTCAGTCACGTAGCTGTCTTCCAGATTTCTTGGCGTAGCTGAGGGAACACCTTCAGTGCTGCATCCATTTGTTGAAACGTTTCTTTTGGCACTCTGTTCCTGCAGCCTTGTGTTTGACCATTTCCTTCCGTGTCGCTTGGACGTCTTCCTTCATTACCAGCACTTCCTGATGACAGGCTACCTCCTGAAATGGCTGAATGTCCACTGATTGTTTTGGGTACAATGACTGTATTCTTTCCATCTTCTTTTGATACTTTCTGGGTCATTTAATATTTTCTATATAGAATCCTTCAGTATTGCCACTTGAGGCTTGAATTTTTGTCTTCACTTGTTTCACCTTTGGTAATGCCAAGCATATTCTTCCCTTTTGGTTTTCTATCTCCTGGTCTCTGCATGTCATTATAATACTTTGTCTTTTATAGTCACACTTTGAAATCTGCTGTTCAGCACTTTTATTTCATCCTTTCTTCCATTCAGTTTAGCTATTCTTATATTAGAGAGCAACTTTCAGAGTTTGGATATAGATAAATCTTAAAAGATCACAGCGCTGGAGGCAGACATTATTAAACTAAACTACTGTTTAGTTTTAAGAAGACTTCAGGGGATCTTTTTGGGAAACTGGAATGTTTTTGCATTAAATCTAGGACCTGTATTCATATTCTCAAAGATAAATGAAATCCACTTTTTGTGAGAAAGGCATACCAATTTCTGTGATTCATTAGGATGTAGGGAGAAGAGTATGACATTATGGTTCTACTTATTAGTCAAGTATAGAGTTAAACCACGTCCTGCAAATTCTGCCTCCTTGCAAGTTAATGCTCTCTCTGAGGCTGTATTTCTTCTTGTAAAACAGAGATAAGAATCACTGTCTCCTATAGTTGCTGTGAGGAGTAAACTAAATAAAGGTAAATGAAAACAATGTGCTCATGTCCACCATACAGCTTAGGACTTTGTATTGATGATACTGATTTTTCTCAGAAATGTATAGTTGTTTTTGAGAATCTAAGTATTTGTTTTCAATTAATAATGGCAAATATTTTTGCTCAGGAATATTATTGAAACAAGAAAATTATCTTTGAGATAGGGAAATTTTTCAGGTAGTAGTGAAGTCCATGAAATTTAGACATAGTTCAGATATTTGGTAGAAATTGTATGCTTTAAAGTACAGATAAAAAATTGATAGCAATTTTCAAGCCAGTCATTCAGTATAGTAAAACATTATTGCCACATAATATAGTGTCTTTTTACCCCCTCATAAACAGATTTCAAACTTAAAAAGAAAAGTTAAAGGCAGGACATGTGTATGTTGTGCCTTGTAATAGCTCCCTTTGTTTCAGGATGTATCCAGAAAATACACAGATACTCTCCCTTGGGTCAGAGGATTTGAAATTGTTATCTCATACTTAGAAAAATTAACTTTGAAATAGAGTGAGTTGTGTTTCAGAATGGAGATTGGGGAGATGATGTGTTGGGCTCAGGTGTCTAGAAAAATGACGTTTCTGGAATAAGTACTTATCAAAAATATATCTGGTGAAATTATCTTGAAGACGGCTGTGGAAATCCTGGCTGCATCGTGGTTAAATGTTATGTCTGCTAACCAAAAAGATACACAGTTCATATCCAGCAGGCACTCTGTGGAAACTCTCTGGTCACCAGGCGCTCCTTGGAAAGTCTGTGGACAGTTCTGCTCTGTCCTACAGGGTTGCTATGAGTTGGAGTCGACTCCACAGCAGTGAGTTATCTATTAGGGGAAGTTGTCCTGGGAAAAGGTAACCGCTGATGGCGATAAAAATACTGTTGTGTTTGAAAGAGACAGAAGTATATTCAGTGGAGGAAAATGGTGTTTCCATTTGTGAATCACTGTTAGGTTACATAAGTTAACAGGAGACGTTCTCAAGAAATGAGAGGATGCCTTTATCTCCGTTTCAGGAGTGGGGTACACTTGATCCTGAAAAACCATGGAGAATTTTAACCCTCTTTTTCTTTGTTTACATCTTATATATAGTCTGTAGGACTGTTTTTCAACTTTGATTACTTTGAAGTGGTAGAAAAATACTCTTCTTTCCTCAGTAAACTTTTTTCTCTGAAATGTGTTTAAATGGGAAAATAAAATTCAAGGAAAAAAGTTTAAATGAAGAGTTACTTTATTGGTCATCACTTCCTAATGCCTGATAAATGAAATTTGAGTTATGTGCTAGTTGTAATTTTCCTATGTTTGTTAACATATGTGAGTTTTTCTTCTGTCAAAAATAACTTTTTCTGAGGATTGCTTCACTTAAAACATCATACAAAGGGAAAAAATTCTGTACTTACATTCTAGAACTTGTGTAATTTAGGACTATTGAAGCAAAAGTCGGGACATCACAAATCTGTAAGATGTCAGAGCTAAATCCTACTGTTTCAAAATGATGGAATCATAAGTCTCATTTTATGATTTGGCTTGTGTATGCCAAAAAAAATTACATACCCATGCACTGCAGTTTTTTTTGTACTTTAGTAATTTGTGACTACGTATTGATACTGACCTAGAAATGTTCCTGTTTCTGTTTTAAATCTCATGTCAGTGGAGGAGAAATTAAAATCTTATTTGCACATTTGCATTCAGTTTTTTTTATGATTGAATGAAAATGTGCATTCCAATATAAATTTGCATCCCCACCTATATGCAGCTCCCACTGCTCTCCCTCTCCAGCGACAGCACACCCTTCCTCTCTGCTCCATACATGTCCTATCCTCCCAACAATCTCCTATCCCTGCCTCTCCAACCATTCCCCTTCCTCCAGTAAGAGGTCAGCAGGCCGACATCTTATAGATGCATAAAACCATAAAGTGCACACATGATATGGTCACTTAGTGTCGCCGAGTCCAATCCATTCCTTTCCTAATAGTTGAGCTCCATTATGATTTATGGACAGGGGCAGCATCTGTATTCAGTTTTTTTGTAGTTATCCAAAATCTGACATTATCCAAGAAATGCTCTGTTATGGATTGAAATGTATCCCCCCAAAATATGTGTTGTAAATCCTAACGTCTATAGCTGGTCTTATAATCCTATTTGAGATCAGGTTGTCTGTGTTATATTAATGAGGCAGGATTAGTACAGAGTATGTCTTGAGTCAATTTCTTTTGAGATATAAAACACTAAACAAAAGCTAGCAAGGAAAGACAGGAAGAGAGATGTCAAGCCCATTAAAACTGCCTGGGAGCGGAGGCTTAGAAGAGGTAAAGACCTTTCTCCAGAGCCAATAGAGAAAGAAAGCCTCCAGGAACCAGTGCCCTGAATTCAAACTTGAAGTTAAAAGAAAATAAAATCTGTTTCTTAAAGCCATCTACTTTTGGTAAAGGGTCTCCCAATAAGGACACCGTATTTTTGACAGCTCATGGGGGCGATACTTGTGAGCCATAGCGGCCATATTTGTTACATTTTGTTTTTCATCAGTCTTGACAAATAGCCAGGAAAAGTTACACAGTTCCACAACTCATAGAAATTATTAAAGTTTATTATCAAAATGGGTGTTCTGTTCACCAAACATTCCATACATTACTTGAAATTTACTATGCGCATAATCTTTCCACCAAGAGAACAATTTGACGTCTAATCAAAAAATTTAAGTCAGCTGGGTCTGTTGCCAATCAGACAATGCCTGTGCGTCTATGAATCACATATTCCCATGAAAGCGTTGCCACTGTTTCTCAGAGTGTATCCAAGAATCCGTCCCAGTCAATTTCTCACCAAGCACAAGAACTGGGCCTTTCACTGACCGCACTTTGGCAGATTTTGCATCTGGACTTGAAGTTTTACCCTTACAAAATTGTATTAATTAAAACACTGAAGTCCAGCAACCATACATTGTGCTGTACATTTGCTGACTGGGCTCTGGAGCAATTAGAAGGTGATCTTGCTTTTGGCCAAAAAAGCGTCTTCAGTGATGAGGCCCATTTTCAGGTGAATTGTTTTGTTACAAACAAAACTCATGCATTTGCAGCAATGAGAATCCAGTGGAGATTCAAGAACATCTACTTCGTCCCGAAAAGTTACCATTTAGTGTGGATTTTGGTCCAATGGAATCATTGGCCCCTATTTCTTCCCAGAGGAATAAGGAGGAACTCTTTAACTATCAGTGGCAAAATATACCAGGCTATGATAACTGATCATTTTTGTCCCCGTTTGGAAGGTGCCGTGGCAGCCATTTACCCAAAGTTCTTTTCTGCATAATGCCACCAGATGTACTTCCGAATATTAAAACTATATAACATACATAACTTGTTTTATTCAAGTTCAAATATAGAACACCCTTTTGGAATATCCTTTATTTCTGCTATGGCAGCACTACATAACTAAGATAGAACTTGTTGCCAGGAGAGTGAGGTGAAGCTCTAACAGACACTTAAAATGTGACAAGCAATTTTGGAATCGGTTAAGGAGTAGAGGCTGGAAGAACTTTAAGGTACCTAATAATAAAAGTTGGAAACCGTGGTGGTATAGTGAGTTAAGTGCTACATCTGCTAACCAAAAGGCTAGCCGTTCAAATCCGCCAGGCACTCCTTGGAAACTATGGGTCACTTCTACTCTAACCTCTAGGGTCACTATTAGTCCAACCTGACTTGACAGCAGTGGGTTTTTTTGTTTGTTTGCTTGTTTTAATAAAAAGTCTAGACTGCCTTGAAGAGACTGTTGGTGGATTATTGACATGAAAGATAATTCTGGTGAGGACTCAGAAGGAAATGAGGAGAGCTATAGAGAAAGTCTTTCATTTCAGAGACTACATAGGACACAAGTAACAGAAATGTAGCTAGAAACTTGGATGTTAAATGTACTTCTGCTGAGGCTTTCAGAGAAAATGATGAAAGTGGACAGGGGAGGATGCTTTTTATGTACTAGCAGTGAACTTGTTTGAATTACGTTCAAATGACTGGTGAAAGGTAGAACTTGTAAATAATGAATTTGGATATCTGGTGTCATGGGCTGATTTGTGTTCCCTACAAAATATGTGTAGAAATTTGGCTGGGCCAGGGTTCCTGGTATTGTATGGTATTCTTCATGTTGGAAATTCTGCCTTTATGACGTTAATGAGGGTGGATGGGTGGCAGTTTTGCTGACGAGGCAGGACTCTGTGTATAAGATTTCTTGTGCCTTGAGACAGTCTCTTGAGATATAAAGGAAAGAAGCTAGCAGAGAGATTTGGGAACCTGATACCATCAAGAAAGCAGGACCAGGAGTAGAGCATGTCCTTCAGACCTGAGGTTCCTGAGCCAAGAGGCTCCCTGACCAAAGACATGCAACACAAAGATCTTCCTCTAGAGATAGCAAAGAAGGACAGCCTTCCCCTCGAGCAGACATCCTGAATTCAGACTTACAGCGTCCTGGACTGTGTGACAATAAACATTTCTCTTTTTAAAGCCATCCACTCGTGTCATTTCTGTTAGAGCAGTACTAGCTAGCTAAAACATCTGGCTAACAAGATTTCTAAACAAGATTCCAAAGGCATCACATACTTTCTCTTTGCCCCTTTCAGTAAAAAGTGAGAGAAAAGAGACAGACTTAAAAATGAACTGTGGAAATGAAAACAACATCAAAATTTGGAAAGTTCAGATGTACAAACTAAGGACATGTATCCTAGAATGTTCACCAAGGACATGGCTAACCGATCTTCTGTTAAAGAAATTAAGCTTGTAACTAGTAGATCAATCTAGCCACTACAGCAGAAAACCTGTCGGCTTAGTCTTAAGGAAACAGAGAAAACAAAAGGAAACAATGCTGTCTGCCTCTTTGAATCTCATAGTCAAGAAATAGGCCAAAGGAGCTACATCTGTTTGTGTCCAAGAAAATAAAACGACCACCTCTGGAGCAGCATGGAGATTGCAGATTAGCAGAACTGTTGTAAAAAGTAGGGGCCTTCTCAGTTTCAAAGAGTGGGGCCACAGTCCCACAGTGTGGTACCTCAATTTCCTAGGTTTCAAAGAGTCAAATCTTCCCCAACTGTCTTCTGGAATGTAGGGCTCCCCTTAAGATGTTCTAGAGAGATGGGGCCATTATTCAAAGCTGAGGTGGGGTTGGCATGCCCATGGCACAGAAAACAGGGCCTGCCAGGGCCAAGAGGGTAGGAGATCACTCAAATGGACTAAGAGAATGGGGCTGTGAAAAGCAATGGAACAGAGTTTCAGTACTAGAGGGCCTGGAACTGGGAGCTGAAGCCCAGGGCTGAGTAGTCTCCATCAGAATCTAATGGGTGTGGTCAACATCCAGAGTGTCAAGGGCAAGGCATTGCCCAGATGGTTTCAGAACAGAGGATTTTTTTCACACCTTGAAAACTAAGGTAAATTTATCTGTATTTTGGACCTGCTTGGTGCCTGTTATCCCTTCTTTCAGTCCAATTTCGCCCATCTGTAGTGGAAATATCTACCTTGGACCTATTTCATAGTTGTACTTTGGAAGGAGATAACCTATAATCAAGATTTCACAGGTTCATAGATAAAGAGAATTTTGCACCAGGATGGAGTAAGTCTAACCAGCATTTGATTTAGATGACTCAATAGATGAGATTTTGGACTTTAAGACTTTTGGGATGAAATGACTGTGTGAATGCATTTTACACGTGGCAAGAACATGAACTTTGGAGGGCGAAAGGGTAGAATCCACCCTGAAGTCTGTGGTCTTTGATCTTGATCAGTAAGTGTTTCAAACCCTTTTCACTTCCAGCAAGCAGGGGTGTGTCATCTACATAATGCAGGTTGTTAATGAGTCTTCCTCCAATCCTGATGCCTCATTGTTCTTCGTATAGTCCAGCTTCTCAAATTATTTGCTCAGCATACAGATTGGAAAGGTATGGTGAAAAGATACAACCCGTCACACACCTTTCCTGACTTTAGATCAGTGTCCCCTTATTCTTTTCTCATGACCGCTTCTTGATCCATGTAGATTCCTCATGAGCACAATGAAGTGTTCTGGAATTCTCATCCCATAGCGTTACCTGTAATTTGTTATCATCCACACAGTCAAATGCCTTGCAAAGTCAATGAAACACAGGTAAACATCTTTATGGTGTTCTCTGCTTTCAGCCAAGATCCATCTGACATCAGCAGTGACTTTGCTGGTTACACATCCTCTTCTGAATCTGAAGATCAAGGACCACAGCCTTCAGTATGGATTACACCTCAACACCAAGAAAATAAAAATTCTCACAACTGGATCAGTAAGTAACATCATCATAAATGGAGAAAGGGTTGAGGTTGTCAAAGATTTCATTTTACTTGGCTCTGCAATCAACACCCATGGGACCAGTAGTCAAGAAATCAAAAGACGCATTGCATTGGGAAAATCTGCCACGAAGGACCTCTTTAAAGTGTTAAAAACTAAAGATGTCATCTTGAAGACTAACATATGCCTGACCCAAGCCATCATATTTTCAGTCACATCATATGCATGTGAAAGCTGGACAATGAATAAGGAAGACAAGAAAAATTGATGCCTTTTAATTGAGTTGGAGAATATGAATATACCATGGACTGCGAAAAGAACAAACAGATCTGCCCTGGAAGAAGTCCAATCAGAGTGCTCCTTAGAAACAAAGATAACAAAACTGTGCCTTACATACTTCAGACATGTTGTCAGGAGGAATTAGTCCCTGGAGAAGGACATCATGCTTGGCAGAGTGGAGGGTCAGCGAAAAAGAGGAAGAACTTCAACAAGATGGATTGCTATAGTGGCTGCAACAATGGGCTTAAGCACAAAAATGATTGTGTGCATAGTGCAAGACCAGGCAGTATTTCCTTATGTTGTTCATAGGGCTACTATGAGTTGGAACCAACTTGACAGCAACTAATAGTAACAACAAAGTGTAGAATGTTATTGATTGAATTGTGTTCCCCAAAATTAGGTGTTATAAATCCTAACCTTTATGCCTGTGTTTATAATGCCATTTGAGAATTTGTTGTGTTAATGAGGCAGTATTAGTGTAGACTGTATCTTCAGTCAATCTCTTTTGAGATATAAAAGAGATTAAATGCAAGAAGCAAGAGAAGTCAGGTAATAGAGATGGCAAGCATGGGAGTAAAAGCTCAGAAGAGACAAAAAACTTCATCCAGAGCAACAGAAACAGAAAGCCTTCTCCTAGAGCTAGAGCCATGAATTCAGACTTATAGCCTCCTAAATGGTGAGAAAATTAATTTCTGTTTTTTAAATACATCTACTTGTGGTATTTTTGTTATAGCAGCAGTAGGTAATTAAGAGACTTTGATTGGAAACTGTATGAAAGTATTGTGCCCAAGACTAATTTTAGTAGTTCTGAGGACAGAAAAAGCAGCTGCTCCCAAACATTTCTGATGTTTTTCTGTAGCGCAAAAGGTTAAACTCAATTCATACAAGTTATGACTTGAGCCCAAATGAAACCTGCAAAACATAAATGACTGTTGTAATGATGACCAAAACCTACCACAGAAAAAAAGACTGAGACCAGATGGCTTCATGGGGGAATCCTACAAAACATTTTGAGATTTAATACTAACACTGTTTAAACTCTTCCAAAAGATAAAGGAGGGAATACTCCCTAATTAATTCTGTTAAGCATATATAATCTCTATACCAAACCGAAAGACATCACATGAGAGGAAAACTACAGACAAATATGTCTTATAAACATAAATGCAAACATCTTCAACAAACAGAATCCAATAGCATTAAAAAAAGTCATACATTGTGACCAAGTGGGATTTATTCTAAGATTGCAAGGATGGTTTGACTTTAGAAAATGCATCAAAGTAATAACACCACATCAACAGAACAAAGGAAAAGAAAAACATGATTATGGATGCAGGGAAAGCATTTTATAAAATCCAACACCCTTTCTTGATGAAAGCCATAAAGAAGATTGTAATAAACGGCAAATTCCTTTATATGATTCATGGCATACATGAAAAGCCAATAATCAAGATTATACTTAATAGAAAAAGAGTAAGTGCTTTCCCTTGATATCAGGAACAAGACAAGAGTGCCTACTCTCAGTATTTCTATTTAATTTTGTATTAGAAGTCCTAGCCAGAGCAATAAGACAAGAAAAAGAAAAGGCATCCAGATTAAGAAAGAAGTAAAATTATTTATTCATGGATAATATGATCCTGTATATGGAAAATCCTGGAATCCACAAGAAAACTTCTAGAGCTAACAGAAGACTTTGGCAAAGTTGCAGGATACAAGGTCAACAAAAAAAAATCATTTGGGATTCTATATACCAATGATGAAAAATCTGAAAGGGAGATTAGGGAAGCAGTTCCATTTATACTAGCATCTAAGAAAATAAAATACTTAAGAATAAATATAACAAGGAATGTGAAGGACTTATACAATGAAAACTATAAAACACTGAAGAAAAAAGATTAAAGAAGACTTAAATAAATGGAAAAACGTTCCATGTTTGTGGATGGGAAGACATTACATTGTTAAGATGTCAGTACTACCCAAAGCACACTAGAGATTCAATTCCAACAATCTCCTTTACAGAAGTAGAAAAACCAACCCTCAACTGTATATTGAATAGCAAGAGGCCTTGACCAGCTAAAACCGTGTGGAAAGAGAAGAACAAATATGTGGACCCATACTTACTGACTTTAAAATATACTATAGAGCTGCAGTAATCAAAACCACCTGGTACTGGTATAACAGTAGATACATAGACCAAGGGGATAGAATTGAGAGTCCAGAAATAAATCCACACGTGTATGCTCAGCTGATTTTTGACAAGGGTACTAAGTTCATTCAATGGATAGAGTCTTTTCAATAAATGGTTCTGGGGAAATCAGATTTCCACATGCATAAAAATGAAACAATATCCATGCCTTAAACTATATACAAGTTCAAAATGGATGAAGTACGTAAATATGTGGACGAAATCTGTAAAATTCTTAAAAGAACAAGCAGGGGAAATGCTGACAGGCCTACCTTTCAACAACAGGAGTATCTAATATAATCACAAAAGCACATACAGCAAAAGACAAATGGGACCTTATAAAAATTAAATACTTTCATCAAAAAACAAAGTGTGAAAACAAGCTACCAGCTAGGAGAATATCTTTGGAAACCACGTATCTGAGAGGAATCTAATAACCAAAATGCAAAGTTCAACAGAGTAGCAACAAAACCACAACCCAATCATAAAATGGGCAAACAGCCTGATTGAGTATTTCACCAAAGAGGACATTCAGACACATAAAAAGATGCTCGCTCAGTGTCATTAGCCTTCAGAAAGATGCAAATCAAAACCACTCAACCCCACTAAGATGGTTAACCCTGGCAGCATAGTGGTTAAGTGTTACAGCTCCTAACCACAAAGCTGGCAGTTCAAATCTGCCAGGCTGTCCTTACAGACTCTATGAGACAACTATACTCTGTCTGTAGGGTCATTATGAGTTAATATCAACTCAACAGCAGTGGGTTAGGATGGCTAATACTTACAACAAAATAACAAATGTTGCCGAGGATGCAGGGAAATTGCAATTCTTGGTCCATTGTTGGGAATTCAAAATGGTGTAGCTGTCCTGGAAAATAATGTGGCGTTTCCTCAAAAAAACTAAAAATAGAATTACCATATGACCTCACAATTCCACTCCTAGGTATATACCCTAAAGACTTCAAAAGCAGAGACTGAAACAGAGATCTGTACACCAGTGTTGGCTGCAGCACTTTTACAGTAGCTGAAATGTGGAAATAACCTAAATGCCCATCAACAGATGAATGGATAAACAAAATGTAGAGCATACATACAATGGAATATTACTCAGCCAGTAAAAGAAATGAAGTCTTGATACATGCTACAGTATGGGGGGAGCTTGATAGTATTGTGCTGAGTGAATTAAGTTGATCACAACCTCAATTATATAAATTATATAAAAAGGCAAGAAAAAGCAAAAGTATAGAGACCCAAGTTTATTAGTGGTTATAAGGACCAGGAGGTGAAGGAGTGGACTAATGGTGATGGAAAAATTGCATTGATTAAATGTAGGGTTGCACAACCAATTATTGTAATGCTGTCTATAAGTTGTACACCTCTAAAAAGCTGAATTGGCAAGTTATGTGATTGGAAGATCTACAACAACAACAAAAATAGAGTAACTACTGAGGTTGCTTGTGTACAACCAAACACCTCATATGATTTGGTTCTTTGATTTATAGGTTTAGGGTTAGGTTTCACGGGCCATCCTGGCTCTCTGGCCTAACAGTGCATTTAGTACTTCTGTTCTACCTCCTGATTAACAGTGTAGTGCCTGGATTCTTAAAAGCTTGCAGGCGACCATCTAGGGAACAACAATTGACCTTTCTTCACCTGAAGCAGCAGAGGAAGGACAGTCAGGAACAACAGGAACACATGGAATGTGTAGCTAATTGCCTCCATGAACAACTGCTTCCTTTACCATGAGACCAGAAGAATTGGATGTCGCCTTGCTACCATTATTGTACATTTTAATCAAAGACTCCATGAAAAAATCCCATCAAAAGGGTGAAAATGTAGAACAGAACTTCAAATTTACATGGACTCTATTTAGACTTTCTGAAGCCATGGAGGTTGTATGAGCCCCTGAAACTATTGCCCTGAGTCAATTTTTTTTTTTTATTTAATATAACTGAGTGAAAATGTACATTCCCGTATAAATTTACATGCCCACCTGTATGCAGCTTCCACTGCTCTCCCTGTCCGGTGACAGCACACTATTCCTCTCTGCTCCATACATGTCTCATCCTCCCAACAGTCTCCTTTCCCCTCCTCTCCACCCACTCTCCTTCCTCCAGCCAGAGATCAGCAGGATGATATCCTATAGATGTATAGAACCATAAAGTGCATCCAATATACGGTCACTCTGCATTGCCAAGTCCAATCCATTCATGTCCAAAGAGTGGACCTTTGTTATGATTTATGGGCAAGG
Source organism: Heterohyrax brucei (assembly GCA_028571685.1). Classification (NCBI taxonomy): domain Eukaryota; kingdom Metazoa; phylum Chordata; class Mammalia; order Hyracoidea; family Procaviidae; genus Heterohyrax; species Heterohyrax brucei. The sequence goes on along the minus strand of CM053142.1, from coordinate 170,566,282 downwards.
GCAGCATCAGGGCTGGGGGCCATGCTCTTAGGGGAACCTCGAAACCGCTGGACCATCAAATGAAGTCTTTTAGTGGAGATCTCAGGATGCACCCTTTTTATTCTTATGTTGCCAATGAGACTGAGTCAATTTTTAAACCTTAAACCAAAAACATCCCCTGAAGTCATCTTAAAACCAAACAACAGTTTAGCTTAACTAGTTAAAAAAAAGATCAGCTTTGATGTTGTGCTCTTTTAAGAACTATGTGGGATCAAACTGCCAACAACAACTGGAAAGATTAGATAGCACAGAGGCAGTGACATTAGGTTAATGAGGGAGGAACAACTAGGGAACGGATGGTGAGAATACTTGTACAACTCAAAGAATATAATCAATCTCGCTGTCCATGTAGAAACTGTTGAATTTGTGTATATTTTGCTGTATATGTTCTCAACAAGATAAATAAAATTTAGGGAAAAGAAAGACCATTTTGACAGTCCATTTTCACATCTCCCTTGTGACAGCTTCATCAAGTCTTCACAAGTAGCATTCTGTTCCAATAGATCTTTATCAAGCTGTCTGTGCACTCAATAGCAAGGACAGGACACTGTGTGTTTAATGTAACACCTTGCTGATTCAAAAACACCTATTTTAACAGGCACTTGAAAAGAATTTCACAACAGCTAACATTTGTTTCTAATTATACATTTAAAGAAATAATGGCCTTTAAAGTATGAGTTGCTTGGTTTCTTAATTAACATGATTTTAATTTTTAGTAACCACTTGTGAACTAAGCACAATAACACAGCAAAATAAGTAGAATGTCAGCTTTGAGAATCTCATTTCATGAAAGGAAAAATGAACACACATTTGATGACATATCCATTATTCAGTCTCAGTAGAACCAATCTCTTTTGCATTTATAGACATAGACTTCATGAGAAATCAAATGCATTTTAATCTACTTTCTGAACTTTCCAGCTGGTCACCAAACTACCTTAATAAAAACAATTGTTTCCTGTTGTAGATTGAATTTCATCCCCCAAAAATATTTGTCAACTTGGCTAGGCCATGCTTCCTAGTGTTGTGTGGTTGTCCATCGTTGTGTAATCTTATTGTCCCATATGCTATAAATCTAACTTCTATGGCAGTTACATTAATGAGGCAGGGCTCGATCTATAGGATTAGGTTGTATTTCAAGTCAATCCCTTTTGTGAAATAAAGGAGAGAAGTGAGCAGTGAGGACAAGGACCACATATTACCACGAAAATACTGCCAACAACAGAGCACGGCCTTTGGACCCTAGGTCCCTGCACTGACCGGGGGAAGATTGGTTACATGGACCTTCCACCAGAGCCAATGAAGAAAGAAAGCCTTCTGCAGGGGTTGGCACCTTTAATTGAGACTTCTAGCCTGCTAGATTGTGAGAGAATAAAAACCATCCACTTACAGTATTTCTGTTATGGCAGCACTAGATAACTAAGATGTTGCCTTTATGTAGGATGAAGCAACATTTATCTGGAAATTTCTTTACCTCACCTTATTTTCATTTAACTTACGTCTTTATTACATAAGTTATTTGCATTCCCAAATGATTAACAGAATACCTTGGAACTTGTAACTCTTAGTTTCTTATCTACTGCTGCATAACAGAAACACAAGTGGATGGCTTCAACAAACAGAAATTTATTTTCTCACAGTGTAGGAGCCTAGAATTCCAAATGCAGAGTACTCGCTCTAGGGGAAGGCTTTCTCTCTGTGTTGGCTCTGGAGCAAAGTCCTTATCTCTTTAGTGTCTATTCTTTGACTCCTTAATGATCTTCATGTGCTGTGGCATCTCTTTTCCCTAATCGCTACTTGCTCACTTACTTGTTTAATTTCTCTTGTATCTTGGAAGAGATCGATTTAAGAGTCACCCCACCCTAACACTGTCTTCTTAACAAAGAAAATTCATTCCCGAATGAATTGTAACCACAGGCATACTATTATCATTACATTTCTTGAGTTGGTTTTGATTCATAGTGATCTTGTGTACAACAGAAGAAAACACTCTCCAGTCTTGTGCCATCCTTAAAATCTTTTGCTATGCTTGAGTCCATTTTTGCAGGCGATGTGTCAGTCCATCTTGTTGAGGGTCTTCCTCTTTTTCACTGCCCCTCTACTTTAACAAGCACAATGTCCTTTTCCAGGGACTCCTCCCTTCTGATAAGAAGTCCAAAATACGTGGAGACCGAGTCTCACCATAGCTGCTTCTAAGGAGCATTTTAGCTGTACTTCTTCCACGAAAGGTTTGTTCATTCTTTTGGCAATCCATGGTATATTCAATATTCTTCACTCATGCCACAATTCAAAGGCATCATTTCTTCTTTGGTCTTCCTTATTCTTTGGAATAAGCTTTCACACACATATGAGATGATTGAAACACCATGGCTTCGGTCAGGTACACTTTAGTACTTAAAATGACATGCTTACATCTCAGCAACTGAAAGAGGTTTTTGCAGCAAATTTGCAATACATCATCTGATTTCTTAATGCATACTTCCATGGGCATTGATTGTGAATCCCAGTAAAAGGAGATCCTGACAACTTCAATCTTTCCGTTTATCATGTTGCTTTTTGGTCCTGTGTGAGGATTTTTGTTTTCTCTATATTTAGGCACAGTCTATACTGAGGCTATAATCTGATCTTCACTGATAAATGCTTTGAGTCCCCTTCACTTTCATCAAACAAGGTTGTACGTTTGCATATTTCAGGTTGTTAATGAATCTTCCCCCAATCCTGTTGCCTCATTCTTCTTCGTATAGTCCAGTTACTTGGATTATGTGTTCAGCATATAAATGTAATAAGTAGGGTGAAAGGACTCAACCTTAATGCACACCTCTCCTGACTTTAAACCATAAAGTAATTCCTTGTTCTATTTGAATGACTGCCTGATGGTCTATGTACAGGTCTGTGCTCCTCAGGAGCACCACTAAGTGTCTTGAAATTCCCATTCTTTGAAACCATAGGCATAGGGATTACAATTTACCACACATAGTTTTGGGGAGACATAACTCAGTCCATAACATTTATATAAGTTTATAAATCCACATGGACAGTAGTAAGTAAAAGGAAAGGCTAACAGGTTTCTCAGTCTTTACAAACAATTTGAGTAACCCAGTAGATTTAAAGTTCTGTTTTTATATAAAGTAAGCATTTCTAACAGCATTGATCGTGTTGTATTGACTTCAATGCATATTTCTTTTCTTTGTAGTGAAAGACAATAAATGCTGCTGCTATCTTTGCTTCTGCTGATGGTTAAAAACAGAACTTTGATCTTTCTTGTAAACACAGCTGTCATCCTATCACTGCGCCAAATCCAGATAAGATTAGATTCCAGCCAAAATTAACGTTAATCTTTGAAACCATCTCAAGTAAGGCCTTCCTAATATTGTTTTAGGAAACCTCTATTTGTAGAGACAGTGTTATAATAGAAGTAAGCCCCAGACAACTAACCTCTGAACAAGCCTGCAGCAACTAGTGATGAATTACACAGCAGTGATAAAGACCGTGCAGACTCCACAAATAGTTTATTTTGGTTCATTTTTACTTAGGCTGTAGTGAAAAAGATGAATTTCTTCAGCTGGCATTAAGTTTCAATTAGACCAATGTAAGTCATTTTCTTAAAGAATTTCTCTACCATCTTCCTTTAATATAATTTTTTGTTGTTGTTGTTAATTCCTCCCTCTTTTCTCCACTAAGGAAGACTTAGTATATACTACAGATAGAATAACTGAGATATATTTTATTGTAATTATTTTATAAGAGCTTATTTTTATGTTTTGAGGTTGCAAAAAGTAACTTTTTAAATTTAAGATTTAGACTCTGAGATTTTAGATACTTTGTCAAATATTTCATAGGATTGACTTCTAAAAGTTGGACTTTAGTGCCTCAAGCTGTGAGGTATACAGCTAAGGGTCCATTTCTCTCCAAGTTGCCTATACCAACGAGGCCATCTGTGGGGAATATGCCTCACCTGAAGTCCACAGAGTTCTAAGATTCCCTGGTGCTTGGTTTTGAGCAATGACAGGACCTGGTCATATGTACACCTGCTTCAGATTTCTACCATAGCCTGGGCTCTTAACCCACGAATATATTAAGCCCAAAGCCTATGGAGCAACTCTAGAGTTCTGACACATTGTTACCTATTCTTCACAAACATCTGCCTCAGTACCTAATATGTCTTCATTTGTACGTATTTAAAAAAGAAAAAAAATAGAACCCACTTCCATCGAGTTGATTCTGGCTCATAGCAACCTTACAGACAGGGTAAAACTGTCCCATAGAGTTTCCAAGGAGCACCTAGCAGATATGAACTATCAACATTTGGGTTAGCTGCCGTAGCACTCAATCACTGCACCACCAGGGTTTCCACTAATCTTTAGAAAACTCAGGCCAGTACTTCCCAACCTATTAACAAGCACATACTGGGAGGCTCTGGAATTATTGCAAGAGTTTCTCAAAGCTGTATTAATAATTACAATTATCAGAGTACTCATTGCCTTTAAAAGTCATTACCTCTCTGGGATCCTACAATAATACAAAACCAAAACCAAGCACACTGTTGTTGAGTTTATCTGACTCATAGCAACCCTATAGGACAGAGTAGAACTGCTCCAGAGTTTCCAAGAAGTGCCTGGCATATTTAGAACTGCTGACTTTTTGGTTAGCAGTCATAGCACTTAGCCTCTATACCACCAGGGTTTCCTAGAATAATATAAACCAAAATCCAAACCCTATAGGACAGAATAACACCACTCCAAAGTGTTTCCAAGGAGCACCTGGTGGATGTAAACTGCCAATCTTTTGGTTTAGAGATGTAGCACTTAACCACTACACTACTAGGGTTCCCAGAATAATATAGGCAGTCCCCAGATCAGACTTGCTCAGAAAACTCTACAAGATACTGGCTTCAGGTATTTAGTAGATTTCCCTCAACTCTTGTCCCAAAGCACCAAGTAGAAGGAAGAATGAGACTTATCAACAGGCCCTTCACTCTGAGAAAGTGACTGTTAGGGATCTCATTCAGAAATCTTGAAAGGGTTAAAAATTTCCTAGATATATCCAGGTGTGCCTGTCACCTTAATGTATATTATGTGCCCCCCAAGTTCAGCTCTGAAGTTCAGGTGAAGATCAGAATGATGTATGTTAACCATTTCGGCCCATGTAATATATAGGCAGCCAGACTTTCTAAGGCAGGATGTATTATAGGTGTATTATGTATGTCAATGTTGATGAGTCCCATCAAATTGATTTCAACGCATAACAACCCCATGTGAACCAATAGAACTTCCCCTTAAAGGATTTTTCAGGCTATAATGTTTATAGGAGCATATTGCCAGGTCTTTCTCCTGCAGAGCTGCAGGGTCTGTTCAAACCTTCCACTTTCAGCTAGCAGCCAAGTGCTTAGCCATTGAATCATCAGGGCTCTTTATATATTATGCACAGATAGACATATGTATAAACCCATTGCCTTCAAGTTGACTCCAACTTGCAGCAACTCTGTAGGATAGAGTAGACCAGCCCTGTAGAATTTCCCAGGAACATCTGGTGGATTCATACTGCTGACATTTTGTTTAGCAGCAGTAGCTCTTAACCACTATGCTACAAGGGTTTCCAGGTGTATGTAATAGATGCATATATTATTACAGAGTCTGTAGGAGGACCAATGGGTTAACCACTCATTGCTAATTGAAAGGTTGGAGGTTTGAGTTCACTCAGAGCCACCTCAGAATGAAAGCCTGGCCATCTACTTCTAAAAAATCAGCCCTTGGACCCCCTGTGCAGCACCATTCTATTCTGACACAGGGTTGCCATGAGTTGGAAGCAACTCCCAGGCAACTGGTTTGGTTTTATGTTTTATATATATTGTAGAACCTAGACTGGAAAATAAAATGGAGAGAAATAATACCCTTGGAGTGAAATATGAGGTTTTAAAAAGAATTTCCCAATTTAGCACACCCATTTCCATCTAATATTCCTCTTGTAGATTTCCCTCAACAACGTGTATGTATTTGCTCAGTATTAAATGTACCAGCACAATCATCTGGGCTTCGTCAAACATTTGCTGTATTAAAAAAGACTTCTCAGACTAGAAAACATTGCAAACCACTTTCCTAGATTGTCTGGCTCAGAACTTCTGGCCCAGACCTTTTTTAAATGGATAAGAGCAAAGGTTCTACCATGATTATTTTGGACTCTAGAAAAAGACTAAAGAAAGAAATGTTGATGTTGAATTTACAGAGTAGTGTTAAGTGATTTTATGTGGTGGAGATTCAAACTAAACTGCTTGGAGAAGTCCAGGTGCAGAGTTACTTACTGATGCAGCTAGGGGAGGTTGAATGGAAGTAACTGAGAGTGGTGTCATTTGCTTCTCTTTTCTTTCTTTTTTTTTTAAATACATGTAAAGGCTTACTCTCTAAAGAGGAGTGAGAGCTATAGAAGGTATACATAGTTAAGTTCAGGGCACGACTCTCAGACCCCTACCAAAGGGGGAAAAAATCTAACTTGGTAAATTCAAAATCAAGCACTTTTTAAAAAAAAAACAAAAAACAAAAAACAAACCCACTGCTGTCAAGTAGATTCTGACTCAGAGCAACCCTATAGGACAAAGCAGAACTGCCTCACAGAGTTTCCAAGAAGCACCCAGAGGATTTAAACTGTCAACCTTTTGGTTAGCAATGACAGCTTTTCACTACTATACCACCAGTGTTCAGTTAGCTCTATAAGAAAAAGTAATGATTACTTCTAAGAAGTATGACAATGGCGGGCATGACTCTCCTACACATTCTTCTTTATTTCTTCATTTCCCATGATATTTTGTTTTATAATAAATTTTTAACTTAAAAATAAGCAGATATTATCTACCATATGCAAGTCTCGAAAACCCAAACACCAAACCCCCTGCTACTGAATTGATCCAACTCGTGGCGGACACCTTGTGCTAGGAAGTAGAAATGGTTCACAGAACTGTAATCTTCCTGGAAGCAGATTGCCAGACCTTCCACTGAGTGGGTTTAAATCATCAGCCTCTAGGTTAGTAGTCAAGCACAAATCATTTGTACCACCCAGGGACCTTTAATGCTGAAATAGGTGTAAGGAGATATAATGAAATAACTAAGGGATCTGACCTTAAGGCAACTACAGTGAGGTTACCAATAGCAAATGGTGACAAAAAAAGATATAGTATTCACCAGATGTAAAATGAGTGAGCAAGTAATGAGTGTTAGAAGCATTAAAAGAAGAAAAATGAGTTCATGGCCTTGCTCTTTCAAATTAGAAAATTAGGAAGACATGAGTTTCTATGGCACAACTCTGTTGAGAAATTTGGAGCACCATTTCTTCTGAAGTGGGGTGCAGTGCTTTCAGGAGCCTTGATTGCAAGTTTGAATGAAAATATTTTGAAAACATCACCCTCCACACAAGTACCCTCCCGCTGGCTAACACAGCCATGCAGCTACTACTGCCCCTGGAATCATTTCTTGAGAAATTCAACCAGAGACTCTAAGCTCAAGATAGTACCCGAAAACTCACATATTGAGAGGTTACACATTTTGGTAAATCTTTCAAAGGAATCAAGATAATAATTAGCACATCTGCTATTTTACTGAGGACCACCTAACTGTAGCAGCCTTGGTAGTCCAGTGATTAAGAGCTCAAGTTGCAAACTAAAAAGTCAGCAGTTCAAATCCACTAGTCACTCCTTGGAAAACCTAAGGGGCACTTCTCTTTCCTACAGAGTGGCTATAAATCATAACTGACTGGGTAGTACCTGACAACAACAACTCATAGCTAATTATCTTTGAGTCTCTTCTCTGGAGGTGTAGTCAGTTTTCTAGAAAGGAATCCAATCTCCTGAGTAGAGGATATAGCCTGTAAGCCAGCCTACTAAGTGAAGTTAGCACAGCCAGAACAATCAAAAGGAGCAGCCTGAAAAAGTGAATTCTTAACACAGTTAGATTTAACCAGACTAGAATTCCTCTAATTTCTAAAGCCCAACAGATGATTTGTATCACTCCTGGGCCATGGATGCAGGGCAGTGCTGGAGGAAATTTATTTATATTTTTCCCACTTTTGTGAACCATCTTCACCCCTCTTGTCTAACTCTTCCACCGTGAAGCACAGTGGGGACAAACCAAAGAAAGATGGAAACCCAGTTCTTATCATCCCCCATCTAAGAATTTATGCATGCCAAAATTAGTAGTAGTATTATAGTAATCAACTATGAAAGCAAAGATAAATACTGAAAAATTCTGGAGTTTTCTTTCTTTAACTGAATTAAGATATGCAGGTGATATATATTAGAACTGCCAACTGAGTTCACGAACTCATCCTAGACAAAGTGCTACATAGCTCATTGCTGAATATCACTATGGTCACCTTCGAACTACTCCACTTGGGAAACTATGCACAGATGCCAGCACCTAGACCACCCTTCAGAGCAATTTTGTAATTCTTTGTCTGGAATGGCCATCAGAGCTGTCATCGTATTACACTTGATGCCCTGAAGGTCATCAAAATGTCTTCCTCTCAAGCTCATCCAAGGAAAGGTAGGAACAACAATGGAAGTTTTAATACACAATGAGGACAGACTCCAAAATCTGTCAAAGAAACCTCAATCAACAGAAGAGAAAATAGATAAATGGGAACTATTAAGAATCAAACACTTTTGCTCATCCAAAGACTTTATTAATAGAATTAAAAGAACACCCACAGAATGGGAAAAAATATTTGGCAACTCTATGTCAGACCGACGCCTGATCTCCATAATCTATAGGATACTACAAAATATCAAGAAGAAGAAGATAAACCATCCAATTAAGCAATGGGCAAAGGAGATGGACAGACACTTCACTAAAGAGGAGATCCAGGCAGCCAAGAAACACATGCGGACATGTTCACGATCTTTACTTATTAAAGAAATTCAAATCAAGACAAAAATGAGGTACCATCTCACCCCAACAAGATTGGCCATGATCCAGAAAACACAAAACAACAAATGCTAGAGAGGCTGTGGAGAAAGTGGAACCCTCCTACACTGTTGGTGGGGTTGCAAAATGGTCCAGCCTCTTTGGAAGGCAATCTGGCGCTTCCTTAAAAAAATGGATATTGATATACCATTTGACCCAGTAATTCCACTACTTGGAATATATCCTACAGATTCAAGGCCTTTCACACCAATGGACACATGCACCAGAATGTTTATCGCAGCACAGTCCACAATAGCAAAAAGATGGAATCAACCCAGATGCCCAACAATAGAAGAATGGATAGGTAAATTGTGGTACATATACTCAGTGGAGCACTATGCAATGATAAAGAATAACGATGATTCCAGGAAACATCTCCTAACCTGGTTTCAACTGGAAGACATTATGCTGAGTGAAAGTAGTCAGCGACAAAAGGACAAATATTGTATGAGACCTCTACGATAAGATCTCAAAAACAGACTTGTGTATAGAAGAAAAGACTCTTTGACAGCTGCAAGGGAGGGGAGGGAGGAAGGGCGAGGGGGGGAGGGTTTAGTTTAGATAGTTACTAGCAATCTAGTTGGGAAAAAGCGGTGACAGCACACATTAGGAACAAGAACAACATTAAGTGGACTTCAGCATAACTTGAGTACTCCTTCCATCTTAACTCAATATTGAAAGGATAGAGTAGCTGGGGCGGGGAGCAGGGGACCATGCTCTTAGGCGAATTCCAGGCCAATTGGCACAACTAGCGTTTTGCTAAGAGAACTCTCTGCACCCCACATTGGTGAGTGGCGTCTGGGGTCTTAAAAGCTGCCAAGGACACAGCAAATGGTCCCAACTCAGCAGGAACGGATGCTCACCGAGGGCCAAAACGGCATGCGGTAAAGACAACCAAGAAGACAGAGAGACCCACAAGAGTGGGTGCCTACATCGACTTGGGACCGGAAGAACCGGATGGTGCCCGGCCACCACCAGTGATAGCCACAACGGAGCTCACAGAGAGGAGCCTCACTGGCAACACAAGAATAAAAAGAGGTGCATCATGAAATCTCCACTAAAAGACCTCAATTGATGGTCCAGCGGTTTTGGGGTTACTCTGAGAGCATGGCCCCCTTCCCTGATGCTGCCCTCTCCCATAAATTATAACAAAGGTCCACTCTTTGGACAGAAATGGATTGGACTTGGCAAGACAGAGTGACCATATATTGGAAGCACTTTATGGTTCTATACATCTATAGGATATTATCTTGCTGACCTCTGGCTGGACGAAGGGGAGTGGATGGAGAGGAGGGGAAAGGAGACTGTTGGGAGGATGAGACAGGTATGGAGCAGAGAGGAATAGTGTGCAGTCACCAGACAGGGAGAGCAGTGGTAGCTGCATATAGGTGGGCATGTAAATTTACATGTGAATGTACATTTTCACTCAGTTATGTTAAATAAAAATAAAAAAATAAAATTTAAAAAAAATGTCTTCCTCTTAATATTTTCTTTCTCTTTGGGTAAAGAAAAAAGTCACTGGGGGCCAGATCAGGTAAGTAAGGAGGGTGTTCCAATACATTTGTGTACTGACTAAACACTCCCTCATAGACAACCATACATACAGTTTGCAAACTTGCCACTGTGCCACTGTGAGCAATGGCTGTTTGAGGAAGATGTCCAAAATTGCTTTGAAGGCTGGACTAGGTGCTGGCATCAGTGCATAGCTTTCCAAAGGGAGTATTTCAAAGGTGACCATAGTGATATTCAGCAATGAGGTATGCAACACTTAGCACAATTAAGTTCACGGACTTAACTGTCAGGCCTTATATAGTCTGTCCTTTGAAATCAGTACTCATTATGATCTACTTGTTTTCTCTCCAAATTTCACTACAGCAAATGAAATCTGGTAATACACTTCCAGTAAAAGAAAGCCTAGACGAAAGAGTACATGTTTCAAGAATATTCTGACAGTTGGCTAGGACTTCCAACTGTAGGCTGTTTTTAATAGTACCAGAAATTCAGTTATTAAAGTGTGAATGACACTGTCAGGAAGAGTGGATGATTGATAAACAGTATCAGTAATGGTCACTATCAATTGGAATTAACAGCAACGGGTAATCCTCAAGGATCCTAGGAAACAGAGAACTTGCCACTCTTCTTTCACTTCTTCTAACACTGTATTTGTTTGTTTGCTTAAGAAACCACTTTTGAAAATTTGTTAGTTGGCCAATTGAGAACAAGTTCATGTTTCTATAGCTTCATTTTACTTTGGTACTTGTACCTTACCATGAGATAACTGTCTTGGTTTTTGTTTGTTCCCTTTTTGGGGGAAGCACGTAGAAAGACTTGGCAGACCAATTGGAGTTTCTGCTCAGGAAGGCGGAATGAGTGAGTTTAGCCAGAGTTGTGGGTCCAGCCACAGTCAAGCGTTCGTGTATGATCAAGTAAGACGTGAAACACAAGGATCACTAGGCCCCAAAATACTCAGTGAGGCCTTAACAGATACTTATTGACGGTTTTGCTATATATAGATCAAACACTGGGCTTAAGCCTTAATAATGAACAAGGCAGAGTGTCTGTTGTCAGTCAGTAATCCAGTGTTCATCCAAATAGGCAAGTATAATTCATACTAAGATAAAGAGAAACAGAGTATATACTGGAAGTACATATTAGGAGGGACAGTTAATCTAGTCTTGATGGGGCCATGAAAACTCAAAGAAGGGATGGTGAGATTCAAGCTGTTAGAATGAAGAAAGATGGGAAAAAAGCCTTTTGCCTCTGTGGTAATAATAAGAAAGATAAAGTAAAAAGCATACTTTTTCACAGGACTATTAAAAATCAGTTGACATGAGAAGACCTTGATGAACTAAATTCTAGAAGAACATAGGTGAGTAGAGAGGTTTGACGTTACCATCCATGGGGATCATACTGGAAGCCCTGGTGGTGTAGTGGTTAAGAACTATGGCTATTAACCTAAAGGTTGGTGGTTTGAATCCACCAGGCACTCCTTGGAAACCCTATGGGGCAGATCTACTCTGTCCTGTAGGGTTGCTGGAGTCAGGATAGAGTCAGTGGCAACAGGTTTTGGTTTTAGGGATCATATCATACCATATTAGGCCCAGTCGGAGTACAAGTGGGTGGAAGAGTGACCCTGTCACACTCTGGGAGATTTTGCTGAGACAAGAAGAAACAGGCTAAGACTCTGCCACTAGTAGATGCTGGTGGGACAGACTTGGATCTGGAAGGACACTAAGTCTAAAAATAAATCACTTAGGCTTATAGTCCATCTCCAAGATTACTAAGAAAGCAACAGTGGAGGAAGAGCTCTGGTCAGCAGAAAGAATTCATGCATTTTCATGGTGATTGGACTGGGCCTTGCTGATGTTGAATCCAAAAATAAATGACCACTCAAGCAGTGAAAAGATCAAAGAGCTCAGTCCTGCCTGTGAAGGATGATGAAGGGCTAGCCCCACTTAACTTTCTATTCTTTATTTGACAGTGCCCAGAATAAAAAATGGTGCCAAGTGCCGAAAAAATGGTGAGACATGCCAAAAAGCAAACACTCAATAGAAGAAATAGACATGAAGCAGATATTACAATTATTAGATAATCACACTAAAATAACTATTGTAAGTTTATTTCTATGCAAGAAAAGATGAACTTAATAGGTGAAGGAAATTTTAGGGCTAAAAAGCTGAAAACATGGAATGTTAGAATTGAAAAGTACAATATCTGAAACCAAAAGTTCATTGTACAAGCTTTATAATAAATTGGACACTACAGAAGAAAAAAACTACCAGTGAACTTGAAGGTTAAAAAACAGGCAAAGGGTATGAACAGGCAATTTGCCATAGAAGACATTCAGGCAGCTCATGATCATTAACTATCAAAGAAATTAAAATCAAAACTACAGTGAGATATCACCTCTGCCCAGCAAGGCTGGCACTAATCCAAAAAACACAAAATAATAAATGCCAGAGAGGTCGAGGAGAGACTAGAACTCTTCTGCACTGCTGGTGGGAATGTAAAATGGTACAACCATTTTGGAAATCCATTCAACACTTTCTTAAAAAATCTAGAAATAGAAGTACCATATGATCCAGCAATCCCACTTCTTGGAATACATCCTAGAGAAACAAGGGCTGTCACATGAACAGACACATGCAGACAAATGCCTACTGCAGTACTGTCCACAACAGCAAAAAGATGGAATCAACTTAGGTGCCTATCAACAGATGAATGAGTAAACAAACTATGGTATATTAACACAATGGAATGTTACTCAGTGATACAGAACAACAATGATTTTAGGAAATATAACATGCAGTCATCTGGAAGACATTATACTAGTGATATTAGCTGCAAAGGAGAAATATTGTATGAGGCCATTATTATAAGGATTTATGTAAGTGTTTAAGCACAGAAGAAAATAATCGTTGGTTACAGCAGGTGGTAGGGAGAAGAGTAGTCATAGATTTGATATCAGATAGGAATTGGGTTAGGTGAAGCAAGTGGCAGCACACAGTAGAAGAGAGGTTAGCGCAACTGGATTACACCAAAGGCCAAAGTGTTTTCTAAATAAAACCCAAGATTTCAAAGAACAGAATAGCAGGGATGAGGCCTGGGGACCATGATTTCAAGGGACATCCCAGCTAATTGCCATAGTTAAGGTTTTTGTCAGACAATCTTCTGCACACCACTTTGGTGAGTGGTATCTGGAGTCTTAAAAGCCAGCAAGCTGCCACCTAAGTAGCATCAATGGGTCCTAATCCACCTGGAGTAGAGGAGAATGAAGGACATCAAAGATACAAGAAAAATAAGCGCCTAGCAGACAGAAGGTGCCATATGATCCAGAGACTACATCAGCATGAAACCAGGAGAAATAGATAGTACCAGGCCACCACTAATGACTGCCCTGAGAGGGAACACAACGTACAGTCTCTGATGTGTTAGGGAAAAATAGGTGTGTAGAACTCGAACTCTATTAAAAGATCACACCTGATGGTCCATTAGACTGGAGGGTCCCCTGAGGACATGGCCCCTAGACTCTCTGTTAGCTGAGAGCTGAAGCCAGTACCAAAGTCAACTCTTCAGATAAAGATTAGACTGGACTATAAGACATAGAGTGATGCTGGTGAGGAAAATGCTTGTTCAGTGAAATATATACATGCAGCTGCTTGAGGCAGAAGTCCAAACATCCAGAGGCTAGATGAGGGAGTAGAATGGGATAGAGGCTGGCTGAAAGGATATGGAAAATACAGGATGGAAAGGAGAAGTGTGCTGTCACAGGACAGTGGTAGGGGAGAGCAGTTAGAGTAGCATGGTGCTGTGTGTTTGTTGTTTTATACGGCAAATTGATGTGGATTATAAACTTTTACTTAAAGTACAATAAAATACTTTTAAAATAATCTGTTGCCAATGCCAACCCTATAGGACAGAGGAGAGTTGCTCCATAACATTTCCAAGAAGCACATGGTAAACTCCCACTGCCAACCTCTGATTAACATGCCACCACAATTTGTGAATTTAAAGATTTTCAGTAGGAATTAACCACACTGAAACACAGAGAAAAAAATTTTAGGAAAAAAAAAAAAACGAGAAGGGCATCAATGGCATGTGGGACCATATCAAACAGTCTAACACATGTGTCACTGACATCCCAGAAACAGAGATGTGACAGGAAAAAAAATGTTTTTAAGAATTAATAACCAAATATCTCTACAATTTAATTTAAAAACCAACCTCTTTCAGCACTCAAGAAGTTTATCAAATCTCAAATAAAACAGATGCTAAGAAAACCATACCCTAGCACAATACGTTCAAACTACTGAAAACCAAAGACCAAAGAGTCAGGAAGGATGAGTAGAAGTAACACAGATAGAGTGATCAGAGAGAGGGACATTGTTCCAGGCGGAGAAGACGTGTTTATGGCCCATAGGAAGTAGTTCCAGGAAATGAAAGAAGAGTTTTTTGAACTAAAAAGGAGGGTTAGGGAGAACAACGAGAAATGAGGTTAGAGAAGTGATTAAGGACATAAGGAGGGTCATGTAAGCACATTAAAAAACCCACACGCTGCTGTAGAGTCTGGCCCAAACATTAAGCTGTGGAAATGGGAAATATATGCTCTAGCCCTGGTGTCCTACTGGAAACCATGGTGGCCTTAGTGGGTTAAATGTTATGTCTGCTAACAAAAAGGTTGGCAGTTCAAATCTGCCAGGGGGTCCTCGGAAACTTTATGGGGCTGTTTTACTCTGACCTTCAGGGCCGCTATGAGTTGAACCCAACTCAAGAGCAGTGGGTTTGGTTTGGGGTTTTTTTGGTGCCTTACTGATTAAGAGCACAAAAAGGTTGGCATTTCAATTCTACCAGCAAACCAAAATCAAAAAACAAACCCAGTGATGTTGTAGAACTGCCCTATAGGGTTTCCAAGGAATCCCTTGTAGGTTAGCAGCTGTAGCACTTAACCATTATGCTACCAAAGTCTCTCTTCTTGAAAACCCTATGGAGCAGTTCCACACTATGCTATAGAGGCTCTATGAGTTAGAATCAACTCGACAGCAAACTGTTGGTTTTTTTTTGGTTTTAAACTATATCCCAGGTAATGATTAGATTTGTCTTTGTAGACAGTTGCTATGGCTACAATGTTTATAGAATAGTTTGAAGGAACAGGAAATGAGGGCAGGAAGAGGCTATTGCAGTAATCCAGGCATAAGAGAAAGCTGATGATTTGCGATGTGTCAGCAAGGACAGAAAGTTATAGATGACCTCTACTTGTTTAGGAGCTAGAACATATAGAAACTATAAAGCATGGCTGTAGTGCTATTTAACTTTTCCAGGCTTGCCTACCCACACTCATGAACAAGTCCAATTATCTTGTGCCAAATACAAAGTCCTAAAATACACTTCTGATAACGCCACTTCCCTGCTTAAGGCTCTTAAATAGCGCCCATTATGCCTGATCTCGAGATCTTCCTCACCCAGAATGAAAGCTAACCATAGTAAGAGCCTACAGAGCTCTGTATAATCTGGTCCCCAGATACCTTCCCAACCTCATATTCTCCAGCTCCCCTCCTTGTGTACTTTGCTTCAAGCCACACTGGCCTCCAGTGTGCAATTTGGACTAGGTATCTAAATGCAAGAAACATAACAGGTTGGGAAAAATGAGGAGAAACCAGTCAAAAGAAAATGAGAAGAAGTAGCCAGAGTGATACCAGGAAGACCAGAAAAGAGTAATGTCCTAGAAGGAAAATGAAAGAAAAAAAATTCAAGCAGGCAGAGGTGATCAACTGTCCAATGTTGCTTATGCAGGCTGAGTAAGAGCAAACAAATGACCCAAGGATTTAGTGTCATGAAAGTGTGTCGTGGTGTTGAGATCATCAGTTTTTATGGCACAGTGGGCTAATTAGAGAAGGTTTAGGCGAGAATGAGAGGACAGACACTTCAGGAAGTGGTGGTGGGCAATCTTGAGGAGATTTTTGAAAAGAGTAGCTGGAAAGGGAAGGAAGTGAAGTCCAGAGATTTGTGTTAAGATCAGTGAAATAACAGCCTGTCATATTCTGCGGAGAATATGAACACTGATGACAGAGGAGAGAGTTGGGACAGTCATTAGAGTGGTGTGGTTTGTTGTTTTTTTGCTTGTTTGTTTATTTTGAAGTAGGTGAGAAAGAATGGCACTTAGTACACAGATAGAGGGATTGACTTTGTATAGCAGGAGAGATTATCCATATTAATTGCAGGAAAGATGAACTTTAAGGGCTCAGACATAGGTAGAAAATAGATATGGCGGTGGGAGCATGTGAAGATATAACCTCAAGTGAACAGGATCTGGTTAAGGCTAACCAACATCAATTGCATACAACTGGTACAGAAAAAGCAGAACATGATGGTCGATCACCTCTTTCTGCTTGAATTTTTTTTTTTTTTTTTTTTCATTTTCCTTGACAGGGTTTCTGCTAGGTAAGTATGATAGAGGGAGAAAAAGGAAAGTTTATCAAGTGATTATGATGAATCATGGGATCTAAACTAGGTAAAAAAGGAAATAAGGAAGTAAGAAGGTTAAGGTACAGTTACAAAGTTGCCTTCCAATGGCTCAAAGAACTGTTAAGGCAAGGCAGCAGAGACAATGAGCTCTAAAGACAAAAGTAGCAGTTAGACAGTGGATACTTCAAAGGAAAGTTAAGGAAAGAGTGAAGATATTTGGCAAGGACAAATTCTACGGAATGACAATGGAAAGTTAAGTGCCACTAAAAGGAGGACAAGATCACTAAAGGAAAGGAGTTCAAGGAACCGAGAGGCCAAGGTACCAGAAAGATCATCTTTGTAGGTGTTTTAATCCCATGAGTTACAATAGCAGCAGTGTTAGAAACAGTGACAGTGAGACAAAAACTAAGAACAAGGAATGAGTAGTAGTGACCTAAGGGTCTGTTAATGGATGCCACAAGGTCTCTGCTATATACAACAGTGTGAACTCAGAGATGTGGGACATTTAGGGGGAAGGAAAAGGAAGGGCAATGCCCTGGAAGTAATGAGGAGGGAGGAAAATACCTGCTAGGCTGATGGTTCAGACATGTGGGCAAGGAAACAACCACAGGCTGCATAGGAAGAAGTATCCTTAAGAAACAGGTAAATTAGAGCAGGAAGAGAGGAATGGTCAAAGAAGAGGTTGAGATAATGGGGATTTTGCTAATGACTGTGTTCCAATGAGCAATGCAGAAGGATTTGTTGAGTTGAGGAGAGGCAAAAAAAAAAAAAAAAAAAGCAATTAAATCAGTATAAGGTTGGAAGTCTAAGGGATAACCTGGGAATCCAGGACTAACTGCGATGGTCTCAAAGTACAGAGTGATAGTGGAAGAGAAGAGGGTGAGGGACTCATCAGGAGTAGGCAGAACTCTGGAAAGTTTCAGTGGGAATCTTCATTCTTACTAAAGGTGATGTGGAAGGCAAAGCAGAGGCATGCTTGCAGGTGGAAGGTAGCTCTCTGGGGTTCAACCATCAGTGCCTTTACACATGTTGATACTTTGTGCAACTCTTCTCAAACTTCTTATCTTGCTTATGTTTGTATGTTCAAAACTCACCTCACATAAAGACCCATGTGAATGGGTGACTACATCAACATGTGACCAGAAGAACCAGATGGTGCCTGGCCACCACCAATGGCAGCCGTGATGGGGCTCACAATGTTGAGTCCCAGTGGCAACACGAGGAAAAAAAGGGGTGCAGCCTGAGAACTCCACTAAAAGACTGCAGTTGATCATCTCAAGGCTTTGGGGCTCCCCTGGAAGCATGGCCCCCAAACTGATGCTTCCCCTGATCATAAATCATTACTGAGGTCTACTGTTTGGACAGGAATGGACCAGACTCAGGGACACAGAGTGACCATATCATGGGTACACTTCCTGGTTCTATGGATCTATAGGATGTTGTCCTACTGGTCTCTTACTAGAGGGGAGTGGAGAGGGTGAAGAGGAGGGAACAGGATATTGTTAACAGGATATGACACATATAGAACAGAAAGGAGGAGTATGCTGTCACCAGGAGAAGAGAGCAGAAGAAGCTGCAGATAGGCAGGCATGCAAATTTAAACTGGATTGTGTGCTTTCACTCAATCACAATAAAAAATAAAAATAAAAAATCACCTCATATATCAATTCCTTCAGGAAGCCGCCTGTAATTTCATCAACTTGGGTTAGATATTCCATTTGGGGCCATATTTTAGCCTAGCCTTAATCACAGTGTTTTCTTTACATGTTTCTCCCTTCCTGGAAAACTTACTGTTTGTTAACTTGTTTTTATCTCTGTAAAGGCAGGAATCTTTATGCATTCTGTTCACTGCTGTATGCCAAATTCATAATACAGTGCCCTGGTGGCACAGTGGTTAAAATGACTGACAACTGAAAGGTTGACAGTTTGACACCACCAACGGCTCTATGGAGGAAAGATGAGGCAGCCTGCTTCCATAGAGATTTACAGCCTTGGAAACACTATGGGGCTGCTAAGAGTTGGAAATGTCTTGACAGCGGTGGGTTTGGTTTGGTTTTGGTAGCACACAATATGGAACATCCGTTCAAAGAATGGATGGATAAACAAAACTTCAGTGCTTGCTACCATAGCTGAACCATTGTGTGTCCTCAAAACTATGTACTAAAATTATTATTTTAAAAAATATTTTATTATGCTTTAACTGACAGTTTGCAATCCAGGTCAATTTGCCATATAAAACCCCACACCCAAACTGTTAGGCAATTCTAGTTGCTCTCCTCACTCTGTGACAGCACTCTCCTAATTTCTACCTTGTACTCCCTGTAACTATTCAACCAACTCTTCCTTCCCCTGTACCCTCTCATCTCACTCCTGGACAAGAGCTGCTCAGGCAGCCTTATGTACATAGTTAAGTCAAAAAACATGTTTTTCACAAGCATCACTCTCTGTCTTATAGTCCAGTCCACTCTTTGTCTGAATAGTTGGCTTTGGTACTGGTTTCAGGTCTGGACTAACAGAGACTGGGGCCCATGTCCTCAGGGGACCCTCCAGTCTGATGAACAATCAAGTGTGGTCATTTAATACAGTTTTCATTCTGCACACCCATTTCTTTCCCACTTATTAGGGCAGTCATTGGTAGTGGCCAGTTACTATATAGTTCTTCTTCCAGTCCCGTGTTGATGTAGTCTCAGATCATAGGGCACCTTCTGCCTCCTAGGCTCATATTTTCCTCATATCTTTGAAGTCCTTCATTCCTCTCTTCTCCAGGTGGACTGCGACCAATTGATGCTACTTAGATGGCAGCTTGCTATCTTTTACGATGCCAGACACCACTTGCCAAAGTGCATGGAGAACATTTTACTAAAAAAAGAAAGTTATGCCAATTAGTCTAGGTGTCCCATGAAAACATGATCCCCAGTGCCCTGTCCCTGCTACTATTGTGTCCTTCAAAATGTTGGGTTTTATAGACCAGCTTTTAGTATAGAGCAGCTGTGCTAACCTCCCTTCTACTGCGTGCTATCAATCCCTTCACCTAACCCAATTCCTGTCTACTGTCTATGAATAGGCAATGTTGGTGGCATAGTGGTTAAGTGTTGCAGCTGCTAACCAAAAGGTTGGCAGTTCAAATCCATCAGCTACTCCTTGGAAACTCTGTGGGGCAGCTCTACTCAATCCTGTAAAGTTGCTATGAGTTGGAATTAACTCAGAGGCAACGGATTTGGTTTTTGGTCATCTATGAACATCCCTTCTTCCTCCCTTCCCACCCTTGTAACCATCAAAGATAATTTTATTCTGTGCTTAAACCTCTTCTTAAGTCTTTATAGTAGTGGTCTCATACAGTATTTGTCCTTGGTGACTAATTTCCCTCAGCATAATGTCTTCCAGATGACTCCATATTACGAGATATTTCCTCAGAGTATTGTTTTTCTTTACAATTGCATTGTGTGAATATACCATAGTTTATACATTCATCTGTTGATGGGCATCTAGGTTGATTCCATTTTTGGCTATTGTGGACAGTGCTGCAATAAACATTCAGGTGTCTGTATCAGTTTGTGTGATAGCCATTATTTCCCTAGGATATAGTTCAAGAAGTGGGGTTGCCAAATCGTATGGTATTTCTATTTCTAGCTCTTTAGGAATGTGCCAAATCAATATCGAAAGTGGTTGTACCATTTTACATTAATGCCAGCAGTGCAGACGAGTTCAAGTCTCTCCAGGACCTCTCCAACATTATTTTGTGTTTTTTGATTACTGCCAGACTTGTTGGGGTGAGACAGTATCTCATTATAGTTTTGATTTGGATTTCTCTAATGGCTAATGATAGTGACCATTTCCTCATATGCCTGTTAGTCACCTGGATGTCTTCTTTGATGAAGTGCCTGTTCTTATCCCTTGCCCATTGTTTAATTGGGTTATTTGTCTTTTTCTTGTTGACATTTTATAGTATCTTGTAGATTATGGTGATTAGATGCCAACTGAATTAATGGTAGCCAAAGTTTCTTTTCCATTCTGTAGGTAGTCTTTTTACTCTTTTGGTGAATTCTTTTGATGAGCAGAAATGTTTGATTTTTAGCAGTTCCCAGTTACCTACCTTATCTTCCGTTGTTTGTGCATAGCCAGTAAAATTTTGTAGTCTGTTTATGCAGCCTATAAGGAACGCCAGCACTGTCCCTATTTTGTCTTGCGTGATCTTTGTTTTAAATTTCATATTTAGGACTTTGATGCATTTTGAGTTAGTTTTTGTACATAGTGTGAGATATGCATTTTGCCAAGATGACTTGTTAAACAGACTGTCTTTCCCCCAGTTTATGGACTTGGGACCTTTGTCAAATATCAGCTGTTCATAAGTGGATGATGTTATATCTGGATTCTCAATTTTATTCTATTGCTACATATCTATTTTTGTACCAGTACTAGGCTCTTTTGACTACTGTGGCAGTGTTAAGTACTAAAATTATTAATGAGTTTTCATTGAAAAGCAGAGCAGCTGATACTAGTCAAGTAGTCATATGAAATGAAGACAATCCTTCAAGGGACTTACAGTCTAATGAAAAAATATATTTAATGATAATGTAGACACTATCAATGTGAAAAGATAAGACAACCCAGTTGCCTAAAACTGTCACACTAGTTATCTTACAGTTGCAGTCCCAGTTCTAAACAGCACTTAATGTCCTTATCAGGAACTTTTACACAGACCAACAGGCAGTTGTTTGAACAGAACAAAGGGATTTTTTTAGTCATCTGGTGCTGCTCTAACATAAATACCACAAAGTGAGTGGTTTTAACAAAAAAGTTATTCTTACACAGTTCAGTAGGTTACAATCCGAATTCAGTGTGTCTGCTCCAGGGAAAGAGCTTTCTCTCTTAGTCAGCTCTGAAGAAAGGTCATTCTTTTGCACCAGTCTTTGGCTTAGGGAGCATCTTGGCACAGGAACCTCACTTCTGAAGGACATGCTTTTCTCCCATTGCTGCTTCCTTGATGGTATGAGGTTCCCAGTTCTCTGCTTGCTTCCCTTTCCTTTTATCTCTTGTAAGATAAAAGGATAAAGAGTGGTGCAAGCCACACTCCAGGACACTCCCTTTACAATGGAGCAAGGAGGTGACCTTACGAAGAAATTTACAGTCCCACTCTTATCCTCTAACACACAGCATAGGAAAAATCACAAAATGGAGGACAATCATAAAATATTGGGAATCATGGCCCACTCAAATGGCTACACACGTTTTTGTGGGGACACAGTTCAACTCATGACACTGATAGTGTATGATTTAAAATCAGGAAAGGTGTGTGTCGGGGTTGCATCCTTTTACCATACTTATTCAATTCAATATGTATGCCGAGCAAATCATCCAAGAAGTGGGAGTTTACGAAGGGTGCAGCATCAGGATTAGAGGATGACTCATTAACAACCTGCATTATGCTGATGACCCAATCTTGCGTGTTGAAAGTGTAAAGGACTGGAAGCACTTACTAAAGGAGGTCAAAGACTACTGCCTTCAGTATGGATTACACCTCAACATAAAGAAAACAAAAATCTTCACAACTAGACCAGTAAGTACCACCATGAAAAGTGGAGAAAAAAATTGAAGTTGTCAAGGATTTCATTTTACTTAGGTCAAGAATGAATGCCCACGGAAGCAGCAGTTAAGAAATCAAAGTACATACTGCATTGGATAAATGTGCTTGCAAGAGACTCCTTTAAAAATCTTAAGAATCACAAATATCACCTTAGTGACTAAAGAGCACCTGATCCAAGCCATGGCGTTTTCAGTCACGTCACCTGCATTCAAAAGTGAGACAATGAAGAACGAAGAACTGACCCATTTGAATTACGGTATTGGCAAAGAATATCGAATATACCACGGACGGCACCAAGAAGGAATAATTTGTCTTGGAAGAAGTATAGCTAGAATGCTCCATAGAAGTGAGGATGGTGACACTTGTCTCACGTACTTTGGACATGTCATCAGGTGGAAACAGTCTCTGGACAAGGATTAGAGGATTAGCAAGAGAAAGGAATACTCTCAACGAGATGCATAGAAACGGTGGCTGCAACGATGATATGCAAGCTAGTTATAGACATGAAACGATACGCATTTAAAAGTATTTCTCATTCCAGCCACCCTCACTTTTCTCATTTCCAAGCATGCAGGAATGCAAAGCTCTTTTCAGATCGTCGTTGCTGCCTTTTTGACTCAACGTTTATATTCTCTACAGGACAAAGTACTTAAAGTACTTCACACTCGTTATTGTTAACATTAATAGACAGGACAAGTCAGCCTCAAAGGATGCAATTCCTGTTTTCGTTTGGTTTTGGTCTTTTTAAAAAATTTACCGTCACAACCACAGCCTTCCAACCTGGCGTCCCTCAGTGTGACGTCACAACTCGGATCTAGAACTACCAATCCCAGAATGCTGAGCGCGGGGGGCGGGCGCACGGGGAGGCGCCCAGTGATTGGCGAGCGGAGGCGTTTCCTTCCGGCGGGAAGAGCCCCGGAGACTGGGGCTTGGGGAGGTGCTTGGACATTACTACCGGGTTGGGCGGGCCCTGTTTGGGGGTTGTCTATGAGAGAGCCCTGGGTGCCCCACCAGCTGAGGAGATGGATGAGGACGGGCTTCCTCTCATGGGGTCAGGCATAGACCTGACCAAGGTTTGTAAAAGACGAGTTGAACTTCCGGAGACATCGGGGAGGAGGACGAGGAAGGGACGTCCGGTTCCCAAAGAGACCCCACCTCTCCAGGCACCAGCCTAACCCTGGTCCTGGCCCGGGTCCCCTCTGCTGCTGGCCTCGGTCAGGAGAACCCCGTCTTTCACTTTGAAAAGGGGCCCCTCCAGAGGTGGTTAAGGAGACGTTATGCTTCTCCCAGCCTTCGCTTTCCGGCTGACTTGTTTCCATGCCCCGAGATGACCGACTGGCGGCTTGGGCCTTTTGCGACCTCTTAACCCTACCTCTTTGATTTACCCAAAGTATTTTTGTATGGGTATGTGTGTGTGGCCTTTACCTGTAAAATTTGTGAATCCAGAGTCAGTTTTCCAACTTGTATGAGCCTCTTTTGTCTTCGGACCTCCCATTCACAATTGAGAAGTTAATGGTAATTGTCACTGCTTCGAGAAACTCAGGTCACACAGCAAGACGTTCTTGTTATTACTGTGCCCATGTATCATAGGAATTGCACAGTGTACGTCTCTCTTGTGCAAATCATTTGTGTCTTTACATAACGCAGGTGCCAGCTATTCAGCAGAAAAGAACGGTGGCATTTCTAAACCAATTTGTGGTGCACACAGTACAGTTCCTCAACCACTTTTCGACAATATGTGAGGAGGTACGTTCTGTGATCTTCTTTATAGCGTAGCCTAGAAATCACTTTGCTTTTTTTTGAAGGTAGCAAATGGAGTTAAAGTAGAATCACTCTGATTTGGTTGGCCGCTTGTCACCCAGGTGTTATGTCAAGCTAAAGTCAATCCTGCACTCCACCTCTGCTGAATTAGTGTTTTAAAGGCCTTGGTAAAATATTTCATTAAGGTTTACTGTAAATAAAGAGATAAAAGGAATTGCAGGGTTTCGCAGTTGAAAACACTTGTGATTTTGAAATTTGTTATATGTTCTTATCCCAAAGATTTACATTTCTAAGTATATATTCTTTCAGTTTATATTACAATTATTTTACATTTTTTGATCCAATCTGTAACCCTGGTGGCTCAGCTGCTAACCGAAAGGCTAGCAGTTCGATTCCACCAGCCACTCCTTGGAAACCATGTGAGGCATTTCTACTCTGCCCTATGGGGTCACCATGAGTCAAAGTTAGGAGGAGGTAGCCTAGAAACCTAATTTTAGCATCAGATATCCTTGTGAAAATAATATTTTCAGCAAATAATTCATAAGTGAGAATTAAGTAGCAGATACAAAATTCAAGGATTCCTGTCTTTAAAAAAAGATGGGGAGGGCAAATTGGAAACATGACTTGAAATTGAGTTGAAGAAAGATTATTCATTGGGGCTTAGGTAATTAGGTGAGTTGATTGAGTATATAGTGTAGAGTTCGTATAAGGTATATAGCCTTAGCAACTAGAGTGTTATTAATATTTTCATAGAGATAAATTATTTTCAGCTGATAAGATTCCCACTTTTTTTTTCCTTTTTTTGCCTACTTGTCAAAAATCTCTTTACCTTCTCATTAAGGCAAAACGAAGTAAGATATAGTATGATATGATAATTGATAGATTAAGAGGATCATTTGACTGTTTTATCAAATAGGAGACCAGACACTGGGTACTTGCTTTCCATGAGCTTTCTCTTGTATTATGCCTTTCTGATTGGGAGATAGAATTGACTGAACCAAAAGCAGTAAGCCAAGGATTCACCCCTTTGCTTTTTGTACCACAGTAGAGTGAAGTATGCTGGGAGCGAGTATCTCTGGCTTGTTAGCAAAGGGGAGCAGATACTCCATCCCTGTAGCTTCATCACCAGAGTAGAAAGTAAAATAACAGCAAAACAAGAAGCAAACACTCCTACTAAAGCTGCCCTGAGGCAAGGAGAACTCTACGTCTTTTGTAGTGCCTGACAGTTTTAAAAACCTGGAGAAGGATTTCTGTTTAACAACCGGAGCATAGATAACAGGCCTGTCTTATCTACTGATTCTTCCAGGCCTCATGCTTCACAAGTTTCCCTGATTGTTGCTCTCTCAGCTTCTCTCTGTTTTCACTATTTCCTAGTTCTTGAACTCTAGGAAGAAGTTTGGTGACCAAAAACTCATTAAATTTAAAGAGAGTTTGCCTTTTCCTTCCTTTAGGATGATAGCCTAGGATTGACTGGAAGTCATATTTTATAATTCACTTTAGAGGCTTGAATAATTATGTCACTTTTAAATGTATTTGCTGAATATGATGACAACAACTGCTGTTTATTGGGTGATGACTCTGTACTAGACAGTGTAATAAATGCTTTGCAGCTGGTTTAGCTGTTTGAGAGAGGTTTGGTTTCATAGGTAACAGAAACCAATTTTACAGATAACAGAAACTGGGATGTAGAGAGGCTTAAATCATTTGCTTAGATATTTCTTAATCTGTTCATTCATCACTAGCTGTTGTATAACTTGCCCATAGTCACACAGCTAGGGAGTAACAGAGGTGGGATTCCATCTCTGGTCTATGAACTTTAAAAGCTAAAAGCATCTTACTACTTTGTTATATTACACCTTCCATTCTAAAAAAGAAGTTTTTGTTTGCATCATTTTTAAGTCAGAGTATAGTGTTTCCTTTATAGTTATTTCAAAATCTGTGTTTAAAATTAGTTTTCTTTGCTCTGTCATATCTCTTTGGTGTAGTATCTCTGTGATACAGTGAATTCCAAGGATATATGAATTTAAACATAAATACCATTTTCTCCATAGCTAGAGTCAACATGGTATTTCAAAACGATTTCTAATTTGTGGATAATATCTTTGAGACATGTAGGCCTTATTTGCATAAAACCTTAAACAGGAACTAAACAGGCTATGTTTCTCTCTTTAAAAGATGAGCCTCAGTTTTTATTTTTTGAACTGGTAGGGAGGGAAGTTGAAGGATTTAGGAAAAATAACTTATTTCTTGCATGTTCTGATTTGAACGAATCCCATTCTGCAGCAGCTGAACTCATACTGGAATTGAATTTGAAACAAATCATTAATGATTCTTTCTTTATTGTTAGTGCCATGTTTAGAGTTCTGAAATTTAAAAAAAGTGTAAAAATGAAGACTCTAGAGAGTTCAGCTTTTTTCACTTTCTGCATGCTATGCTGCTGTATAATTCCTCTAATAACAAGCACTAGAGTAAAAGACAGGTTAGAAGGCAAAGAAGGGAAAGTTACAGAATTACTTAGGGTCATCTCTTCTTCCTTTACAGATGCCCTAGTAAACGTGTGCATCCTGACACTAATCAGCAAAATCTTACAGTCACCCATTGGGACTGCATATTTAAAAAGTGAATGGTAGTGCATGCACTATGGCTATTGCAGGTAAAAATTAAGTTTAGGGAATTCTAAATGATAATGAATTATAAAGTGAAAGATGCTGTCCAAACAGAACACAATCAGGTATGCTGTTATAACTCAGACTTCTTTTGTGTCTAGAATATAGGACTTTTAATTATTTTTCAATATTCTAAAAAATTTTTTAAAAATCTTCAGGTACAGGAAAAAGTGCTAAGAATTCTCATATGTACTAAAAGTACTGAAGACAAGGAGCCCCGGTGGCACAATGTTTAAGGTGCTTGACTACTAACTGAAAGATCAGTGGTTCAAAACCAGCAGTGGCTCTGCCAGAGAAAGATGTAACAGCCTGTTTCCATAAAGATTTATAGCCTTGGAAACCCAGTGGGGTCACTAGGAATTGTAGGTGACAGCAGTGGGTTTTGGTTTGTCTTCTACATCTGGCGTTCAAATCAGCCAATCAGATTTAACCTTCAACCAGATATGTTTTGCTTAAAACCCGTGTTTGCATGTTTTTACAACTGCTGAGCGTAAGTGTCAGATGGAGCTTAACAAAACTATTGATTCCTTTCTGACTGCTAGGACGTATACAACTCAGTGGTATGTAGCGAGAGATCTATTATTTAAAAATTCTACTTCAGAGAAGTGGGTGTACAAACTAGATATTTTACGATTCTGAGAAACCACTGTTTTTCTGTCCGTATTCAGCTAGTAGTTTCCTGTTTCTTCCTTTTCCTTTCTTTTTCACTTTGATAAAATGTTTGCCTTAGAAATAGGTGGGTGATAAATCATGCAGCTCTCAGTTCATCCAAAAAATTTCAAGTACATTGTAATTTTACCTGGCATCTCAACCAAGGCATTTCAGATTCATTTCAAATTATTCTAGAAATGAAAAAAATGGTACTGGGAAAGACCATTCCCTGTTCACTAAAATTTTCAGAGGTGAGGACAGTTACTGTCACTGATCCATGTTAGTTATACTGTAGCCGTAGTCATTCACACTTTAGAACAGCGATACTGATACTTGGGGTGGTGGTTAGATGTGGTGGCTAAGTGCTGTGTTTGCTGACCAAAAGGTGAGCAGCTTGGACCTGCCAAGTGCTCTTTGGAAACTCTATGGAGCAGTTCTGCTCTGTCCTATAAGGTTGCTATGAGTCAGAATCGACTCAGCTGCAGTGCGTTTGGTTTTTTGGTTTTTTTTTTTTAAGACATTTTTGATCGTCAGAACTGAGGGGTGCTACTGGAATTTAGAGAGTATATGCCACACACACTGCTAAATGTCCTGTAGTGCACAGGACAGCTCAGACAACAAATAAAAACCAGTTCAGAATGTCAGTGGAGCCAAGGTTGAGGAACTCGACGTTAGAGGGATCTGGGAGTGGAAAATGCAGAAAACATAAATGTCTTAGAAGTGAACCTCAGCAGCCCCAAAATGAAGCAAGGTACGTTTGTCCCTTGACAGTGGCTCTCTAAGCAGCATATATTTATGTATGCAATAGAGGTAATTACATGTGAACAGGCTCAAAACTGTATGTTATACTGAATTATCTTTGAAGATAATTTTGCTGTGGACCCTTTGGCAGTCTAGTGAAGCCAAATTACTGTTCTTAAATGTGTAAAATATGTAAGATTGCAAGAGAACTGATGAAAAGGGGCTTATCAGAATACTTTTAGAAACTCAAAAGTGTATATAGTAACATATCCTTAAATATGTAACTGAGTGACCAATCTGGTAACAACTGTAACTTTGAATTGTGGTAAATGTAAACATTTGAGAAATCTGCAGCAATTGTAATATGATTAGCAAAAATCTGTGATTTCTATGGGAAACAAAGCCCTATACCGTAATGCTAATGTAATCCTGTTAAGTTGAAGAAAAGGCTAAATATCAGTTAAAGGTGAATAGAAACAGAGGTGCAATATTTTATGTCATTCAGATACATGGACTCCAGGTATAGAACCACTGTGTAAATGATTTTCTCAAAATCGTATCAATAAAAGACTATCCTCTTGGCTTGGGAAGATCTGTTGTGATAAATTACATTGTTATTTTATTATCCATGAAGGTATTATCCCCTTTCTACATGTAGTACTGGTTTTGAGGTCCTAAAATATTAAATATGTTATCTGAAAATATAAAATATTTCCTAATATTACATATCACTTTTGAAAATCATTACTTAACATACCCAGAGTCCCTACAGGACTTTGAAAATTAGCAACTCAACCATTTTTAAAAATTCCTGAAACTTAATAGACAAAACTGGATTTGTTCCTGAAATCTTTATATTTGCCCATCTGGTTATAAAATAGGGTGATAGTAGCAGTCTTAAGCAAAATGTTGCTACCTAAAATACCAATCCTTACAATTATTTTAAATTGACAAAATTTATTTTCAAACTAGTATCAGGAATATTTAGATAATTTGTTATAAATTAAAATATATTGATGTTTACAGTAAGTCAGCATCTTTCATGTCTCACATAGTTAAATTATTCATGTAATGTTCTTTTAAAAGAATGAAGTCATTTCACTTTGGTGAGATCGTTGTCATGGGAGATAAAAATTGGTAAGGTTAGTGCGAAAGCAAAAGATTATTATAGCAGACTAGTCTGTGTCACCCCAAATTTGAGAATCACTGCTCTAGAATGTGTAAGTTGTTTTCTCCAAGCCTCTTAGAAGTTTTCATAGTTTCCCAAATAAACATTTTCATTCTTAGTTTCTTATTTACTGTGAGATCCATACTTTAGTCTTATCCTGTGTGAATCGTTGAGTGCTCGTTGGAATACTTTAAAAAGTATTTCTGACAAACACCTGTGTCATATTTACCATGCTCAGAAAAATCTGATTCTCAGTATTCAGCACAGTGTCATCTTAGTCTTAATGAGAAGCAGACTGATCATTTATTAGCCTTTTGTAACAAAAATCATGCCTAGGCAATACCTGAGAATTTTCTGTCATGTTTCAACAGTGTAATGTTGTTTCAAAAGTAGTATCTGATAAAGAATATTGGCTCTGGAGTTGGAGTGTTTGAGTTCAGATGATTTGATTTATATAATGATGTAGTTTTCTTGTCTTTTTAAAACTAGTGTATAGGTTTGGTATAAGAATTCAAGTGGTATGTTGCTTTTACAATGTAGCCTGTAAGGTAACCGCTCAAATGTTTCAATGATGATGCTAATTACTTAAAATATAGATTTAACGTGACAAAATTTTTTTTTAAAAGTCAGTTTTCCCTTTTTCTGTATGTCTGCTTTAGTCAAAATAACATGCATTTTTTAAAAAAAATTATCAGTTGCCATTTACTTTACAAGTTAATTTGCTGTAGGATTTCTTCAATTACTGAACTGCTGTAATGAATTAAAAGACTGATGTACATTTGTCAAAATTCTCATGGTTTTTGATAATACTGCTATAATTTAGAGAAGGATTCATTTGTCTGTGTTTTATAAACCTATTTTTATGTTGCCATAAAGCTTGTATGACCCAGTCCTAGATGTCAAAGTTAAATTTAGCTTGATTGTTTCCACTGAATGTCATTAAAACTAGATTCTAGTGTTTTATTTCTGACTTATGTTGAGATGGTCATCTTAAAAATAAGTGTCTTGTCAAGGAGCACTGACTACTCTAGGTTCTTTTAGTTTTCCCCTCCTTATTTTGGCAAAATGACCATTTTGCAGGGTGTTAAAGTTCTGTTTATTAGTCTGTTAATATCTCAGAAAGCAGTCAGACTTCTGCACATCTGCCAACTCATAAACTAGCTGTTTCTTGGACTGTGTGACTGAATATAATGATGTTTATTTAGGATTAGGGCTTTTAAATAAATGCTGTTATGAATACTTTATAATATTGCTTTTATTTGCATGTGTATATACATATCTAGAAATTATCTATCTATTAAAAAAAAGTGCCATTGCGTCAATGCAGACTCATAGCCACCCTATAGACAGAGTGGAACTGCTCCACAGAGTTTCCGGGGAGCACCTGGCAGATTTGAACTGCCGATTTTCTGGTTAGCAGCTGTAACACTTCACCACTACACCACCAGAATTTCCAATCTGTGGTTTATTTAATTGTTCAGAGAAACTAGCACATGGTAAACTCCGTACTGGCTTATCTTGGGTTCTGGTGGTAGACTGCTTCTTTTTGCTTTTTGCAGTACTCACTTTGTTTGTCTTTTATTCTCTCTGACATTGAACCATTCATCTTCCAATTTCATTCTTTTTACGTTTCAAACTTAAAAAGCTTGAATCTGAGGCCAGTTGTGTATGTTTATGTGTTTAAGTAATTTATAAAGGCAGATCCTGTCATGGGCTGTCTTTGGCTAGTTTTTATGTTTTCTCATGTTTTTCTGTGGAGAATTTCTTCATCAACAAGTAATTATTAAGCTCCTGTTAACTGTTAGTCACCGTTCTGAACACTGAGATACAGTACAACAAGAAACAAAAGACTGTCCTCTTGACGTCCACTTTCGGGTACTAGGGATTATTTATTACTCTGATAATGAGTTTGATAAAGCTGGAAATGTAACTTTTTCTTATCTGGGAATACAGTTTAGTAAAATAGCTGTGACTCATACTAAAGAAGAAAGCACAACTGAGTTTCCATTCCTACTCAAGTGAGTACTAGAGTAGTATATTAGAAAATGACAAATACGTATACCTTAATTTTTATTTTCAAGTCTGTCCTTTGTTGTTCTTGTTAACAGTTTTTTTTTTTTAAATCAAAGTCATTGTCTTATGTATCTAATCTTCCTTTTTTTAGAAACTGGCAGACCTTTCTCTTCGTATCCAGCAAATTGAAACAACTCTCAATATTCTAGATGCAAAGGTTTGTATTCCTGAATAATTTATGGTATAAACCTTGCTGTATATATACCAACTTTCTCAGTCCTACTTAATTTTAATTACATTTGAGAGTTAATTCAGTGTATCTTCTGTATCCATGAGAAGACAGTTTTTTGTTTGTTTTTTTCCAAAATTCACTGTAATTAGAAAGAAAGTAGTTCACTATGAACCATTAACTGAGCCTGGTCAAATGTAGACGTGGGTACAGTGTTCATGACAGCAGTAGTCACAGTAGCCAAGAGGTGGAAATAACCTAAATACTTCAATAGGTGAATGAAGAAACAAAACGTGGAACATACACATGATGGAGTATTTCTCTTCTATAAAGAGAAATGAAGTCCTGATACGTGCCACACAACATGGATGAATCTTGAAAACATTGTACCAAGTGAAATAAGTCTCAAAATGACAAATACTGTATGATCCCACTATATCTAGAACAAGCAAATATATAGACACCAAAGTGTATTAATGGTTATCCAAGGGTGAAAAGGAGGCTGAGAGAGAGTTGTTGCTTGCAGAGCTTCTCTTTAAGGATAAAGGAAAATCATGGAAAAGATAATGGTGATGGCTGAACAGCATAATGGAACTAATTAAAGCTACTGAATTATCCATATTAGAAATGTTGAGATGCAAATTTTTGGTTATGTATGTATATTCACCACCATATAAATAAAAAGTAAATAAATTTTTAGAAAATATAGACTTGCATTGAGGTTTCTTTCTCTATTAGTCAAAAGTATATTATAAGCAATATTTTAACAAGTTGAACTGTTAACATAGTTTACTTCATTTGGTGGGAAGTTCAAAGATGTTTTAATAGGTATTACTGTTAACACAGTAAGGAGATTATGTAAATTTTGATGTCTCCTCAAATAAAAACTTGGAGACAGTACGAGGTGTTTTTCAGATATGTTAAAATGCTAACAAAGAGTAGCATTTCTGACACAGATTTTTGTGTCAGAAACTGCAGGAGATAATCAGGAAAAAGAGAAAGATACTTTGATTGGCAAACTTAAATTTTTGATAAATAACTTGGTACATGTATTTTTCTTATTTATAATAGTGCTGGATACATTAGTGTATTTTTGTGACTTCATCCTGTTATAAAAAAAGTTGACCTGAAAAATACCTATTGACTGAGGAATACAAATGATATTTTAGAGTAAGGACGGAGTATTTAGTTTGTACATCTCCTTGTAGACTTGACCAGCTGTTTATCTCTCAGAACATTTTTGTAGTTGAAAAAATTAAGGATACCTAGCCTTGGACATTTCAAGCTATTCTTCTACCATTAATACCCACATGGAAACTATTTGAATCATAGTCATTGTGCTAAGCACTGTCATCAGTCAGCACTTCTCAATGAGTATTGCTGCTTTGGAGCTTATTACCATTGCTCTTTTTCATTATCCTTTATTATGACTGTATATCTTGTTTTAATGTTTGAGGAACTGTTGCTCAGTTATAGTTCAAGGTCACAAGTGAAGTGACCACATAGATAACTTATCCTGAGTCATTTTCATACCCATAGTATTAACTCCTAAAGTAAGCCAAATATTATTTGGCAAATATGTATTGTAGATATCAGGATGAAATCAGAAAAAAAGGTTTACATGGATCTGGCAAATCCAAACTGAAATACTTAGTCACTGACAGCATGCTCATCTTTTCTGTATGAAAAACAATACATTTTAGTAACATTCGGGTGAGAACTGTTTAAAAAAATAAAATAAAAAGAATGGTCAGTGTCATACATTAACATGTAAAGACAAGAACTGTGTGGTCTGCCAGATAATTCAGTCTTAAAATATGCTATAAATAACTATTAATAAAAAATATTTTTAGAACAATTTTATAAGATAAATCTTCTCATCCCCATGTTACAGATGATAAAGTTGAGGCATGCCAGCCAAAGGGAGATTTATATGAGGTCACACAGCTTATGAGTAGTAAAGCTATGACTTAAACCTGGGCAGTCTGATGTTAAATTCCATACTTTCAGTTTTCATGTTATGACTATATATTTTAAAAACAATTTCTGGAAAAAGAATGGCTGTAAATTAAATTTTTGATAAATTCTTAAGCTATCTTATTTCTGAATGTCTTTCAATTTTAAATAGTCCACAGCATGGAGAATTTCCCACACCAAAGTTGACATTTTATAGACCTATTTCCATAGTGTTAAAACTTAATATAAAAAAACCAACTGCCCGCAGCTAACATCGTACTCAGTGGAGAAAGACCAAGGGCTTTCCCACTAAGATAGGAAGCTGGACAGGGATGCCTACTCTCACCACTGTAGTTCATCATCATTCTGGAAGTCCTAGCAAGAGCAGTTAGGCTCGAAAAATGAAAAAAGTACCCAGATTGGGAAAGCAGAATTAAAGCTATACCTTTTCACAGATGAGGTGATTCTACACATAGGATACCCAAAGAATTTACAGGAAACCTATTGGAGGTAAGAAGGGAATTCAGCAAAGTGGTAGGGTGCAAGGGTATGAAACAGCAGTGAGCAAGTGGAAAAGGAAATTAAGCAAACATTGTTTACAATAATGTCTGAAGTACCTGGGGATAAATTTGAGCAAGAAAGTGAATACTTAGACACAGAAAATTACAGAACATTACTAAAAGAAGCTGTCCCCGAGAGACTGAATTACTGGGCTGAGGCTGGGGAAATGGTCTCAGGGGACATTTAGTTCAGTTGGCATAACATAAATTAGTTTATAAAGGAAATGTTCTACATCCTCTTTGGTGAGTAGCATCTGGAGTCGTACAAAGTTATGCCCCATCTGGTGCAAGGGAGAATGAAGAAACCAAATATATGCGGAAAAGATTAGTCCAAAGGACTAATGGACCTCAGTGATTGTCACAGCCTTCACCAGACTGAGTATAGCACAACTAGGTGGTACCTGCCCGCCACCACTGACAGCTGTGAGGTTCACATTAGAGATCCCAGACAAAGCTGGAGAAGAAAAATGTAGAACAAAATTCCAGCTCACAGAAAAAGACCAGACATACTGACAGGACAGAGAAGGAAAACACTTTGAGAGTGTGGCCCTAGGACACCCTTTTAACTTATTAAGCAAATTCACCCTTTTAGATGGAGATTAGACAGGTTCTTAAAACAAGCAGTAATACACATAGCTTAACTGTGTATATGAGACTAAAAGGGCAAACCACCTCAGGGGCAAGGATCAAAAGGCAAAAGGGAATAGGAGGTTTGGGTAAACGAAAGTGGGGAATGCAAGTTGAAAAAGGGGAGAGTATTATAAAGGCAAGAATTGTATAATTCACAGAGTTGGCAACCAATGTCATAAAACAATATTTGTATTAATTATGAGAAACTAATTTGCTCTGTAAACCTTCGTGTAAAACACAATGAAAACAACAACAGAAGGAAGCTGTAAATGGAAGGGTATCCTGTGGTCGTGGATTGGAATACTTAATATAGTTAAGATCTCAGTACTACCCAAAGCAATCTGTAGATTCATTGGAATGCCCATCAAAATTCGAATAGATTTCTTTGCAGAAATGGAAAAACCATTCCTCGAATTTACACTAAAGGGCAAGGGACAACAAGTAACTAAAGCAATCTTGAAAAAGGATAAAGTAGAAAGACTCACTTCTTATTTCAAAACATACTTAAAACTACAGTAATTAGAACAGCCCAGTACTAGTACAGTACTAAACATACAGAAAAATAGAATACAATTAAATGTCCAAAAATAAATCCATAAATCTCAGTCAAATGGTTTTTGACAAGTGTGCTGAGCCCCATTCGATGGGGAAGGAAGAGTCTGGGAAAGTTAGATTTCCATATCCCAAAGACTGAGGATCTGTGCCTTAAACCATACACAAAAACCAATTCAAGATACTGTATTTTTACACAGAAACTTATTTGGCAGCCTTCTTTCCTCATAAGGCACCTTCACAAGCACCACCAGTTTTCTTCCACATGTTGCTGTAAAGAAAAATTGGTGTAGCACACTTACAAAATATATCCTTAGAGGTGGGCACAGCTGGCAAACAAATGCAAAAGGTGCTTGTTATTTGCATAAAAAATCAGTAGATCAAGGACCTGAGTAAGAAAACCAAAGCCATTAAATTCTTAGAAGAAAATGTCAGGTGAGATTGTAGAACCTAGTGTTTAAAGATAGATTGTCAAATGTGATAAGAGAAGCTTGAGCAGTGAAAATAAAATAGAAATAAAGGACCTCATTAAAATTAAATACTTCTGTATATCAGAGTACCTAACAAAATTAAAAGGCCACCTACAGATTGGAAAAAATTGAAGGAACCATATATTGGATAAGGACCTAATATCTAAAATAAAACTTCTGCAACTTCGTAAAAAAAGACTGGCAAAGAACTTGAACAGATAGTTTGCCAAAGACAATATTTGAGTGGCCAAAGCTCCTGTAAAGATATTCAACTTTATTAGCCATTAAGGAGATGCAAATTAAAATCATGAGATCTCACCCCCATAAGAATTGCAGTGATTAAAATAGAAAGAAAGAAAACAACAGGTGTTGGTGAGCTTTCAGAAAAACTGAAATATACCTCCATAGAACTGCTATATGACCAGCAATCCCAATTCTGGGTATATACCATGCTTGTTTTACAGGAACACAAATAGAAACCTCTACTCCAGTGTTGATTGCAGCACTTCATAGATAGCCAAAACATAGAAACATCTGAAATGCTCACCAACAGATGAATGGATCAACAAGGTGTGGTATAACATATAATGGAATATTACACAGCTGTATAGAGGAGTTAAGTTCTGATGCTTGCCACAGCATAGATGAATCTTGGATGCTGAATCAAGTCAGCTGTAAAAAGATACTTTTTAGACAACTGTTATTTAATAGAAGAGTACTTCTAAAATTTCCAACATTTTGCTGAGTGAAATAAATCAGTTGTACACAGACAAATACATTATGAGCTGACTTATATGAAATAAGCCACTAAGACCATATTTGTGTACACATAACACCTGCTTTCTGCATTTGTCAGCTGTGCCCTTCCTCTGTGAGGGGTTTTCATAAGCACACTGTGCTAAGTTTGTTCCCAGTGTTACATGAAAGGGGACTGGCATGGCAAGGGGGGGAGGGTGGGGTGGCACAGCTGGTGGGCAAACTCTAAAAGGCACATGTTATCTGTGTAAAATTACAATACACGGAAACCAGAGATTATTAATGGTTACCAGTCGGGGGGGGGGGGGTTGTTTGGGAGCATTGAGTTTATGTTAATGGTGGTGCAGTATTTTGGGAAAGGATAGCAATATTGGTAGCACAACATGAAAGATGTAATTATTGTCATTGAATTGTAAATATGGAAGTTGTTGAATTGGTGAACATTTGGACATGTTTATTTTCACCATAATTAAAAAACAAACATTTGCCATCAAGACACTTCCGACTCATGGAGACCCATGTGTGTCTACAAGGTTTCATTGACGGAGTTTTTTGGAAGTAGATCACCAGGCTTTTCTTTCATGGCACCTTTGGGTGGGTTAAGATGGCCAACCTTTTCTCTTAACAGCCAAGCACTTTAACTGTACCACCCAGGGAATTCAAATTTATCATAACAGCTATTAAAAAATGCAAACCTAGAAACTTACAGTGTTTATTTTTGCATCTAATTTCATTGTCATATTCCAATTGTTTTTTTCAGTTATCATCTATTCCAGGGCTAGATGATGTCACATTTGAAGTATCTCCTATGAGTGTGAATAGTGTCACAGATGGACCACAATCTGAAGCCACTTCAAAGCAATCACAGGTAAGTATTTAAGTTCCGAGAAACAGAAACAAATTTTTGTGGTTACTTTATGGACCCAAGCAGCATATTGGAAAGAAAGAAGTTAAATAAATGTAAAACCTTTAATAGTAACAATTTAAAATCTTAAAATAGAAAATGAAGTTTGAAAAATTTAGCTGTTTTGGTTTGTTTTTAGTTTGGTATTTTGAAGGACTTTCTGAAGTTGTAAACTTGGTTTATACAATGCTCGGAAAAATAGCAAACATAATTATTTCCTCTAAGTTTATTGTAGAAGGTTCCCAAGTTCTTGCAAGAAATGTACTTTAAAGATATTTTATTATAAAAATTTTCAACCATACACAAAAATAGAATAGTGCAGTGAGTACCCACTTTCCCATTACCCAGATTCACCACTCATTAAGATTTGCACAGTTGCTGCATCTTAGCTGTTTTTGTCTTTCCTGAAGTGAATCCCAGACAACATCACTTCACCCCAGTATAATTCTTTGACTATCTCTGAGAAGGTATGGCCTTTTCTTAGATAATCACAGTACCCTTATATGCAGTATGATTACCAGTAATCCCTTGGTATCCTCTGGTGTAGTCAGTGAACCTGTAGCCTTGGCGTCACTGGAGGACTTGTTAGTAATGAGGATCTGAGGCTTCATCCCAGGCCTCTGAATTAGAATCTGCATTTAAACAAGATCTGTAGATGATTCGTAGGGTCTTAAATTTGAGAAGTACTATTCTATTAAATACTAGTTGTCTGAAAAGTATCTTTTTAGAGCTGATTTGTTTGATTCAGCTTCCAAATAAAAGCCACACTTTGCAATTGGTTACTGTCTGTCTTAAGGAGCAAAGTGGTTAAAGCACTTGGCTAGTAATTAAAAGGTCAGAGGTTCCAACCAACCAGCCACTCAAAAGGAGAAAGATGTGACAGTCTGTTTACATAAAGATTACAGCTTCAGAAACCTTGCAGGACAATTCTACTGTGTCGTATAGAATCACTGTGAGTCAAAATCATTTCCACAGCACTGGCTTTGATTTGGGTTTTATTGTGTCTTAATATTGGTTTGGAAACCCTAGTGGCTTAATGCTTAAGTGCTGTAGCTGCTAATCGAAAGTGGGCAATTCAGATCCACCAGTCACCCCTTGGAAACTCCATAGGACACTTCTACTCTTGTCCCATGGGGTCAGTATGAGTTGGTATTGCTTCAACAGCAGTGAGGTTTTTTGGTTTTTAGTGTCGATTTATGCCTCTGTAGAAATTTAAATTATTTTTTATCTCAAGAAAATAAAAAACGTTGACCAACCAAAGTAATGCTAAACAAGTAAACTTACCTGTTTTGAAACTCTGCATTATACATAGAGGTAGTTTCACACAGTATTTTCTGAGATCATGATGATTTTAATGATGATGAAAATGGCCAAGCCAAGTACCATCGAGTTGGCTAGCACTTAAAGGGTGCTTATTCAGTGCTAGGCTTGATTATAGTTGTTTTTCATAGATTAACCCATTTATCCTCACAACAGCCCAATGTATGAGGAATATATTATTACTCCTACTCCATAGATGATAGGTCAAATGAGGCATGTTGTTGTGTGCTGTGGAGTCAATTCTGATACATAGCAACCCTATAGGTCAGAGGACAACTGGCTAAGAAGGTTTCCTAGGCTGAAATCTCTATGGGAGCCGATTCCCAGGTTGTTTCTCCCTTAAGTGGTTGGTGGATATCTAACTTTTCTATTACATCTGAGTGTTTAACCATTCTACAATCAGAGCTCTCTTCAGTAAGGTATAAAGAAGTTATAATTGGTTGAAAGTCGAACAGTAAGTGTAAGAGCTGAAATTTTAACTGAGGAAGTGTGATGCCAACAGTCTTAGCTCTTATACACTGCACTACATTCAACCCTGCACTTCCCAGCATAACACAGCACTACACTATCTTCCGTGCTTGTGTCCAATTCATTAAACATATTGAACACATGTGGTGCAAGACCCTGTAGGATGTGCTGTGTATTTAGATATAGTATATATTTTAAGATTGAGATGACTATTTACTTAACAGTTAGTTATTAGGAAGTTTAACATTCATGTAACTAACAAATTCCATTATGATGGCCACTGAAATATATATAATATGCAAGAGGAAATCCAGATGTTGTTGAGAATTTTAACTTTAGAACCTTCTCTTGGTTAAATATACCAAAAAAATTTTAAAAAACCCAGTGACATCCAGTTGGTTCCAACTCATAGCAACGCAGTAGAAGACCCTTTTTTGAAAACAAGATTATCTTTAAAAAAAAAAAAATACTAAGAAAGTTTTTGCACTTGAGCTATCCTTAGTAGTTAGAAGGCAGACACTAATTGTCACAAAATGTTTCTGTAATTTTTGTTAAGTGATATTTGTCTAGCTTTGAATATTAATTTGCCAGATGCTGTTAGGAATGCCATCTCTAATGTGTATTTTAAAACCTAATTTATGCAGTTGTGTTGTTCCTTGTCTATTTAAGACCCCAAAACATTGATTACCAGTAATGAGGTCGTGTTAACTTCCCAAGTTTCTGTAGTGATGTTCTTCATTGATTAGCTTAGTGAAATACCTGTTCAGCATATTCTTAACATATAAACCAACCTCTTGGTTTTTTTCCCACTGTTATAAATAGGCTAAATAAGCATTTTATATGTAAATATTTTGAGATGAAAAGTGTATATTGCTTAACCCATAGTTCCCATTGACATTACTGTCAGTTCAGTTATCAGATAAAGGGTAATCATGCACCTTTTTGTTAAAATTACCCATTCATCACAATCTGTAATCTGTATATGAGCCAGACTTAAGGTTTGTATACTGATTTTTCGGCAACTTTAATTTCAGATTATATCATTCAGAGTAGAGCATTTAATTTTGCAGATTGGTATTAATTTGAGAGTAAAATGAAGGACAGTTGAGAGATATGACAAAGGATTTAATAAGTCATTCAGATAGCAAAGGTGTAAAACATTACATAATTAATTCTTGTTGAGGTCTTCATTATAAGCAAAAGCTAACAGCTGAAAGTTGAAAAACCAACAAGCCAGTATTTATAACTTGCATTTGCTCCATTGTGCTATTCTATGACTTTATTGCCCATAAATTTTTTAATAACATGCCTCGGTCCTGTTTAAACTTGTTATTTAATTAGCAGTGTCTTGGACTTCTTGTTTTATTTGTGTATAATTATATACATTCACTCAGTTTTGAAACACTTAACAGTATTGTATTAGGAGGAGAAATCTAAAAGATGTTTGAATGTTTTATTTACTTGAGAATTTTTGACATACTTATATTTGAATTATCTGAGGAAAATCTTAGCATCTATAATTTGCATTCATGTTTGAAAGACTGTGAAGGCATAAAGATGTTTCATGATTTCTCTGCATTTCAGTATAGACAATAGATATAATATTGGTTTTATTCTGTTAGGGAAACTCCTCCTAAAGCCAGTATACAGCTGTTAAGTGAGGCTTACAAGAGTAAACACATTGTAAATGTTGAATTTGGTAGAAAAATCAAGGATTGTGTACCAGCAGCCCTTGATTTGCACGTATGCAGTCCCAACATTGACCAGTTTCAGTTACGACCACACTAGGCAAAGCGGGGTTCCTGTATTACGAAAGCATTTTTATCTAAAAAGACCATTCTTCAATATTCTTTATTGTAAATAGTATTTAATCTTAACTATTCTTTGGACAGTGTCACCACTAAGAGTTCCATCAGCAGCAGTAATTTTAAAAATCAGATCATTTTGTTGAGAAATAGATTTCTCTTCTAAAAATACTCCAGATGTTGCTTTCTAAGAAATTAGAATAACCATGCCCGCTTAGATTAAGATAAATTAATATATGAGGTATTCAGTGTGGTAGATTGTAGGTAGATATCTAGGAAATCAGTCGTTGCCTGTTAAGAGCTAAACTAAATAGTTTGATCAGCTTTATTAAAAGTTTTGTTAAGATAATATGTCCACTGTACTTCATGTTTTATGTCAGCACTCTGGGAACAAGTAAAGCAAAATGTTGATTTTTTTAATGCCTCGAATATATGCATTTTAAGGAACATTGTAGTGTTGATAGTAAATGTAGCTTCCTCTGAAGTCATATGCAAGCATTTGTAGCTCTTTGGAAGCATAATTTAATTATTGGGACTCAAATTTAGAAATACAGTTTTTTTTCTGATATTGAAGCTTTAGGACTATAGAAAAGAAACATCCCTTT
The DNA here is from genome assembly GCA_028571685.1 of Heterohyrax brucei. Classification (NCBI taxonomy): domain Eukaryota; kingdom Metazoa; phylum Chordata; class Mammalia; order Hyracoidea; family Procaviidae; genus Heterohyrax; species Heterohyrax brucei. The sequence continues at coordinate 170,524,494 of CM053142.1, read as the reverse complement.
TAAGTAACGTGATGGACCTCTTTTGTGAATTTTCTAAAGACTTGTACGCAATACTTTCTACAGCAGAACAGTATACAAGACTCTGGACCACAGGAAAGTGAAGTAGCAGCAGAAAATATCTTAACTGTAGCCAAGGATCCAAGATATGCCCGATATCTCAAAATGGTTCAAGTGGTAAGCGAATTTGGTCTGTCTTCTCTGTCTGGCAGCCTTACTTGAAATTCTTAACCCTCGAGGTTTTATTCTTATTTTTTTAATCTAAGAAAACTGCTAAACTGAGCAACCAAGTTTCTACTCTCTTACTTCTCTCCTATGCTTAATTAATACCCTGCTAGAAAAATCTAGAAGTCAAATCTTTCTAATTAAGTTGATTTCACACTTTAAATTAGCATAGTTTTTAATTTAATGCAGATTTATGTAATTGTTTTTTTGCTTTACACAAAGTTATCAGTGCAGATCTTGGATATATCAGAAAGAAGAATGAAAGGGGCCTGTTCATTTAGAAATCATGTACTTTAATTCCCATATATTAGCACAAATAAGTAGCCCTGGTGGCATCGTAATTAAGAACTTGGCTGCTAACCAAAAGGTTGACAGTTCAAATCTATGAGCCACTCCTTGGAAACCTTATAGTGTAGTTCTGCTTTGTCCTGTAGGGTTGCTATGAGTCGGTATGTTTTGTATTTCCATTCTGATGTTCATCAACTGATGATTTGGTCTCTAGGAAAGAGTGTAAGTCCCTTGGCTATGTAAAATAATGTGTTTAATACTATGTGACTTCAGAATTCATATTTTTTCCTAAGGAATCATTGCAGGATATGATACCAAAAATCTCTGTAGTTGCTTGTAACAGTAGAAGTTAATTTTGTTTCTAAGAAGGTCCTCTTAACAGTAGTTGAAAGAACTCTCTGTCCATCATTTTTTCTGTTAACCAAAAAAATTAATACATACTATAAAATTCTGTTATCAGACAAAACGGTTACCAGTACTAAAGTAGAATAGATTTGTTTTGCTGTTCATGGCATTGTTTGTCACCAAAATAATTTAAAAGCCAGTAATCTCTGATAACCAGGAAGAATGTTGTTATTGTTCTTAGGTGCTGTTGAGTCAGCTCCAGTTTACAGTGACCCTGTGTATAACGAGCATTATCCTCACAGTCATTGCTGTGTTTGAGCCCATTCTTGCAGCCACTGTGTCATTTCATCTCATTGAGATCGCCATCATTTTGCTGACCCTCATTTACCAATCATGAATATCCTTCTTCAGGGATTGATCTCTCCGGATAACATGTCCAAAATAACAAGACACAGTCTCTGCATCCTCCCTTCTAAGCATTCTGGCTATATTTCTTCCAAGACAGATTTGTTCATTCTTATGGATGTTTAGTATTCTTCACCAACACCATAATTCAGAAGCATCAATTCTTCTTTGTTCATTGCTTTTCATTGTGCAGCTTTTGCACGCATATAAGGTGATTGAAAATACCACGGCTTGGGTCAGGCAAATCTTAGTCACCAGAGTGATGTCTGTGATTTTTAAGATTTTAGGTCATTTGTAGCCCATTTGTCCAATGCAGTATGTCCTTTAATTTCTAGACTTCTGCGTCTATGAGCATTTGTTGTTGATCCAAGTAAAATGAAATCCTTGAAAGCAACAGTATTTTTTCCATTTGTCATGATGTTGCCTATTGGTCCATTTTTGAAGATTTTCGTTTTCGTTATGTTGAGATGTAATCCTCAACTGAAGGCTGAAGTTTGTTTAACTCTTCATCAGGAAGTGCTTTGATTTGTCTTCCCTTTCGGCAGGCAAGGGCGTCTCACCTGCATTTTATGGGTTGTTAATGAGCCTTCTTCGTATCCAGATGCTGTGTTCTTCCCATAGGCCATCTTATTGGATTATTTGCTCAACATACAGATAGAATAAGTACAGTGAAAGAGTACAACCCTGCTGTGTGTCTTTTCCTGTGTTAAATCACGCAGTATTCCCCTTGTTCTGTTCCAGCAACTGCCTCTTGATCTGTGTACAAGTTCTGGAGAGCTCAATTAAGTGCTCTGGAATTCCCATTCTTCACAGCGTTATCCACAATTTGTTATGATCCACATAGTCTAATGCTTTTGTGTAGTAGATGAGACACAGGTAAACATCTTTCTGGTATTCTCTGCTTTTGACCAGTATCCATCTGATATAAGCAGTGTTTCATGTTCTTTTCTGAATCAGACTTGAATTTCTGGCAGTTTCCCATCAATGTATGCCAAAAGCCAAGTGCCGTCGAGTCGGATCCGACTCATGTAATGTATAGCTGTAGTGATTTTTGAATTATTTTCAGCAGATTTTACTTTTATGTGATATGACACTGTTCAAAACTTTCCACATTCTGTTGGATCACCTTTCTTTGTAATGGACACAAATATGGATCTTCCTGTCCTTTGGTCAAGTGACTTCCAAGGTTCTTAGCATAAATAAAGGACCACTTCTAGTGTTGCATCCGTTTGTTGAAACATCTCATCTGGTATTCCATCAGTTTTCTGGAGCATTGTTTTTCACCAGTGCCTTCAGTGCAATTTGGACTTCTTCCTTCAGCACTGTCAGTTCTTAATCATATACTACCTCCTGAAATGGTTGAACATTTACCAATTCTTTTTGGTACAGTGATTCTTTGTATTATTCACATCTTCTTTTGATACTTCCTCTATCATTGACTGTTTTGCCCATAGAATCCTGTAATATTTCAACCCGAGGCTTAATTTTTTTTCTTCAGTTCTTTTAGCTTGAGAAATGCTGAGTGTGTTCTTCCTATTTGGTGTTTTAGGTACAGATCTTTGCACATTTCATTATAATACTTGGCTTGGCTTGACCCACTGAGAAATTTAGGAGTCCTGCTGGCACAATAAGTGCTTGGCTATTAATGGAGAGATTGGCAGTTTGTACTTATCAGCTGCTCTTGGGAGGAAAGGCCTGGCAATTGGGTCACGTAAAGATTACAGTCTAGGAAGCAATGTAATGTAGGACAGTTCTCTGTTCTCTTACGGTCTCTAGGAGTTTGAGTCTACTCAGCAACATACAACAACTGTAGCAGTAACAGTGGAGAGGAGGAGACAATGCATTCACTTCCCATAGCTGTCAGAAGTGGACAACTCATTTGCACGATTCTTGGATTGATAGTCAACATCCTAGGTACAAGGCTTCAGAAAAAATGTAATCAGACTTTTGGGATGAAAATATATAAAGTTCTTTAATTAATATGAATAAAGTAGAGCCAGTTTGACTGTGAATCATGATAAATTTTTAAAAGTTGAACTGAGGGAGGCTTAAGCTTGAAAGTGTACCGTCACAATCAGTCAGTGACTCAAACAAAAGAGGAAAAGCTTCAGAAGTGATTCCAGAAGGCTTGTTATGTTAATCTCTTCTTGCTTATGTATTTTGTGGGGGGGAAAAAATCTCTTCCAACTAAAAGGTGCTTAACAACATTTTAAACCACAACTGCATCTCAAGAGATTAGAGGGGAGTGGGTTTATGTATGTCATTGAGGGAGGAACAACTCAGAACAAAAGGGGGAGAATGACTGCCCAACTCAAAGAATGTAATCAGTGCACTAAATTGTACACATAAAAACTGTTGACTTGGTATCTGTTTTGTTGCTTATTTCTCACCAACAAAATTTAAAGAAAAACAAGTTACAACAGAATGATTTTTGAAAGCATTGGAAAAAGAGTAGATAAAGTTGTCTTTAAAAATTAAAACAAAATGTCTGATTCACTAGTAGTTATGGTCTGTAGTTCCTGCCCAGCCTTTTGCCTCGCGTCCCTGAGTATGAGCAGAGGTTCATTTTCTTCTGCTTCACACTTTTACTGTTTTTAGCACAGTTTCCCTACTTTCAGTCCTATGCCTCCTTCCTGCCTTTGCTACTGTCCTTCTAATTCTTAAGCATTTCCAGGGTTTTTGGAAGGCAAGCCATCTAGCTTCTTTGTGGTATCCTCTTCTTCAGGCACATGGACTTGGCCTTCTTTTCTTAGGCTAAGTCATCAATCATGCTCTGTCTGCTTTTGATTTTCATGTATTGTGGTTCATGTGTGCCTCTTAGTCATTAAAGTTGGAGGATATGTTCTGTTTCTTTGTACCTTATTGTTTGGGGGTGATATTTAAGAAGAAGGAGGGAGCAGCATCTTTACACTAGCATGCTTCATGCAAGTTAAATTTGATTTTATAGTTTTTAGTTTATTATGACAACATTTATCCCAAAATCTTACCACCTGACTTTTATTTCCCCCTGTTGCCTGTCCAGCAGTCCACACTGTAGTCAGACAAAACTATAAACCCTTCCCTATAAAGTTCCATGCTTTTCCACCTCTGAATCTAGATTTCCCTTCTCTTGATTACTACATATCCAAATTCTACTCATCTGACATGTTCCTGTGACATTTACATTAAATCATCCCAGATTATGCACTCACTAGTATGTAATGCAAGAATTAAAATCTACCTTCATTGACCTCTTCAACAACTTTATATATGTTCTTTATGGATTTTATCACTTCATACCTTGTCCTCTGATTATTTATGTGTATTTTATTTGCCAGTTGAAAAAGGAACAAGGAGAGGAGAACTGTATCTTGATTCATCTTTGTTTTCACTTAACAGCTTGCCCATAAAGGTGCTCAATAAATAACTGTTTAGTGGACTACACAATCCTGCACGGTAACTCTTTCCTAGATTTGTGTCACCTGTAAATATATGAATAATGGCTTCCATTTCTTCAGAGTACTGATTTTCATTGCAGGACGAAACCAAAAATAGGTCATATAGAGACCTCCCTCAGGGTTAACATAAACCTGCCAGTGATTTTTTTTATTATGATTACTAAACCATCTGTAAATCCACCCTGTCTCAAGTAATGTCAGAAGAAATTTTGTCACATGTCCAACCACAAATACAGGCTCCATGTTTGACAGTGCCCAGGATTGTATTTCCTGTATGTGGTCACTACCAGAATTCCACCAAAATTTCTGCCTCATCCTTCAATTCTTCTTTTTTGTTCGAGCTTAAATACCAAATAATCAGTTCCCGTCTGTGGAAGGGTAAGTTTTCAGCAAGCCTGCTTAGGAATATACCGGATCTTCTGATTTGGGCAGAATTAAACACCTACTAAGGTAGATAGGTGAGGTCCCTTTGTCTCTATATTTGCTGACAACATGGTTTAGGAAAGCCCTGTATCCACCATCTGATCAGATGACCAAAAATAGTGTTCCAACTTCTACCTTCTTTTACCCTCACTTGGGGATTTTTTTATCCCTGTTCAAAAATTTTGATGTCTGTTTATCTATGTTAGTTTATAATAATCTTTCTTCTCTTTGTAAAACTGGAAAACAGTTTTTCTGTAGCACCCTTTTCAAATACAAGTTCCCACTTACGAGTTACTTCCTACTAAGTGTTAAGTTCCTGAAATTTTCTTGTTTTAAAATGTGAGGTTTGCTTTATACTAATACACACGTATACAACATGATTGTCTCTCCTAGACATTACTTTAAACTCAGTCATTAAGTCACCACAAATGGAGAAAAGTCAGTGGAGTCTCATTGTAGCCCATTTCATAGAATGACTCAGTTTTTATCATTGATGAGGGAAAAATATAGTTAACTGTATTTCTTTACCTTAAGGTGGTTTATACCTTCTTATTTTTTGTGTCAGTCTTTTAATCAGCCATTCATCCCACTAAGGTTGTTCAGTTCCTTGAGTGTGACTGAGGAGAGATAAGGATATGGAGGGATAGAGATGGAAAGAAGAACAAGTTTGATGATTTCGTATAAGCAGGAACCTAACCCAGATAACCTTATAAAGGGCAGATATGTTACACATTGTCTTATGAATAGTGAAAATTTGTCCTTCCCCAGCATAATTGTAAATTTTTATTAAAACAGCGAATTTTTCTTGACTGAAGGTTTTTCTTATTTACCCATTACTCATAATTTTGTTTTCATTGTTATTGTAGGGAAAGACCAAAATCAGCATAATTTATCAGATGGCTTATACTCTGCTTGTTGATATGACCCTGAGTAGTTTGCCACTCAGGGTGTCCCTTCATACAGAATTTACAAGTCTGCATTCATAAACTCAGAGAACTGTTTGTGCTAACAAAAGGGCAGATTAGCATGGTTTGGAAAAACTTTTTCTGGAAAAATCAGTATATTTTTATTAACAGTATAAAAATTTATTTCTAAGATCTTAAAAATAGCTATCTCTGACCCTGGTGGCATAGTAGTTAAGTACTGCATCTGCTAACCATAAGGCCAGCAGTTCATATCCACTAGGCACTCCTTGGAAACTCCATAGAGCAATTCTGCTTTGACCTGTAGAGTTGCTGTGAGTCGGAGGTGAGTCAACGACAGTGGGTATAGCCAGATGAGTTGAAATCAACCCGATGCCAATGGGCTTGGTTTATTAGGCTAAGTGGAAGGAACCCTGGTGATCCAGTGGTTAAGCACTTGGCTGCTAACACAAGCTCAGCAGTTTGAGCCCACCGACTGCTCTGTGCGAGAAAGATATGGCAGTCTTCTCTCTTAAAGCATTACAGCCTTGGTAACCCTACAGGGCAATTTTACTTTGTCCTGTAGGGTCGCTAAGGAGTCAAAATCAACTTGATAGCAACAGGTTTGTTTTGTTTTATTTAGCCCCAGTAGGCAATTAACAGTACCACTTCCTTTCTTCTTGAGCATAATAGAATTTCTTTCATTTTCAGTTGCCTTTATAGTCTTACTTAAAAATATGAGTTGCTGCTCCTTAAGCAGAATCGTATACTTTTAATTCTTTTTATGCTGAATTCTCTTTTCCTCAAGTGTAATATTCTTTCACTCAGTGCATCTTGATTTTTAGTAGCCGCTTGATCCTCCTGCAATCTTTTTTTCATGGATTCTTTCCTGGATTTGTTTTATCCTCTCTAATAATAAAGTGTGTATCAGGGTTGTATCCTTTCACCATACCTATTCAGTGTGCATCAGGATTGAAGGAAGTCTTGTTAACAATCTGAGTTATGCAGACACCACCTTGTTGGCTGAAAGTGAAGGGGACTTGCCATACCTGCTGATGAAGATCGAAGGCCACAGCCCTCATTGTGGATTACACTTCAACATCAAAAAAACAGAAATCCTCACAACTGAACCAGTAAGCAACATCATGATAAATGGAGAAAAGATTGAGGTTGTCAAGGATTTCATTTCACTTGGTTCTAAAATCAACACCCATGGAAGCAGCAATCAAGAATTCAAAAGATGCACTGCACTGGGAAAATGTGCTGCAGAAGGCCTCTTTAAAGTGGTGAAAAGTAAAGACGTCATCTTGAAGACAAAGATGTGCCTGACCCAAGCTGTGATATTTTCAGTTGCATCATATTCATTCAAAAGCTGGGCAGTGAATAAGGAAGACAGAAGAAAAATTAATACCTTTTAATTTTGGTGTTGGAAAAGAATAGTCAATATACTATGGGCTGCCAAAAGAATGAACAAATCTGTCCTGAGAGAAGTGCAACCAGAGTGCTCCTTAGAAGCAGGGATGGCAAAACTATGTCTTACATGCTTTGGGTGTTATATGTAATCCCTGCAGACATCATGCTTGGTAAAGTGAAGAGTCAGCAAAAGAGAGAAGTCCCTCAACAAGATGGATTGACACAGTGGCTGCAACAGTGGACTTAAGCATACTAACAATTGGGGGTATGGTGCAGGACCAAGCCATGTTTCATTCTTTTGTACATAGGGTCATGTGAGTCAGAACTAACTCAACAGCACCTAACAACAGTAAAATAGAATACAGACCAATGCTTCTCATGACGTTTTAGCAGAATACCCATGTGATGATCACTACCTTCAAACAGGAAGACACAGAAAGCTCTGCAGGTTACGAAAACAGACTTCTTTTTTTAGCCTTCCAGGGTATCCAGTGGTTACCTTGGCTGCTAACCAAAGGGTTGATGATTGAAACCTACCAGGCACTCCTTGGCAGAAAGACTGTGGCAGTCCGTTCCCATGAAGATTACAGCCTTGGAAACCCTATGAAACAGTTCTGTTCTGTCCTGTAGGGTAGCTGGGAGTTGGAACTGACTCGATGGCAAAGTGTTTGTGAGATGTAAGAAGACTTAGTTTCAGAAGGTAGTTTTCTCTGAGAGACAATTCGAATACCTAGGAGGATGCACAGATCTACCGGCACTACCACGGTGTAATGTGACGTATATACTTCTTGTGTGACCGTGTTCAGATCATGTCACCTCTCAAGCCCTCTGTGCCCTCATCCGTAAGGTAAATTGGAATTTCCTTCCAGATCCCAAGGTGGGATCTCATTGTTAATGAATATTCTTGGAACACCTGCTGGCATTCTCTGATTAGTTCCTTTCTTTTTAAAGGAAATCATATACAGTGGGTAACACTCTTTTGCTCCAAATGTGACAGATAATTGATTCTGATTTAATGTTTGTTGTCATAATAGTGCAGCACAAGCCCTTACTAAATTACATATTGCTTTTATAACTTAACTGGAATTGTGTACATAGACCACTTTTCCAACAGTTCTCCCCTTTTTACTGGCAGAGCTTGGTGAATCCTTAGCCAGTAATAAATTGTGCATTGGGAAATTCCGCCTTCCACATTAAGAAGCTAATGACTTGTATTTTTTTAAAACATATATGCCAAAACAGTCTCTTCAGATGCTCAGACTTTCTTAAGTTCTATTTTTTTTGGCTGGTTTAAATGTGAATTGAATAATCTCCGTGGTTCTGGTGGCTCTGATGCATCTGTTGCCAGCAGTGAACGTTGGCCTAGGAAAATATGACTTCCATTACCCAAGGATGAGGAGCCTCCAAGTGATAATTGAAGAATGTGGGCATCTCAGACCGGGTGAAGCTAATCAAGTGTGAAGTTTGATTCCTCTTCAGATATCCAGGACCTAGTTATTTAAGAGTAATTAAAGCCCTTGAAAACCTTTTCTTGAACATGATCTCATTGTGGTTTTCCATGGACTAGATAGCTGCAGGGTAGGTACCTCGTTACTGGGGAACATTGTAGTTAAAAGGAGGAGCTACTTGTTCAAAACCCACTAGTGTGAGCTTGTTGCTAAGAGAGTCTTCTGCTAACCATATTGGTGAGTGGCATCTGGGGTCTTAAAAGCTAGCAAAATGCCATCTGAGGTACACCAAATTGCCCTGACTCACCCAGAACAGATGATCACCCAGGACAACAAAGACAAGAGGGAAAAAGAGCCCAGAAGACAGAAGCACCCATATGAATGGGTGACTGTATCAACATGTGACCAGAAGAACCAGATGGCACCCGATCACCACCAAAGACAGCTGTGTTGGGGCACAAAATGTGGAGTCCCAGTAGCAACACAGGAAAAAGACGGGTGAGCCTCAAGAATTCCACTAAAAGACCTCAGTTGATGGTCCTAAGACCTTGGGGTTCCCCTGGGAACATGGCCCCTAGACCTGCTGCTGCCCATGACAAGAAATCCTGTCAACTCTTCAGACAGGAATGGATTGGACTCAGAGACACAATGTGACCATATGATGTGGGCACTTTATGGTTCTATATATCTGTAAGATGCTATCCTACTGGCCTCTTACTAGAGGGTTGAGGACAGGATAACGTGTACAGAATGGAAAGGAGGAGTGTGCTGTCACAGGGCAAGGAGAGCAGAGGGAGTTGCAGACAGGCAGACATGCAAATTTGACTTGGATTGTATACTTTCAATCACAATAAAAAAAAAACTAGTGTGGATTTAGTTTAATAACTACGTTACTTCTTTTATTTTCTTTCTATGTAGGTATTGTTAGTGTGTGTTTCTTCTTTTATAATACCTGAAACTTAATAATGACTGTCAAGGTCAGTATTTTTTTAAGAACATGAAGGCCTGAGGGGACCACTTTTTAGGGTGTCTTAGCTTCACCGACTCGACGGCACTTGTCTGGTAGCTTCACAGTGTTCATTGGAGATAAAAGATGCATGTCCAGTGACTAGATTTCCCTCACACATGAAAGTACATAAAATAAGTGGAACAGTTGTTTTCTCAATTAATTGCATCGTGTAGCCAATTGAAAGGGAAAAACATTGATACTTCCCATCAACTAAATGATTATCTTGCCTATCAACTACAGTGTTAGACAGGTCTATTTGCAAGTGAAAGAAAGAAGTAAAGCTTAGAATGGTAGACTGGATGTGTCAGTGGTATCTTTGAGTGGAGATAAATGGAAATCAAGTGACTTCAGATAGTTGTCCTTCTGTATTCTGTATTATAGCAGATCCAAAGATTTGGATTGAGATTCTCCCTAAGGCAGAACACCACGTAGAAGCCTCAGCAGTGGTGCCTGTGCTTTGTCATGGTCTAGGTGTCCGGGAAGCCTAGATGCAGATAAATTTTTGTCATATTCTTGGTAAAAATCTATAAAAATTACTTATCATCTGCTGAAGTCAGTGAACTGACCTCTAACAAAGAATTACTATGCCAGTTTTACAGGCAAATTTGTTTGTTAGTTTCTGTATATCATTTTGGCTAGCCTTTAAACCCTCCCCAAGCTGCTTTTGAAATGTAGAACCAGTCATTTCACACACAAATTTCATCTTTAAAGGTATTTTTTAAAAAGGTGTATCTGTTCGTTTGTTTATTTCTTGCTGCATTTTTTTCTTCTGTATGATTGTTAGAAAGCATTAAACAATGATATTGCTAAGCTTGTTTTAAATTTCTTTTTCATCCTCATGTGAGATAAATTGTCCTCATGAGATTTAGAAGATTGAAGGGAAGCTGTGTATTGGACAAATAATACTGTGTTGTATGATTGTCCCTTGATTTTTATCTGTTCTTCTTTGCTAATATCATCAACATAAATATAACCCAGAATATTGTAATACTGATATCACATACATTTTCATTGTAGCTACCTTCAGATGCCATTCAACTGTGAGGAAAGTGTTAATTTTACCGTAATAGGTGATTATTTGTTTCTAAGAGATACATGTTTAGCACACTTATTTTTGGTGCTTGCAGTATCTGGAAAATGTATTTTGGGCTGTGAATCTTACGAGGGTGTGGGATTCTCAGGAATATTTACAAAGTCATTCCACATGAAAAAACTGATATACATGGAAGCCAGTATTCTAACTGGATGAATACTTAGCTGCTGTGTACCAGAGTTTTGTTTTTTTTTAAACAAATGCAAGATCATTAGAAATTATTTTTTAATTAAAAACAAGCGGAGTAAGTGACTTGATGTCATGGATTGAATTGTGTCCTCTCAAAAATGTATGTGTTGATTTGATTTGGCTATGAGTCTCAATATGGTGCCCTTCCTCCCATGTGTTGTGAATCTTGCCTCTGTGAAATTGATGACAGAGAACAGGCAACAGTTGTGTTAGTGAGGCAGGTCTCAAGCTACAAGTTTTGGGTTATAAGGGAGAGAAGCGAGGCGAGGAAGTTGGGACCCTCGTGCCATCAAAAGTGAAGCACCGAGAGCAGAGCAAGTCCTTTGGACCCGAGGTTCCTGTACTGAGATGCTCTCACTGAATTTGGACTCAGCCTACCGGACTGTGATAAATTGTCTTACTAAGTAGACTTACAACTTGTTAACGGATTTGCAGCTTACTGGACTGTGACAATGTAAGGATCTCCTTGTGAAGCCTTTTGCTCATGGTATTTTCTGTTAGAGCAGTACCAGGTGACTAAGACACTTGTTAATGTAATTTTTTAAATATTTTTAAACAATTGAAGGTAATAAATTTGATGCTAGGTATATCACATCTGAAGTGTAAAAGTATGTTTGAAGAGAATGTATTTCTGCAGAAGTTTACTTTCCACATCATATTTTTGTGTCAGGTATTATAATTAAACAATACAGATAACATGTAGGATAGCTTTTCTTTTTCTTTTTTTATGATTTTTATGATTTCTTTTTCTTTATTATGATTGAATGAAAATGTACATTCCCATATAAATTTGCATGATCACCTATATGCAGCTGCCACTACTCTCCCTGCCCAGTGACAGGACACTCTTCCTCTCTGCTCCATATGTGTTCAATACTCCTAACAGTCTCCTTTCCCCTCCTCTCCTCCAGTAAGAGGTCAGCAGGATGATATCCTATAGATGTACAGAACCATAAAGTGCACCCAAGATATGGTCACTCTGTGTTGCCAAGTCCAATCCATTCCTGTCTGAAGAGTGGACCTTCGTTATGATTTATGGGCAGGGCCAGGGGCCATGCTCCCAGGGGAACACCGAAGCCACTGGACCATCCATTGTGGTCTTTTAGTGGAGATCTCAGGGTGTACCCCTTTTTATTCTTGTGTGGATGGCTTTTCTGAAACAGTCATTCCAAGCTAAAATCTTTAATTCTTGATTTCAGGATTTTCTATTTTGCTGAGAGCCAATAAAACTTAGCTTGTTTGCCATAAATCTACTGTTCCACTATACCTATGTACCCTCTGCCCTACAAAAGACAGACAAAGAGGGAGAAGAACATACACACAGGGGAAGTGAGATGGTAACCTACAGAGCCAAGGGCATCAAGCAGGAAAGTATTTTGACTTTCACCTTGCATATCTTTCATTCCAGCTCAATTAAACGGCTCCTTACCTCTTATTTTAGAAGCTTTGACAAAAGAAACAGTATCTTACTTATAAGGAAGCCCTTGAAGATAAGCATTAACAAGGACAGTTTGTATACTTGTACTGAATTATATGGTATAGTTCTTTTACTGTGATCCAACTATGATCTTATACTTATTAAACTTTGATTTTGAAATAATTTGTCTACCTTCTTTCCTACTGACTAACAGAAATAAGAGGAGTCCTCATGTAGAGGTTTTTCAAATTCATGGGGAAGAAATAATAGTCATGTAAATTAAGTAGTTATTTGGATTTATTTTTTAGAAATACTATGTTTCTTGTTTTAAGTATAAATTTCTTGTCTAAGATTGTGTTTAAATAATGGGAGAAAAAGTGAGGCCCAAAATAGCAAATGAGCTATTATAGAAACAGGGCTAACCCAGAAGGGGCAGAAGTGCCCTAGATGCTTTCAAAGCTTCATCGTGAGGAAGGCAGTTTAAAGCACGTTTTGTGACAAGGATCTCAAATTGTGTGAGCATTCGTAATGGGTTAAACAGTCCTGGTGCAGAAGATAATTTGTGTTGAGTGGGTCACCATACATAAAATGGGATCGCGTATTTCATTTGTAAGGTAGTTTTTTGGTGATGATTATTTTACAATTTGGATAAAATGCTAAGACGTTAATTGTTTGTTTTGAAAGAAAATAGATTTCAAAATACTGAATTTTATGCTGGCTTCATAGAATGAGTTTGGGAGTACTCCATCCCTTTCTATCCTGTGAAATAGTCTCAGTAGTATTGGGGATAACTCTTCTCTAAATGCTTGGTAGAATTCTGCCATGAAGCCATCTGGGCCGGACTTTTTTTGGTTGGCAGTGTTTTGATGACCTCTTCAATCTCTTCCTTTGTGATGGGTTTATTAAGTTGTTCTGCTTCACGTTGTGACAATTTGGGTAGGTGGTATGAGTCAAGGAATTTGTCCATTTCCCCTAGGTTTTCAAACTTGTTAGAGTACAGTCTTTCATAGTATTCTGTTATGATACTTTTGATTTCTGTTGCATCTGTGGTGACAACTCCCCTCTCATTTCTAATTTGGGTTATTTGTTTCCTTTCCTGCTTTTCTTTAGTAAGTTTAGCCAGTAGTTTATCAATTTTGTTGATCTTTTCAAAAAACCAGCTTTTGGTCTTTTCAAATTGTTCAATTGTTTTTCTATTCTCTAATACATTTAGCTCTGCTCTAATCTTTATGATCTCCTTTCTTCTGGTGCCCGAGGAGTTACTCTGTTGTTCTTTTTCTACTTGTTCAAGCTGTAGAGTTAGTTCCTTGATTCGGTTTCATTTATGGAGATAAACAGACCTCTGAGCATTGTTTTAGCTGTATCCCATAGGTTCTGGTAGAAGTGTTTTCGTTCTCATTGGAATCCATGAATTTCTTTAATTCATCCTTGATTTCCTCTATAAACCATGTTTTTTTGAGCAAGATGTTGTTCAGTTTCCAAGACTTCCACTTTCTATCTCTGTTTTTCCTACTATTGATTTCAACTTTGATGGCTTTATGATCTGAGAAGATGCTTTGCAGTAATTCAATGGTATGGATTTTGTTGAGCATTGCATTATGGCCTATCACGTGGTCAATTCTGGAGAATGTTCCATGTGCACTGGAGAAGAAGGTGTAGTTGTCTGCTGATGGGTGGAAAGTTCTGTATATATCAATGAGGTTTAGTTGGTTAATTGTGTCAGTGAGGTCTTCTGTATCTTTACGGAGCTTTTTTCTAGATGATCTGTCTAGTGATGAGAGTGGAGTGGTAAAGTCTCCCACTATTATTGTGGAGTCATCTAACTCTCTTTTGAGCGTAGTCAGTGTTTCTTCGACATATTTAGGTGCTCTGACATTAGGTGCATAAATATTTAATATAGTTAAGTCTTGCTTGTGTACTGAACCTTTCAGCAATAAATAGTGTCCATCTTTGTCCACGATGGTGGATTTGACATTAAAATTGATTTTGTCTGAGATTAGAATTGCCACCCCTGCTCTTCTTTGTTCATTGTTAGCTTGATACATATTCTTCCATCCTTTAATTTTCAGTTTGTTCCTATCTTTCGGTCTCCAGTGAGTTTCTTGTAGACAACATATGGATGGGTCGTGTCTTTTGATCCAAGATGACACTGGATGTCTCTTTACTGAAGCATTCAGTCCATTCCCATTCAATGTAATTATTGATAGGTATGTGTTCACGGCTGCCATTGTGATATGTTTATTTTTATGTTGATGTTTTCTCTGTTCTTATTAGTCTGTTCTGGGTCACTCTTTTTTGTGAGTTGATTTTTCACCTTTTTCAGAGCTAGTTTTATAGTTGTTGAGACTCGTGTGTTAGATTTCTTGAAATGGTATGATACATCTTTGTTGTGCTTTATAGCTGCCCCTGTGAACCCCCTTAATAAACTATTTGTAAACCCAATTTTAATTACTACCAGTCTGGTCATCTTCCTCTCCATCTGGAAGGACTATAATGACTGTAGTACATCCCTCTTTTTATTATGATGACACCATAGTTTTCATGATGATCACTGGATTGCTTCTTTCCATATCAAAGCTCTGATTTACTTTGGAGCCTTCCCTAAATGAGTAGAGTATTGAGTAGTGTGTCGTTCTAATATATAAAGTTAGTGGTTTTGTTCTTATAAGCCAATGCCAAGAACTTCTTTCAGTATTTCTTGTAGTTTGGGTTTGGTTTTTACAAATTTTCTGAGTTTCTGTTTATCTGGGAATGTCTTAATTTCGTTTTCGTATTTGAAAGATAGTTTTGCAGGATATATAATTCTTGGTTGGAAGTTCTTCTCCTTCAAGACTTTGAATGTGTCGTGCCACTGTCTCCATGCCAGCATGGTTTCTGCTGAGAAATCTGACGAGAGCCTACAGGGTTTCCCTCTGAATGTTAGCTTTGCCTTGAGTCTTGCTGCCTTTAAGAGTTGCTGCTTATGTTTCATTTTGTTAAGCTTGATTATAATATGTCCTGGAGTCTTTCTTTTGAGATTTATATTGGGTGGCATACGATATGCATCTGAGATGTCTGTATTCTCTTCCTTCATGATTTCTGGGAAGTTTTCTTTCAGCAGTTCAGCAACAATACTCTCTGTGTTCTCAGATGTCTCACCCTGCTCAGGGACTCCAATTAATTGAAGGTTGTTTCTCTTAATAGAGTCCCACATGCTTCTTAATGTTTCTTCATTTTTCTTGTTTCTTTTTTCTGATTTCTGCTCATAGACACTGGCAGATTTCTGCTCATAGACGCTGGCACCAGTAGCTCTGTCTTCCAAGTCAGAAATTCTTTTTTCCATTTGTTCCATTCTGTTTTCTTGGCTTTGCATGGAAGTTTCTATGTCTTTGATTTTCTTCTTGATCTGTTGGATTTCAGAGTACTGGTGTTCCATCAGATCGAACAACTTGCTTAATTTTTCATTTTGTTGTGCTGCATTTTGCATAAGGTCTAGAAGGGCTCTGTATGTAATCATTTGTATTCACTTCCTGATACTTTCATAAAAGTTTCTTCAACTGGAAAACTCCTTGGTTGCTTTGTTTGGGAGCCTACTGAAGCCATGAGTGATTGCTTGTATGCCATAATTGTCTGTTGCTTTTTGGGTCCCATGTGAGTATATAGAGGCTGGAAGAGGTACTGTGAGGATGGATTGCAAATGTTTCTCTAGGCTGTCTTCAAATGTAAAGCAAAAGGTATCTGACCAGTTCACAAGTCGGTTAGGTTTTCAGGTGTAGAAGTCCGTCTTCTCATCTGACAAAGTAAGCGCCACTATATCTAACCCCAGATGATAACAAACTAGTTCAGAATACAGCAATGCTACTGCCCTCGTGGCCTCTGCTGACAGGGCCTAGCCTTAGCCAACACTGCGTTGAGGACTGGTTTTGTGATAGAAAAGTGCTCTCCTGTGGGCAGGCTCTGGCTCCCAAGCTAAGAATTAGGGCCAGCTGCCACCACCGTATCCAAGGTGGCGTCCTCCACACAGGCAGCAGACAGAAGGGCTAAAGGTGCCGACAGGTATTGATTCCTCTGCTTCTGTTGCAGGGCCCCCAACGTAGGCAGCACTGTGCAAAATCACTACTTTTCTGTCGGAGAAGCGCTGTCCTGTTTGCAGGCGCTGACTCCCAGGCTAAGAACGAGGTCCCGCTAAAATGTCGGTACCAACATGGCATCCCGCACACTGACTGCGAAGCTCCCCACAAACCCTGCTGAGGCAGCTACAAAACGAAACGCTCAAAGTGGCTAGATTAACAGAGTCCCGAGCCTGGCTCTCAGAATATGGGAATTTCGCCTGCCTATCCCCCCAGCAGCGTGTCTGAGTCCAGCCGCCAGGCAAGACCCAGCTCCGCCCGCTGAGACAGAGGAAAAAAAAAGTCAAATGGTGCGTTTACCTTCCGTCCGTGAGAGCCAGGGCTAGCCAGGAGCGGGAGTCAGCGAAAGAGAGGAGGTTTTTCTCTGAGTGATATGAAGTCCCAATTAACAGCTCTGTACCGTGTCCCAAGGCTGATTAGGTAATCTGAAGGCTCTGTTTGATTGTGAATTCAGGTCTTGGTTTCCAGAGGGATATAAGGAGACATGTGCTTAGTCCGCCATCTTGACTCCGCCCCCCCAAAATACTGAATTGTATTAGGGAAAACTATTGAATGAAAATGACCTACTCCACTATCTGAAGATACCTGCATCGTCTGTCTTTATCTTAGTGCTGTAAATTTTTTAGTATCTCCAAACTTAGATAAAACTTATGTAGTTTATCATAATACAATACAACATCTCAACTTTTCTTGCCTTTTTTCTAGTCCAAGTTCAGGAATGGCTTTTGGTTGGTTAATACATGTGCTCATGAGACATTGATGTCCTATCAAGGCCCTGTGTTGTTTTTCTATAGCCAGGTGGCATGCCTAATCCTGGCCACCTCTCTGTAATTGCAACCTACAAACTGTTCAGGGTGTTGAGTGCAAACATAATAAGTTCAAACACGTGAGCCTTACTGGAAAATTGATTCAAAACTGGATATCCTGTCATTTCAATTAATAGAATCATCTTTGTAATTAATTATTAAGAATTCTGTTCTTTGCAGCTTTTGCTGCTATATTTTCGTAAATTTCCTTAAATTCTTTTGAATGGGTGCGTATCGTAATAACTAAACTTCTAAAAAGTGACCAAGAGAGTATCTAAACGTATTACATTTATAATTTAAGTAGCAAATTCCAAAGTTACTTGCTGTAAAAATTCTTTTAGATTTTTTAATGCATATTGGCAAGGTAAAAATATAATTAAATTTAGAAAATTCTGATTTTTTTTTTTTCACAGAACAAATATTGAGTCAAATGATGTTTAGCAAAGCTATAGTATAGCTGAAGTATTTGTTATGGAGTGCTAGCATTAATTAGTGTATCAAAGCAAATCTTTTAATTTTAGGGGTATCTGTGTGTAAAGTCTGTCAATTAAGTTTGTGAGCTTAATTTGGCAGCACTATACAAACTCAGTAAGGTTTCATTACCTTAGTATATCAGTGTCTCACAGCTGTGTTCATGTTGACATGTGGCAGTGTCTTGCTGAGTGGCATTCATCATTGTTGTGTTGTTGTGTGCCATCACAAGAATGTTGGAGTTTGAATTAGAGCAACTACCAAACATTTAATTTCTTGTTAAACTTGGCAAGAGTGGAAGTGAGATTGGGGATGTGTTAGTCCAAGTTTAGGGGGATAATGCCGTGAAGAAAATGGCAGTGTACAAATGGATTAAACATTTTTCTGAGAGGAGAGTAAGTGTCACTGATGAAGTGAAGTCAGGGCGGCTAGTCACGAGCAGGACTGATGAAAACATTGCAAAAATTCATCCAGTTGTGTGTCAAAGGCATTGAGTGACTGTGAGAAGCACAGTAGACCAAGTAAACATCAATAGAGAAACAGAAAAAGCTTAACTGAAAATTTTGGCATGAGAAAGGTATTTGCAAAAGTGGTCTCGAAGAAGCTCACCTATGAAAAAAAGCAAAGGAGAGTCAAGGTTTGCCAAGACCTTTTGGAGAGGCAAAGTGATGTTTGGGGCCATATTATCACTGGTGATGAAACACAGGTATACCACTAGAACACTGAAACAATGCATCAGAGTACAAAGTGGAAGTCAGTCCATTCTTGACCAAAAAATTCTGTCAGTCCAAATCAAGAGTCTCAACAAGCTTGCTAACCTTTCTTGATATCAGATGGATTGTTCATTATTAATTTGTACCAACTGGATAAACAGTTAATCTCTGCTGGAAAAGCTGCGAGAAAAAATTAGACAAAAACAACCTGAACTTTCTGCCAATAACTCAGGGCTCGTGCATCACGACAGTGCACCAACTCAACATGGCACTGTCTGTGAGGGAGTTTTTAGCCAGTAAACAAATAACTGTATTGGAACACCCTCCCTCTCACCTGATCTGGCCCCCAATAACTTTTTCTTTACCTGAAGATAAAGAAAATATTGAAAGGAAGACATTTTGATGACATTCAGGACATCAAGGGTGATAGGATGACAGCCCTGATGGCCGTTCCAGAAAAGGAATTCCAAAATTGCTTTGAAGGGTAGACTGTTCACTGACATTGATGCAGAGCTTCCCAAGGGAAGTACTTCAAAGGTGACTGTAGTGGTACTCAGCAGTGAGGTATGTAGCACTTTTTCTAGGATAAGTTCATAAACTTAATTGGCAGACCTTCATATGTAATAATGAAGGCAGGAAAATGAATCTTACACAGAATCAAATTACTCTTGTTTTTTTGTTATTCTTTGTGTGTTTATTGGAGGAATGTAACAGCACCAATTAACATTATATCAACAAACATGTGAGTAGCTACGTATGCAAAGAAGATACTGTGCACTTTTCTTAGTCATTAAACACCTGCTGGTTATGATGTTACAGGACTGTTTTTTCAGGAAAAAAAAAGTCAGTCATGTGGGGAAATTGACACAACTGTGTTTTTAATTGTCTCATAATGGTAGATTCTTCATTTTTTAAAATAGTTCCCTTAAAGTTTTTTTATTCTTACACATTTTAGTTAATCTTAGTTCCTGTCCCTAAAACATGCTTGTGGAGCTTCTAACAGGTGTTTGTTTTGTGAATAAAGTGACAGCCTTGTCATCTTCTTGTGACCCTGGTCATCACTAGGATCAGTTTTATCCATTTTAACACATGATTTGTTCCTTCACTTGTAAGAATGAATGATGGCAGTCAGAGAGCTATACTTTCTCACTGTGTCACTGGTCTTTGGGGGTAATTCTTATAGCCAAGTGCCGTTGAGTTGGATCCGTGAACTGTTAATATTCACACTGTGGTTTCTCTGAGAACTATCAGTCAAAATGTATCAGCCTCTTTTTAATGTACATGTTAAAGTTCAAATTAACAGCTCTTCCTAGCAACAGTAGCAGAGTTAATATCAAAGAGTCAAGCATTTTCTGGATATGTACAAATTCCAATATGCACAAACCGTTCTAAGTAAGGCTTTCGTTTATTCATGTCATTCTGGTTAGCTGCAGTCAAGATAACCATATTCATTTTATAGTGATTAAAAGGTTTGCTTGATATCCATCCTTCCACATCCTCTTCAATCTGGCTTGAAGTTCTGGCAGCTCCCTGTTGATGTGCTGCTGCAGCTGCTTTTGGGTGATCTGCAGCAAAATTGTACTTGTGAGTGATATTAGTTACATTGTTAGTAATCTCTGCATTCTGTTGGATCGTCTTTCTTTGGAAGGGACACAGACATGGATCTTTTCCTATTGGTTGGCCGGACACTGCCCTCCAGATTTCTTGGCACAGATGAGTGAGCACCTCCAGTGCTGCATCTGTTTGTTGAAACGTCTCAGTTGGCATTCTGTCAAGTCCTGGAACCTTGTTTTTTGCCACTGCCTTCAGTGCAGCTTTGACTTCTTCCTCCAGTACTGTCGGTTCTTGATACAGTTAAATGTTGACCAGTTCTTTTTGGTACAGTGACTTGTGTATTCCTTCTACTTTCTTTTGTTGCTTTTTGTGTTGTTCAGTATTTTCCTGGTAGAATCCCTCAGTATTGCAACTTTGGCCTTGAATTTTTTCTTCATTTCTTTAAGCTTGAGCAATGCTGAACGTGTTCTTTCCTTTTAGTTTTCTGTCTCACAGTCTTTTCATACATCATTTAAGGTTCTTGGTCTTCTTGTGCTGCTTTTTAAATCTGTTTAGCTCTTTTACATCATCATTTCTCCTGATGTCAGGTTGATCTTGGCTAAAAACAGAACACCAGAAAAATATTTACCTGTATTGTGTTGACTGTGCAAAGACATTTGACTGTGTGGATCATAACAAAGTATGAATAATTTTGTGAAGAATCAGAATTCCAGAACAACTGTGCTCATGAGGGAACCTGCATATAAACTAAGAGAAAGTCTTTTGAGCAGAACAAGGGGATACTATGTGGTTTAAAGTCAGGGAAGATGTGCATCAGGGTTGCATCCTTTCACCAGGGATATTCACCAAGCAAATTATCCAAGAAGCTGGACTACACAAAGAATGGGACATCAGGATTGGAGAAAGATAGATTAATAACCTGTGATATGCATATAACACACTCTTGCTTGCTGAAAATGAAGAGGACTTGGAGTGCTTATTGATAAGAATCAAAGACTACAGCTTTCACTATGAGTTATACCTCAGCATAAAGAAAACAAAAATCCTCACAAGTAGATCAATAAGCAGCATCATGAAAAACAGAGAAAAGATAAAAGCTGTCAAGGAATTCATTTTACTTGGATATGCAGTCAACACACAGGAAGCAGCAAAGAAATCAAACAGTGCATTGCATTGGGCAAATGTGCTGCAAAACCGAAAAACCCAAACCCATTGCTGTCAATTCAATTTGGATTCATAGCAACCTTATAAAGATGTCTTTCAAGTGTTAAAAAGCAAAGATGGTTCATTGAGGACTAAGATGTGTTTCACCCCTCAATGTTTTCAGTCACCTTATATGCATGTAAAAGCTAGGCAGTGAATATGGAAGAATGAAGAACTGATGCCTTTGAGTCACAGTGTTGGTGAAGAATATTGAATATGCCATATCCTGCCAGAAGAACAAAGAAATACATCTTGGAAGCACTACAGCCAGCCTCCTCCTTAAAAGTGAGAATGGCACGACATCGTCTCTTATATTTTGGACTTGTTATTAGGAGGGACCAGTTGCTTGGGACATCGTGCTTGATATAGTAGAAAGTCACAGAAAATCAATGAAATGGATTGATGCTGTGGCTGTGACAGAGAACTCAAGCATGGTAAGGACTGTGAGGGTGGCGCGTGACTAGGCAGTATTTTTTTTTCTTGTTGTTCACAGGGTTGCTGTGTATTGCAGCCAAGTAGAAGGCACATAGTAACAACAACAACGTAACGAGAGGTTTGCTTGACTTCATTTTGTAACCTTTTGCTGAAACTCACAGCAAGAGAAAGAAAATATAAGTATAGGCTTTCTTTTGTGTTATGATTTGTTCAGTAAGCATATATTGTCATAGTGTATTTCATTTGAAATTTTTATCCTAAATATAACACCTAACTTACATATTTAATAAAATACAGTATAGCTATTTTAAAGATTAATCCCCTTGCCGTCAAGTCAATTCTGACTCGTAGCAACTCTATAAGTCAGAGTAGAATTGCCCCATAGAGTTTCCAGGAATCAGCTGGTAGATTTGAACTGCAGACCTTTTAGTTAGCAGCTGAGCTGTTAATCACTGTACCACCAGGGATCCATTTTAAAGATTTTTTAAGAAAAGAAAGAAAACGAACTGCCGTGAAGTCAATTCTGACTAATAGGGACCGTGTAGGATAGGGTAGAACTGCCTCATATGGTTTCCAAAGAGGGCCTAATGGATTTGAACGGCTGACCTTTTGGTTAGCAGTTGTAACTCTTAACCACTACTCCACCAGGGTTTCCATTTTAAAGATACCACTATTGAAAATGAAAAGCAGAGAAATAGTTGAATTCCTTTCACTTAATTAAATTTTAAGTAAAAGGAGTTGGGCTGGAGCACTGACTTGGCTGTCTTTTTCTAGCCCATATCATCCATTCAGTTCTTAGTTGTCATGCCTTTCCTGTAAGTTAAAAAGGTAATCTCTGCCTGTCAACTCAGTAGATCTCTCTTGTTGCCCTAGGAGGGGGAAAAAACTTCCTTTTTTCATAGCTGCATCATTACAATTCAGGCTTACAAACTGACAGGCAAAATTCTAAAATACAAGAAGTATTTTTGTGTTATTTTTTAAAAGGAGACTCATTTATCTCTGCTAAATTAAGTAAGAGGTTTTGTTTTGTTTCCTTTTAATCTAAAACTTCAGAAAAATTTTGACATGGCTTATAAAGGGATTTAGTAGCTTGACTTTCATTAACACACATAACAAATAAATGTAAACATTGGCAGGCCTATAGATGTCCAAACAGTTTTTGCAATACAAAAAACTAGTATTTAACTGTTAGTACTTCCATCATAATTTCATTAGTGTGGCTTCTTTACACACTTTCTCCAGTGACGCAAATACAGACGTGAGTTTTTGGAACATCAGACTTATGGCTGCCTTTTCTCTTCTTCTTTACTTATGTTGGACAAGCTGCCATTATCACTTGCCAAAAAAAATCCCGCAGTGCAATAAACTTCTGTTTTGAGATCTCTCCTGTCCTCCTTCGACCACCAGTAGCTTTGTCCCTTGGAGATCAGAAATTGGATACTTCTTTTTGATGTTCAACAAACCAGACTCTGTTCCTTGACCTCAGAGGAAGAATATAGCAAAACAACAAATTGTCTAAGCAATATCCTTGGAAACGTAGCAGCAAATCCCCTTGGAATGCATCCTTTGCAGCAGCGCCAAATTCCCTGTTGCTATCAAGGTGATGACGATAATAGTAAAGTCTCTAATAGGATAAGGTATTAGAAGTTGTATATCTTTCCCTTTTACACATATACAGAAATCCGTAAAGACCCACCAAATCTGAAGTATATTTATGCTCTGGTGCTTAACCAGTTCCAAGAAACAAAGATAAAATACGGAGCTTTTCTAGATTCAGGATTCTGTTATTCTTGTACTATAACCAGTTCTGTGAATCTGATGTTAAAATAGTTTATGTAATTCCGCCAACTTCCTTGTTCCCCGTTCCTCCCTTCCTACTCCCCACCCCTACTACGTACACATGTTCTTTGCTATATTTTAGGAAACTTTTCAACCCCATCTCCCCTCACTTCTGTTTTTTTGGTTTTGTAATTTATTTATATAGCCTTTCCAATGACATCCTGTGGATTATGCTAAAGTCAAAATAAATCACATAGTTTGTAAAAAGACCATATACCATCAAACATCCTTAGCAGAGTTGAGAGGTCTTTTTAAAGAAGTATGACATTAACTGCTTTTTCCCTTTCTCCTTAGCACTTCATTGTTTTTTTATGAAATGCCAAGTGCCTAGCTTTTTCTTTTTTATCCTAAGTAGTTAAATGGCATTTAATTATCAAGTGAAATACCCAACCTTTTTATTCAAGTAGTCAACTTTCTTCTCTGGTATTAAAATTAAGTAAATTTTATTATTAAATAATTGTTAAGCAAATTTTATTTTTAAATCTGCTTAGCTGATGTCTTAACTCAAGGTAATCTGTTTTAAAAATGGTAATACTTTTGTGATCTCTTGCTTACTTTATTTCAAACATAAGAACTCTGTTTACGTTAGATGTCCATAGCCAAGTAACTACTTTTGTGTCCTTGAACTTAATAAGTTAGCGAACTGCTAAAAGTGTTATCTCCCACATTATTTGTCTTCCAGTATGTTAATATTTTCCCTTTTCAGAACACCTTAAAGATTGCCCCGATTGAAAAGTGTTGCTTTCAGAGTCATAATTTTGAGGAGAATTCTATTGTGGTGCAATTTATTTTCATCCTTTTAATATTTGGGACCACCACCTATTCATATTAGTTTGTTGTGCTGTGGTGACTTGCGTGTTGCTATGATGCTGGACACTGTACCACCAGTATTTCAGATACCAGCAGGGTTCCCCACTGTGGATGGGTTCCAGTGGAGCTTTCAGGCTTAGACATACTAGAAAGAGTCCTAGCTATCTACTTCTGAAAGTCAACTAGTGGAAGTCCTGTGGATCACAACAGAATGCGGTCTGATACAGCGCTAGGAGATGAGTTCCCTGGGTCAGAAGGCACTTAGATACTTGGTGACTGCAGTAATGGACTTGAGCATGCCAGTGATCATAAAGCTGGCGCAAGACCAGGCAACAGTTTGGTCGTATGGGGCATCACCGTGAGTCAGAGCTGACTTAGTGACAACTAACAACAGCAGCGTTTAGGATGCATTAAGGTATTCATTGTTATCTGAGTCTTACAGATTAAATTTTACTAATAATAGTTATGGAGATAAATGTGTAAATCAACTTAAATGTGACAGCCTGGCTTTTACTGCCTCCAGTGAAACAGATTATCATGAGTAACCTGTAATTTGAAAGAAAGCCTTTGCTTTACCATCCTTTTAACAAGCTGTAAGAAGACTTGGATTTCTTTCTCCTCCATAGCCAAAGTAGGACATTATGATTATAGAAGGCATCTTCTAACTCCTTTTGTAACTGGTTTTCCTGGAAAAAGAAGGGAAAGAAGTAAGAATTAACTTTCTAATAAGATTTTCTTATTTCATAAATAAAAATTAAAATTGATATGAATTTAATTGATGTGATCTGTAACATTTCTATGAGAAGTATGTGGTCATAAACTTTGAAGATATTCCATACTGAATTTGTAATGCATTTGGCTCTCATATTTGCACATGTGCTTACCTAGATGTAAACTCCACTGTTTTGTTTTTTGTTCAAACATAAAATCAACCTTTTGGGGAAGGAAATATCTGGACAAGTATATACTCATTCTTGAAGAAAATGCATTTGAGACAAGCTTATTTCTGGTAGACTTTTTAAAGATCTGTGTGATTACTAAGTCTTCATGTTTTTTGTTTTGAACAAACTGCTATCTTAAAGACTCAGCTGAATTCTTCACTGGTCCCTAAGCCTAACCTGTCTTTCTCTTGGACTAATGTGTCCCCCTGTGCAGGCCTATATTAAGAATTTCGTGATTGTGTCATAACCATCTGTTTACATATCTGTTAAACTGTGTACTTCCCAAAGGCAGGACCTGATGATGTATTCAGCATAAAGTGTTGTGCTGCCATGGTGATGTTAAAAATTGAGTTGTGGGATTTTGACGAATCAGAATTTTACTGCTAACCGCAGCAAAGATACTGCTAACCACCCTGTAAGATCCTTGAGGCCAGAAAATACGGAAGGAACAATTGTAAAATAAAGCAGAGGAAAAATAGCAGAGCTGGTACCCGTAAATTTCAGGGAAGGGCTCTGAGAAATTGCAGTGGAGCATCAGAGCTCCTAAGGACCTCTTCGGTATCCTCAAGTTCAAAACTGAATATCACAACTGGCTAGTAGCATGGGGGGACCACAGGGAAGAGTATACAAGAACAAAGAAAGGAAGGTGATTGGTCTTTGTACTACATGGGCCCTGGAGTATCTTACCCAGGTCACATGAAGTAAAGAGAGAACACATGTAATGAGCAGCAGCCCATACCTGCTTTTGAAGGTGATATAATCAGTGCCCTCAAATTTTGACATCAAAATTGTATTGCCTCAGTGTTGAGACGCTGAGAATGAGAGACAACAGAGAGACTTTAGTGTATCTTCTTCCCTTAGAGCTTTGTAGTGAGCTTTCAATAAATGTTTATTCATCAAATCCATTCCCTTTTCAAAAAATGTGCATTTATTTCTAATGTATCCTTTTCTTGTTATTTTGATGCTCTTGACCTGCTTTGAAATTCACATGTTCCTAATGTTTTTACAACTTAGAATTATTATTACTTAGTGTTTACATTGGTGTAAGGAAGATGTCTGATGCCAAAAGGGTTCTTGAATTCTGTTTTACCCTTTATGCCTAATGTATCCAAATGGAATCGGACCATTTGCTTATTAAAAGAATAGTAACAAGAGTAGAAAGCTCTGAAATCTTTATTAGAAGATATTTTACTCACACTGTTATTCATTTGTGCCACTCAAGCCAGCACGTTAGTCCTTTGAGTTACCAGTGTTTTCATTGTTTTAGTGCTATATGTTTTTTTACTTATTTGGTGTTGCATATATCACTAATTTCATTAAGTCATTGTAAAGTGTGTACCTTATTATTCACATGCTGTACACATCTATAAAGACAAAATATAAACTGTTTTAAATAATGAGGCATCTAAAGCACTTCTTTGGGTTCCTAAATATAATGCAACGTTTCAAAGATCAAAGTAGCAGAGGCAGGGGTCTGCGGACCATGATTGCAGGGAACATCTAGGTCAATTGACATAACTGTTTTATTTGTTTTATTTTTTAAGAAAATGTTCTGCATCCCATTTTGGTGAGTGTAGTCTAGGGTCTTAAAAGCTAGCAAGCTGCTGTCTAAGGAGGATCAGTTGGTCCCAGACAACGTGGAGCAGAAGAAAACAAAGGAAATCAAAAACATGAGGACAGTATGAGCCCAGGAGACAGAAGGGGGCCACAGAATCAAATTACATCAGCATGAGACGAGAAGAAATAGATGTTGTCCGGCCACCACCAATGGCTGCCCTGACAGGGAACACAACATGTGAAGTAGTAGGAGAAAAATGGGAGTGCAGATCTAGTACTCTATTAAAGACCATATTTGGTGGTCTAGAGTAGAGGGTTCCCTGGATATGGCCCCTAGACTCGCTGCCATCCCAAATCTGGAACCAGTACCAAACCAACTCTCCAGGTAAAGATCAGACTGGACTGTAAGACACAGAACAATGCTGGTGAAATGTGTGCTTCTTGCTTAAATATATACATGAGGCTGTCAAAGCTGCTCCTCTCTAGAGGTGAAATGAGAATGAGGAGAGGAGGGGGCAGGAGTTGGTTGAATGGCTATGGGAAGTACAGGGTGGAAAGGAGGAGTGTGCTATCACAGGGTAGGGAGAGCAGCTAGAGTTGCATAGAAGTGGGGGGGGTAGTTATATGGCAGATTGACTTGGATTGTAAAGTTTTACTTAAAGCCTAGTAAAATATTTTAAAATAATAAAATTCTTCTTTTGAGTGGTATACAGAGACCTATAAAGGAAGCATTTTTTTTATGACTGAGTGAAAATGTACATTCCCGTATAAATTTACATGCCCACCTATATGCAACTTCCACTGCTCTCCCTGCCCAGTGACAGCACACTATTCCTCTCTGCTCTGTACATGTCTCATCCTCCCAACAGCCTCCTTTCCCCTCCTCTCCACCCACCCCCCCTCCTCCAGCCAGAGGTCAGCAGGATGATACCCTATAGATGCATAGAACTGTAAAGTGCATCCAATATATGGTCACTCTGCATCACCAAGTCCAATCCATTCATGTCCGAAGAGTGGACCTTCATTATGATTTATGGGCAAGGGCAGCATCAGAGCCAGGGGCCATGCTCCCAGGGGAACCCCGAAACCACTGGACCATCCACTGAGGTCTTTTTGTGGAGATCTCAGGGTACACCCCTTTTTATTCTTGTGTTGCCGGTGAGACTCAGTGAGCTCCATCATGGCTATCACTGGTGGTGGCCGGGCACCATCCGGTTCTTCTGGTCCCAAGTTGATGTAAGCACCCACTCATGTGGGTCTCTCTATCTTCTGGGTTGTCTTTAACCCATGCCATTTTGGTCCTCAATGAGCATCCGTTCCTGCTGAGTTGAGACCATTTGCCATGCCCTCGGATGGCAGCTTGGCAGCTTTTAAGACCACAGATGCCACTCACCAATGTGGGGTGCAGAGAGCCCTCTTAGCAAAACGCTAGTTGTGCCAGTTGGCCTCGATTTCGCCTAAGAGCGTGGTCCTCTGCCCTAAAGGAAGCATTTTTAATGATTGAATCATTGTCTTGTGTCCTTTGCTTAGGGTGTTCCAGTGTTGGCAATAAGAAACAAAATGATATCTGAAGGACTAGACCCAGATCTTCTTGAGTAAGTAATTCTTTTAATACAATGATATTACTGTCAAGATACTGAATTTATAAGTTGCAAAGAAAATACACTTAACATGTAGCTTTATATACACACACATTTCTATCTAGTTTTTTATGGCTGAGGAAGCGATCTTCATAAATAGTATTTCTACTATGTTTAAAAAACAAATTTATGTTATTAAAACTAGCTGTACCACATTGTAGATCACTGATGAATCTAGATGTTCAAAGGAGATCGCATTTAATGTCAGTTTTGTTGCATGGTTGCAGTGTTTCTAAGAAGCAGGATCACTTCCTCCTGTTGCTGCTACCGACTGACTTTTCACTTCAGCCGTATTGCTGTAGGTGCCTTCAGATCTGTTTTATCTGTATGCAACAGAATGAAACACTGCCTTTCCTGTGCCGTCCTCACAAGTGCTGCTGTGTTTGAGCCCACTGTGGCCACTGTCAGTCTCTTGGAGGATCTTCCTCTTTTCACTGACCCTCTACCTTACTAAGGAGGATGTCTTCCTCCAGGGACTGGTTCCTCCTGAGAATATGTCCACAGCTTCTGAAATGACATCTTACCATCCTCACTTCTGAGGAGCATTTTGGCTATACTTCTAAGACAGATTTGTTCATTCTCCTGACAGACCACAGTATGAGATCTGACAATTAGTTCACGAACCTAACTGTTCTAATTGCTGTGTATCTTATTGCTGAATATCACTATGGTCACCGTCTGAATACTCCAGTTGGGAACCTGGGCACTGAAGGTAGTGCCCAGTCCACTCTTCAAAGCAATTGTGGAACTCACCGCACACCGTGGCAGGTTCATAAGCTTAATTCTATAGTTGTCTGTGAGGGAGTTTTCCACCAGCAAACAAAGAACTGTTTTGGAACACCCTCCCTACTCACCTGATCTGGCCCCCAGTGACTTTTTTCTTTGCCCAACTATAAAGGAAATACTGGATGACATTTTGGACATCAAGGATAATATGACAACAGCTCTGATGACATTAGTGCATAGCTTTCCAAGGGGAGTACTTTGAAAGTGATCATAGTGATATACGGCAATGAAGGTTGTAGCACTTTTTCTAGGATGAATTCGTGTGCTTAACTGGCAGTCCTTGTAGGTTCAGTATTTTTCACCAGCAGTGTAATTCAGAGATACCATTTCTTCTTGGGTCTTCCTTAATTCATTGTCCAATTTTGGCATTCACTGTGACTTGAGTCAGGCACACCTTAGTTCTCAAAGTGACGTCTTTGCTGTTTAATACTATAAAGACCTTAGCATACTGGAATTTGCTTCTGTCATGATTTTAGTACCGCCAGATTGAGACATAAATAGGGTAAAGCTACTCTAGATCCATGTTAATGATTATTATGGAAATTGATACTGATTTGTGTGAGTTTCATTTAGTGTTACTTAAGGGGTGCTGAAAAACTGTGGCTCAGATATTTGACAATAATTCATTCCATCCAACTAAACCTGCTTAAAATGTATCTTAATAGTTCATCCAGGGTAAAATATATCTTAATGGATTCTTCTGACTTCTTCTGTTTTACAAGTATCTAGATCGTTGTAAAGAGTCCCCTTTGGGTTTTAGTTCATCCCAATGTATTTAGCTGTGTTGTCCAGGCTTTCACATTCTGCTAGCAGTATACTTGGAAATTTTTCTTGGTACTCATCCTCTCAAGGAAAAGTGACCATTCTGGTATGAAATACCATAAAGCAGTCTTTTTCTCTTTTCTTCTGAAGTACAAAATTTAAGAATTTTTTTAAAACTCGCTAAGAACAGATTTCCACCATGGCTATACGTGTGATATGTATTAGCATGTCATTTCAGGTACAGTAGCATGGCTTGGTAATTTCAAATACCTTTGTTCTGGAAATTGTTTCTGATGCACATGTAAAACCAGACAGATTATGACATATTTTAATGTGACTTGAACATATGGATTTAACCCATTCTGGTACTCACTGTAGTATATGTTGTATTTAACATTGACTGTGTTCTCTTTTTAGCTTCTGGAAATACACAGTACATCTTCAGTAATAAAAGAGCACTAGAATGACCTTTAAAATGATAATCTGTAATAAATGGATGACTCCAAGCCTTATAAGTTTCAGCATGTGTTAGCTGTCCAGTCCCTTTATCTGTAATGGCTTTATTTTTATCCCCTGTTCAGCATAAACCTACTTTATAATCCTTTTCTTCAACCAGCTACCCATACTAGTAGCTTAGAAGTTGTCCTGATTTTTGCTCTCTTCCCCACCTTCTACTGTTTCAGTCACTATTCGCTCATTTTTAATCTCAAATGTGACCGTGTGCCACCATGTCCCGTTACTGCTTCGTTGAGGCCCTCACTGTTTCTCACCTGAATTATTGTAGTGACCTCTTGAGGGATCTTCTTCATCTTTCAGTCCTTCCATTAAGGCCCCAGGGGATCTAGTCATGCTTCCTATCTTTCTCTGACTCTGTACTCTTTGTATGTGTATAGTCCGCAGTCTTAGCATTGTGTCTAAGTGCTGTTATCAAGACCCAGTTTCTATTTTAGCTTTATTCCTTTTTGTTCTTCCACATGTCTGTCGTGCAAATTACTTATATTTCCATGAATATTTTATTTTTTTAGTCTCTTTTGGTATCTTTCACTGTTTTCTTTCCTCTGTGTGGACCTCTCTTCCCCCACTTTATTGCCGTACCTAATTTTTTATTCTTCAAGACTCCATTTAGGTATCATCACCTTAGGAAGTCCATGGGTGATTGATTACTAGGAAAAGAGGTCCCCCTCTATCCTTCACACTACCTTCATATGTCTCACTTAGCAAGTTTGAGGGTATGTCATTGTCTGTAAATGTTGGGAAGTATTCAGTTGCAAGGTGGTGCCAAGTTTTAGGGTAGAATTCCAGTAAAAGTTAGCATTGTCTTACAAAAAAAAAACTGCCTCTGAACTACAGCCTGGATCCTGAATTCTGACCCATTACCTCAGAAGTACGTGCCATTGGTCACCAGGGGCACCAGAGTGACTCACTGTAACCTGTCACCACTACTAGCAAACCAGCTCTGGCTGCATTCAGCTAGATACGATAAGTAGAGTCAATTGCTTTGTTAACAAAGGTATTCTGGCACTTGTAAAATCATGTGTGAAGCTAGGAGCCTCTCACACTTGGCTGGCTGGCTTTGGGAGAAAAGTGTAAGGTGATGGAAGAGAAGAAAATGTGCTATCCAAGGCACTAAGTATTTTGCTTAGAATCTCAGGTGCCTGTTAAGCCTCAGCCAAGAACTTTCAGTAATGATTGTTCTGTGTTCTTTTTTAAAATCTAAAATCGAAACATACACATTCATTTTATTAGCTTTAGGTGGTAGTGAGACAGACTCATATAACTGTTGGGAGAAATCATTTATCTCTGTCTGCACTGAGCAAAGAGCAGAACTTAAGTTAATTTAGAAATAGTTGTTGTTAGGTGCCGTGGAGTCGGTAGAATGAAACACTTCCCTGTCCTGCACCATACTTACAATCCTTATTATGCTTGGCCACATTATTGCAGGCATCTTATTGAGAGTCTTCCTCTATTTCCAGCTCCTTGCACATGTCATTGTAATACTTTACTTTGTCTTCTCGAGCTGCCTTTGAATTCATCAGCTCTCTTGCTTCATCATTTCTTCTTTTTGCTGTAGCTACTCCGTGTTCAACAGCAAGTGTCAAAGTCTCTTCTGACATCCATTTTGGTCCTTTCTTCCCTTCCTGTTTTTTTTAATGACCTCTTGCTTTCTTGGAAACGCTGGTAGCATAGTGGTTAAGTACTACAGCTGTGTCATGGGTTGAATTGGGTCCCCCCCAAAAATATGTGTAATAATTTGTCTGGGTCAGGATTCCCAGTGTTGCTTGATTGCCTTCCATTTTACCATTTTCTTCTGCTGTAAATCCTAATCTCTGCCTGTGGTTAGTAGTGGATTCTGTTAGAGAAGATTAGGGTGGGCCTCTAAATCCCTTCGTAAGGTCACCTCCCTATTCCACTGTAAAGGGACTTTCCCTGGAGTGTGGCTTGTACCACCCTTTATCCTTTTATCTTACAAGAGATAAAAGGAAAACAAAGCAAGCAGAAAACTTGGGAACCTCACACCGTCAAGAAAGCAGCACTGGGAGTAGAAGACATCTTTCAGACCTGAGGTTCATGTGCCAGGATGCACCCTGACCAAAGACTCATGCAACACAAGGACTTTCCTCCAG
This sequence comes from Heterohyrax brucei, assembly GCA_028571685.1. NCBI lineage: Eukaryota > Metazoa > Chordata > Mammalia > Hyracoidea > Procaviidae > Heterohyrax > Heterohyrax brucei. The sequence continues at coordinate 170,491,653 of CM053142.1, read as the reverse complement.
AGCTGACAGGGTGAAAGTCCTTCCCTGGAGCAGACACACTGCATGTGGACTTATAACCCACTGCACTGTGTAAGAATAACCTTTGCTTTGCTAGTGCCATCCACTTTGTGGTATTTCTGGTAGAACAGCACTAGATAACTAAAACAAGGTGCTAACCAGGTCAGCAGTTCACATCTGCCAGGTGCTCCTTGGAAACCATATGGGGCAGTTCTCCTCTGTCTGTAGTGTCACTGTGAGTCAGAATCAGGTCAGTGGCACTGGGTTTGGGTTAGGATTTTCTTGCTTTCTTCATGTGTGATGTCTTTGATTGTCACTGTACAGTTTATGTGGTCTTCAGTCATTAGTGTTCAACATGTCAAATCAGGTGCTGAGATGGGCTATAAACTCAGGTAGGATATACTCAAGGTAATACTTTGGCTCTAGCAGACTTGTTTTAGTCTTCTTCAGTTTCAGTTTGAACTTTCACATGAGTAATTGATGGTCTGTGCTGCAGTTGGCTTCTGGCCTTGTTTTAAATAAATAAAAGTGAGTGAGGTGGTGGGGAGATGAGGAGAGAGTCCGCTGGCCTAGCCAGCCTGTGTGATCTAGAGCCCCTTGATTGTATGCTACCTGGATGTCTCAGCTGTATGAGCCAATAATTCTTTTTACTTCTTTTGTTTTCTTTTTTTGCTTAAGCTACTGTGAGTTGGTTTCTGTGATCTGGACCATGAAAAGTCCTAAAATACAAATGTTATTGTTTTAATTCTTTTTTTCATTAAAAAGAGATTTATATTTGTGCTTAAAACCGTAACCATTTTAAGGACATAAAAACCATATAAACATTCTTCATAAAAACATTTCTTTATGTAGGTAAATAGTTTAAAAAACATTTTCATCTGTTTTAAATGTAAAACAGTTCAATTTAAAACAGGTGAAGTACCAAAAACATTGGAGAGGGTGCCATATTTATCATTGAAATCACTTTTTAGTGTCAACTGGTGCATACACTGAAGTTATTAATTTGTGTTTTAAAATAGTGAAAGTATAAAAATGAAATGACAGAAGTACTTCTACTTCATTAGGTGTACTAGAGTTGAATCAGTATATGAAGAATTAACATATTAAGATAGTAATATATCTGAAAGTAGTACACACATTTACAAACGTTAGAAAGCAGACTTGGGGAAGGAAGTACTGTGTGATATCATTTTTGTTATTTAGTGGTGTTCCGTCAGAGCTCTGTGTGATGACGATAGGTGATATTAAGGAAAAAGCAAAACACTGTAATTCCTGAACAAAGATTGCATTCACTATATAAAGATCTCCAGAAGTTTCAACCTTGAAACTATAGTATCTGAGTCTGTGAGTGGTGTAGATGATTACCATGCTTAAGAGAAAGGCTAGCAATTCAAGTGTACCCCTAGAGGACTGGGGATGGAAGAAAGGCCTGATGATCTACTTCCAAAAATTCAGCCATTGAAAACTCTGTGGAGCACAGGTCTCCTCTGTCACACCTAGAGTTGTCATGAGTCAAAGTCAATTTGACAACAGCTGGTTTGGTTTTGGTATTACAGTGACTAATTTAGCATTGGAAACCCTCGTGGCTTTTTGGTTAAGTGCTACTGCTGCTAACTCAAAGGTTGGCAGTTTGAATCCACCATGCACTTCTTGGAAACTCTGTGGGGCAGTTCTCCTTTGTCCTGTAGGGATGCTGTGAGTCAGAATTGACTTGGCACTGGATTATTATCTATTATTACTAATTTAACATTACACTTCAACTGCACATACTTTGTTTTTTTGGCTTCTGACTGCCTATCATGACAAGTATATCCTGTTCCTTGTCTTGAAAAGTAGACTCTTGCAACCAGGGAAAAAAATAAATGCCTACTATTATAAAGAGAAGTCTATCCTGGGAAACACTGGCATCTGCCACTGAACTTGGTATGTCCTTCATAGACAGCATTTGCCAGCTGGTGGTTGTGGAATAGGAGTTATATTGAATAGGAACCTGTCTTGGCAAGAACTGAAAAAATGGAACCAATAGTAGCTAGGAGTTTTCCAGTTGGGGGACTGATATCTGTTCTATCCTCAGTCAGCCAGAAACTAGCCCTTATTCTAATACATTGCTCTGCATTAGGAGGACACAAATGCAGCTGATGAGGAATCCACTTAGAGGACAGGACAGACGTGTTTATATATCTTGAGTATAGTTAACAAAGCTTTCCTGCTTTCTGCTGTCTTGGGTCAGCACTAATGAAGGAGAGCCTTGTCTACAAAATCAGTGGGCTAAGGTGCTTACTTTTATTGCTGGCACCAAAGGCATGATCATTTCCCAGTTTGGGAGGAGTATATAAATGTTTTTGCTTGATACCTCCAAGCCAAATGTCAGTTAAGCTGGTTCTGTTCAAAGGCCTGAATGCTATCTTGAACTCAGTTACATGCCACCTTTAGTCAAATCAGTGTGTTGCAAACCATACCCCTCCCAGTAAGATTAAGAGTGTGACCAGCTGAATTTCAACATCAGAAGTCTGATCTTTATTGTGAAGCTGAAAATGCAGATTTTCAGTTTGAGATAACGGTGAATATAATTTAAAAGGATAACTATTTTGTGTATGTTAAGGACGTCTTTGTTGAAATCATAGTGGTATATAGGCAACCACAGAATTATAAACAAGCTGTGATTTAAAGGCTTGGTAAATCCATTGTTTAGAACTTGACACGTATTCCTCCATTAAACTGTTCATAAATCACAGCTAACATTTATTGAACATATCCACAGCTGTGCTAATTGCTTGTATCATTTTCTTAATCTGAGCAACTCGATGAAGGTTGAACTCTTCTATTTCTCAGCTTAGGCATGAGGAATCAGATGCACAAGAGAGGTGAGTTACTTAAGCCGGGGTTGCACAGCTAGAAAGTGGGGAGGCAGAATCTGAACCCACACCAGCAGAGTGTCACCAAAGTCTGCCTTAATCTGAAGCTTAACTCTCCTGAGTTCTGTCTCTTGTCGATTGTCAGCTCCGTTGTCCCAGAGCAGTAGTAGTTATTAGGTAGTAATACTCATTTGAGTTCTCAAGCATAAATACAGGAAAACATTGTTTTCCTTTTTTTTCTTGATAGGAAAATCTAGGCATTGAATGAAAGAATTTATAAGGTATGATTTACTTGGTCTGTATTTCTGAATGCAAAATTAAAAGTTTAATCTTTAGACAAATTTAAAATGTCTGTTTTCTTTTCCCTTCAACTCCTTTGAATATGATGGTCTCAAAAGTATCTCGTCATTTATTTCTTTGGCGTTCAAAACTTGTTTTGTACAGGTGAACAAGGACCTAATTCTTGACTATGTAAGAACTGTTCTTGTTTTTAAAAAGTTGAATTTTTTTTTGAAGAATTAAACAATCACTGAGAAGTATCAAACTCATACTATTTGGTAATTGTAGGGCATTTTCTTTAGTTAAATAGACTTTCTAAAGTTCTTTGATAATTATTTTTCTGGGAAAATTTCTAGGTTCTTCCCAGCCCACGGCCCTATTATGTAAGTTCTCTCAGTTTCAAGTTATACACTCTTAAATTCTGAAATTTTATTCATACAAGCCAATCAAATAACACTGTATTTTCTGATCATTTTGTCATACTGTGAGGGCTGGCGTGTGATGTAGGAAGCTCTTCAAACACAGCAGGGTCACCAGTGGCAGACAGGTTTCAGCTGAGCTTCCAGAGTGTGACAGATTAGGAAGAAGGACCCAACAGTCTGCTGCTGGAAACAGCCATTGAAAAACCTCATGAATAATAGCGGCAAAACATTCATAGAGTGCTGGAAGATGAGCACCCAGGTTGGAAGGCACTCAGAAAGAATTGGGGAAGAACTGTCTCCTCAATGTAAAGTTGACCTTAATGACATGAATGGAGTCAAGCTTTCAGGACCTTCATTTGCTGAAGTGACATGACTCAAAATGAGAAGAAACAGTGCAAACATCTGTTAATAACCAGAATGTGGAATGTAAGATTTACAAACCTAGGAATTGGAAGTTGTCAAGAATGAAATGGAACACATAAATGTTGATATCTTAGGCACTAGTAAGCTGAAATAGACTGGTATTGGCCAATTTGAATCAATCATGTGGTCTACTGTACCTGGAATAATCTGAAGGGAGTGATGTAGTATTCACTGTTAGAAAGAACATTTCAAGATGGATTCGGAAGTACAGTTCTGTCAGTGATAGGATAATGTCCATATGTCTGCAAGGAAGACCAGTTAATGTACTTATTCAAGTTTACACACCAACTGCTAAGGACAAAGACGAAGAAATTGAAAATTTTTGCTAGCTTTTGCAGCCTGAACTTCATCAAACATGTAGTCAGGATCCGTTGACAGTTACTGGTGATTAGAAATACAAAAATTGGAAACCAAGAAGAAGGATCAGTAACTGGAAAAATACGGTTTTGGTAATACAAACAGTGCTGGAGATCACATGATAGAATTTGTAAGACCAACAACTTCTTTATTGCAAATACCTTTTCTCACCACGATAAATGATGACTATACACATGGACCTCATCAGAGGAAATACACAAGAATCTAGTCTACTATATCTGTGGAAAGAGATGATGGTGTAAAGCTCAACATCATCAGTCAGAACAAGGCCAGGCACCAACTGCAGAACAGAGCATCAGTTGTTCATATGCAAGTTCAAATCAAAACTGAAGAAAATTAGAACAAGTCCATGAGAGCCAAAATATGACCTTGAACACATTCCACTTGAATTTGAAGACCATCTTAAAGTAGATATGACACAGTGAACACTAATGAATGAAGACCAGATGAGCTGTGGAATGACATTAAGGACATCGTACATGAAGAAAGCAAGAGGTCATTAAAAAGACAGGAAAGGAAGACCAAAATGGATATCAGAAGATAGTTGGCAACTTGGTATTGAATGTCAGGCAGCTAAAACAGAAGGAACAATTGATGAAGTAAAAGCACTGAACAGAAAACTTCAAAGGGTGACTTGAGAAGACTAAAGTATTTCTGTCTCCAAAGAGCTGGAGATAGAAAATCAAATTGGAAAAATAGGCTTAGCATTTCTCAAGTTGAAAGAACTAAAGGAAAAATTCAAGCCTCAAGTTGTGATAGTGAAACATTTTACAGGGAAAGTATTAAATGATGCAGGAAGCATCAAAAGAAAATTAGAGGGGTATGTGGAATCATTCCACCAAAAAGAATTGGTCTACATTCAGACATTTCAAGACATAGCATATGATCAGGAATCAGTGGCACTGAAGGAAGAAGTCAAAACTGCATTGAAGGTATTGGCGAAAAACAAGACTACAGGAATTGATGGAATATCAACTGAGACGTTTCAACAAGCAGATGCAGTGCTAGAAGTGCTCACTCATCTATGCCAAGGAATTTGAAGGACAGCTACCTAGCCAGTCACTTGGAAGAGATCGTATTTATTCCTATTCCCTAGAAAAGTGATGTAACCAAATGTGGAAAATTATTGAACAATATCGTTAATATCACACACCAGTAAAATTTTGCTGAAAATCATTGAAAAGCAGCTGTAGAAGTATGTTGACAGGGAACAGCCAGAAGTTCAGGCAAGATTCAGAGGAGGACTTGGAACCAGGGATCATCATTGCTAATGTCGGATGGATCTTGGCTGCAAGCAAATACTAGGAAGATGTTTACTTGTGTTTTATTGACTGCACAAAAGCATTTGACTGTGGATTATAACAAATTATAGATAAAATTGCAGAGAATGGGAATTCCAGAAGGCTTAATTGTGCTCACAAGGAATCTGTACATGGGTGAGGAGGCAGTTCTTTGAACAAAGCAAGGGGTTGACACATGGTTTAAAATCAGGAAAGGTGTGCATCAGGGTTATATCCTTTACCATACCTATTCAAACTGTATCCTGAGCAGATAATCCAAGAATCTGGACTATATGAGGAAGAATAGAGGAACACTCATTAACAACCTGTGTTATGCAGGTGATAACCTTGCTTGCTGAAAGTGAAGAGGATGTGAGGCCCTTACTGATGAACATCAGTGACCACAGCCTTCAGTATGGATTACACCTCAGCATAAAGAAAACAAAAATCCTCACAAGTGGACCAATAAACAGCATCATGATAAACAGAGAAAAGATCGAAGGATTTCATTTTACTTGGTTGTACAATCAGCACCCAAGGAAGCATCAGTCAGGAAATCAAAAGATGCATTGTGTTGAGCAAATTAGCTGCAAAAGATCTTTTTAAAGTGTTGAATAGCAAAGATGTTACCTTGAAGGCAAAGATCTGCCTGACCCAAGCCATGATATTTTCAGTCATACCTCATGTGTAGGAAAGCTGGACAATGAATAAGTAAGACAGAAAAAGAATTGACGCCTTTGAATTGTGGTGCTGAAGAAGAATATTGACTATACCACAGAATGCCAGAAAAGGGAACAAATTTGCCTTAGAAGTAGTACAACTAGAATGCTCCTTAAAAGCATATGGTGAGACTGCATCTTACATACTTTGGACATGGAGAAGGACATCATGCTTGGTAAAGTGGAAGGTCTTGGAAAAGAAGAAAACCCTGTACAAGATGGACTGACACAGTAGCTTTAACAGTGGGTAGAAGCATAGCAGTGATTGCGGGTATGGTGCAGGACCAGGTAGTGTTTCGTTGTTTTACATAGGGTCACTGTGAGTTCAAACCAACTGAACAGCACCTAACAGCAACATAATAATCCATATTTTTCCTTCTGCTGCTGAGCTTCCTTCTAAAGCTAGGAAGTGTAGCCTCCAGCAATCAAAGGCTTTTAATATTCCTGATTTTCTAGCCCCCGAAGGAAAGTAATCTCCATAATGCATAACTCATCTGTAGGGAAGCATTCTGATTGGCCCAGCTTGGGTTATGTGCCTTCCTTTGCATGGATCTCTCTTTTCCAGGGGAAGAGATCCTGGTGATGGTCCTGACTTGGATCATCTGGCTATAGCAAGGAAAGGAGAAGGGAAGGGGTAAAGGCCACGGAGATTAGGGTCAGCAGCTTTACCTAATCCACATCGAGTGAGAGGAGGGTGTGTCTGTCAGAAATAGCGTAGTCTCCTTGCATCTGGTAGGCTGAAAAGTACTGGTTTGTGTATGCTTATTTGTCCTTCCTTCTGCTCTTGGCTTCTGCTCCTTTCTAAGTGGTTTTCGGTAGCAACCTTTTCAAACATCTTTCCTTGAAAAACATCTTAAAACTAAAGGTTCATATGTAGGAACAAAGAAGGGTGCTGTCATCATAACATACAAATTTCTATTTCCTGGGGGAGTAAATATGAAAGCTGGAAATGATGATATTGTTTTGAGTTTGGGTGTTACCATTAACATTTGTGTCAAGGGGTGGCATAGTGATTAAAGCACTCAGCTGCAACCCAGAAGGTCAAAGGTTTGAACCTACTGGCACTCCACAGGAGAAAGATGTGGTACTATGCTGCCGTAATGATTGACAGCCTTGGTAACCATATTGGGCAGTTCTGCTCTGCTCTATAGAGTCTCTCTGAGTTGCAGTTGACTTGAGGGCAGTGGGCCTAAGCCTTTTTATATCTGTTACCTCATTTGACCCTCACTGTTTCTTGAAGTTTTTTTCTTTTTAATATCCTAAGATAACTAGTATTTTTTTCATTTGTTCTCATGGCGATTGCAATTCAGAGTGCCATAGAATTTATTTTAACATGAATGAGGACAGATAGTAACAAGTAGTGGCAAAGATGGGTGGAAATTGGAACCATGGACTGCCAAAAGAACAAGCAGATCTGTTCTGGAAGAAGTACAACCAGAGTGCTTCTTGGAAGCAAAGATGGCAAGACGACGTCTTACATACTTTGGACATGTTGTCAGAAAAAAATCAGTCCCTGGAGAAGGACATCATGCTTGGTAGAGTGGAGGGTCAGCGAAAAAGAGGAATGCCCTTGATAAGATGGATTGACCCAGTGGCCGCAACAATGGGTTTAAGCATAAAAATGATTCTGGACTTGGCATGAGATCAGGCAGTGTTTTGTTCTGTTCATCAGATCACTGTGAGTCAGAAGTGACTCAGTGGCACCTAACAACAACAACATTTAAGCCCACTACTTATAAGTTTGTTGCTTCTACAAAAACCTGTAAAGGCTGTGGTCCTGTGTTGGTATTTTAGTCAGATGGTACATCCGTCACAACCTAGAAAGTACTCATACTTGTACTCAGTTTTCAAATTTTACTGTGTTGGGTCAACATGGTTTCCTTATAGGTATAATCCAAACTTGTGCAGCAGAGAAATGGATTTATTATTTGAAAGCTAGACTACCACTATTTATGTTTCATCACATGTCAAATATAACATGAAAAAATATAAACCAGTCATTTCTTAAAGAACACAAAGTTTCTGTTAAAGGTGATAGAAAAGTCTGGAAACAGTAGTGATGAATGCACAACATAATGAACACAGCCAACATCACTGAATCGTACACTTAAGAAATGTTGAAGTGGGAAATGCCTTGTTAAGTACATATTTTTAACATTAAAAAAGGTAGCCAAAAATAAGCCATAGTTTTTAATCAGTAGATTTTAAAGTTTTTAAAAAGTAAATGGTAAACTATATATTTTGTTCTTGTTAATAATAATAACTTTGATCTATGGCAAGAAAAGAGTTTTATTTGTTGAAAGCCTTGAGTCTTTAGTAAGGATCAAGGAGCCTGCAGGAGAATAAATATGGTAGTTTTTAGTTATTAAGACATAGCAACTGTATTATTTTTCCTCTTAGCTTCCCCCAAAGCATATTTTCCTTGCTTAATTTGATTTTCTTGGTAAGAGGGAATAGAAGCTAAGTGTGTTACTGTACTGGTTAAACATTACTGACACAAACAATATTAGGCCTATCTAGATGAATATTTTAATGACATCTTTAGAATTTCATTTGTTTATTACAGCACATTCGTGTAAAGTTGGAGTTTATGTGTTTTCATACCCTTTGTTGTGCCTAGGGAATCTTTGAGATAGTATGTTTACCAACTCAATCACATAGTCCTCATACTTTTTTGCATTCATTCTTTAAAGATAAAACGTGTCAGTGAACATTAAGACTTTCCTTTGACCTGACACGCTCCTTCCTCCCCAAATTTCTGTGTTGCCTGTGTTCCTTAGTAGCCATTCTTGAGCTCTCTTTCTGTTTTGATTTTCTCTCTGCAGATTTCCTAAGCATCACGATTTTCTTTTCTTCCCATTTGTAGCTTTCCTTTCTCTGTACCTCATCTCCCCTTGGAGGCTGCAGGGATTTGGCACCTGTCATGCCAGTCTCTACACATTACATCTCTCTCTGTAGTTGGGTCTCCATGGTAATGAGCAGCACAAAGTGCTGAAGTAGCACAGTATGCAAAGACTGGGGGGAGAAAACAGTGCCTGGCCTCTGCAGGAAGAGCACTTAATCCCCACCATACTGAAGAAGCCAGAGAGAACGACGCCGTTGTGGAGAGTGGGAGACTCCCTCATTTGTGGACGGCAGATTTGGCGGATTTATTAGCAGCAGAGCTCTGAGATTAACTTAGTTTATAGTTAGTGCTTTTTTTCAACTGGAAAACTTAATTTTTTTTTCCTTCTTCTCTTTCAGGCGACCAAATGCTCCAGTGCCAGATGGTGAAGGTGAAAAAAATGCAGAAGGAAGTTCAGATAGTGAATCTTCTTTTAGTGACTAAGTTTTATTTTGATAAGAATTCCATACACATGTGAAGGTATATATTTGCATTCTGTAAGAAAGACAACTCTGTTAGTCATAAAAACATCAAATGAATACACCACCGCTTTTTCTGTGCTTTAAAAATAAAACATTTTTAACCTGGCAGTATGTCTTATTACTAAAATAAAAGGCCTAAGGTAAAAAATAAAATAATCTAAGTAAAGTAAAATTAATGTCACAAATACTAAGGTGGAGTATTTCAGGGATACATTCAGCATTAAAAATGAAGTCTGTTTGACTTTAGTGACTAAAAATAAACTTTTGATTGCACAGTCTAAAGAAAAGGAAATTTAGCTAAGTAAAACTTTTCAAGTGAATATGGTAGCATGAAAAGTACTTGTATTCATATCTTAAAACTTGTTATATTTCTGGTGGAGGGTAAGACTGGATTGAAATTTTCTATAAGAACTTGAAGATTATATATTGTGGCCATGCTACTTATTGATAGTAGTAATTAACATATAGAGATTTTTACCACTTGGCCATTAGTTCATGTAGATATATTGTCAAAGTCAGATTTTCTTATTGTATTTATTATCAGGTAGAAATCAAAGGTAGTTTCCATGTGGGTCAGAGCAGGCAAAGGTCACTGTCATCAGCCAGCAACTATCTTATTGCCTAAACAACAGCAACAAAAATTTAATGTGCACAGGTTTAAAATGCTATTCTCACCTCATCTTGCAAACAATGCTTCACAAATAATTGTTTGCACATAGTTAGAAAAACATTAAAATAATTATGCCGCCAAAGATGTTTTCTCAGTTTCCTGGGTCTGCCATAACGTAATGCCACATAGTGGGTGGCTTGAAAGAACAAAAAGGTATTGTTTCTCAGTTTAGGAGGCTAGTTTGAATTTCAGTTGTCCACCGGGCTCTACTCTCTCTGTCAGCTCAAGAGGAGCATCCTTCCCTGTCTCAGTTTCTGGTAGCCCCCAAGAGTTTCTTGGTTTTCCTTGGCTTGAGGATGTGTCTTTGTAGATGTGGTGGTGCCTGTCTCGTGTATGTCTATGTTCATGTTTCTGTTCTCCCCTTTTATAAGACACCACCCAAAAGAGGTTAGGGTAAGGACCCACCCCATTCCAGTATGTCCTCATTTAACTTACCTCAATCGATTTAAAAAACCCATTGCAAAACGACCTGGCTTAGGACACCCACGAATCTTTGAGGTGGGGGTCCACAGTTCAGTCTGTAACATATATAAATGCATTTGATTGATGGTACTCAGTGTAGATCACTTACAAGCAGAGACTGAGAAAAGGACTGTCTATAGGTTGTGAGGTGATCCCAGGAAGCAGGAGTGAGAGAAGGAAGAGAATGAGAGAAACCAACATAAACATATTACCAGGCTTGCTTTTGCAGGCTTCCTTGCTCCAGTGCCTGTTGGACAGAGTGGAAACCCTGCTGGTATGGTGGTTGAGTGCTATCGCTGCAAACCAAAAGGTTGCCAGTTTGAATCCACCAGGCACTCTTTGGAAACTGCAGGGAGAAGTTCTGCTCTGTTCTATAGGGCCCAGCTATGAGTCGGAATCAACTTGACAGTAGTGGTTTTTGGGGGGTAACAGACGGAGTGGGATCATTTTTTAGTTGGCTTCCATTCTCCTTTGCCCCCACTATTTTAATGCAAATAATGTATGCCTTCTATCTTTGTTTGCCAGCTGTGCCGCCCCCTGATATTATTTTCGTGAGTGTGTTATGCTAATTGTTTTTACAGCAGCATGTAGAAAAAAAATGACATAGCATCACTTATGAAAATACCTCACAGGTGGTGAGTGTAGCTGGCAAACAATGCATAAGGTCCACGTTATTTGCATACTTGGAAGTTGCCTTCAGGTAGTTAATTATTTGTCCCTTCACTTCTAGGCTGTGTTTATGTGTGGAAAAGTAGCACCCCCCACGTTGAGATTTTGAAATGGAAAATAAAGATAATAGACCCAAGCTGAGGCAGGATTTCACCAGGAAAAGATATTATGTGTTCAGTTAACAACTGTCTGGTACAGTTGTGGCTGATAGCAGAACTGAGCAAAGGAATGTGATTATGTGGAGCAAAGAACCTTGGTGGCACGGTGGTTAAGAGCTCAGCTGCTAGCCAAAAGATTAATAGTTCGAATCCACCAGTCACTCCTTGGAAACTCTGTGGGACATTTCTGTTGCATCCCATAGGGTCTCTGAGTTGGAATCACTTCAGTGGGGATGCGTTTTTATTTTGTTTTTAGTCCCTGGACTGTTCAGACATGTGCAAACCCCATGTTAAGTCCACTCTCTCACCCTGTCTTTAAGGTGATAACTAGCCACAATCTCTATAAAAAACATCACAGGAGGATTCATCAGACCAGCTCCAGTTCTTGTTGCTGCCACTGCATCTACAGCCGAAAACTAATCATCGTCATCTTTCTCCAGCATCCATTTTAGATCTTCCTTGATCTCTGCCAGAAATGCACTTCGTCTAGGTTTGTTGCCTGGTAGAGTGACCCACATCTTCATCCATTAAAGGGGTTAAGGCCTTGGTTACTTTGCCTTTTTTAGGTTGTAATTGTCACAGTTGCCTATGTGGTGTATATACCAGGTACAGAAACACTAAGATATGTCATAATGAATCACCAAGTTCTAAACATTCATTCTCCCTATTCCATTTAATAGTCGAACCCCAGCCTTTCTTGTTACGTTTCTTGTTAATCAATGTATTAACACCTTTTTTTTTTTTTTTTTTTTTGGCCTCTTATATTGATTAACCCAAAGGAGCCAGTTGGCAGAGTTGCTTCAGCTTAATGGAACACTTGCTGTGTTCCCTGGTGAAAGCGTGCCAACTCCTTCTGCCTACCCTTTCTGGGAACCAGAACCTCCAATCCAGCACAGCATAAGCTGGCAGGGATGGGAATCCCATTTTGCAGCTGGGTCTCTGGGAAGAGCAATAAGAAAATCTAATACTACTTCTGTTGTCTTAGTTCCTGGACTGATGTATTCTAGTGGCTAGGGACATGATACCGTGTACTAACCATTGATACAGTGTGTATACTACATCCTGGAAAACAACACCCAACCCCTGCAGGATGTTACCTCTGAGCTGGTGCCTTAGTTAGGCTTTTGTAGGTCATTTCATTGTTTTGTTGGATTGGCTGCTTGTGGATAAAGCTGATTATCCTGGACTATCTTGCTTCTCATAATCACATCATCTTGCTTGTTTCTGATATTAGGGCCACAACTGGACTGGACAGTTTTTAAGGGATAGGACCAGTGGACCTAATGTGTCTCTAATAGTGTGGTGGTTAAGAGGTCTAGGTGATAAACAAATGGTCAGTAGCTCAAATTCACCAGCCACTCCTTGGAAGCCCTATGAGTCAATTGTACTCTATCCTGTAGGGTTACTATGAATCAGAATTGACTCAACAGAATGGATTTGGATTTTTTTTACAGTGCCTCAGACCAAGAGATGAGCTCTAGCAGTTAAGTCTATGAACTTAATTGTTATAAGTGCTACATAACTCATTGCTAAATATTACTATGGTCACCTTTGAAGTACTCCCCTTAGGAACCTATGCACTCACACCATTGCCTAATTCACCCTTCAGAGCAGTTTTGGAACTCTTTCTGGAGTGGTCATTGCACACAGTGGCACTGTGGCAAGTTCATGAACTTAACTGTGTAGTTATTTGTGAGTGAATTTTTAGCCAGTAAACAAATAACTGCATTGGAACACTCCCTGCTCACCTGATCTGGCCTCCAATGACTTCTTTACCCAAAGATAAAGGAAATATTGAAAGGAAGACATTTTGATGACATTCAGGACATCAGGGGTAATATGATGACAGCTCTGGTGGCCATCTCAGAAGAAGAGTACCAAAATTGCTTTGAAGGATAGACTGTGCCCTGGTGTCAGTACATATCTTCCCAAAGGGAGTACTTTGAAGGTGACTAGTAATAGTCAACAATGAGGTATGTGACACTTTTTCTAGGATGAGCTCGTGAACTTATTGGCAGTCTTACATTTTGCAGCAAATGAAGCGCAACAATAGGTAGATGGCTGTTCATTCCAGTAACCGAAACCAAACTGACTGCTGTCGAGTAGAACTGCCTTATAGGGTTTCCAATTCTGTAATCATTAAAGAAGCAGACTGCCGTATCTTTCTCCCACAGAGTGGCTGGTGGGTTTGAACCATTGACTTTGTTAGTAGATGAGTGCTTAACCACTGCACCACCTTCACTTCTTATAATACAGAATACTGTGCTGATAATAGGCATTCTGTAGACTATCAGTAATGCAGACAGTGGTACTGCTGCAAAGGAAGGAAGCTCATATTCAGGGTAGAAATGAATTATAGGAAAGAATTGCTTCCGTGTGGAAGATAATGTAAACAACTTGCTATCAAATGGCTAACTCCTGGAGTACAAAATCAAGGGCTCAACATTAGTGTCTGCTGCTGACAAATCAGGTATTCAGTAGCAACAGTAACTAAATCAGCCTTAGTGTGAAGAAAGCCAGGCTGTTGGGCCCATGCATAGCCTCCATCTCTGTTGGACACCATGATTATTCATGGCCCATTGCAAAACTTGGAGGCGATGAAGGACAAGGCTGGCTAGCATCTACTGAAGGAATCATTCTATCCACCTAGTCTTTGCCTCCTCTGGTAGTTACTGTCCTATTGGTGTTCTACAATACAAAGATACGCACATTTTTGTACATATTCTTAAATTCATATGCATATACCTCATCCTCAGATCTTCGATCTTTCAGTCTAGCACCTTCCATATCCCAGACCAACTGGCCAAGCCAGTTGCCACTGATTAAAACTCTGTTCATTCTTAACTAAGGCTGTGTCTTTGTCAAGTTGGATGACCAAGTGTACTACGTGCAGCTCTGTCCATCAAGGAGGTTTTTCCCTTACTGCTAACCTGTAGGGCCACTTCAGAGAGAGGCTACAGTGTAGCAGGCAGTCATGTTTGGCTCATACCAAATTTCAAGCCAGTCCATCCATAAACAAGGTCCACTTTTGCCTCTTTTGTCAGCTGGTGCTAATATTGCAACAACCACCCAAAAGTCTTGATTCTTCCCTTCTGTCTGTATCCGTGCCCTTGACTGTTTAATTTTACACTGTCTGCCCACTCTCATGGCCACTCCACCTCATTCCTTAACTCCACTTTAGCCGTGTGTTTTGCTTTGGGCTAATAGGCTGTTAGTAAATAGGGTCCAAGCAGAGGCTGAAAATTTGCTTCAGTAATTGGTCTTGCCCTCTTGTGCCTCTGCCACTGACATAAGAACTGAGACAGCCTGATGGGAGATGAGAGACAAGTGGAGCAAAGACAAGTTGCCCCACTTATCACAGGCCAATTGCAAACGTGAGCAAGCCCAGCCAAGATAAGGAAATCTGCTTAGCCAATTTCCAGTTCTTTTTAGA
The DNA here is from genome assembly GCA_028571685.1 of Heterohyrax brucei. Classification (NCBI taxonomy): domain Eukaryota; kingdom Metazoa; phylum Chordata; class Mammalia; order Hyracoidea; family Procaviidae; genus Heterohyrax; species Heterohyrax brucei. The sequence continues at coordinate 170,476,542 of CM053142.1, read as the reverse complement.
TGTGTGAGTAGTAACTTTATTATTGACTATCAGTGTGATATTTTTTGTTTATTAGACAGAATTATTATGGTAATAAGTAACTGATCACAGCTGATCATAGGGAACTCCCCATGAGATCATAGGAGTAGGTTGAAGGAGATGCATTAGTGCAGGAGAGGTAAATAATATGGGGATCTAGGCCACTTGTTTATGTAACTTTGTGTAATTTATATGTGCTCTCTAGACCTGAACAGGCTTGATCCCAAATGTACCATTTCCACTGAATAATAGATTGCTACTATGACCATCTGATCTTACCATTTGGTATCTGATAACACCCAACTCATGATTGGCAGTTCCAGTTAATCACTTGGTGTCGTATGATGAGGCTCTCAGTTTCTACTGGGCACAGAGGCATGCCATGGACTGCTTTTCAAACAGGAAGAAGGTATGACCTTGCTCCAGAACTCTAGGAGCGAGAAAACATCAGACAGTTGCTACATAAAGTTCCTATCTACCACAGATACCTCTACCATCGATGGATAGGCTGAGTCATATAGTTCGAGCAAGAGGCAGTTTGTATCATAGCTGAGCCTACAGCAGATCCATCTCTTGCTCTGCAACCCACTTGAAACTGTCAACCTTCCAAGTCATAAATGAGTCAGAGCAGTAGTCCTAGGAAAGTGTATGATGCTTTCAAAAGCCAAAGAAATACCCAACATGCTGTGCCTCTTTCTTAATGGCAGAGAATTTAAGTTCAATAACTTATCCTTTACCTTGGCGAATGTCCCAGCATCCTTGAGAATATTGGAGCCAGGAAGCCCTAGAATCAGTACCAATATGGCAGGGCACTGAGTTTTCCATCTTCTGACTTGTGTGTATTTTATAGGGCACAAGAACTTGCTGTTTGTCAGACCTGATTAGCCTGATATTATCCGTATAGAAGACCAGCACAAGGTTCTGTGGAATGTCAGGATGAACAAGGCCCCTGCAGACTACGCTGTCAGAGAGCAAGAGAGTTAACATAGCCAGGCAGCGAGAAGGTAAATACACATTACTGTGCTTTCTTTGTAAATAAAAATGCTTTTGATGTTTGTAATGATTGGGGGGAAAAAAATGCCAGATCAATGTCCACAGACAAGTGCCAGAAGCTGTGTTGATCAGTTCCAAGAAAAGCAGCATGTCTGGCACAGCAGCTGTGATTGATGCCGCAGCTTTGTTAAGTTTATGGTGGTCTTTGTAATTCACCATGGTCTATCTGGTTTCAGCAGGTGTCATGAAGAGGTGAATTCAGAGGGTGCTCCCGTCTCTACATCCTTAAAATATGTGAAGGTGGTGCTAATCTCTGTGGTTGCGCTCACAACGCAGTATTGTGTCCGCTTTTCTCTCTTGGCTGGGATATGGATGCAATTTCAGAGATTCTGTTTTATTCTCCATACCATAGTGGATTTCATTCCGTAGGCCAGGGAATTGATGTGAGTCTTTTAAAAACATGTCTCCCATTTATGCACTCAGAGACCACGACAATAATCATGGGACCCATTTCGACACCCTGAAACTATTGTGAGAGGGACTGGGAGCGGTGCTCCATTTGTTACCTGGCCTGCATGAGTCTTCACTTGAAGCACAATAACATTTTAGATTACTTGATATGAAGTCAGCTCATTGAACTGTATTGAACAGGCTTTGAAATAAATGAGTGTTTCCTTTTCTCCAGTGTTCATTCACTTTGGTAAGTGGCTTAAGCTCCTTTAGACAAAAAATATGTGCATATTTATTGTACATAATTGTGATGGCTTAGGTGGCACTGTTTAAAGGGTTTTGGCCTCCTTTTCAATTGATGGACGTAACTGTTACAATAGTTCTCCGTCGTAGCAGTTGACATCAATCTCCTCACCCTCTCTTACCTTTTCTGGTTATACAAGTAAAGCTACCTTCTCATCTGCTACCTATCTACTTTGGGTACCAAGTGCATTATGGTGTGTCAGTCACCACTATAGATCTCTGCATGCCAAGAAACTGGTTACCATATCAACCTTGCTTCTACTTTGCTTGTATCGCTTGAATACCACTACATGTCTTCTACCTTCGTGGAATCATCTCAATATGTCTTAATACTAGAGAGTCCAATTCCGTGGCATCATATCCTACTGTGAATCCTCTCTTACAGAATAGAGCTACCACTGATTTTCTTAAAGACATCAGGGCCCCTCTTGTTAGGTGCTATTGAGTTGGGTTCTGACTCATAGTGACCGTATGTATAAAAGAAGAAACACTACCTAGCCCTGTACCATCCCTAGAACTGTTGTTATACTTGACCCTTTGTTGCAGCCACTCCATCAGTCCATCTTGTTGAGGATCCTCTTTTTCCCTGGCCCTCTACTGTACCAAATGTGATGACCTTCTCCAAGGACTAGTATCTCTGGATAACATGTCCACAGTACAAGAGATAAAGTCTCTCCATCCTTGCTTCTAAGGGGACTTCCAGGACAGATTTGTTTGTTCTTTTGGCAGTCTGTGGTACATTAGGTACTCCTTCCCAACACCGTAGTTTAAAGGCATCAGTTCTTCTCCAGTCTTCCTTTTTCATTGTTCAGCATTCACATATAGGGTGATGGAAAATATGTGACTTGAGTCATAAGTACCTTAGTCCCCAAAGTGACACCCTCATTAGAACATTATTTATGACCTTAGTAAAGACAGTGCTCTCTGGACCCTTCATGGGAAAATAGTAAATGTACCCTCTTGACACATGAAATAAATCCATTGTAACATTCCCTTCTCTATAAGTGTATGGCCTCTTCTTCAATGCTTTGACAAGGCAATTCCAGTATCTTTGCCTCATTTACTGTAGGCGGTCATCATAACCAAGTTTTTAAAGACACCATCTCCACAACCTGTTAAGTGTAGTTCCGGTGTGTCCTTACCAGGATGTTAAATCTTGAGTCTTAGGAGAGTGCTTCCGTTTCAATAACCTCTACTCAGCCTTGTGTTCTATCTCTCTTGTCCAGCACACACAAGATCTATTCTCACATATTACTTCAGCTTCCCACCAGTATTTACTAGCCAGTGATGGAAGTACTCAGTTGTCTATGCTAAGAAACTTGGAAAACAGCTGCGTGGCCCATCAACCAGAAGAGATCCATATTTGTACCCATTTCAAAGAAAGGTGATCCAAGAGAATGTGGAAATTATTGAACAATGTCATTAATATCACATACAAGTAATATTTTACTGAAGAGCATTCAAAAGTGACTGCAGCAGTATATTGACAGGGAACTGCCAGAAATGCAAGCCAGACTCAGAAGAGGACATGGAACCAAGGATATCATTGCTGATGTCAGATGGATTCTGGCTGAAAGCAGAGAAAGTAGAAAGAGGTTTACCTGTGTTTTATTGACTGTGCAAAGGTATTCAATTGCATGGATCATAACAAATTATGAATAACATTGCAAAGAATTGGGAATGCCAGAACAATTGCTTGTGCTCATGTGGAGAAATGGAGCACTCAGTTGAGATGGGTTGCTGTCACCATAAAGAGAGGCTGAAATTATGTGGACATCTTCACTGTAGCTGTGGCTGAAATCCAAGGTAGACCCATAAGGTGGAATGCACTAGCTGCAGATGTAGCTACTTCCATAACACCAAACTGACCTGAACGTAGCTTTATTTAAAATGTAGACTTTTCTTCTTAGCTATGAAGACAAATTGGATGGTAAGCTATACTCGAGACTTCCAGAACTTTTTCATTTAAATCTTATTTTTTAAAACCTGCCAAGAGTGAGGAAAGGATAAACAATGACAAAATCTATATCTTCATAGTATTGTAATCATAGTACAATTTGTAAATGTTTCCTTTTACACGTACCCTGTAGAATTTTTCTGTGAAACTTTTATATCTGAATCAAAGCATGGCTCCTGTTAAAGAATAAATTGTGTCCATGTGTTCTTGAAGAGTGCCCAGACAACATAATGTTCAGTAAAATTACTTTGTTTGTGATCAAATTCTTCTCCAAAACAAGCTTGATTTCCAGGACTTATGAAGTACTTAAATTCACATGGTTTAACCCTAGCTTTTAGCATCTTTTATTACTACAGCAGTGCCACGGTATCTTCAGATATATTACTTTTACCTTTGTTGTTGGTAAGATGAATAAACAAAAGGTCTGACACTAGAGCAAATGTTACTCTGACTTTGATTTGGATAGCCAGCCAGGTGCCGTCGATTGATTTGGATAGATGGCTTAAATAGAAGACATTTATCTTCCTTTGGAAGTTTGAATAAAAATTTCATCTGTGACTTCAAGTCATCTCTTCCTGAAACAATACTATTATTTTAGATTGGCAGCTTTTAAATTATAAATTTGGGGAAAACTCATTTTATGATAACTAGAAATTACTTACTAGGCATCTGTGTATCTTTATGTTCAAACTGATATAATTAAAACACTTTAGAGCTAAATTCTTTGTTTCACATTTAATATTACAAAAACATTTTTTTCAATAAGTTCTAAGAATTGGAAAAACAGCATTTTGAAATCTAGAAAGTATCTAACGTAATGGCCTCAATTTTGTTGTTGTTATGTGCTGTTGCATCCATTGTGACTCATAGCAACCCTATGTCTGTATCACAGAGTGAAACGCTGCCTGGTCCTGAACCATCTTCACAATTGTCATGCTTGAGCTCATTGTTGCAGACATTTTGCTCAATCCATCTTGTTGATCTTCCTCTTTTTCGCTGACTTTCTTTTTTTGCTGTCCTTCTCTGGAGACTGGTCCCCCCGAACACGTACAAAGTCTGTGAGATGGAGTTTCACCATCCTTGCCTTGGACACATGAGGTTGCTATGAGTTGGAGTTAATTGATACCAGTGGGTTTGGTCTGGGGTTTAAGTAATGCATGGGTCAGAGAAAAAATTAAAAGGAAAATTAGAAAGTATTTTGGACTGAGTAGAAATAAAAACACAATATATCAAAATTTGTATGACACCATTAAAACAATACTTAGATGAAATTTTGTAACATTAAATGCCTTTCTGAGAAAACAAGAATGGTCTTGAATCAAAGACCTCAGCTTCCACATTAAAAAAAAAACAAAAAAAACTAGGCAAAAGAACAGCAAACTAAACACTAAGTAGTGCGGAGAAAATAATAAAGATCAGAGTGGAAATCAGTGAAATAAAAAATAGAAAAACAACAGAAAATAAGTGCAACCAAAAGCTGGTTCTATGAGATCAATAATTAAGAAACTCTGACCAGACAGATCATAAGGAAAAAAGAATATTAAAGAGAGAAGAACATAATTACTAATATCGGAAATGAGAGGTGACATCTTCTTTGTTCTTTTAAAAGAGAAATAGGGAACATTATTTTAAAAGTATGCCAATAAATTCAACAACTTACATACATGGACAAATTCCTTGAAATACACAGATGACAAAAAATCACTCAAAAAGGAATACTCTGAGGAGTCCTGTATCAATAAATTAGATTTATAATTTAAAATATTCCCATAAAGAAAACTGAACATTTAATGACTTCACAGGTCAATTCTACCAAACATTAAGCAAAGAAACAATATTAATTCTAAAAAATTCTTCCAGTAAATTAAAATACTTCCCATGTCTTTCTTTGGAGCTAGCATTAATCTGATTCTAAAACCAGATAAAGACATTACAAGAAAACTATAAACCAATATGAAATGAGGCTGTCATGGATTGAACTGAATCTTTCAAAAACGTGTGTAGCAGTTTGGCCAGGCCATGATTCACAGTGTTGTGTTGTGTTCCTCGCTGTTGCACATCCTGCCTCTTTGATGTTAATGAGGTAGGATACGTGGCAGTTGCGTTGGTGCAACTGGACTTTATGTGTAAGATTATATTGTGCCTTTAGGCAATCTTTTGGTATAAAGGAAAGGGAAATAAGTAGAGCGCTATGGACCTCATACTACCAAGAAAGCAGTGCTGAGAAGAGAGCATCCTTTGGACCTGGGGTTCCTGTGCCTCGGAAACTCCCAGTCCGTGGGAAGATAGACGACAAGGACCTTCCCTCAGAGCTAGCAGAGAAAGCCTTGCCCTGGACTGATGTCCCTAAATTTGGACTTGTAGCCACTGGACTGTGTCAGAAAAAAATTTCTCTTTTATCTCTGTTACAGCAGTACTTGGTGACTAACACAGAGAGAGGCAAATATTAAATAATTGGTAAATCAAATCCAGTAATATTCAACAAGATAAATAGATGGCAAATAAGCATATGAAAATATTTCCATCATCAAATATCATTAAAGAATTGCATATGAAACCAACAATGAGATCTATTTGTAGTGAGTTTGAGGGAACTGTGGAGGTCAACCACAGGAAAAGATAGGATTATGAACTAGCAGCAGTGCTCAGCAAACTGTTTATTGAGGTAGATGCATTTTACCATCTTATGGTGGTGTAGTGGGCAGTCCCCCACAGCAGGAGTCTTCCAGAGGCAAGCAGTACCGGGAGTCACCACAGGAAAAGAGCCACGGAAAACCCCTGAGAAGGGGCAAAAGGAAGTGAGAAATTGTACATGTGTCTAGATGATGTCCTCCTGCAGCAAGGGGGCAGAGTGTTCTGAAGGACAAAAGCCTCCTAGGATCCTTTTAACTACAGGTTTTGTCTTATCAAGGCTAGAAGATGTTGGATACAGTGTTTCAGTGTAAAACAGGCAAGCACCAAGTGGCTAATCATTGGGCTATGTTGACAACAATTGGATGTGTACAAGTTAGAATTTGGACCCTGTGGATTTGGGGCTAGTAAGCCTCAGCTTGCTATGAAGGAAAGGACTTGGGGTAGACACACATAGTCTGTCTTTAGTTTATTTATGAAACACTATTACATATACCTATTAGGATGGTTTAAAACATATTATAAAACCCATTACACCAAGTGCTGGCAAAGTTGTGGAGCAACAGGAATTCTTATTCATTGCTTGTGGGAATGTAAAATGCTTTGATCACTTTGGAAGACACTTTGACACTGTCCTTCAAAGCTACATATAGTCTTACCATGTAGTCCAGCAGTTGTGCTTGTAGCTATTTATCCAATTGAGTTAAAACTTATGTTGACACAAAAACCTACACATGAATGTTAATAGTAGCTTTATTCATAATCATCATAAAGTGCAAGTAACAAAGATGTTCTCCATTAGGTAGGTAAATAATCTATGACAGATCCATACAAGGAGGTATTATTCTAATAATATATCTAATAATAAGTTATTCAACTTTGAAAAGACAGAGATTCCTTGAATGAGTCTCACTAAGCAAAAAAAAAAAAAAAACCAGTTGAAAAGGCTACATACTGTATGATTGCATCTATGTGACATTTTTGGAGAAGACAAAACTATAGATACAATAAAAGGATTAGTGTTTGGAGTTTGAGGGCAGAGAGGAAAAGGGTAAGTAAATGAATTACAGGGGGATTTTACAGTGGTGAAACTATTCTGTATGAAATGCTTATATATGTATCAACATGCATTTGGCAAAACCCATAGAACTATACCACACAAAGAGTGAACATAAATCTATGGACTATAGTCAATAATAATGTACCAATATTGATTTATTAATTGTAGCAAATGTGCCATTTTGTTGATTATTAATCAATATTATTGATAATGCTGATTATGAATAATATTATTAATAATATTGATTAGTAGTAATATTATTTGTGATATTATCAATAATAATCAAAATTATTAATAGTAAGCTCAACAATTCTACAAATCTAGAACTTTATCTAAAAATAAAATCTTTTTTTTTCTTTTAAAAACAAAAAGATCACATTGAAATGACTTTTATCCCAGGAATGCAAGGTTGGTTTAAAACTTGAAAATCAATCAAGGTAATTTATCATATTAACAAACTGAAGCAAACTGAATTTATTATAGTAACAAATATAAAAGAAAAACCAAATGATAATATCAATAGGAAAACACATTTGATAAAATCCAACATTCATTCCTCGTAAAAACTCTCAACAAACTAGAAATAGAAGCTTCCTCAACCTGATAAAGAGTAGTGCTAAAAATTCCACAGCTAACGTGATACTTACTGGTGAAAGCCTGAATATTTTCCCTCAGTAATATGACAAAATGTTTTTCCTCATCACTTTGGTTCAGCATTGCACTACAGATTCTAGCCAGTGCATTGATGAAAGAAAAGAAGGAAAAAGTATACAGTTGGAAGGAAGAAGTAAAATTATCTTTATGCATGGTTGACATGATTATCTCTGTAAAAAAGTCATTGGAATCAACAAAACGTTACTAAAATTAATGAATGAGTTTAGCAGGGTTGCAAGATACAAGTTCAATTTACAAAAAATATTATTTATAATAACCAAAAGAAACCAAACCCACCGTCATTAAGTTGATTATGACTCAAAGTGACCCTCAGACAGAGAAGAACTGCCCTATAGAGTTTGCAAGGAACACCTGGTAGATTTGAACTGCTGACCTTTTGGTTAGCAGCTGTAGCTCTTAACCACTATACCACCAGGGCTTCCATATTTACATATTTATATAAGCAATGAACAATCAGAAACTGAATTTTTAAAGAAAACGATACCATTTACAATAGCATAAAATATGAATTTCTAAGGGATAAATCTTAACAAAAGGTGTGAAAAACTACATTACTGAGAAAATAGATTAAATGAAATTACTGCATCCATGGATTAGAAAATTCCTTATTATTAGTATGCCAGATCTCAACACACTCATCTGTAGAATCAGTGTAGTCGAAATCAAAATCTCAGAAAGCTTTTATGTAGCATCTGACAAACTGAGATTATGAAGGACACTTGAGATATAGAGTGGGAAGAAAGCACAGAGAAAGCACCTAACTCATAGGGCAGGCAGAGAAAGAGCAGCCCAGGACAAAAGCATAAGATGTTGTCAGAATGAAGAGAAGAGGATGGTATCACAGAAGACAAAGTCAGAGAGCAGATCAAGTGGAAAGAAGTAGGCCCCCATCACTAAACTCAGATAGCAATTATCATACCTTGTTATTTAATAGTTTGACTGTTCTGCTGAACTTCAGCACTGGGAGGGCATTTGTATTTCTTACCCTCCTATCCCTTCTCCACATACTGTAAGCCACACAGTGAATGCCTAACAAGCACTTGGGTGTGTAAACAAAGATTAAAGCTAAGAGAATCTATTTGATTTGGTGTCAGTTATGGCACTGGCAGCCTTGATGGAAACAAGTTCTGGAGTGTGGTGGTGATAGAGGCCATATAGCAGTGTGTTGAGGTATAAATGTGAGGTGAGAAAGACAGAAGAATCTTTTCAAAGGAGTGATTGTGAAAGGAAACACTGGTGGCATAGTAGTTAACTACTAAACATGATAGTTAGGAGCCACAACTGCTAAACAAAAGGTTGGTAGTTTGAAGCACCAAGTGCTCCTTGGAAACTCCATGGGGCATCTCTACTCTTTTCTCTAGGATTGCTATGAGTCAGAATCAACTCGATGGCTACAGGTTGATCATGAAAGGGGAACATGTAAGACAACAGCTAGAAATCAAGCAGGGTAGAAGGGTCATGGAAAGATTGGGGTCTTTAAATCGTTATTTTTTAATTTTATTGTGGTGAAAATACATGCACTAAGACATTTACCAATACAAAAGCTTCTACATTTGCTATTCAGTGGCACTGATTACATTTTTCATGTCGTGCCACCATTATCACTATCCTTTTCCATTACCATTATCATAAATTCAGTGCCTCCCCAGAACTGCTCCTTCACCCTACCCCGGTAACCGTTAACAATCTTTAGCTTATTTTATGTAAGTGAAGGAGTAAGTGTATAGTATTTGTCTGTTTCTGACTTACTTATTTCACTCAGCATGTTTTTGGCATTCATCCATGCTGTGGCGTTTATCAGAACTTGATTTCTTTTTACCATGTAAAATTCCATTGTCTGCATATAATACGTTTTGTATTCATCTGTCAACCGGTATTTCAGTTGTTTCCACGTGTTCATTATTGTGAAAAGTGCTGTGAAGACCATTAATATACAGGTTTCTGTTTGCACTTCTGCCTTCACTTCTTCTATGTGTATATTTAGGATTGGGATCGGCAGGTCATATAATAGTTCTACTTCAATTTTTTTGAGAAACTTTGTCTTCAAACCTTTTGATTTTCTTTTTTAAATATAGGAGAGACCTGAATGGGAAAAGGGAAGAGTCCATGGACAAAGTATGCTCTAGAGTGGAGAGGAGACAAAATCCATAGCATGAGCTAGAAGAAGGAGAGAAATGTGGATAGTTGAGAACAAATTAAAAAAGGTAAGAATAGAAAGAACTATGCAAGAGCTTTCCTCAGTCATTGCATACTTGTCAAACAACTGAATGTTCAAAAGAAGTTAATTGTTCATGAGACTACTCAGCTGGATCTGAGAATGCTTTATGAAGGTCTTGAGTTGAGTCTAAATGTGTGCTGGCTCTGTACAAGTGTAGAAACACAGGCACAGCATTCTAGGTAGAGGGACTACAGAGGTAGCTGTGTAATTTAAAAAAGAGAGAGAGCCCCTGCACCTTCTTCCAGCCATTCTTCAAATTTATCGAATGTGGATAATTTAAGCCTGTATTTCTTTAAATATTTTACATCTCTTCCCCATATGGGACTCCAGTTACACATATGTTAGGCTATATGTTGTCCCGTAGCTCACTGATACTGTATTTATTTTTCCCAGTCTTCCTTATCTTTTTGTTTCATTTTGGGTAGTTTCTATTGTGGTCGTCAAATTCACCCATCTTTTTCTTCTAATGATATCTAATCTGTTGTTAATCCCAATCCCATCCAGTGAACTTTTCAACCCTAAATATTCAATACAGATCTTTTTATGGACCTTCTGTTTCTGTTCTTGCTTTTCTCTACCTCCTTGAACATATGAGATGCATCTATTATAGCTGTTTTCGTACCTTTGTCTGTTATTTCTGTTATTTCTAAGTCTGTTTCTGTTGCTTGATTTTTCTCCTCATTATGTATCCATACTCCTGCTTCTTTACATACCTAGTAATTTTTTCTTGAGTGTCAGATGTTGTAAGTTTAGCATTTGGGGGGATAAATAATTCTGCAATCCTTTAAATATGTTTGGACTCTACAGAAACAAAACCAATAATGCATACAAATATCTTTGTAGAGAGATTTATATACAACCACTCACAAGGTCGCAGAGGCTGGAAAGTGCTGAATCCATGGATCAGCCTGGAGGCTTCCCCTGTTTCTTTAGCCACAGGGGCTAGTGAACTCAAGATTAGTAGATCACAGGCTGCAAAGACCAACAAATCCCCAAATCAGCAGGCAAGACTGCCGGTAAGCTGCTAGCTAAAGTCTCAAGAACCAGAGGTCAGATGAACAGGAGTGAGCTACAGCATCTAGAGTAAGCAAAAGCCCACAAGGCTTGCCAGAATATTCTCTTATATTCAGTGCAGGCTTCATGCCCAAAGAAACTCCTTTTCAACTGATTGTCTTCTGATAGCAGATCTCACCATGGAAGTAATCATGTTGTATCGAATCTCATCATAGAAGTGATTGCATAATCATACAACAGCCAAACTACATCATAACTGCCAAACTACTGAAAGTCATGGCCAACCCAAGTTGACACACAACCGTAATGATCACGTGCTAGTATATAGTTAAATTACTTGGAAACAGTTTGATGTTTTTGAGACTTGCATTTAAGCTCGACCTGGATGGGTTGAGAAATATCTTTTGTCTAGGTCAAATTTAACACTAATCTTAAGGTAAAATCCTTCTAAGGAAGGCTCTTTTCAGTTCCTTACATGTTAGGAAGTCTTTCCACTTTGGCTGTTAGGAAAATAAACAGCCTTGTGTGTACTCCAAGGTTTGTTCCACTTGCTCTTTACAGTGGTTCCTTCTCAGATGTCTACATTAATCATTACTCAGCTAAGAACTCAAGGGCACCTTTTGCGAATATTTAGAGCTTCTTTCCATGTTGCTTTCTCTTCTGTGGTATTTTACTCCATACATTCTGGCTATCTTGGCCTACCTGAACTCTCAAATGTTTGTCTCCTCAACTCAGGAAGATCACCAACCTCTGCTGGGTTTCCCTTCCCAGTGAAATGGCCTTGAAACTCTTCAGGCTGAAAGCAGGAGCAGTTATCAGGGTTATCTTGTTTTTTCCCTTTCTCCCAGGAATCATTGTCCTGTACTGCCTGTTTTCCAATGTTTGAAAACTATTGTTTTATAGACTTTTGTCCAGGTTTTTAGTAGTGTAAGAAGGGAAGATAAATATGATCCCTTTTACTCTATCATGGCTACAAATGGAAGTTCAATGCTTTAAATTTCATAAGACCCTTAAGTTTAATAAGAATGTGAGCTCTGTGAAATTGAGGACCTTGTCTGTCTTTTTTACTGCTAGCATGTGTCACTGAACGAAGCTTTAGATTCTCATTACCTGCCCCTAAAAGCCAATCTCGGAGACAGGTATCATGGTGACTGATCAACAAGAAGTTTATTACTGTGTGCTAGAAGACACAGGGAGCAAGAAGGATTCTCTCCATCAAAAACCTGCTCAAAAATCATCAGGTGGTTTTGAGGGTATATAAAGCAGTGGGGTTATATACAAATGTAAATACAGGTTTTGGTGTCAGTGCCAGGGAAACAAGGTAATTGACTACAGGGGAAGAGGGGAAGGTAGAACTTGGTTTTTGATTGAGTTTGAGGCTACTGTGGCCTCAACTATCAGGAGGAATTGCTGTATTTGCATCACAACTGCCAAGAAGAACTGTTAAATTGCATCAAACTTTTAGGAACAGACTGTTGGTATGTAGCAGATCAGTTTCCTCTGGTCTGAAAAACAAAGCTGTCAAAACACTATGTCTATGAGTCCTGTCAGTTAATGTGTGACTTCCTGCCAGGGCCAGGAATTTCTAAGACAGGAGAAAAGACAAGTCAGTTTTACAAAGAGAATTAAATCCTTGCTCTCCTTTAATTTCCCTTTTAAAATCAAGATGTCTAGAACTTCCTTCCTGTTTCACATCTAGAACACAGCTTGGGACATGCTGGATTTTCAATAAACATGCTTTAGAATGAATAGAGTCTGGTTTCTTCCAAACATTTCCTTAATAGGGTTTTTTTCTTCTTTTGATTTTAATGATTTCCTTAGTATACCAAGAACATTATCAATGCTGACTCTGTCTGACAAAATACTGGCTACCCTTGTCTGTATCTATCTTGTTACGGTTAACATCTGTTTCAGTCACCTGGTACTGTTCTAACAGAGATACCACAAGCAGATGGCTTTAACAAAGGAACGTTTATTCTTACATAGTCCAATAGATTACAAGTCTGCATTGAGGGTGTCTGCTCCAAGGGAAGGGCTTTCCCTCTGTCAGCTCAGGAGGAAAGTCCTTGTGTTGCATCAGTCTTGGGTCAGGGAACATCTTGGCACAGGAACCTCAGGTCTGATAGATGTGCTCTTCTTCCAGTGCTACTGTCTTGATAGTATGAGCTTCCCAACCCTCTGCTTGTTTCTCTTTCCTCTCATCTCTTGTAGGATGAGAGATGGTGCAAGCCACACCCTTTACAGTGGAGCAGGGGGGTGACCTTAGGAAGGTATTTGTAGTCCCATACTAATCCCCTCTAACGTGATTCACTCTGTTAACCACAGGCAGAGATTAGGATTTACAGCATCAGAAAATCACAAAATGGAGGGCAGTTATAGAACACAGGGAATCCTGGCCCAGCCAAATCATTACACATGTTTTTGGGAGCACACAATTCAATCCATGACAATATTCTGTCCTGTTATTTCTAAAGATTTTTTTAAAAAAATATTCCTGAAGAGGACGTACCTAACTGGAGATGACTCTGGTTGATGACAACTGCCTGATAACTTCTTGAGCAGAATCTCTGATCTTACCACTCAAACAATGGACTCCTCCAGTGGCCTAAATTTTCCTAAGAGCAAGTGCCTCCTGTGTGTCATCTGCCAAAATAACATCAGTTCACCCTGGTCTAGCACTCCAGCTTATGAACTGAGACTGAAAGTTCTGGGAAATGGACAATGTTGGCATATTGACTGTCTCCTCCAGATTACCAGGTTAAATGCAAAAAAAAAAAAAAGTTTTAGGTGAAATCACCCCCTAAATTAGATCCTCTTTCAGAAGGATAAAATAAATTCAATTCAAAATGAATCACTGTACTAGCACTTAGTGGGCATTTGGGCTTTCTCCATCATCCCTGTGGCTCATCTTCTCTCCTCTCTCAGCGCATCTGCCTTCTTGAAAAGTAGAATGGCATGACAATAATTGAACTACACGTATCATTCCACCACAGAGAAGAAGGAAAATTCCCATTATTTTAAAGTCAGAAAAGGAATTAAATGCAAACACATTTTGTAAAATTTGGAAACACATTTTGAAGTGAAAACAATTTGCTTATGTAACATATGCTCCCCAATAAAATGGAACATAGTATACAGTAAGAATGCCACCTGACAAGTCACAGCATAAATGGTTGCTTTTAGAGGGAGCATTTCCTGACTTAATGCCTTTGCTCTATATTCATTTTTCACTTTGGGATAATCACTGTAGATCTGTCAGTCCTGTAACAAACTGAAATCATGTAAACAGTCCCTAGACTCCTGGGATTTCTCACTAGTAAGGTAGATTAAGCCTGGAAAATGGTATATTTGAAAAGATTTTTGAGATCATTCTTTTTTAGTTTTTGATGATGAAGAGCACTGGGACTGCTCATTTAAGCTCACTGTTGAATGCAGGAAATGCTGCTGGTCTAGTGATTAAGTGCTGCAGCAGCTAACCAACAGGTCAGTAGTTCAAGTCCACCAGACACTTCTTGGAAACTCTGTGAGGCAGTTCTACTCTGTCTTATAGGATTGGTGTGAGTCGGACAACTCAACAGCAGTGGGTTGGGTTGAATGAGAAGTTAAAATATATAACTCGTTTTCTAATTTTTCTGGGAAGTAGTATATTAATGGAGTCCCTGGGTGGTGCAAACAACTGCCAACCAAAAGGTTGGTGGTTTGAATCTACTCGGCATTCCTTTGGAAGGAAGGCCTAGCAGTCTACTTTGGGAAAATTAGCAATTGAAAATCCTGTGGAATGCAGCTGTACTCTGACACACATTAGCTTACCATGAGTCCACTTGAAGGTAAATGGGTAGTGTGTTAATATCTGAAAGTTTTCTTCTAGTGAAGCTGTTCCAAACACTGTGTATTTCACTTTGCTGAGAGGCGTCTTAATAGCTATGTTTCTCTTTTGTGTCATCTCTTTAGACCGATGAAATCAAATAGGGAAAAGGGGACCCTCTTCTCTCGGATTCTTTCCTCTAAGTCAAAGAACTCCATTATTTTCAGCCTTATGGAACACACTGCCAAAGCACTTGCTTCATCAACACCCAAAACCCACTGCCGACAAGTCAGTTCAGAATCACAGCAACCCTAAAGGACAGCGTAGAACTGTCCCATAGGGTTTCCAAGAAGCACCCGGCAGATTCAAACTGTTGATCTTTTAGTTAGCAGCCCTTTCTCTTAACCATTACACCACCGTGGTTTCTGCCTTATCAATAAAGCAGTGATAACTGCAGCAAAATGTAACTATGGCAAGTTAACTTATTAAATAGAAATTTAGTTTGATTGTATAGATGAAGAAGTGCTGAAACATTTTAACCACAGAACTTCTAAGGGATGAGTGGATGTCATCTGTAACATGAGGGTGAATGTATGGAATTCAATTTATTATTCCCTCCTTTTATTTGACTAATAATTTGAGGGCAGTATTTTTCATTGTTGGCTGTAATTATTAGGCCAAGAGATTATATAGTCCACATAAGGTTGCAACATTCAGTGTGCAGAAAAAATGGGACAAATCAAAGTTAAAATAAGTTTCTCCTT
The DNA here is from genome assembly GCA_028571685.1 of Heterohyrax brucei. Classification (NCBI taxonomy): domain Eukaryota; kingdom Metazoa; phylum Chordata; class Mammalia; order Hyracoidea; family Procaviidae; genus Heterohyrax; species Heterohyrax brucei. The sequence goes on along the minus strand of CM053142.1, from coordinate 170,460,654 downwards.
CTGGAGCTATTAGAAGTGTGGGAACAGCTTGTTCATTAATTGCACAGATGAAGTCATTTTTGTTGTACTGATATAAAAGGCTTGACATGAGAATCTTTGAGTTCCAGCTTGGTCCTCACTGTAATACTGGTGATGGGTATTTAAGAACTGCTTGTTCTATCCAAAAGGTCCTCTGTCTACCCTGTAGTATCACCCTGTCCACATACACAATTAAACTGCTCCTAACTGCTTTGAAGCACAGGAGACCCTCTGTGCGAGAGGCACATCTCAGGTTGTACTTATCCCCCTTCAGATTTCATAATCATGATTTCTTTTTTTTTCTTGCTTGCGTATACTTCAAGGATAGTGAATAAACTTTTGCTTTTTAAAAAGAGGCCACTTTTATTTAAAAACAAACTTACCGGCTTCTTAAATGCAAAGAGCCTTGCAAAACACAGTAAAATGCTTCACATGATATCTTAGATCGTTCTTCAAATTTATGTTCATTATATAATCGGTTCCACTTGGAGGAGAATCTTTGAGGCTATTTCACATTCTGTTAAGTTTGTAGACTTGTAGGGGATTGTTGGTGTGAAGCAGGAAAGTTCTAAAAGAGTAGGACAGATTAGACTAAAGGTGAGTGTTACAAGCAAAGAGTATAATTTCTACTAGCTCACAAGAAAAACAAGTGAAGAATTGGAAGGCCTGCCCCTAAATCCAGGAATATGCTTTCTTAACAGTTACTCACTGTTCACCAGTGTGAAAACAAAATGATCCTTCACATACTGTGGTTTTTGAGAATTTGCAATTGTTATTTGATGTTCTAATAGAAATATTGGCCCCAGTGTCTTTGCCGGAGAGGGGTATTTTGCAATAACCTCTTCCTTAGAAAGGTTGTGCTTGCTTGCATATGTCAGACTACAACTTGCTCTGATAGGAACACTATTTATTTGAGAGAACTTTTCACCTTTTCTTCAGTCTGGCTTTTTAATGACCCCAACAATGAATGCTTTCAAACTTTTTGTTTAATGGTCTTTATAATATGCAAACGACTCAGAAAGCCAGGGCCATTAAAAGAAGCCTGCAGTTGTGGTAATCTCCATGGAAACATTGAAATGCAAATAGGCAATAAACAAAATGCATTAACCTGTTTTAATTCTTTCCAACTGCATAAGTTGGCAAGTTCCTTACAAGGGGAAAGGTTAAAAAAAAATCAGAGAATATAAAATTATTTTATTGTTAAAATAGAAAATAACATTTCTTATCCAGCAGAACAATAACACGAACCACATAAAATAGCTAAAGCCCCTGCTGTCCGGTCGATGCCAACTCACAATGAACCTATAGGACAGAATACAACTGTCCATGGGATTTCCGAAGAGTATCTGGTGTATTTGAACTGCAAATCTTTTGGTTAATAGATGGAGCACTTAACCACTATGCCTTAAGTTCAGCAATGTGACCTTTACCTTGGTGAGGATGCCCCAGCATCCTTGAAAATATTGGAGCCCTAGAATCTGTACCAGTGTGCAAGGTCCTCAATTTTCCATCTTCTGGCTTATGTGTGTCATATAGGGCACTGTCATGGATTGAATTGTGTCCGCCCAAAAATGTATGTGTTGATTTGACTTGGTTGGGAGTTCCAATATGATGTCCTTCCTCCCATGTGTTGTGAATCCTGCCTCTGTGATACTGATGATGGAGAATGGTTTGCAGTTGTGTTAGTGAGGCAGGACCCAAGCTACAAGCTTGTGAAATACAAGGGAGAGAAGTGAGCTGAGGAAGTTGGGAACCTCATACCACCGAGAGCAGAGCACGTCCTTTGGACCCAAGGTTCCTGTGCCGAGATGCTTTCACTGGATTTGGACTCAGCCTACTGAACTGTGAGGACTGTTCATATTGAGTGGACTTGTAGCTTATGAATGGATTTGTGGCTTACCAGACTGTGACAATAAAAGCTTCTCCTCATGAAACCTTCTACTCACAGTATTTTTGTTAGAGCAGTACCAGGTGACTAAGACAGGCACCAAGAACTTGCTGTTCATCAGATGAACCATATGTATATGAAGGTCAATGTCTTTGATGCAGCTTCATACCATCAGTTTCTGATCATGTGCTACCTCTTGGAATGGTTGAATGTCCACCAGTTCTTTCTGACATACCATATTCATTCCATCTTCTTGCTGCTGAAACCAAAGCAAGTTTGTTCCATCTGTCACTGTAGCCAGAATTCAGAGATGGGGAAAAATGGTTCAAATATGCTTCATTAACAAATAAGCATACAAACTTGGGGGACAGTGAGAATAGTTTCTCCAAGACTGTCCCACTTAGGTTACAGTTCCTGCAGTTTTTATAGCCAGATTTGAAAGAGATTGGCATCTGAAGATTGTCACAGAACAATAACAGGGAGTCACAAGATTCCATTACATCTTAATATTCCATTACACGTTAGCAAACAGTGTGAATTACCCAAAATTTCATTGTCTCTCTGAGGTCTTAGAATAATCAATTTACTACTGCCAAGATAGGGATAGGAATCCTGTCCTGCTAATGCAGTTTGGGGGTGATAATTGGGGCAGGGGATGGAATACAGTTTAATAACTTATGTGACTTTTATTAGATTCTTATATTCACTAACATTCTTTTGATGCTTCTTGAGTTGTTTAATGTGAAATCGTTCACTATTGCAACTCAACTTGATTTTTTTCTTTAGTTCTTTCAGCTTGAGAAATGCAGAGTGTCCTCTTCCTTTTTGGTTTTCTATCTCCAGCTCTTTGCACATGTCATTATAATACTTGACTTTGTCTCCTCAAGCCATCCTTTGAAATCTTTTGTTTAGTTCTTTTACTTCATCATTTTTTCCTCTGGCTTTAGCTATTCAGTGTTCAAGAGCAAGTTTCAGAGCCTCTTCTGACATTTAATTTGGTCTTTTCTTTCTTTCCTGTCTTTTTAATGGCTTCTTTCTTCTTTGTCAGATCCGACTCGACGGCACTTGGCTGGCTTGGCTGCTTCTTTGATGTCATTCCATGATTCATCTAGTCTTTGGTCATTAGTGTTCACTGTATCAGATCTGTTCTTGAGAACTGCCCACGCAGGGTTTCCAAGTGAGCTCTGGAAGTGCTCACTTATCTATGCCAAGAAATTTGGAAGATAGCTTCCTGGCCAAATGACTGAACAAGATCCATATTTATGCCTATTCCCCAGAAGGGTGATTCAACTGAATGTAGAAATTATCGAACAATATCATTGATATAACATGCAAGTAAAACTTTGCTCAAGATCACTCAAAAGCAGTGACAACAATATATTGACAGAGAACTACCAGAAATTGAAACTGGATTCAGGAGAGGCTGTAAAACGAGGTATATTATTGCTGATATCAGACAGACCTTGGCTAAAAGCGAAAAATACTAGAAAGATGTTTACGTGTGTTTCACTAACTATGTGAAGGCATTCAACTGTGTGGATCGTAACAGATTATGGATAACTTTGTGGAGAATGGGAATTACAGAACGCTTAATTGGGCTCGTAAGGAATCCGTACATGGATCAAGAAGCAGTCACGGTGCATAGAACAAGAGGACACTGCATGGTTTAACATGAGGTAAGGTGTGCGTCAGGGTTGTATCCTTTTACAATACCTATTCAATCTGTATGCTGAGTTAATAACCCGAGAAGCTGGACTATATGAAGAAGAATGAGGTATCAGGATTGGATGAAGACTCATTAACAACCTGCATTATGCAGCTGACACAATGTTGCTTGCTGAAAACGAAACGGATTTGAAACACTTTCTGATGAAGATCAAAGACCACAACCCTCAGTATAGATTACACCTCAACATCGAAAGAACAAATATCTTCACACTAGACCAGTAAGCAATATCATGATAAATGCTGAAAGGATTGAGACTGTCAGAGATATCATTTTACTTAACTCCCCAATCAAGGCCCATGGAAGCAGCAGTCAAGAAATCAAAAGATGCACTACACTGGTAAAATCTGCTACAAAGGACCTCTTTAAAGTGTTGAAAAGTAAAGATGTCACCTTGAAAGCTAAGGTGTGCCTGACCCAAGCCATGGTGTTATTTTCAGTCACATCATATGCATGCAAAAGCTGGACAATGAATAAGGAAGATACAAAAAGAACTGCCGCTTTTGCATTGTGGTGTTGGGGCAGAATGTTGAATGTACCATGGACCACCAAAAGAACGAACAGATCTGTTCTGGGAAATGTCCAACCAGAGTGCTCCTTAGAAGCAAGGATGGTGAGACTGCATCTTTCATACTTAAGACGTGTTTTCAGGAGGGATCAGTCCCTGGAGAAGGACATCATCTTGGTAAAGTAGGGGGTCATCAAAAAAGGAGAAGACCCTTAAGGAGATGAATTGAGATGGTGACTGCAACAACGAGTCAAAGCATAAAAACAATTGTAGGCATGGTGCCAAGAATTGACAGTGTTTTGGTCTATTGTTCACAAAGTCATTATCAGTCTGAACTGACTCAACAGTGCCTACAACAACTAAAATATGATCACTTCAATGTGCAACCCAAACAAAAAGGATTTATGAGATATTTTATATTCTTTTTCTCATACAAAGTGGTAGAAATCTAGTAAGTATTTGACACCCAAAGAAAATGTGAATTTGTACTAATCACATTTCAGGTGCTCACTAGCCACATGTGGATAGTGGCTTCTGTAATACAGTAGTTCTGTAGAGTAATGGTTATTTATTGTATTTTTAAAAGAAATACAGCCTTGTCAATGGAGAACCCTGCTGTTTTCCAGTGGTCTTGCTTAGAGGCTATGTTTTAACCACCCCCCTCCCAGGAACCTGTATGTAACTGTGCAGACGATTATGCCTCAAGGTGCTGTGCTTGGTACAAGGAAGTAAACCCGCCAGATGTTTTGCTTCTCTGGATCTTCGGTATTAAAACTGTGCCCCAAATCAAATGTGAATATTAACTTCTGGCTACACTATTAATCTTACAGGACTGTTTCCACTTCTGAGCTTCTGGGCTGTCAACCTACCACTGAAGCTGATTTAAACCCATGAGAAACCTCATCCAACTTTGGCAAGCTGGTGTCTCATGTCAACCTGAAGAGCCTATCCGCTAACACACATTTGGTGCCTGCTGTCATCCAGGAGCTGTCCTAGTGCAGAACCCCATTGACACAGAGCTTCGTTTGCTTTCAGCACTCTTCAGTGGCATTCTGATCTCTGTCTCTTTCCCTTCAATTCTCACTTCACCCTCCATAGATCCAGCACAGAGACCTTTCTTGAACAGATCTGACTGTTCTGCTTCCCTTGGGGACCTCTGAGATGGTTTCCCAAAGTCAATCAAGGACAAACTCTGCAGTATGCCATACGAGGACTGACAATTAAGTTTGCTAACTCATCCAAGGAAAAAGTGCTACATCCCTCATTGCTGAACATCACTATGGTCACCTTCAAAGTTCACCTTCAAAGCAATTTTGGAACAATTTTTCTAGAATGTCCATCAAAGGTGTCATTATATTACCCTTGATGTCCTGAACTATAGCAAAATGTCTTCCTTTCAATATTTCTTTTATCTTTGGGTAAAAAAAAGTCACTGGGGGCCAGATCAGGTGAGTATGAAGGGTGTTCCAATACAGTTATTTGTTTACTGGCTAAACATCCTCACAGACAACTATATAATTAAGCTTGCAAACTGGCCATCCTGCCACAGTGCACAATGGCCATTTCAGAGAGAGTTCCAAAATTGCTTTGAAGGGTGTCAGTGTCGATATATAGCTTCCCAAGGGGAACACTTCATGTGACGATAATAACTCAGCAATAATGTATGTAGCACTGAGAACAGTTAAGTTCACAGGCCTAATTGTCAGACTGCATATGAGACCCATCTATACCTGGCTTCAACCCATTTCTTATGCAAAATCTCCATTGAGCTTCCTGGACTCATGGCATCATTCCCACTGCCACTCTGCATTTGGTGCCACACGTGAATAGCTTCTCATCACCCCATGCCATGCACACTGTTTCTTTTGCCTAGAATGCACTTTGCCCATCTGTCTATGTGTCAAAGTCATACTTACCCATTCTACAAAATCCAATTTACTGTCCCTGCTTCCCTACTTACTGTATGCAGAGTTGTCCAGTAATCTGCAACCACTTTTTATTCTGATGATCGAAGTCAAGATCTATCTTTTGTTTTTGGTTGTTCCTAATTGGCATGCTTCAGAGAGGAACTACTTCTCCTTCCATGCTCAAACTTTCAATAGTACTAGTGCCCTCATCCTATCAAAAGTAATTTCTCAGGAAAAATAAAAGATTTTTTCCAAACATTCACTTGAAATCTATTTGAAAAGAAAAATGAATTTTTTTTTAATATAGTCATGTCAAAACAAAACTCACTTCTGTCAAGTCAATTCCAACTCATAGTGACCCTATAAGACAGACTAGAATTGTTCCATAGAGTTTCCAAGGAGAGTCTGGCAGATTTGAATTACTGACCTTTCGGTTAGCAGATGTAGCACTTAACCAGGATTTCCTAGTGTCGTGTAAAGAAGAGATTAAAAATAAGATATAGACCTTGGTCAAAATCCACAAAACCACTTGTTTTGTGAGATTTTTTTATAGCTTTAGTGTTTTTCAGTGCAGCTTCCCATTCATGCTCTTTACTTCAGTTAGCAGAGTGTGTTCTCACACTGCAACATATCTCAAATCAAATGTATTGACATCTCTCAAAAACCTCTTCTTCCGGATTATTTAAGTTCTAGAAAAGACATGCCTTGAAGTTATGTTCATTTTGTCCTCTCTCACCCTGGCAGCACATCAGCTGCCAAGTCATTTTAATCCTTCTCTGCAGCGTCTCTGAACCATTCCCTCCCTGTTATTCTCACTGCCACCCTCCTAGATGAGACCCATAATTCCTCTCACCTGGGTCTTGAGATGACCCACCTCCAGCCTTATTTCCCCAGAACCCCAGGCATGGCATCTCCCAGTTCAAAACCTCTCAGTTCTTCCCTATTTCCTAATAAAGTTCAAGTTCTTTAGCCTGACATTCAAGGCCCACCCATGCTGTAACTCCAACATAATGTTATAATCTGTCTCCTCCCACACGCCTACATGTACTTCAGCCAAAATGTACTAATCGTCTCTAAATACGCCCTTGTCCATTTCAGCATCTGGGCTGTGTTCATGGCCTTGTGGTTTCTTACTTTCCAAACCTCTTACTGACTGAAGGAAACCCTGGTGGTATAGTCGTTAAATTCTATGGTTGCTGACAAAAAGGTTGGCAGTTCCAGTACACCAGGTGTTCCTTGGAAACTTTATGGGGCAGTTCTCCACTGTCCTACAGATTGCCATGAGTCAGTATCCACTCGATAGCAGTGGGCTTTTTACTGATTGAAATATGACCCCTTCTTGGGTAGTCCCAACCAAATCTACTACCTCTTCCCTGAAGTCGCTCTAGATTCTCCAACAGGAAATAACCTTTCAGTCCCTGTACACAGTTTATTTGTATCTGTATTAGGACCCTTACTATAGTTTAGCATCCCTGGTCTTGCAATGATTAAGTGCTTGACTGCTAGCTGAAAGATTGGTTGAACCTGCCAGCTGCTCCTTAGGAGAAAGGTGTGGCAGTCTGCTTTTGTAAAGATTGTAGCCTAGGGAAATCTATGGGGACATTTCTTTTCTGTCCCATTAGGGTCATTGTGAATAGGAATCCGCTTGGAAGCAATAGGTTTACTACAGTTTACCTTGCAGGCTTGTTTTGTACGTGTGTGTGTCTGTGTGTATTGCATGCCAACATTGTATTATCTTTGTTAAGACTATGAACTTCATTGCATTCATTCAGCAAGTGTTTCTTGATAGCCTGCTATTCGCTAGTGTGATAGAGAAAATAATAAGCAAAAAAGAGTTTCTGTTCTGGATCATCAGCTCTGCCATCTCTCCTATCACACCTAGCATTTATCTTGCACTTTGTAATCACTGAGTGATTATTGTTTAAATACTTCATCATATTTCTAATTTATATGGAAAGCATTTATCTAGAAAGCTTCATTTCTGCAACAGAAAAGAAGAAGAAGTAAATCAAAGAGGCTTCAGAACAACCAAACTAGGAGGTCACAACACCCGTGCATTTAACTGTTGTACAGTTTAGCCATGGAGACCCCGGCAAGTCTTCACACAGAGCCCTTTGCTCTCAGTTTACACACTTTTGTAATCCTGACAGTTACCACCCTGAGTTTAGGCATTTGATTTCCAAACTCACTTGAGATGAGAAGCAGCAAAGTAGGAGCAGGGAGTAGAAATGGCAGAGCCAGTCACACCGACGTCAAAGAGATCAATAGTCCAGTATCCAGGGAGGACCTAGAAAGCAAAAAACAAACAAAAACCCACAGCAATATGCAGCTATTTAGAATAGGGACAAATAGTTCTGTGTACCTTAGAAGGGCCTAAGGGCTTCTTGGTGTTATAGCACAAGACCACTTTTAATGACAACCCCAAGTCATCAAGCTGGGTTATGTTTCTAATGTACTATTTAGAAGGTAGAAAAGATTAGTACATTGGAAATATTTCCAACCAAGATAATTAAAATTAAAACTTTTGGTGTTTAAAAGAATAAATCTTCAGCCATCTATTAAACCCACTTATCCAGAACGATTCTCCCCCCACACCCTCTGGCCAGGATTTTATTGTACTTCCTTGCATTGCTTGATTTTTTTGCCTTAGAACATTTGTTGGCTCTCAGAATCTAGTTCAGTGTTCATTTAGTAAGTTTCATTCCCATTTCATTTGCACAACACCCTAAGAGGGCCAATAGAGGTCACAAAAGTTTTGAAAAATCTCAACCTTAGGGTTCTCTTGGGGAAGCTCAAGGTCAAGTTAGGGAGATAAGACCTGTATCATTGAACCAACAACAGGACACAATAGAATGAATTGCAAATAAGTGCATGATGAAACACCAGCTCTGCAATGAAGAAGTGTTTGGGAAAGGAGTGGGACTAATCAGGAAAGATTTCTTAGTGATGAGTTTTTGAGCCAGAAGTGGAAGAAGATCTAGGGAGGGCATTTCGGGTAAAGAAAACAGCACTAGGAGGAGTGCATACTCGAGGTAAAAAAGAGCCAATTGTGTGCAGGCAAGTGTCAAGAGCTGGGCTGGCAGGCTGGGCCCAAGGGGCCCTGTTGGGGAAAAAGAAGAGAGACTTCAGGAGCATTTCTACAGCTTCCTGCAAGTCCCTGTGATTTTTCTCTGGTCATATGGATGTAAATTCCTTCTCTGTTTGAAAAGCTCAAAAAAATGAAGTTTGGTACGTGGATTGGTACTCTGTCTTCCATCATGTTATTTTATTTTAATGTTTATGTCACCATCCTCCAAAGATGTAATTGCTAGAATGTTTGTGTAACAGAGAACTGCAAGCTGCAAAGCTAACCTGGACTATTTGCTTTCTCTAAGTTCATTTTGGAGCCCTGGTAGCACAGTGGTTTAGAGCTCGGCTGATAACCAAAAGGTTGGCAGTTCAAAACCACCAGCCACTCCTTAGAAATCCTATGGGGTTGGTCTGTCTGTCCTATGGGGTCACTAGAAGTTAGAGTTGATTCAATGGCAATGGAAGTTCATTTTACAAGTAGAACTATAGAAAATGTCAAGTTCTTCTTTGGATTATAAACTTCTGGAGATCCTACTTCCAGAAGAGATCATGCCATGGATGTGTCTGAAGCTTTGGGAGATAGTTAAGATAGTTAACAGATTAATGTGTAATTGATTATGAACACTAATGATCAATTTGTTAACTAGTAAACCCTGGTGGCATAGTGGTTAAAAGTGCTATAGGTATTAAACAAAAGGCTGGCAGTGTGAATCTACCAGGTACTCCTTGGAAACTCTATGGGGCAGTTCTGCTCTGTCCTATAGAGTCGGTATGAGCCAGAATCAACTCGGCGGCAGTGACTTTTTGTAAAGATTAGGGATGTATCAGCTTGCTAAAATTAGGTTCTGAGAGTTATGTTTTTAACTTTCTCACTGGACTGTAAGCCCTGGGAGGGTGGGATGTCATCCTCAGTGTCTTGCCCAGCACCCACCAGAGCAACTGGACCTAGTGAACATTTGTTGAAGGAATGAATGATTGAATGCAAGACAAATTTGTTAAGACTTGGCTAAAGTAAAATTATATATTTCTCAAAATAAACTTGGCCTACATTGGCTGAGGTTCCTGTAACTGGTAGATCAAGCCTTTTTAACAGATTAAAAACAAACCACGTAATCAGGGATTTTAAAGTAATTCTTTCACAGACGTGTTCGTTGTAAATCCAATACACGTATTCTGTTGAATTGGCTGCTTTGTGTAACTGGGAGCCAATTTCAGCATTCACATGACAATGGAAATTTCAAGCTGAAATTTATGAATATGTTGCTTTGGCAGAACACCAGGTCTCTTAATAGCAAACTAAGGAGAGAAAGGATATTAGTCTCCAAAGACTCAAGTTTGATTTTGAAAATAAACTCATGTTGTTCTTTAAAAGATCGTTTTTAAGGAGACATAACCATGAAACTATAAAGCTATTTAAATGAAAAATAATCCAAAGGACAGAGAATCAAGCAAATACACAATATGGTGTTTAGTTGGAGTTCAAGGAAGGCCCAAAGATAAAAGTACTTGAATGTCTGAGGGCCCATCTGAGTCCTTCAAGTCCTGCATAGTTGCGTACCCACTGATCCAGTAACATCTAATCTAGGCAGTACCTAACAATTTGCCCAATACACTAGGATCTGAAGCAGAAGCACTGTGTATTCAACCAGATGGATCCCAGGAAAGAAAAATGCTTTATTTCTAATAACTATGACCCTGGTAGTATAGTGGGTAAGTGCTACATCTTCTAACCAAAAGGTCAACAGTTCAAATCCAAGCATTCCTCGGAAACTCTATGGAGAAGATCTATTCTGCCTATAGGATCACTATGAGTTGCAATCGACTCAATGGCTTTATCATTTTTTAAGCACCAACGAGGTACACATTCAGTGCTACAGACATAATTTTTATCTAATTGTTACAAAACCCCTGTTGAGCAGATGAGGAAACTAAGGGTTAAAAAATAATTTAAGTAAATTATCGAAAGTCAACATGTCTGTAAATGGAAAAGGCAGGTTTTAAACCCAAGATCATTTAACTCCCAAACATTTGCAATTAACCACCCTATTCTATTCCAGTGTTCCTCAAAGAACAGCACTGGGACTGACAGCATCAGCATCACCTGGGAGTTCATTGTAAACCAAAGTCTGCAGCCCTACTGAGACCTACTGAATCAGAACATCTGGTTCTGAGACTCAGAGTCTGTTTAACTGACTCTGCAGGTGATTCTAGTACACACTGATGTCAGAGGAGCACATCTCAGTTCCACCCTATTTCTCCAGACTTTAGCAAATAAGTATCACGTCTGCCCTGCCAGTGCAGAGGGTTAGAAACCAAAACCCACCACAGTCAAGTCGATTCCTACTCACAGTGACCCTATAGACAGAGTAGAACTGTCCCATAGAGTTTCCAAGGAGCACCTGGCAGATTTGAACCGGTGACCTTCTGGTTACCAGATGTAGCACTGAACTGCTATACCACCAAGGTTTTTACAGAGTCTTATAAAACTCAGAAAATTTATATCACATGCATTTCTTTATGCCCATGTGAAAAAGTAACTAAACTCATAGTCATATTTCCTACAAATAACTTACTGCTGTCAGGTCGATGCTGACTCACAGTGACCCTACAGGACAGAGTAGAACTGTACCATAGAGTTTCCAAGGAGCACCTGGTAGATTTAAACTGCTGACCTTTTGGTTAGCAGCCATAGCGCTTAACCACTACACCACCAGGTTTTCCAAATTCCTACAAATTGAGTATATGAAATGAACTCCAAGGAAAATGACCCAATAGCATTATTATCCACCTAAAATGTGAGCAAGGACTTGAGTGATTGGAATTCTTTCAAGACCTGACTACACATATTGATTTGGGATTAAAACAGTAATCACTTAGCTCATTCTAAGCTTTACCAGATAAAACAGATTTTCTAATATAAACCCAGAAAAGAGCACGTTGCCAGGAAGACAAGAGCAGCCATCCAGTATGTGTGACAAAAGTGAAATATAATATATGAAAATGGTAATCAGAATTCCAATCTATTGCTAGGAGTTGATTATTTTGCCAAATAATGAAATAAATTGACATTAATGCTGAGCTGTCATTGGCATGTGATACAGACATTGAAATTTTCTAAGCACAGTTATTGGAAGTCATTCAAATATTTATAATGGTGTAATAGATGAAGTGGAGATTTTCTCTTTCAAAAAAATAATTTTTTTTTTGTTCCAAACTCCTTGATGAGAAAATATTTGGAATAAAGCACAACACATTTATACATAGACTTATATGGCTGAAATTGATTTTTGTTTCCCTGGGAATTTAAGAATCTTTTTTAATAGTTGAGAGCTGGGGTACAGCTGCAAGAGGTTGGCTTAATACAGGGCCAATATTTATGCTTTCTTGATAGAACAAATGAGAGTCTCACTCTGTTTTCTGTCTCGCTTATGTTGAAAGCCTGGCAACACGGGAATGGAATACTTGCTTCTTCGAAATGATTCTAAATTGTTGTTCACTGTTTTGTATTTCATCTTGAAGCTGATTTATTTGTAATATTATTAAACCTCAAAGAAACCCACATGGTAGAAGGGAATGGAGAAATTTGTGGATTTCACTGTTTTATGTGCTTTTAATAGAATGTATGTGAAACTGAAAATTGTTGAAGTCTGTTTTTTTATTTGTGTCCATGCCTTACGATAGCATGGCTTAAACAGATGGGCAAATTATGTTACACAATAAATTTTATGGCTGACATATAAAGTTCTGCAGAAATTACCCTCTTTCTAACAGGTGCGTGAAAGTTTATGTCAATACTTGTTATTTCTATATTTTTAGCCTTGTAAAAATGCAAACATTTTTGTCCAAATGCAGATCCAGCAATATGGCTACTAGCAGCCCCCACTCCTTAATAACCTCCAGTTCTTTCTAGCTTCACTTACGTATTCCTATGACTTACCATTTTCCTGTTATATTGAGGACTCATGAAGGGCCAGCATTATGCTAGGTGCTTTACCTGGCAGTCACGTATGCAGTGGTCAACAGCTCAGCCTCTGAAGCCAAACAGCCTACGTTAATATCCCAACTCAGACCCTTCCAAACTGAGAGTTACTGGGCAAGTTTATTAACCCCTCTGCGTCTTAGTTTCTTCATCTGCAAAGCAGTACAATGATAGTACTTACCTATCTACTCAATGATAGTACCTGGCCAACTGTGAAGATTATGGCTTAATTCACACATGATATTGTAACACATGGTAAAGACTGAAACAAATATTCACATACCTGATGAGAACACAAATGTCTCTGCAGACAAATTTATTTCTTTTTCTTTTATTATGATTGAATGAAAATGTACATTCCCATATAAATCTGCATGCTCACCTATATGCAGCTCCCACTGCTCTCCCTGCCCGATGACAGCACACCCCTCCTCTCTGCTCCATACATGTCCTATCCTCCCAACAGTCTCCTTTCCCCTCCTCTCCACCCACTCCCCTTCCTCCAGCAGGAGGTCAGCAGGATGACATCCTATAGATACATAGAACCATAAAATTCCCACAAGATATGGTCATTCTGTGATGCCAAGTCTAATCCATTGCTGTCCGAAAAGTTGACCTTCGTTATGATCTATGGACAGGGGCAACACCAGAGCCAGGGGCGATGCTCCCAGGGGAAACTCGAAGCTCCCGAACAATCAATTGTCGTCTTTTATTGGAGATCTCAAGGTGCACCCCTATTTATTCTCTTGTTGCCAGTGAGACTCGACTTTGTGAGCTCCATCGTGGCTGTCACTGATGGTGGCTGGTTACCATTCAGTTCTTCTGGCCACGAGTCGATGTAGAGACTCAGTCACGTGGATCTCTCTGTCTTCTGGGTTCTCTATTCCACATGTCATTCTTGTTTTCGGTGATCGTCCGTTCCTGTTGAGTTCCTGTACCCTCAAATGGCCATTTGCTGTACCCTCAGATGGCAGCTTGGCAGCTTTTAAGACCCCAGATGCCACTCACTGATGTGGGGTGCAGAGAGTCCTCATTAGCAAAATGCTAGCTGTGTCAATTGGCCTCAATTTCATCTGAATGCGTGGTCCCCGGCACCCCACCCCAGCTACTCTGTCCTTGCAATATTGGGTTAAGATGAGAGGAGTACTCAAATTGTGTTGAAGTCCAGTTATTATTGATTTTCTTTCTAATGTGCGCTGTCATCGATTTCACCCAACCAAATTGCTATGAACTATCTAACCTAAACCCTCCCCCCTCACCTTCCCTCCCTACCCTTGCAGCCGCCAAAGAGTCTTTTCTTCTACGCATGAATCTGTTTTTAAGTTCTTATTGTAGGGGTCTCATACAATATTTGTCCTTTTGTCGCTGACTACTTTCACTCAACATAATGTCCTCCAGTTGAAACCAGGTTATGAGATGTTTCCTGCTGTCGTCGTTGTTCTTTATCATTGCATAGTGTTCCATTGAGTATATATGCCATAGTTTACCTATCCATTCCTCTGTTGGGCAGCTGAGTTGATTGCATCTTTTTGCTATTGTGGACTGTGCTGTGATGAACATTCATGTGCACGTATCAGTTGGTGTGAATGGCCTTGATTCTGTAGGATATTTTCCAAGAAGTGGAATTACTAGGTCAAGTGGTATATCTAGATCCAGCTTTCTAAAGAAGTGCCAGATTGCTTTCCAAAGAGGTTGCACGATTTTGCAATCCCACCAACAGTGTAGGAGAGTTCCAATCTCCCCACAGCCTCTCCAGCATTTGTTGTTTTCCATTTTGGGGATCATGGCCAACCTTGATGGGGTGAGATGCTATCTCATTGTCATTTTGATTTCAATTTCTTTAATAGCTAATGATCATGAACATGTCAGCATGTGTTTTTTGGCTGCTTGAATCTCCTCTTTAGAGAAGTGTCTGTCCATCTCCTTTGCCCATTGCTTAATTGGATGATTTATCTTTTTCTTACTGATTATTTTGTAGTACCATATAGATTATGGAGATCAGGCGTCAGCCTGACATAGAGTTGCCAAATATTTTTTCCCATTCTATAGGTGGCCTTTTAATTCTATTAATAAAGTCTTTGGAGGAACAAAAGTGATTGAGTCTTAGTAGTTCCCATTTATTTATTTTCTCTTCTGTTGACTATGGGTTATTTGACAGATTTTGAAGTCTGTCTACATTGTGTATTAAACCTTCCATTGTTGTTCCCGCTTTCTCTTGGATGAGCTTTATCATTTTAGATTTGATATTTAGGTCTTTTATCCAGTTTGAGTTGGTTTTTGTATAAGGTGTAAGATATGAGTCTTGTTTTAATTTAGTGCAGGTGGACATCCAATTTTGCCAGCACCGTTTGTTGAAGAGATTGTTTTTACCCCAGTTTAATGTCTTAGGGCCTTTGTCAAGTATCAACTGTTCATAGGCAGGTGATGTCATCTCTGGGGTCTCGATTCTGTTCCATTGATCTATCTGTCTGTTTCTGTACCAATACCAGGCTGTTTTGACTACTGTGGCAGTTATAATAGGTTCTAAGGTTGGGTAATGAGAGGCCTCCCAGTGTGCTCTTCTTCTTCAGTAGTGCTTTACTTATCCAGGGCTTCTTCCCTTTCCAGACAAAGTTGGTAATTTGTTCTTCCATCTCATTAAAAAATGTCACTGGAACTTGTATTGGGATTGCATTATATAAGTAGATTGCTTTGGGTAAAATAGACATTTTCACAATGTTAAGTTTTACTATCCATGAGCAGGGTAGGTTTCTCCATTTATGTAAGTCTCTCTTAGTTTCTTGTGGTAAGGGTTTGTAGTTCTCTTTCTAAAGATCTGTTATTTCTCTGGTTAAATTTATTCCTAAGTATCTTCTTGGGGGCTATAGTAAATGGTATTGACTTGGTGATTTCTTCCTTAACAATCTCATTGTTGGTATAAAGGAATCCTAGTGATTTACTTATGTTTATCTCGTATCCTGAAACTTTGCTGAACTCTTGTATCAGTTTGAGTAGTTTCTTTATGGCTTCTCTGGGATTCTGTGCATATACAATCGTATCATCTGCAAACAGGGAGATTTTTAGTTCTTCTTTGCTGATGTAGATGCCCATTATTCCTTGGTCTTGTCTAATTGCTCTGGCTAGAACTTCTAGTACAATGTTGAATAGGAGAGGTGAGACTGGGCATCCTTGTCTAGTTCCTGTTCTCAAGGGAAACTATTTCAGTCTCTCTCCATTCAGGATGATGTAGGCAGTTGGCATTGTATAAATGGCCCTTATTGCATTGAGGAATTTGCCATCTATTCCTATTTTGCTGAGAGTTTTTTGCATGAATGGCTGTTTGACTCTGCAGACAAATTTATGTTCCCTGGGAGCATAACTCTCATTAGCAGAGTTTTGACATACTTTGCATCATCTTTTCAAGACAAGAATAAACGCAGGAGTCCAAACTGTCAGTATAATATGCCAGTTAAGATCATGGGCATTGGTGCCAGACAGCCGTGATTCTAGCCTTTGCTCTACAGCTTAACTGGAGCACATAGGTTTAATCGTTCTGTGCCTCCATTTCTCTGTGTCATAGGGCTATTGTAAGGGTTAATTCTGAGAGTGCTTGGGACAGTGCCTACTTGGGGTTAGGTGGTCAGTATATGGTAACCAATTGTTAAGTTGATTCCTTACCCATAGCAATCTTACGTGTTTCAGAGTAGAACTGTACTTTACAGAGATTTCAATGGCTGATTTCTTAGAAGTAAATTGCCAGCCCTTTCTTCTGACTAGAACCTTCAACCTTTAAGTTAGCAGCAGAATGGGTTTCTACCACCCAATATATGGTAGCTGTCATGTGGTCTCCCAATACATGGCCAGCCATCATTGTTCTCTGGGTCTTGTTTTCCTCATCTGTAAAATGGGAGACATAAATAAATAAACTCTATGAAATTGTTGAAGGAACTCTGGTAACACAATGGCTAAGAATTTGGCTGCTAACCAATTCACCCAGCCACTCTAGAGGAGAAAAGATTTGGTGATCTGCTTCCCTAGAGATTATAGCCTAGAACAGCAGAAGAAACAGATGGTGCCCACCTACTACTTTCAACCATTCTGATCAGTGTCACCACAAATGAACTCTGATAGAATGGGGGAAAAATGTACAAAAACTCAAATTCTTAAAAAGTCCAGACTTCCTAAACCAGTTGAGACTAGCATAACCTCTAAGACTATTGCCCTGACTACCCTTTAAACTTTGAACTGAAACTACTCCCAGATGTCATCTTTCAGCCAATTAACAGATTGGCACATAAAATACGTGCTATCACTCATGAGCACCATACTTCTTTAAAAAGTCATCTGTGGCTGGAGACCAAGTAGTCAACATTTACTCTTAAAGCAAAGATGAAAATGTAATGAAGAGCAGGGACACTAGATTACTGGAAACATAACAACCAGAATGGAAATAATGAGAATGTTGACACGTTGTGAAAAATTTCACCTATCTGTACAGAAAATGTTAAATGGGAGACTCAGTTGCTGTATAAACTTTCACTATATATTACATATCTAAAAAAAGAACATGTTTGCAAAATACCTCTGGGGGAGCACATTAGCCAAAAAATGTAGTACACTTGATATTTATATAAAAATATTGTATTCCCTAGAAATTCTTTCATGGAAGTTCTACTCTGTTGTATCGTGGCTGCTGCTGTAAGTTGACAGCAGCCAACAATAACAACATGGAATTGTCGGGAAGGCTAGGGATTCGAGGAGGCCAGGAACCATGTGCGTCTTCTCATTGTTGTATCCAAGCATATGCCATAGATGCCTGGCATACTGTAGATACACAGTTTAAGCTAATGTATAAATGAATTACGTGTGTAAAGTATTTAGCAAGGTGCCTGCCTTATCGCAAGTACTCAATAAGTGAGGGCTGTTTTAAGCGTTTTTTAAGTATCATTGTGAAATCCATTAATTTATTCAATCTTTTAAGTATTATTGTAGAATCAATTAATTTTTTCAATTTTCATTTCTGTCCATAGTGTTATTTTTGTGAGATGTCCTCACTCCCTGGAACAAATACCTCCAAGAAGTTGTACCCAGTGGCATCACAGGATAACTCCACAGGCCTTGATTGAAAAGGAGTTAGTGGTAGGAACCCTGGGTTGTAACTGCACGGGCTTCATCCTGCTGAGTCCTGGCTTACAACTGTGTTGCTGTAGACAAGCCATTTTACCTCTTTGAGTCTGTTACCTCAGTTGTAAAATGATTGTTTTGGATTTAAAATGTCAGTCTGGCTCTTGATGCTCCAATTTTACAAATTCTATTGTATTCTTTGTTCCTGAACACTGGAACAATTTTATGGCTTACTCTTCATGTATGTAGCTGTCATGGATTGAATTGTGTCCCCCCAAACATGTGTGTAGCCATGTGGCTGGGCCATGATTCCCAGTATTTTATGATTGTCCTCCATTTTGTGATTTTCCTATGCTGTGTGTTAGAGGATTAGAGTGAGACTGTAAATCCCTTCATAAGATCACTGCCCTGCTCCACAGTAAAGGGAGTTTCCCTGGAATACAGCTTGTACCACCTTTTATCCTTTCATTCTACAAGAGAGAAAAGGAAAGGGAAGCAAGTGGAGAATTGGGAACCTCATTCCATCATGAAAGCAGCACCAGGAGAAGAGCACATCCTTCAGACCTGCACCAAGATGCTCCCTGAACACAGACTGATGCCACGCAAGAACTTTCCTCTAGAGCCAACAAGGGGGAAAGCCTTCCTCTGGAGCGGACATCCTGAATCTGGACTTGGACTGTGTAAGAATAAACTTTTCTTGTTAAAGCCATCCGCTCCTGGTATTTTCTGTTAGAGCAGTACCAGGTGATTTAAAACAGTAACATACATAGTGTTCTCTCTGTCTCTCTATCTCTTTCTCTGTCTCTCTCACACACACAATGCGTGCCCATGAATGAGCTATGCCTGTTGTGAGTCTTTTCACCCAGTAAGGGAACTTTCTTCTAGAGCAATGAATCAGTGGATTCCTCTTTCCTTTTATATCATTTTTAATGATGCCTGCATGAGAGTTGTATACTTAGTTCTGGCATCCACATTAGATTAGAAATGATAAATGTTCTAATATGAAACCTTGATTAAGAAAAATTGAAGATCTGTTTCATCTATTCCAGACCAATGTGATTCCCTCCTCCATTATCATACATTTTTTTCTTCTTTGTCCATATCATTTGAAATTTCTTATATATACAGTTGGTCATGTATATATGCCTTGTATCTGTATATAGGAATAGCTGTCATTTATTATGTGCCTACTATTTGCCAGACACAAACCCTGGTGGCACAGTAGTTAAGTCTTGTCTTGTAATCAAAATGTTGGCAATTTGAATCTGCCAGGTGCTCCTTGGAAATTCTGTGGAGCAGTTCTACTCTGTCCCATTGTGTTGCTACAGTAAGTCAGAATTAGTGCAAAGGCAGTTAGTTTGGATTTTTTTTAATTTGCTAGGCTTGAGACTAGGGAATTTGTTTGTGATTTCTAATCCATACAACAATCCTGAAGAATTATAGATAAGTCAACTGAATTTTAGTAATGCTAAGTAGATACGGAGCCCTGGGGGCACAATGGTTAAGAGCTTAGCTGCTAACAAAAAGTCAGTAGTTCAAATTCCTTGGAAACGCTATGGGACGCTTTTAATCTTTCCTGTAGGATCACTATAAGTTTGAATTGACTCAGTGGCAACAAGTCCACAGCCAAGTTCAAACCACAGTAATTGTTGGAACCAGAATTTCAAACCAGTTCTAACCAAAGTCACAGCCCTTTCTACACTCTTATTGTTGTTGTGGCTGTTGTTATTAGGTGCCGTGGAGTTGGTTCTCACTCACAGTGACCCTTTAGGCAACAGAACAAAACATTGCCCAGCCCTGCTCCTTGCCCATAATTGTTGTTATGTTGAAGCCCATTGTTGCAGCCACTGTGTCAGTTCATCTTGCTAACAGTCTTCCTCTTTTTCTCTGATCCTCTTCTTTACTACACATGACATCTGTCACGGATTGAATTATGTCCCCCCAACAATGTGTAGCAGTGTAGCTAGGCCACGGATCCTTGCTATTGTGTGATGTTCCTATATGTTATCACCTTCCTCTGTGATATTAATGAGAGAGAATGGGTGACAGTTGTGTTAGTGGGCTACAACACAATGTGTAAGATTATATTTTGCCTTGAGGCAATTTTTTAGGCTATAGAGGAAAGGGAAGCAAGCAGAGATTTGGGGACCTCATACCAAGAAAGAGGCAATGCTGGAAACAGAACACATCCTTTGGAAAGGACCTGGGGTCCTTGTGCCTCAGAAGCTCCTGGTCCAAATTTCTTTTTAAAGTCATCCACTTGTATTTCTATTGTAGCAGCACTAGATGACTAAGACAATATCCTTCTCCAGGAACTGATCCTTCCTGATGCCATGGCCAAAGTGTGTAATACAGTCTCATCATGGTTACTCTAAGGAGCATTCTGGTTGTACTACTTTCAAGACAGATGTGTTTATTCTTTTGGCAGTTTGTGGTATATTCAACATTCTTCTCCAACACTATGATTCAAAAGCATCAGTTCTTCTGTCTTCTTTAGTCAGTGTCCAATGTTAGCATGCGTATGGCATGATTGAAAATACCATGTCTTGGGTTAGGTGCACTTTATTCTTCAAAGTGACATCTTTGCTGTTCAGCATTTTAAAGAGGTCTTCTGTAGCAGATTTTCCCAATGCAACATGTCTTGATTTCTTCTTGCCTGCAGCTTCCATGGGCATTGACTGAGGATCTAAATAAAATGTAATCTTTGACAGCTCCAATCTTTTCTCCATTTATCGTGATGTTGGTTATAGGTACAGCTGTGAGGATTTTTGTTTTCTTTATGTTGAGGTATAACCCCTACTAAAGCCGTGGTCTTTGATCTTCATCAGTGTTTTAAGTCTTCTTCACTTCTTTAAGATCCAGATGCCCTATTCTTCTTCATAGAGTCTACCTTCTTGACTTATTTTGCTCAACCTATAGATAAAACAGGTATGATGGAAAACTACAACACCGACACACACCTTTCTGATCTTAAACCATTGTGGTGGTCAGGACTGTGTCACCTTGACTACTCCATGTATGGCTGCTGTATCAAGTGGCGGGACAGAGCCTCTGGTGGCTTCCCTCCCCTCAGCTGTCATCTCTCTGCCTTCCACCACCTACTTCATCTGCTCGCATTGCCAGCAGCTCCCTCTCTCTTTTGCATCTAGTTCCTGGACCTGAACTACCAGCTGCTTGATTCATCAACCCTTCCCACCGGCACTTAAGAGTACTGTTCTTTGACCTGCCCGTCTTGGGTTCACCAGCCTCTGTAGCTCCATGAGTCAGCAGAGACCTCACAGTCTCACCGACAGTTTGGGATCCACCGACCTACACAACCGGTGATCTAGAACTCTGGTCTCTGATCTGCTGACTTTGGGTTCACCAGCTCCTGTGGCCACATTAGGCTTGTGCCAGGTCTTGTAACGTTCCGCTTCTACAATTGAATGAGCTGTTTCCTTTATATATAAATCTTTCCTTGTATTTCGTATATAAATTTTTTCTTGTACCTATATGTGTTACTGATTTTGCTTCCCTAGAAAACCTAGCCTAAGACAACCATGCATCATCCTCTTGTTCTGTTCACACAACTACCTCTTGATCCATGTACAGAGTCCTCACCAGCACAATTAAGTGTTCTGTAATTTCTGTTCTCCACAGTATTACCTATAATGTTTTATGATTCACACAGATACCTTTGCATAGTCAATAAAACACAGGTAAACATACTTCTGGTATTGTCTGGTATTGTCAGCCAAGATCCATCTGACATTCCTGCATTCCAGGTCCTGTTAATGAGCCCAGCATAAATATGTGGCAGTTCCCTGTCAATATACTGCTTGTGTATGATATTGTTCAATAATTTTGCATTGGGTTGAATCATCTTTCTTAGGAATAGGCATAAATATGGATCTCTTCCAGTTGGTTGACTGGGGAGCTGTGTTCCAAATTTCTTGGCATAGACAAGTGAACACTTCCCAGTGCTGTGTCACTTTGTGGAAACATCTCAATTGATGTTATGTTAATTCCTAGAACCTTGTTTTTTGCCGATGATATCAATGCAGCTTTGATTTCTTCCTTTAGTACCATCAGTTCCTGATCTTATGTTACCTCTTCAAATGGTTGAACAGCAACCTTTTTTTTCTAGTATAATGACTCTGTATATTCTTTCCATCTTCTTTTGATGCTTCTTGAGTCGTTTAATATTTGCTCTGTAGAATCCTTCACTATTGCAACTCAATAGTTGAATTTTTATTTCAGTTCTTTCAGCTTGAGAAATGCTGAGTGTGTTCTCCCATTTTGGTTTTCTATCTCCAGCTCTTTGCACATGTCATTTTAATACTTTCCCTTTTCTTTTCAAGCCACTCTGAAATCTTCCATTCTTTTTCTTCATTTCTTCCTTTTTTTTTTTTTTTTTTAGCTATCTGACATTCAAGAGCAAGTCTCTTCTGACATCCATGTTGGTCTTTTCTTTCCCTCCAGTCTTTTTAATGACTTCTTGCTTTCTTTGTGTATGATGTCCTTGATGTCATTCCACAATTCATCTGGTCTTTGGTCATTATTGTTCCACACATCAAATCTGTTCTTGAGACAGTCTCTAAACTCAGGTGGGATACACTCAAGGTCATACTTTGGTTCTTGAGGACTTGTTCTAATTTTCTTCAATTTCAGTTTTAAATTGCATATGGGCCATTGGTAGTCTGTCACGCAGCCACCAGGCCTTGTTCTGACTGATTATATTGAGCTTTTCCACCACCTCTTTCCACAGATGTAGTCTCTTTGATTCCTGTGTATCACATTTGGTGAGGTCTGTGTGTATAGTCATCACTTATACTGGTGAAAAAAAGATATTTGCAATAAAGAAGTAGTTGGTCTTGTAAAATTCTATCATGTGATCTCCAGCATCATTTTTATCACTGTGGCCATATTTTCCAACTACCAATCCTTCTTTTTTCCCAGGTTTCTCATTCCAATTACTACTAATTATCAATGAATCCTAATTGCAAGTTCAGTCAGTATCAGATTGCAGAAGGTGGTAAAATTCTTCAGTTTTTTTTTGCTCTTTGGCCTTAGTGGTTGGTATGTAAATTTGAATAATAGTCATATTAACTGCTCTTCCTTGTAGACATATGGTTATTATCCTATCACTGACAACATTGTACTTTAAGACAGATCTTGAAATGCCCTTTTTGGTGATGATGCCATTCCTCTTTGAGTTTTCATTTCGAGTAGTATACCATAAGATTGTCTGATTCACAATGGCCAATACCAATCCATTTCAGTTCCCTAGAACACCACTGTTTATGTGTTCCATTTCATTTCTGTCAATTCCCAGGTTTCCTAGATTTGTGATCCCTACATTCCAAATTGTGATTCTTCACTATACTACATTTCAAACAGCTGTTTGTCTTGTCAAATCCAAGCAGTCTAAGAACTTTTCTGAGAAGTTTATTTATTATTTATTAGGTGTGTTTATACCACCCCGTCCCACAGGTTATACACATATTAATTTCTCAGTAAATGTACGAGAACTCATCCTAGAAAAAGTGCTACATATCTCATTGCTGAATATGACTACGATCGCCTTCAAAGTACTCCTCTTGGGAAGCTATGCACTGACACCAGTGCATAGTCCACCCTTCAAAGCAATTTTAGAACTCTTTTTCTGTAACGGTGTCAGAGCTGTTCTTGTATAACCCTTGATGTTCTGAATGTCATCAAAATGTCTTACTTTCCATATTTCTTTTATTTTTGAGTAAAGAAAAAGTTACTGGGGGCCAGATTAGGTGAGTACAGAGAGTGTTCCAATACAGTTATTTGTTTACTGGCTAAAAACTCCCTCACAGACAACTATACAATTAAGTTTGCAACAAGAATCAGAGTCTAGTCAATGATAGTGGGTTGTTTTCTTTTTTTAAATGAGTCCCAGTATTATGTGATTTTCCCAAAGGGCGGTGAATGCTGCCTCTGTGATGTTAATGGAGGAGAATGGGCAGCAGCTGTGTTAGTGCGGTGAGATTCAGTCTGCAAGTTCAGATTGTGTTGAGCTTATCTCTGGAGAGATAAAAGGAAAGGGAGGTAAGTGACTACTGGGAACCTTATACCACCAAAAAAGCCACTGGACTCTTAGACTAGTGGATTACGACACAATAAAGTTTCTCCTTTTTAAAGTCACCCCCTTGTGGTATTTCTATTACAGCAGCACTAGTTGACTAAGGCAGCACCCACAGACCTTAAGCACTGTCACTAGGGTTCCCATATGGTATGAAGCCAAGTACTAACTGTAGACTTTTAAATAAGACATGACCTCTCTCCTCAAGGGTTTTATGTTAAAATAGAGCTCTCCACCAACTCTGCTACAGACAGGAATAAAGGCAAAATAAAACAGAGGTGAAAGTCACTAGTAGCATACACTTGATTATGTGTCTGCCCAAACCTTAAGCCTCTCAGGATCAAGATCTGATCATATTCATCTTTATATCCCTGGTCTTTAGTTAATACCTGGCATATATTAAGTATTATGGAAGAGCTTTTAAAGTGAACAAAGAACTATGTTGAGGGAGCACATAATCACTGATGACTGGAGTTTATGCATTGCACACTGTGCAACTCTATGAGGAGGTGCAATTCACACTGCAGTTATGGTGAAGGACACCTCTTAGCACGGTGTGCTGCGCAACGTGTACAGGAGTATGTGGCAGCTCTGGGGAAAACAGTGATCAGTAAAAGGATTCAAAAGAATATAAAAATTGAACCGGTCTCTGAGATGTACCAAGGATTTCCACTTGTGCAGAAGGAAAGGAAGGATATTCTACACTGAGGAAAAGAGCCTGTGCAGAGAACCAGAGCCTTGGAAAGGCACCTAGTGTATCTAGCTGGTACATAGGCTGAGACAGGACAAAGATGCACAAAAAACAGAGAAGTTACTTTGTCACTCAGTAATGAAGGACATTGCTATGCTGAGAAGTATGAAGTGTTTCTGGTAAACATCTAGTTGTTATTGTTGCTTCTGTTGTTGTTAGGTGCCATCAAGTCAGTTCTGAGACATAACAATGCTATGGACAACAGGAGGAAACACTGTCTGATCCTGTGCCATGCCCACAATCCTTTTTATGCTTAATCCCATTGTTGCAACCACTGTGTCAGTCCCACTCCTTGATGGTCTTCCTCTTTTTCGCTGAGCCTGTACTTGACCTAGCATGTTA
The DNA here is from genome assembly GCA_028571685.1 of Heterohyrax brucei. Lineage (NCBI taxonomy): Eukaryota > Metazoa > Chordata > Mammalia > Hyracoidea > Procaviidae > Heterohyrax > Heterohyrax brucei. The sequence continues at coordinate 170,435,272 of CM053142.1, read as the reverse complement.
CTCTTCTCCAGGGACTAATTGCTCCTAACAACATGTCCAAAGCATGTAAGATGCAGTTCCGTCATCCTGGCTTCTGAGGAGCACCCTGGCTGTACCTCTTCCAGAACACATCTGTTTGTTCTTTCAGCAGTCCGTGGTGTATTCAATATTCTTCTCCAACATCACAATGTAAAGGTATCAATTTTTCTTCTGTCTTCTTTATTCATTGTCCAGCTTTTGCATGGCCTGGGTCAGGTGTACCTTGGTCTTCAAGGTGACATCTTTATGTTTCAATGCTTTAAAGAGGTCCTTTGTAGCAGATTTTTCCAGTGCAATGCATCTTTCTTGATTACTGCTTTTGTGGGTGTTGATTATGGAACCCAGTAAAATGAAATCCTTGACAACTTCAGTCTTTTCTCCATTTTTCATGATGCTGTTTACTGGTCAAATTGTGAGAATTCCTGTTTTCTTGCTGTTGTGGTGTAGCCCATACTGAAGGCTGTGGTCTTCTATCTTCATCAATAAGTGTTTCAAATATTCTTCACTTTCAGCAAACAAGGTTGTGCTGTCTGCATACACAAGCTGTTAATGAGTCTTCCTGCAATCCTGGTGCAACATTCTTCTTCATATGGTCCAGCCTCTCCAATTATTTGCTTGGCATACTGATTGAAAATGCATGGCTAAAGGATACAATCCCAGTGCACACCTTTCCTGACCTTAAACCATGCAGTGTCCCTTTTGTTCTGTTCACATGACTGCCTTTTGACCCATGTACAAATTCCTCATGAACACAATGAAATGTTCAACAATTTCCATTCTCCACAGCATTAGCCACAATTTGTTATGATCCACACAGTCAAATGCCTTTGCATAGTCTATGAAACACGAATAGGCATCTTTGTGGTATTCTCTGCTTTCAGCGAAGATGCATCTGACATCCAGAGTGATATCCCTGGTTCCGTGTCCTCTTCTGAATCTGGGTTGAATTTCTGGAGTTACCTATCAATATACTGTTGCAATTGCTTTTGAATGATTTTTAGCAAAATTTTACTGGTGTGTGATATTAATGACACTGTTTGATAACTACTGCATTCAGTGTGGTTACCTTTCTTGGGAACAAGCATAAATAGGATCTCTTCCAGTCGGTTGACTTTCAAATTTCTTGGCACAGATAAGTGAGCACTGCCAGCACTGTATCCATTTATTGAAACATCTCAGTTGTTATTCCATCAATTCCTGGAGACTTATTTTCACCAATGACTTCAATGCGACTTTGACTTCTTCCTTCAGGACCATCAGTTCCTGATTGTATGCCTCCTCTTGAAATGGTCAAATGGCTCTGTGTATTCCTTCTATCTTCTTTTCATGCTTCCTGAGTCATTTTAACATCTTCACTGTAGAATCTTTCACTATTGCAACTCAAGGCTTGAATTTTTTCCTCAGTTCTTTCAGCTTGAGAAATGCAGTGTTCATCCCTTTTGGTTTTCTATTTCCAGCTCTTTGCACATGTCATAATACTTTCCTTTTCCTTCTTAAGCCAACCTTTGAAATCTTATGTTCAGTTCTTTCACCTTATCATTTCTTCCTTTTGCTTTAGCTACTCGACGTTCAAAAGCAAGTTTCAGAGTGTCTTTTGAGATGCAGTTTGGTCTTTTCTTTCTTTCCTGTCTTTTCGGTGACCTGTCTCTTTTTTCATGGATGATGTCTTTGATGTCATTCACACCTTATCTGGTTTTTGGTTATTAGTGTTCATTGCATCAAATCTTTTCTTTAGTCTCTAAACTCGGGTGGGATATATTCAAGATTGTACTTTGGCTGTCATTGACTTTTTCTAATTTTCTTCAGTTTTAATTTGAGCTTGCATATGAGCAATTGATGGTCTGTGCCGTTTGTCTGCTAGTTTGTCTTACTGTGGGGGTTTGCACATTGCTGTGATGCTGAAAGCTATGCTGCCGGTGTTCAAATTCCAGCAGGATGGACCATGGTGTATAGATTTCAGCTGAGCTTTCAGATGAAGACAGACTAGGAAGAAGGACTCAACAGTCTACTTCAAAAAAAAAAAAAAAAAGCCAGGGAACACCTTATGAATACCAGTGGAACACTATCAGACATAATGCTGGAAAATGAGACTCCCAGGTTAGAAGGCACTCAGAAAACAACTGGGGAAGAGCTGCCTCCTCAAAGTAGAGTCAACCTTAAGTATGTGGATGGAGTTGAGCTTTCAGAACCTTCATTTGCTGATATGGCACTACTCAGAACGAGAAGAAACAGCTGCAAACATCCACTAATAATCAGAATGTGGAATGTATAAAGTATGAATCTAGAAAAATCATCAAAAATGAAATTGAACACAAATATCTGTATCCTAGGCATTAGTGAGCTGAAATGGACTGGTATTGTTGATTTTGAATCAGGCAATCATGTGGTCTGTTATACCGACTTGAAGAGGAAAGGTGTTGATTTCATTGTCAAAAAAGGATAGTCCAAGATTTGTCCTGAAGTACAATGCTGTTGGTGATAGGATAATATCCACACGCTTACAAGAAAGGCCAGTTAATACAACTGTTATTCAGATTTACACACTAATCACTAAGACCAAAGATGAAGAAACTGAAGAATTTTACCAGTTTCTTCAGTCTGAACATGCAGTCAATATGCATTGAAAATTACTGGTGATCAGAATTCAAAAGTTGAAAACAAAGAAGGATTGGTATTTTGAAACTACACCCTTGGTGACAGAAATGATGCTGCAAATGGCATGATAGAATGTTACTAAACCAACAACCTCTTTATTGCAAATACCTTTTTGTACCTTCATTGCTGTTTTGGAAGGAAGGAAATAAGATGAGTCTATACCTGTTTAGGAATTTCTAGTAGCACAATGGTTAAGCACTTGACAGCTAACTGAAAGATTAGCAATTTGGACTCATCAGCTGCTTCATGGAAGAAAGATGTTGAAGTCTGCTTTCATAAAGATTGCAGTCTTGGGAATCCATCAGCAGTTCTTCTCTGTCCTGTAGAGTCACTGTAAGTTGAAATTGGTTTGACAGCAATGGGGCAATAAAACCATGTTCAGTATGTGTCTTAGTTATTGTCGTGGATTGACTTGTACCCTCCCATCCTGCACTGCTGAAATATGTGTCAGCTTGGTTAGGCCATGATTCATAGTAGTGTGTGGTTGTGCTCTACTTTGTGATTGTAATGTGGTGTTAAAGAGGCTTAGAGTGGACTAGTAACACCTTTATAAGGTCATATCCTTGATCTAATGTAAAGGAACTTTCCCTGAGGTTGCAGCCTGCACCACCTTTTATCTTACAAGATGTAAAAGCAAAGGGAAGTGAGCAGAGAGTAGGGAACATAACTCCATCAAGAAGGAAGCGCTGGAAGCAAAGGGTGTCCTTTGAACCTGGGGTTCCTGAGCAGAGAAACTTCTAGTCCGGGGAAGATGACAAAGTGCTTTCTCCATAGCCTACAGAGAAAGCCTTCCTCTGGAGCTGGTATTTGGACTTCTGGTCCACTGTACAATCTTCTGCAGCTATTCATAATGTTTCCACTGATTAATTCTTTTCAGAAGTAGACTGCTGTGTCCTTCCTAGTCTGTCTTTGTCTGAAAGCTCAGCTCAAACATTCCTGCCATGGGTGACCCTCATGGTGACTGAATACTAGTGGCATACCTTCCGGCATCAGCAATGTGCAAGCCCCTACAATTAATTGTGCTCATGAGAAATCTGCACATGGATCATAAGGCAGTTGTGTGAACAGACAAGGGGACACTGCACGGTTTAAAGTCAGGAAACATGTGCATCAGGGTAGTAGTATCCTTTAACTATACATTTTTAATGTGTATGCCAAGCAGATAATCCAAGAAGCTGTACTATATGAAGAAGGGCATGGAATCAGGACTGGAGGAAGACTCATTAACAACCTGCATTACACAGATGATACAACCTTGCTTGCTGGAGCTGAAGAGAATTTGAAAGACTTACTGATGAAAATCAAAGACCACAGCCTTCAGTATGGATTGCTCCTCAACAGCAAGAAAACAATAATCTTCACAACTGGACCAATAAGCAGCATCATGATAAATGGAGAAGGGAACACGGTTTTCAAAGATTTCATTTTATTTGGTTCCACAGTCAACACCCATGGAAGGAGCAGTCAAGAAGTCAAAAGAGACATTGCACTGGGAAAGTCTGCTACAAAGGACCACTTTCAAAATGTTGAAAAGTAAAGAAATCACTTTGAAGACTAAGGTGTGCCTGACCCAAGTCGTGGTATTTTCAATCATATCATATGCATGTGAAAGCTGGACAATGAATGAGGAAGACAGAAGATGAATTGATGCTTATGCATTGTGGTGTTAGAGAAAAATATTGAATGTATTATGGATGCCAAAAGAACAAATAGATCTGTTTTGAAAAAAGTACAACAGAATGCTCCTTGGAAACAAAGAGGGAGAGACTGTGTCATACATACTTTGGACATGTTGTCAAAAAGGATCAATCTCTGGAGAAGTACATTATGTGTGGTAAAGTAGAGTGTCAGTGAAAAAGAAGAAGATGCTCAGTGAGGTGGACTGACACAGTGGCTACAACAATGGGCTTAAGCATGACAATGAATGTCAGCACAGCGTAGGACCAACCAATGTTTTGTTCTATGGTGCATAGGGTCACTATGAGTCAGAACTGACTTGACAGAACCTAACAACCTAACAGCATCATCAAAAGCTAAGTGGTTTGGGTCTGATGTGACACAAGGAGGTTGAAAACTTTCCTTTGGGTTGAACTTCTTTCTCTTTTCCTAATGCTTCCCCTTCCCTTTGCTGCACTGCACTGAGCACCATGTTCTAGCACACTACCTGGGCCATAAGTAGAACCCCTTACATACACCATGAGCCATTCTCAAAGACTTGAAGCAGGAACAGTTTAATAAGCAAGGGTAAAAAAATATCTGCTGGCTTCCCTAAACTGGGAACTCAGGACAGAGAAACAGATTCTTTGCCTAGGTGCAGGCACAAAGGGCCCATGGACTTTAAAAGCCTTTCAGCACTGCAGACAGAATCCTGTGCAACCATTGTCCTGCAACTAAAGCCATCTAACTGCTTGCATTAAGAAATAGGGACAAGTCTTTCTCACAGACACTCAAGGGTGGTGACTGTCAGTACCCCACCTTCTTTGGGGCATGCAGGCAATTACCTATGCCTACGCCAATCACCCCTGCCCATCTAGGACCATAACAGAGAACCTGCACCACATACTTGCTGACCTGGGCAACTGAGCTGAATACATACAAGAAAAGTAGATGCCTGGGCTCACATGCCTAGTGACCGCTCTAACCACCTCTAAGGCACTGATAATCAAGCTGTCTCGCATAACCAGCCTATTTGGCATTTTGAAACAAAACAAAAAAGTTAGAACACAATAAGCAAACATAAATGAATACAGCTTACTGATGTCTCAGAGACAACAATCAATATCAAATCTCATAAACCGAAGGCCACTGTGCCTTCAGAAACCTCCAAAAACAAAGAATGGAGAAATTTTCCAGATAAAGAGAACTTCCTGGAAGTATTAGAGATAAAATACAAAAGATTAATATTTAGAACTCTTGAAGAGTTCAGGAAGGAGATTAGGCAATACTCAACAAAGCGTAATGACAAACTGAACAGGCTGCAAGAAATCCTTAAGAAACAATAATCAGAAATTCAGCAGATTAATAATAAAATTACATAATTAGACATCTCAATGGAAAGTCAAAGGAGCAGAATTGAGGCAATGGCATGAAGAATTAGTTAGACTGAAGATAAAGCAATTGGCACCAGCATATCTGAGGGAAAATCAGGTAAAATGGTTTTTAAAAAAATGAAGAAACTCTAAGAGCTATGTAGGACTCTATCAAGAGGAATGATCTACAAGTGCTTGGAGTGCCATAAAGCAAGCAGATGGTAACAGAAAATACAAAGAAAATTGTTGAAGATTTGTTGACAGAAAACTCCATCAATATTATGAAAGACAAGGAGATATCTATCCAAGATGCTCATTGAACTCCACCCAAGGTAGATCCCAAAAGAAAGACATATTATGATCAAACTTAACCAAAACTAAAGACAAAGAGAGAATTCTGAAAGTGTCAAAGGATAAAATGGTAACCCTAGTGGCACAGTGATTAAGTGCTACGGCTGCTAACCAGAAGGTTGACATTTCAAATCCACCAAGTTCTCTTTGGAAACTCTATGGAAGAGTTCTATCCTGTCTACAGGGTTGTTATGAGTCAGAGCCAACTCAATGGCAGCAGATTTGTTTTTTTTTTTTTTTAAGTATAAAATGAAAAATAATCTACAAAGGAAACTCAATAAGACTTAGTTGAGAGTACTCTCAGAAACCCTTAGGCAAGACAGCAACAGGATAACAAAAATGGCTAAAATGCAATAGATAAATGGTAACTTTGATAAAAGGTAAGACAATACTTGGTTCTAGGGAAGCTAGGACAACTTGTACAAAGCAAGGTCATGGATGCTTCATAGACACTTCCAGACTCCTCAGGGGACCTCCAGGGTGACTCATTTCAAGCCCAGTAGGTTGGCAATTAGTGGGCTGAGGATTGTGGGAATCATGGTCTCAAGGAGCATCTAACTCAACCGGCATAAGATAATTCACTAAAAAAATTCTACATTCTACTTTGGCAAGTAGCATCTGGGGTCTAATAGCTTGTGAGCAGCGATCTAAGATAATTCACTGATCTTACCCCATTTGGGAGAAGAGAGAATGAAGAAGACCAAAGACCCAGGGGAAACATGAGTCCAAAGGACTGATAGACCACATGTACTACAGCTTCTACCAGACTGAGTCCACCACAACTACATGGTGCCTGACCACCACTACCAACTGCTATGACAGGGATCACAATAGAGGGTCCTAAACAGAGCTGGAGAAAAATGTAGACCAGAATTCTAACTTACCCACACAAAAAATACCAGACTTTCTTGTATGTGAGAGACTGGAGAAACTCCAAACGTATGGTCCCAAGGTATCCTTTTAGCTCAGTAATGATTCAATCTTGAGGTTCAACCTTCAGCCAAAGATTGAATAGGCCCATAAAACAAAATGAAACTGAAGGAGCATACCAGCACAGGGACAAGGACTGGAATGCAAGAAGGGACCAGAAAACTGGTAAGAGAGAACCCAAAATGGAGGAGAGATGTTGGTATGAAACATTATGTGTTTTAATTATTTAATGAGAAGTTGTTTTGTTCTGTAAACCATGTGAAGTACAATAATTATAATATGTGTATATAAAAGAACCGTGACTAGAAAGCCAGGGTATGGCCTGCAGTGCAGTGCTTCACTTTTCTGTGACCTTTTTAGCCATGGTGTTGTACCTCTTATCCAAGCAATTGGGTGAGACTATGTAATAGCTTAATTATGGCCCACTAAGGGGATTGGTCAATGGAAACCCTGGTTGTGTAGTTGTTAAGTACTACATATGCTAACCAGAAAGTCAGCTGTTCAGATCTACTAGGTGCTTCTTGGAAACTCTGTGCAGCAGTTCTACTCTGACCTATAGGGTCACTATGATTCAGAATCAACTTGACAGTGGTGGCAAGGGGATTGGTAAGTTTTGCCATCCTAACCCCATTGCTGTCAAGTTAATTCCAACTCAAAGTGACCCTATAGACAGAGTGGAACTGCCCCATAGAGTTTCCAACTTTCTCCTGGTGGATTTGAACTGCCAAATGTTTGGTTAATAGATTTAGTACTTAATCGGTACACCTCCAGGCCAACCTACTGGGCTTGAAATGAGTCACCCTAGGGGTAGGAAAGAGAGGATCCCACCACTACCAAAGAAAAATAGCCAGAAGTAGAGGGTATGTCATGTGGATGGGGATCCTTGTGCTGAGAAGCTCCTAGACCCAGGAGACAGAGAGTGACCTGTAACTCCGAGAACAGTGGGAAGCAGTGGCAGAAGAGACTGATGGCTGAGATGGTGCAGCGGGCTTTCAGGCCCATGGAATGAGAAGGCTGAATGCCTGAGGTACTTCTGGAAACTACCTGGTAGGGGAAAAAAGAACTTTGTAACACTTGCCTGAGCGGGACAGACGCCTAGAGCCAGAGAAAGGAAGCAAGAGGCTGCCTCTGTGCCTGCATCCTGGCTCCTACAGTTAGTCTGAGTGTCATAAATTAAATGGTTTCCTCCCAAAATAGGTGTTAACTTGGATAGATGACTATTTCCCCCTGTTGTGTGGCTGCCCACCATTTTGTCATCTGTGATTTTCCTTTGTACTGTAAATCCTAAACTCTATGATGTTAATGAGGCTTTATTAGAGGCAGTTATGTAAATCAGCCAGGACTTAATATAAAGGATTAGGTCATATCCTGAGTCAAACTCTTTTGAGATAAAAAAGAGAGAAGTGAACAGAGAGGACAGGGATCTCCTGCCACCAAGACTGAAGCACCAAAAGTGAAGCGCATCCTTTGGACCCAGGGTCCCTGCACTGAGGAGCTCCTCAACTAGGTCCTGATGACAAGGAACTTCCTCCAGAATAACAGAGAGAGAGCCTTCCCTTATTTCCTTTCTGAATTTGGACTTCTACGCCTCCTAGACTATGAGAGAATAAATTCATGTTTGTTAAAGGCAAAACAGACAAATAAAAATGGCACAAACAGTGAATCTTTTGTTAAATACATTTTACAATAATTTTTTTATTGTGATTAAGTGAAAGTATACAATCCAAATTAAATCTGCATGCCCACCTATCTGCTGCTCCTTGTACACTCCTTGCCTAGTGACAGTACACTCCTCCTTTTCATTCTATATCTGTTGTATCCTCTTAACAATCTCCTGTCACCTCCTTTTCACCCTCTCCTTTCCCTTCTAGTAAGAGGCCAGTAGGACAGCATCCTGTACATGCATAGACCCATAAAGCACACACACCGTATGGTCAGATTGCGTCCCTGAGTCCAGTCCATTCCTGTCCTTGACCTCAGTAATGTTTTCTGGTCAAGGGCAGCAGCAGGTCTAGGGGCTGTGCTCCCAGGGAAACCCCTAGGCCGCTGGACCATTGATTACAGTCTCTTAGTGGAGGTCTTGACGTGCACCTTTCTTTTTCACATGTTGCTGGGACTCGACTTTGTGTGCCCCATCACAGCTTTCTTTGGTTGTGGCCGGACACCATCTGGTTTTTCTGGTGACATGTTCATACAGTCACCCATTCACACGGGTCCTTCTGCCTCCTGGGCTCTTTTTCCTCTATGTCTTCGTAGCTCTTCGTGATTGTCTGTTCCAGATGAGCTGGGACCATTCGGTGGGCCTCAGATGGCACCTTGCTAGCTTTTAAGATCCCAGGTGCCATTCACCAATATGGGGTGCATAAGATTCTCTTAGCAATAGGCTAGTTACGTGAATTGACCTCAAGGTCCCTTGAGAGCATGGCTGCCAGATCCCTACCCTTGCTACTCTATCCTTGCAATGCTGGGTTAAGGTTAGAAGTTTTCAGTTTATGTTGAAGTCCAGTTAAGTTGATCTTCTTTCTATTGTGTACTATCACTGCTTTTCCCCAAACAAATTTCTTTTCTTTATTTTTTTTATTATGACTGAGTGAAAATGTACATTCCCGTATAAATTTAGATAGCCACCCATATGCAGCTTCCACCACTCTCCCTGCCCGGTGACACCATTCCTCCCTGCTCCACACATGTTCCATCCTCCCAACAGTACCCCCTCCTCTCCTCCCCACCCACTATGCCCCCCACCAGCAAGAGGCCAGCAGGAAGACATCCTACAGATGCATAGAACCACAAAGTGCATCCAATATATGGTCACTCTGCATTGCCAAGTCCAATCCACTCGTGTCCGAAGAGTGGACCTTCGCCATAATTCATGGGCAAGGGCAGCATCAGGGCCAGGGGCCATGCTCCCAGGGGAACCCCAAAACTACTGGACCATCAGTTGAGGTCTTCAGTGGAGATCTCAGGGTGCACCCCTTTTTTTCTCTGGTGTTGCCAGTGAGACTCAACCCAGTGAGCTCCATCGCAGCCATTGCTGGTGGTGACAGGGCACCATCCAGCTCCTCCGGTGCCAAGCCGATGCAGGCACCCACCCACATGGGTCTCCCTATCCTCTGGGTTCTCTTTACCCCATGTCATCTTGGTCCTCAGTGAGCATCTGCTCCTGCTGACCTGGGACCATTCGCTGTGCCCTCGGACAGCAGCTCGGCAGCCCCCAAGACCCCAGACACCACTCACCAATGTGGGTCCCAGAGAACCCCCTGGGAAAAACGCTAGTTGTGCCAACTGGCCTTGACCTCTCCTAAAAGCATGGTCCCCTCCCCCTACCCCAGCCACTCCGTCCCTGCAACACTGGGTCAAGATGGAAGGAGTACTCAAGTTATGCTGAAGTCCACTTAATATTGTTCTTGTTTCTAATGTGTGCTATCACCGATTTCACCCAACCAGATTTCTAGCAACTATCTAATCTAAACCCTCACCCACTCGCCCTCCTTCTCTACCCTCACTCGCAGCTGTCAAAGAGTCTATTCTTGTATACATGAGTCTGTTTTTGAGATCTTATTGTGGGGTCTCATACAATATTTGTCCTTTTGCTGCTGACTACTTTGACTCAACATAATGTCTTCCAGTTGAAACCAGATGATGAGATGTTTCCTGGAATCATCATTATTCTTTATCATTGCATAGTGCTCCATTGGGTATATATACCATAGTTTACCTATCCATTCCTCTGTTGTTGCTGGGATTCCATCTTTTTGCTATCGTGGACTGTGCTGCCATAAACATTCTTGTGCATGTGTCCGTTGGTGTGAAAGGCCTTGATTCTGTAGGATATATTCCTAGTAGTGAAATTACTGAGTCAAATGGTATATCTATATCCATTTTTTTAAGGAAAAGCCAGATTGCTTTCCAAAGAGGCTGGACCATTTTGCAACCCCACCAGCAGTGTAGGAGGGTTCCACTTTCTCCACAGCCTCTCCAGCACTTGTTGTTTTGTGTTTTTTGGATCCTGGCCAACCTTGTTGGGGTGAGATGGTATCTCATTGTGATCTTGATTTGAATTTCTTTAATAACTAAAGATCGTCAACTTGTTCACAAGTGTGTTTTGGCTACCTGGATCTCCTCTTTAGTGAAATTTCTGTCCATCTCCTTTGCCCATCACTTAATTGGGTGATTTATCTTCTTCTTGATATTTTGTAGTATCTTATAGATTATGGACATCAGGCGTCAGTCTGACATAGAGTTGCCAAATATTTTTTCCCATTCTGTGGGTGTTCTTTTAATTCTATTAATAAAGTCTTCAGATGAGCAAAAGTGTTTGATTCTTCATAGTTCCCATTTATCTATTTTCTCTTCTGATGGTTGTGGTTTGTTTCACAGATTTTGGAGTCTGTCCACATTGTGTATTAAAACTTCCATTGTTATTCCTACCTTTTCTTGGATGAGCTTTATCATTTTAGGTTTGATAGTTAGGTCTTTTATCCAGTTGGAGTTGGTTTCTGTATAAGGTGTAAGATGTGGATCTTGTTTCAGTTTGCTGCAGACGGATATCTGATTTTGCCAGCACCATTTGTTGAAGATGCTGTTTTTACCCCAGTTTAATGTCTTAGGGCCTTTGTGAAATATCCGCTGTTTGTAGGAAGATGGTGTCATCTCTGGGGTCTCAATTCTGTTCCATTGATCGATCTGTCTGTTCTTGTACAAGTACCAGGCTGTTTTGACCACTGTGGCAGTGTAGTATGTTGTAAGGTTAGGTAATGAGTGGCCTCCCAGTGTGTTCTTCTTCTTTAGTAGTACTTTACTTATCCGGGGCTTCTTCACTTTCCAAACAAATTTCTTGATTTGTTTCTCCATCTCGTTAAAAAATGACACTGGAACTTTTATTGAGATTGCATTATATAAGTAGATTGCTTTGGGCAAAATAGACAGTTTCACAATGTTAAGTCTTCCTATCGATGAGCAGGGTAGATTTTTCCATTTATCTAAGTCTCTCTTAGTTTCTTGTAGTAAGGGCTTGTAGTTCTCTTTATAAAGGTCTGTTATTCCTCTGGTTAGATTAATTGCTAGGTACTTTATCTTCTTAGGGGCTATAGCAAATATTATTGATTTGATGATTTCTTCATTAACAGTCTTCTTGTTGGTATAAAGAAATCCTACTGATTCACTTATGTTTATCTTGTATCCTGAGACTTTGCTGAAGTCTTCTATCAGTTTGAGTAGTTTACTCATAGATTCTTTGGGATTCTCTTCATATGCAATCATATCATCTGCAAACAGGGAGATTTTGACTTCTTTGCAGATACAGATGCCTTTTATTTCTTGGTCTTGTCTAATTGCTCTGGGTAGAACTTTTAGCACAATGTTGAATAGGAGAGATGAGAGTGGGTATCCTTGTCTAGTTCCTTGCTGAGATTAGAGCAGAGCTAAATGAATTAGAGAATAGAAAATAGGGAAAGTCTTTCAGTCTCTCTCCATTCAGGATGACGTGTGCAATTGGCTTTGTATGAATGTCCCTTATTGTGTTGAGGAATTTTCCATCTATGCCTATTTTACTAAGAGTTTTTAGCATGAATGGATGTTGGACTTTATTAAGTGCCTTTTCCGCATCAGTGGACAAAATCGGGTGATTCTTGTCTTTTGTGCCATGTATGTGGTTAATCACATTAATTGTTTTTCTGATGTTGAACCAGCCTTGCATCCCTGGTATGAATTCCACTTCATCATGATGGATTATTTTTTGGATATGTTGTTGTACTCTATTGGCAAGAATTTTGTTGAAGATTTTTGCACCTAGATTCATGAGTGATATCAATCTGTAGTTCTCCTTTTTGGTTGGGTCTTTCCTTGGCTTTGGTATCAGGGTTATGCTGGCTTCCCAGAATGAGTTTGGGAGTACTCCATCCCTTTCTATACTGTGAAATACTCTCAATAGCGTTGGAGATAACTCTTCTCTAAAAGCTTGGTAGAATTCTGTAGTAGAGCCATCTGGGCCTGGGCTTTTTTTGGTTGGCAGTGTTTTGATGACATTTTCAATCTCTTCCTTTGTGATGGATTTATTAAGTTGTTCTGCTTCACGTTGTAATAATTTGGGTAGGTGGTATGAATCAAGAAATTTGTCCATTTCCTGTAGGTTTTCAAATTTGTTAGAATACAGTCTTGCATAGTATTCTGTTATGATCTTTTTGATTTCTGTTGGATCTGTTGTGACAACTCCTCTCTCATTTCTAATTTGGGTTATTTGTTTCCTAGTAAGTTTAGCCAGTGGTTTATCAATTTTGTTGATCTTTTCAAGAAACCAGCTTTTGGTCTTTTCAATTTTTTCAGTTGTTTTTCTGTTCTCTAATTTATTTAGCTGTGCTCTAGTCTTTATGATCTGGTTTCTTCTGGTGCCTGAGGGGTTCCTCTGTTGTTCTCTCTCTACTTGTTCAAGCTGTAGGGTTAGTTCCTTGATTTGGTTTCTTTCTTCCTTCCAGATGTGCATATTTATGGAGATGAACAGACCTCTGAGCACTGCTTTGGCTGTATCCCATAGGTTCTGGTAGGAAGCGTTTTCATTCTCACTGGAATCCATGAATTTCTTTATTTCATCCTTGATTTCTTCTATAACTCACGGTTTTTTGAGCAAGATGTTGTTCGGTTTCCAAGAGTTCCACTTTCTAGGTTTTTTCTGCTATTGATTTCAACTTTTATGGCTTTATGATCTTAGATGCTTTGCAGTAATTCAATGGTATGGATTTTGTTGAGAATTGCATTATGGCCTAACACATGATCAATTCTGGAGAATGGTGCATGTGCACTGGAGAAGAAGATGTAGTTGTCCGCTGATGGGTGGAAAGTTCTGTGTAAATCGATGAGGTTTAGTTGGTTAATTGTGGCAATGAGTTCTTCTGTATCTTTACTGAGCTTTTTTCTAGATGATCTGTCCAGTATTGAAAGTGGAGTGTTGAAGTTTACCACTATTATTGTGGAGTGATCTAACTTTTTTGAGTGTAGTCAGTGTTTCTTTGACATATTTAGGTGCTCTGATATTAGGTGCATAAATATTTAATATAGTTAAGTCTTGGTTCTGTACTGAACCTTTCAGCATTAGTGTCCATCTTTGTCCACGATGGTGGATTTGACATTAAAATTGATTTTGTCTGAGATTAGAATTGCCACCCCTGCTCTTCTTTGTTCATTGTTAGCTTGATATATATTCTTCCATCCTTTAATTGTCAGTTTGTCCCTATCTTTAGGTCTCAACTGAGTTTCTTGTAGACAATATGTGGATGGATCATGTCTTTTGATCCAAAATGTGACTCGATGTCTCTTTACTGGAGCATTCAGTCCATTCACATTCACTGTAATTATTGATAGGTATGTGTTCACTGCTGCCATTATGATATGTTTATTTTCATGTTGATGTTTTCTCTGTTGTTCTTATTAGTCTGTTCTGGGACATTCTTTTTTGTAAGTTGATTTTTCACCTTTTTCAGAGATGTTTTTGTAGTTCCTGAGACTCCTGTGTTAAAGCTAAGTAAAAGCCACGTGCCGTCGAGTTGGAATCTCTTGAAATGGTCTGATACATCTCTGTTGTGCTTTACAGCTGCCACTATGATCCCCCTTAATAAAATACATATAAATCCAATTTTAATTACTACCAATCTTGTCAACATCCTCTCCATCTGGAGGAACTGTAATGACTGTTTAATATGATGGCATCATAGTTTTCATGATAATCACTGGACTGTTTCTTTCAGTATTAAAGCTGTGATTGAATTTGGAGCCTTCCCTAACTGAGTAGAGTTCTGAGTAATATGTCGTTCTAAAATATAAAGTTAGTGGTTTTGTTCTTCTAAGCCAAAGTCAAGAACTTCTTTCAGTGTTTCTTGTAGTTTCGGTTTGATTTTTACAAAATCTCTGAGTTTCTGTTTATCCAGGAATGTCTTTATTTCCTTCTCATATTTGAAAGATAGTTTTGCAGGATATATAATTCTTGGTTGAAAGTTCTTCTCCTTCAAGGCTTTGAATGTGTCATGCCACTGTCTCCGTGCCAGCATGGTTTCTGCTGAAAAATCTCACGAAAGCCTACAGGGTTTCCCTCTGCTTTGAGTCTTGCTGCCTTTAAGAGTTGCTGCTTATGTTTCATTTTGTTAAGCTGGATTATAATATGTCTTGGAGTCTTTCTTTTGAGATCTATATTGGGTGGCATACAGCATGCATCTGAGGTGTCTATATTCTCTTCCTTTATGATTTCTGGGCAGTTTTCTGTCAGCAGCTCAGCAACAATACTCTCTATGTTCCCTGGTGTCTCCTCCTGTTCAGGGACTCCAATTAATTGAAGTTTGTTCCTCTTAATAGAGTCCCACATGTTTCTTAATGATTCTTCATTTTTCTTGTTTCTTTTTTTCTGATTTCTGCTCATAGACGCTGGCATCAGTAGCTCTGTCTTCCAAGTCAGAAATTCTTTTTTCCATTTGTTGCATTCTGTTTTCTTCACTTTGAATGGAAGTTTCTATGTCTTTGATTTTGTTCTTGATCTGCTGGATTTCAGAGGACTGGTGTTCCATCAGATCGAACAACTTGTTTAATTTTTCACTTTGTTCTGCTGCATTTTGTATAAGGTCTAGAAGGGCTCTGTGTATAATCATTTTGTATTCACTTTCTGATGCTTTCATGAAAGTTTCTTCATCTGGAAAACTTAGTTGTTTTGGTTGGGAGCCTTCTGAAGCCATGAATGATTTCTTGTATGCCACAAGTATCTATTGCTTTTTGGGTCCCATATAAGTAGAGGCTGGAAGGGATACTGTGAGGATGGACTGCAGATGTTTCTCTAGGCTGTCTTCAAATGTAAAACAAAAGGTATCTGACCACTTCCCAAGTCTGTCAGGTTTTCAGGTGTAGAGGTCCCTCTTCCCAACTGGCAAAGTAAGCACTTCTATATCCAACTCCAGGTGATACAAACTAGATCAGAATACAGCAATGCTACTGCCCTGTTGGCCTCTGCTGACAGGGCCCAGCCTTAGGTGACACTGTGTAAACTACTGCTCTTCTGGTAGAAAAGTGCTCTCTTGTGGGCAAGCTCTGGCTCCCAGCTGCAGCTACCATATCCAAGATGGCACCCTCCTCACAGGCGAAGATAGAGGGGCTAAAGGTGCTGAGAGGTAGTGATTCCTCTGCTTCTGTTGCCAGGCCTCAACTGCAGGTGACACTGTGTAAATTACTGCTTTTCTGTGCTAAGAATTAGGTCCTGCTAAAATCTCCGTATCCAACATGGCGTCCCGCACTCTGGCAGTGCGGTTCTGTACAAACCACATTGTGGCAGTGATGACAAGACAGGCCCAAAGAGGTTAGATTAACAGAGTCCTAAGCCTGACTCTCAAAATATGGGAATCTCGCCTGCCTATCCCTCCAGCAGTGCATCTGAGTCTAGCCGATAGCCAAGACCCAGCTCTACCCACTGGCCAAGACAGAGGAAAAAAAAAGTCAAACTGGTACATTTAGCTTCAGTCTGTGAGAGCCAGGGCTAGCCAGGAGCAGGAGTCAGTGAAAGAGAGGTATTTTGCTCAGTGGTATGAAGTCCAAATTAACAGCCCTGTGCCGTGTCCTGGAGGCTCACTAGGTGACCAGAAGGCTCTGTTTGATTATCATTTCAGGTCTTGATTTCCAGAGTGATATAAGGAGACTTGTGCTTAGTCTGCCATCTTGACTCCGCCCCCCTCCCCAATCCAATTTGTGTCAACTATCTAACCTATGACCAGCCTTCTCCCTCTCTTGCCTCCCTTGCAGCCATGAAGGAGTCTTTTCTTCTGTACATGAGCCTATTTGGGGTCTTAGACAATATTTGTGCTTGTGCCACTGACTGATTCCACTCAGCAAAGCATCTTCCATTTGAAATCAGGTTACAAGATGCTTCCTAAAAGGATCATTGTTCTTTATTGTTGCATAGTGTTCCACTGAGTATATGTACCATAGTTTGCTTATCCATTCATCTGTTGGACATCTAGTTTGATTCCATCTTTTTGCTATTGTGGACTGTGCTGCAGTAAACATTCGTGTGCATGTGTCTGTTCATGGGACTCCCCTTGATACTGTAGGATATAGTCCGAGCAGTGGGATTTCTGGATCAAATGGTATATCTATTTTCAGCTTTTTAAGGACGCACCAGATGGCTTTGCAAAGAGGTTGTACCATTTTGCAATCCCACCAGCAGTGTAGGAGAGTTCGAATCTCTCCACAACCTTTCCAGCATTTGTTGTTTTGTGTTTTTGGATCATGGCCAACCTTGTTAGAGTGAAATAGTATCTCATTGTTGTTTTGATTTGGATTTCTCTAATAGCTAATGATTGTGAGCATTTCCTCATGTGTCTTTTGGCTGCCTGGATGTCCACATTGGCGAAATGTCTGTCCATCTCCTTTGCCCATCACTTAATTGGATTGTTTACCTTTTCGGTGTTGATATTTTCCAATACTTTGTAGATTATGGAGATCAGACATTGGTCCAACATTTAGTTGCCAAATATTTTTCCCAATCTGTAGATAGTCTTTTAATTCTTTTGATAGTCTTTGGATCAGCAAAAGTGTTTGATTCTTAGTAGTTTCCATTTATCTATTTTCTGTTAATCATGCTTTGTTTCTCTGATTTTGAAGTCTGTCTGAGCTGTGTATTAAAGTTGTTGTTAACCCTATTTTTTCTTGCACGATCTCTATTGTTTTAAGTTTGATATTGAGGTCTTTTATGCATTTTTTTTATTTTTATTTAACATAACTGACTGAAAATGTACATTCACATATAAATTTACATGCCCCCCTATATGCAGCTTCCACTGCTCTCCCTGTCCGGTGACTGCACACTATTCCTCTCTGCTCCATACATGTCTGATCCTGCCAACAGTCTCCTTTCCCCTCCGGTCCGTCCACTCCCCTTCCTCCAGCCAGAGGTCAGCAAGATGATATCCTATAGATGTATAGAACCATAAAGTGCTTCCAATATATGGTCACTCTGCCTTGCCAAGTCCAATCCATTCCTGTCGAAAGAGTGGACCTTTGTTATAATTTATGGGAAAGGGCAGCATCAGGGCAGGGGACCATGCTCTCAGAGGAACCTCAAAACCACTGGACCATCAATTGAGGTCTTTTAGTGGAGATCTCATGATGCACCTCTTTATTCTTGTGTTGCCAGTGAGACTCCTCTCTATGAGCTCCATCGTGGCTATCACCGGTGGTGGCCAGGCACCATCCGGTTTTTCTGGTCCCAAGTCGATGTAGGCACCCACTCTTGTGGGTCTCTCCATCTTCTCGATTGTCTTTACCGCATGTCATCTTGGTCCTCAATGAGCATCCATTCCTGTTGAGTTGGGACCATTTGCTGTGTCCTCGGATGGCACCTTGGCAGCTTTTAAGACCCCAGACGCCACTCACCAATGTGGGGTGCATAGAGCTCTCTTAGCAAAACGCTAGTTGTGCCAGTTGGCCTGGAATTCACCTAAGAGCATGGTCCCCCACCCCCTGCCCCAGCTGCTCTATCCTTGCAGTATTGAGTTAAGATGGAAGGACTACTCAACTTATGCTGAAGTCCACTTAATGTTGTTCTTGTTCCTAATGTGTGCTGTCACTGTTTTCTCCCAACTAGATTTCTAGTAACTATCTAAACTAAACCTGCACCCCCTCACCCTCCCTCCCTCCCCTCGCTTGCAGCTGTCAAAGAGTCTTCTCTTCTATACACAAGACTGTTTTTGAGATATTATAGTAGAGGTCTCATACAGTATTTGTCCTTTTGTCGCTGACTACTTTCACTCAAAATAATGTCTTCCAGTTGAAACCAGATGATGAGATGTTTCCTGGAATCATAGTTATTCTTTATCATTGCATAGTGCTCCATTGAGTATATGTACCACAGTTTACCTATCCATTCTTCTATTGTTGGGCATCTGGGTTGATTCCATCTTTTTGCTATCATGGACTGTGCTGACATAAACATTCTGGTGCATGTGTCCGTTGGTGTGAAAGGCCTTGAATCTGTAGGATATATTCCAAGTAGTGGAATTACTGGGTCAAATGGTATATCGATATCCATTTTTTTAAGGAAGTGCCAGATTGCCTTCCAAAGAGGCTGGACCATTTTGCAACCCCACTAACAGTGTAGGAGGGTTCCACTTTCTCCACAGCCTCTCCAGCATTTGTTGTTTTGTGTTTTCTGGATCATGGCCAATCTTGTTGGGGTGAGATGGTATCTCATTGTTGTCTTGATTTGAATTTCTTTAATAAGTAAAGATCGTGAACATGTCCGCATGTGTTTTTTGGCTGCCTGGATCTCCTCTTTAGTGAAGTGTCTGTCCATCTCCTTTGCCCATCGCTTAATTGGATGGTTTATCTTCTTCTTCTTGATATTTTGTAGTATCTTATAGATTATGGATATCAGGCGTCGGTCTGACATAGAGTTGCCAAATATTTTTTCCCATTCTGTGGGTGTTCTTTTAATTCTATTAATAAAGTCTTTGGATGAGCAAAAGTGTTTGATTCTTAATAGTTCCCGTTTATCTATTTTCTCTTCTGTTGATTCAGGTTTCTTTGAGAGATTTTGGAGTCTGTCCTAATTGTGTGTTAAAACTTCCATTGTTGTTCCTACCTTTTCTTGGATGAGCTTTATCGTTTTAGGTATGATATTTAGGTCTTTTATCCAGTTGGAGTTGGTTTTTGTATAAGGTGTAAGATACAGATCTTGATTCAGTTTATTGCAGATGGATAACCAATTTTGCCAGCACCATTTGTTGAAGATGCTGTTTTTACCCCAGTTTAATGTCTTAGGGCCTTTGTCGAATATCAACTGTTCATAGGCAGATGGTGTCATCTCTGGGGTCTCAATTCTGTTCCATGGATCGATCTGTCTGTTCTTGTACAAGTACCAGGCTGTTTTGACCACTGTGGCAGTGTAGTATGTTCTTAGGTCGGGTAATGAGAGGCCTCCCAGTGTGTTCTTCTTCTTTAGTAGTACCTTACTTATCCGAGGCTTCTTCCCTTTCCAAACAAAATTGGTGATTTGTTTCTCCATCTCATTAAAAAATGATGCTGGAACTTGTATTGGGATTGCATTATATAAATAAATTGCTTTGGGTAAAATTGACATTTTCACAATGTTAAGTCTTCTTATCCATGAGCAGGGTAGGTTTTTCCATTTATCTAAGTCTCTCTTAGTTTCTTGTAGTAAGGGCTTGTAGTTCTCTTTGTAAAGGTCTGTTGTTTCTCTGGTTAGATTAATTCCTAGGTACTTTATCTTCTTAGGGGCTATCATAAATGGTATTGATTTAATAATTTCCTCCTTAACAGTCTCGTTGATGGTATAAAGGAAACCTACTGATTTACTTATGTTTATCTTGTATCCTGAGACTTTGCTGAACTCTTCTATCAGTTTGAGTAGCTTACTTATAGATTCTTTGGGGTTCTCTGCATATACAATCATATCATCTGTGAACAGGGAGATTTTAACTTCCTCTTTGCCAGTGCAGATGCCCTTTATTTCTTTGTCTTGTCGAATTGCTCTGGCTAGAACTTCTAGCACAATGTTGAATAGGAGAGGTGACAGTGGGCATCCTTGTCTAGTTCCTGATCTCAGGGGAAAGTCTTTCAGTCTCTCTGCATTCAGGATGATGTGGGCAATTGGCTTTGTATAAATGACCTTATTGTGTTGAGGAATTTGCCATCTATGCCCATTTTGCTAAGACTTTTTAGCATGAATGGGTGTTGGACTTTGTCAAATGCCTTTTCGGCATCAATGGACAAAATCAGGTGATCTTTGTCTTTTGTGTTATTTATGTGGTTAATCACATTAATAGTTTTCCTGATGTTGAGTCAGCCTTGCATCCCTGCTATGAATCCCACTTGGTCATGATGGACTATTTTCTCGACATATTGCTGTATTCTGTTGGCAAGAATTTTGTTGAAGATTTTTGCATCTAGGTTCATGAGTGATATCGGTCTGTAGTTTTCTGTCTTTGTTGGATCTTTCCCTCGCTTAGGTATCAGGGTTATGCTGGCTTCACAGAATGAGTTTGGGAGTACTCCATCCCTTTCTATACTGTGAAATAGTCTCAGTAGTATTGGGGATAACTCTTCTCTCAATGCTTTGTAGAATTCTGCCATGAAGCCATCTGGGCCCGGACTTCTTTTGGTTGGCAGTGTTTTGATGACATTTTCAATCTCTTCCTTTGTGATGGGTTTATTAAGTTGTTCTGCCTCATGTTGTGATAATTTGAATAGGTGGTATGAGTCAAGGGATTGGTCCATTTCCCCTAGGTTTTCAAATTTGTTAGAGTACAGTCTTTCATAGTATTCTGTTATGATATTTTTGATTTCTGTCACATCTGTGGTGACAACTCCCCTCTCATTTCTAATTTGGGTTATTTGTTTCCTTTCCTGCTTTTCTTTAGTAAGTTTAGCCAGTGGTTTATCAATTTTGTTGATCTTTTCAAGAAACCAGCTTTTGGTCTTTTCAATTTTTTCAGTTGTTTTTCTATTCTCTAATTCATTTAGCTCTGCTCTAATCTTTATGATCTCCTTTCTTCTGATGCCCGAAGGGTTCCTTCGTTGTTCTCTTTCTACTTGTTCAAGCTGTAGAGTTAGTTCCTTGATTTGGTTTCTTTCTTCCTTCCAGATGTGTGCATTTATGGAGATAAACAGACCTCTGAGCACTGCTTTGGCTGTATCCCATAGGTTCTGGTAGGAAGTGTTTTCGTTCTCATTGGAGTCCATGAATTTCTTTAATTCATCCTTGATTTCCTCTATAACCCATGTTTTTTTAGAGCAAGATGTTGTTCAGTTTCCAAGAGTTCCACTTTCTATCTCTGTTTTTTCTGCTATTGATTTCAACTTTGATGGCTTTATGATCTGAGAAGATGCTTTGCAGTAATTCAATGGTATGGATTTTGTTGAGAATTGCATTATGGCCTATCACGTGGTCAATTCTGGAGAATGTTCCATGTGCACTGGAGAAGAAGGTGTAGTTGTCTGCTGATGGGTGGAAAGTTCTGTATATATCAATGAGGTTTAGTTGGTTAATTGTGTCAGTGAGGTCTTCTGTATCTTTACTGAGCTTTTTTCTAGATGATCTGTCTAGTGATGAGAGTGGAGTGTTAAAGTCTCCCACTATTATTGTGGAGTCATCTAACTCTCTTTTGAGCATAGTCAGTGTTTCTTTGACATATTTAGGTGCTCTGGCATTAGGTGCATAAATATTTAATATAGTTAAGTTTTGCTTGTGTACTGAACCTTTCAGCAATAAATAGTGACCATCTTTGTCCACGATGGTGGATTTGACATTAAAATTGATTTTGTCTGAGATTAGAATTCCCACTCCTGCTCTTCTTTGTTCATTGTTAGCTTGATATATATTCTTCCATCCTTTAATTTTCAGTTTGTTCCTGTCTTTAGGTCTCAAGTGAGTTTCTTGTAGACAACATACGGATGGGTCGTGTCTTTTGATCCAAGATGACACTCGGTGTCTTTTTACTGGAGCATTCAGTCCATTCACATTCAATGTAATTATTGATAGGTATGTGTTCACTGCTGCCATTGTGATATGTTTATTTTTATGTTGATGTTTTCTCTGTTGATCTTATTAGTCTGTTCTGGGACACTCTTTTTTGTGAGTTGATTTTTCACCTTTTTCAGAACTGGTTTTATAGTTGTTGAGACTCGTGTGTTAGATTTCTTGAAATGGTATGATACATCTTTGTTGTGCTTTACAGCTGCCCCTATGAACCCCCTTAATAAACTATTTATAAACCCAGTTTTAATTACTACCAGTCTTGTCATCTTCCTCTCCATCTGGAAGGACTATAACAACTGTAGTACATCCCTCTTTTTATTATGATGACACCATAGTTTTCATCATGATCACTGGATTGCTTCTTTCCATATCAAAGCTGTGATTTACTTTGGAGCCTTCCCTAAATGAGTATTGAGTAGTGTGTCGTTCTAAAATATAAAGTTAGTGGTTTTGATCTTCTAAGCCAAAGCCAAGAACTTCTTTCAGTTTTTCTTGTAGTTTCGGTTTGGTTTTTACAAAGTCTCTGAGTTTCTGTTTATCTGGGAATGTCTTAATTTCATTTTCATATTTGAAAGACAGTTTTGCAGGATTTATAATTCTTGGTTGGAAGTTCTTCTCCTTTAAGACTTTGAATGTGTCGTGCCACTGTCTCCATGCCAGCATGGTTTCTGCTGAGAAATCTGACGAGAGCCTACAGGGTTTCCCTCTGAATGTTAGTTTTGCCTTGAGTCTTGCTGCCTTTAAGAGTTGCTGCTTATGTTTCATTTTGTGAAGCTTGATTATAATATGTCTTGGAGTCTTTCTTTTGAGATATACATTGGGTGGCGTACGATATGCATCTGAGATGTCTATATTCTCTTCCTTCATGATTTCTGGGAAGTTT
Organism: Heterohyrax brucei; assembly: GCA_028571685.1. NCBI lineage: Eukaryota > Metazoa > Chordata > Mammalia > Hyracoidea > Procaviidae > Heterohyrax > Heterohyrax brucei. The sequence continues at coordinate 170,411,883 of CM053142.1, read as the reverse complement.
TCTTTCAGCGGCTCAGCAACAATACTCTCTGTGTTCTCAGATGTCTCACCCTGTTCAGGGACTCCAATTAATCGGAGGTTGTTCTTCTTAATAGAGTCCCACATGCTTCTTAATGTTTCTTCATTTTTCTTGTTTCTTTTTTCTGATTTCTGCTGATAGACGCTGGCATCAGTAGCTCTGTCTTCCAAGTCAGAAATTCTTTTTTCCATTTGTTCCATTCTGTTTTCTTGGCTTTGCATGGAAGTTTCTATGTCTTTGATTTTGTTCTTGATCTGTTGGATTTCAGAGTACTGGTGTTCCATCAGATCGAACAACTTGTTTAATTTTTCACTTTGTTCTGCTGCATTTTGTATAAGGTCTAGAAGGGCTCTGTATGTAATCAATTTGTATTCACTTCCTGATGCTTTCATAAAAGTTTCTTCAACTGGAAAACTCCTTGGTTGCTTTGTTTGGGAGCCTTCTGAAGCCATGAGTGATTGCTTGTATGCCACAATTGTCTGTTGCTTTTTGGGTCCCATGTAAGTATATAGAAGCTGGAAGAGGTACTGTGAGGATGGATTGCAAATATTTCTCTAGGCTGTCTTCAAATGTAAAGCAAAAGGTACCTGACCAGTTCACAAGTCAGTTAGGTTTTCAGGTGTAGAGGTCCCTCTTCTCATCTGACAAAGTAAACGCCGCTATATCCAACCCCAGATGATAACAAACTAGTTCAGAATACAGCAATGCTAATGCCCTGTTAGCCTCTACTGACAGGGCCTAGCCTTATCCAACACTGCGTCTACTACTGGTTTTGTGATAGGAAAGTGCTCTCCTGTGGGCAGGCTCTGGCTCCCGAGCTAAGAATTAGGTCCAGCTGCGGCCACCGTATCCAAGATGGCGTCCTCCACACAGGTAGCCAACAGAGGGGCTAAAGGCACCGAGAGGTAGTGATTCCTCTGATTCTGTTGCAGGGCCCCCAACGTAGGCAGCACTGTGCAAAATCACTACTTTTCTGTCGGAGAAGCGCTGTCCCGTTTGCAGGCGCTGGCTCCCAGGCTAAGAACGAGGTCCTGCTAAAATCTCGGTACCAGCATGGCGTCCCGCACCCTGACCGCGGAGCTCCGCACAAACCCCGCTGAGGCAGCTACAAAACGAAAGGCTCAAAGTGGCTAGATTAACAGAGTCCCGAGCCTGGCTCTCAGAATATGGGAATTTCGCCTGCCTATACCCCGAGCAGCGAGTCTGAGTCTAGCCTCCAGGCAAGACCCAGCTCCACCCACCAGCCGAGACAAAGGAAAAAAAAAGTCAAAATGGTGCGTTTACCTTCCGTCCGTGAGAGCCAGGGCTAGCCAGGAGCGGGAGTCAGCGAAAGGGAGGAGGTTTTCCGCTGAGTGGTATGAAGTCCCAATTAACAGCTCTGTGCCATGTCCTGAAGCTGATTAGGTGATCAGAAGGCTCTGTTTGATTGTCAATTCAGGTCTTGATTTCCAGAGGGATATAAGGAGATGTGGGCTTAGTCCGCCATCTTTGACTCCGCCCCCTGTATATAATTCTTTTGTGCTCAAATCTCTGATAGTTTCAGAAAGTCTTCTTTATCTGGGAAGTGTTTTGATTTTTTATTTGGGGAGTTTTCTGGAGCCATGGTGGGCTGTTTCTTTACATGGTTAGAGATGATTTGTTGCCTTTGGGCCATCTAGAGGCTGTTTAGTTTCTCTGGTGTTACCTCAACAGGAGCTGAAGCATAGTTCTGATAAGGGAGTTGGTCACCAGCCGCCTCTGTGTACTCTAACGATTGGCCCCAGTGGACTCTCTGTGGTGGCAGTCTCCACCTCCTATCTGTCAGTGCTGGTGCCCTACTTATAGAGTCCCAGGGGGGCCATCAACCAACCCTATGTTTGGGTCAGTAAAGGCTGGAGGAGATACCACTGGACCACTCAGCAATTATTTATCCAGGCAAACTTATTTTAAAAATTTAGGAGCTATCTGACAGCTGCCAAAATCAGTGAGGCCATCAGGTGTGGCAGGCCCTGCCTTCTGCCTGACAACAGAAGAACCTCTTCAGCCATCCTGGATGCTGTGACATAGCTCAGTAAAGAGAAGGGTTATGGCCTTGCTGCCATCCTCAGCCAGGCCCTACCTGTAAGGTAACAGTGTGCTAAACACAGCATTTCTGCTGGAAAAGCACTTTCCAGAGTGGTACTGCTTCTCAGCTGAGGCCTCTGGTTCGGTGACTGTGCCTCCTAGCTGACCAAAATGGTGTCTCAGCTGAGCTGCCCTTCCCGCCCCAACACATTTATGGCAGACCTCAGAAAAGATAGGGTGGGGGTGGCAGGGGTGCCCTCAGTCAGGAGTCAGGCTCTCAAACTGTGACTGTCCCATGCACTGTCTGCTGCACTGTACACTATTTACTTTAGCACTGCAGTCCAGTGTATTTGCTGGCTCATGCCATCCTCTGCCTCCCAGATAACAAAAGAAAAGAAAGAAAAAAGCATCAGTAGCTATAGTCCACCCAAGGGATGATTCATCAGGAGCAGGGCTCAGCATGCGATGGCTCTTGCCAGAGAGAGGAAGTTTCCTGTTTAGTTACATGTAGTCAAACCTGACAACCCTATGCTGTGTCCTATGGCTCTGTGGGTGTCCAGTGTTCTATTCAATTATCTAGGCCTTAGAGGGAATTGAGAGGATGTGTGCCTAGTCCTCCATCTTGGCTCTGCCCCCCCATAAAAATTTTTAAATGCCCATTTGTTTTGTTTTCAATTTTGTGGGTCAATAATTTGGAAGGGCTTGGCTAGGTTTATTTTGTGTGGTATTAGTTGGGGTGGCTGGGCATATAGGATCCACTTCCACTTTTCTTCACTTACACATAAAAGACTTGAACCCTCCACACATGGGGTCTCAACTTCTGTTGCCTGTCTATATGGCTTTGGTTTTTCATAGGATCATGGTCTCAAGTTAATCTGACTTTTTACTGTAAGTCTAGCTTCCCAGAGGCAGGAAATAAAAGCTTACAGATCAGTAAACAGCTGCACTCAGAACTGACACAGTGTTACTTCTGTCATTTTCTGTTGGCCAAAGACATCACAGTACTCACCTGTATTCCATGGGGTTGAAAAACAGATCACACCTCTTCATGGGGAATGGCACAGTCACACTGCAGAAGGCCATGTAGACAGGAGGTGTTGGGGATCCATCTTTGGAAAGTATTGTCTTCTTGAAGGATGTTCATCAGAGTCAACTGGGGAGCTTTTTAAAAAGGTGGCTATTATGATTCTGAATTTGTAATAAGTTCCACAGGAAATTCTGAATATTTTATATACTACAGTAGCAGAAGAGAGCTGTGACAGAGATCACATGGCTTGTGAAGCTAAAATACAAGTTTGCTGGAACATGTTTAAAATTGTATTGCTCACGAGTCAGTTGGACAGTTGTTCTGGTCTCAAGTGGCTCCCTCCTGCCTCTTTGATCAGCTGTGAGTTGAGTGCAGAGCTCCACCAACCTTGGGTAGGCTCTCACGTGCAATGGTTGGTTGGTTGCCTGCCAGTGTAGGATGACCTTGACTAGAGTAAGTGGAACCTCCTTAGGTGAGTTTTCGTTTTCTAACAGGCTAGCTTTCTCATCTTCCATTTGAGAGATACTGGTTTGATTCCTGAGCATAGACCCATACAAAATCATCCCATCTGTCGGCAGAGCTTGTGTGAGCTGGTTTCAGCAGCTTCCAGACAAAGACAGACTGAGAAAAAGGTCTGGAAATCTGCCTGAAAATCAGCCAATGGAAACTCTATGGTTTGGAAAAATTCAGGAAGCAGGTAATAGTGATGGTTGAACAACACAATGAGGAAATTTAGTGTCACTGAACTGTGCATGTGAAGATTGTTGAAATGGCAACTGGTTTGTTTCCTATGTATTAACATTTAAAAAGAAAAACCTCTATGGATGACAACGGTCTGACCTGCAGCCAGTCATGGGGATGGCGCAGGAGCAGACAGTATTTCACTCTGTTATGCGTGGGTTCACCGTGAGTTAGAAGCCATTTCAACAGCAGGTAGCCACAACAAATGGGTCAGTACACTGTTCACATCGTGGTACCAGGATTTCAGTAGGCTAGGCAGAAGCACTCAAGACCTTTTGAGCCCTGGACTCAGAAGTGGCACATTAACATTCTATTGCTCAGAGTAAGTCACAAGATTTGCCCAGATTCAAGGAGTGGGGAAATGTAGCCTACCTGAAGATGGGAGGAGCTGCAAAGTCACATTGTAAACAGTATGAATGCAGGAAGGCAATCAATCTACTATACGTAGAATAGAAAACACACCTGGCTGAGACTTAAGAGACCGGAGTTCACATTCTGGCTTGGCTGCAAACTCACACTGTGACCTTATAAAAAGTCACTCAGTCTCTGTATCTCAGATTCCTTAGCTCTGAATTCTGTATTAATATTAAAAATTCCATAATCTGTTCTTGTTTGCATCTAACAAATAATGTTTATTTTCCTGAAATACTTTTTAACTAGACTTGAAAATACTCTGTTTTCTAATGTGGTATTACTTGAGGCCAGCATAAGGGAAAACATCTGCTTTTATTTCGTTCACTTGACAGGGATTCTAAATATTTGTAATTTATATGAAAAAAATTGCAACAGTCATACTGGGTTTCTCAAATGTGAAGAAAAAGAAAAGATTTTACAAATGAGAATGAGAGAAGCCACTTTATAGGAAAATAGTCTGAAGATGGTTTTTGCTCAGGATCACTCAATGTTCCCACATCTGTTTCTTCAGAAAGTACTGATAGGTATGCCATGTAAGAGAGATTTAGGGTAATGAACCCTCTGGAAAGTACTACAAGAAGGGTTCCAGTGACTAAGTTTGCTATATGTTTGTATATCCTTTTTCAAATGAAACTATAAAGACAATTGGTATGAGTCTGAATGTCCCTGGAAGGTCCACAGCAGTATCATCTCTGTCCCATACTCAAGAAGTTTTTTAGACATTTGCCTTCAACAAGACCAAAACTCAACACAGATTGTGGTAGCCGCACCTGGGTTTCAGGAGGCTTTTCCTTCTTTGTAATTTGGTTCCCTGTGTGACTTCAGGATACCTTTGAAGATGGAGAACCAATTTAGTTCCACTCATCAAAAGAATTATTAACTGACCCTCCCATTTCTATATCCAGATCCTATTACTGCCCCCTGATGCCTTCTTTTATCCTCTGGCTAGTCACTGCTTATTCCCAGCCAATGTTTTTGCTCGTATTTTCCCTTCCTCTTCTCTCTTTGTCCTTCTTCTAGTCAAACTCAAATGAGACTTCAGAGCCACTCTCAATTCTGCGTCTACAGAGCAGCTTCCCTTGCCAGCTCTGGCCTCGCTGATCTATCCCACCCAAAGGTAGGTAACTCGGTAGGCAAACTGAGTACGTGCTTAGAGTATCTATAATTCAGGGATCTCACCCCACTCCACTCCCACCCCCCCACTGCCTCACCACAGAGACAGACAGACACAGAAACACAGAAAGCTTCAATTTTAATGAATGTATAAAGAATTTCAAAAATTCAAAATATAGGAAGAATTTATTTTAATTTTAGCATATGTAAGTTTTACGACACTTTGAGAAATAACATTTTATTCTTAATTACATGGGGTGAGGGGCACCAGGATAACATAATCTCTTTTCAGTTTGGGATCCTTAAAGTTCTTAATTTTTTGCTTCTCTCTCCTCTGAAATTATATTGCAGTTACCATATACTGTGTCATTTAATTTATACATGTATGCGTATACTTAATGCGTGTAGCAGGCCACATGGAGTCTGGAGTCAGACTGGTGTGTTTGGAACACTGACGCATATACTGACGGGCTTCGTGACTTTGGGCAAAGTTTTCCTGGTGCAAAGGAGACCCTGAGTGGTGCTTATTCTTAAGTACTGGACTACTAACTTAAGATTGGCAGTTCAAACCAATCCAGAGGCGCCTTGGAAGTAAGTCCTGGTAATCTGCTTCCAAAAGGTCACAGCCTTGAAAACTCTGTAGCGTGCAGTTCTACTCTGCACGCCTGGAGTCATTATGAGTCAAGATTGAGTTGGTGACAACTAATAAGAACAGCGTTTATGGTAGATAGCCTCCAAACATGGCCGTTAACGTGCCTTCCTCTCTGTAAATTTATGCCACTCCTTTACCGAGAGGAGGCCCTTAAGTATGGGCTGACCTGGTGACTGCTGTGGCAGTAGATTGTGGTAGAGGTAACATTCTGAGTCCAGGCTTTAAGAAGAGTAGTGGCTTCCATTTCTTTCCTGTTGAAACACCTTTTCTTAAAAGTCAGCTGCCATCCTGTAAGAGGCACATAAGAGGGGGTGGAGAATGGATGTGCTCCCAGCTATGTGCCCAGCTGACAGTCAGCACCTAGTGCCAGCCACGAGAGTGAGCCATCTTGGGCATTCCAGCCTAACCAAGCCTTCAGATAACTGCAACCCCTGAAACACCATGTGGAGCTGAAGAACTAACCAGCTGAGCCCAGCCAGCTCACAGAATCATGAAAGATAATAATGATTGTTGTTTCCAGTCACTAAGTTTTGGTATCCACTCTGTTACAATATCCCATATTTGTTATGCAGGAACAGGTAACTGAAACAGTTATCTGTTTCACTGATTTTTGGTGTTTCCTTATATAAAGTGGGATCAGTGACGGCACCTGTTTCACAGACTTGTGCAGGGATCAAATGAGATGAAATTTATAGTAAGTGCTAAGTGCTGTATCTGGCAGATAGTAGGAGAATCCAAATGACAATCATCAGCATTATTATTATTAATCATGCCAGGAAATGCTCTATTACTGCTTAAAGAAATTTCAAGAATAAAAGCAGATGTGAGTATAGGATGTGATGGGGCTGGGGAGGAAAGGTAGGTAAAGACAATAAATTGAACTAATATTTAACAGGCACATACTATGCTAGGTTTCCACATATATGTCCCCTCTTGATCTTCACAGAAGCCTTACTAGGCACATGTTTTAATCCTCATTTTTGAGCTGAGGTTCAGAGAGGTTAAGTAATTTACCCAGCATTGTACAGTCAATGCAAGTAGACTTCAAATCCTTAGTGGTCTGAGAAGCTTTTTTATTTTTTTAAAGAAAGAAAATGAAAACCTTCCTACACACTTTGGACAGAAGTGTCTCTCTCCAAAGATCTTCCAAAATTTACTTACTGTTGTCAATAAGAAATTATGTATTCAGTCAGTTTCTCTTCAATGCAACCAATATTCTGTCTCTGACAGGAATACAGAGGAAGATTTTAGAACACCCCCCAACATCCCTCATTTCTAGTAGTAAATACAGTCCCAAATACATAGATAAAACTGTATTTTAGCACATCTCATATTTTAACTAATCCTTTCTCATAAAGTCTCTTCTTTGTGAAATGCTATTTTCTCTAAAATATTACTTCAGCCCTCCAGGAAGAGTGCCCTCATGCCTGTATACAAAGATGCTTAATTTATAAATTGGAAATTAACTTTTCTCACAATGAGGTAATTTGCTTGCTAAGATCAGAATGGAAATGATAGGAAAACCCAGAGCAGGCTCCTCAGACAGAGCCTCTGGGGTCCTGGCTGAAAGCTCACCACAGATCTGTGTCTAATAATAAAATCCTCCTCGAATCTGGGAGCACTCAGCTCATTCCTGCTTTTTCCGTCTTTTAAGCACCTCCTTCCCATGCTCCTTCTTTTCCTTTCCTCAGTCTCTTGCAAAATCTTGTTCCAAAATGTCAGTCAAACATCAGCTAATGGGATCAGAAATTGCCTCATAATCACAAAAACTCTTGATCCACAGCCCAAGGGTACCCCATTACATCCAGTGTCCCCAGATGACCTTCCAGTCTTCGTGACATAGAAGATATTTTGGAGCAGCTTTACAAATGGAGAAATCCATTCATTATTTTTTTCAAGGGACCAAGAAAAGGAGCTATTAAGGGCAAAGAAATTATTTATGGATCCTTGACTGGAACGCTGAAATTGGGACATCAAACAAGTTAATATGAAAATAGTATAAACAATAATGGAGGTCAACTCTTAGACAGGAATTGATTGGACTTGGTAACACAGAGTGGACATATCATATGCACACTTTGTGGTTCTATGCATCTATAGAATGCCATCCTGCTGACCTCTTACTGGAGGAAGGGGAGTGGGTGGGGAGGAAGGGAGAGGAGTTTGTTGGGAGAATAAAACATGTATGGAGCAGAGAGGAAGAGTGTGCTGTTACTGGACAGGGAGAGCAGTGGGAGCTTCATATAGGTAGGCATGCGAATTTATTTGGGAATGTACATTTTCATTCAATCATAATAAAAAATAGCATAAACAGGTACTGTTATACAGATACTATGAATAATCTGTTGTTTTGAATTCTAGAATGTACCTCCCCCTACCATACCTTCGCCTCTACCCACTAGCTGTCTTACTAGGCATTGGCTGTCTTGCTCTTACTGTGTCTCCTCTGCTGGTCATTTTCCTTATCTAGGTTTGCTGGCAGAGTCTAAATGCACTCTGTGATTGGCTTCATGTGGTTGCCTTGCCGACATTTATTCTGGTTTCCTAGTGTGTTGCTGACACACATTTTTAAGAGTTGTATTATACTAGACATTTTTCCCTGCTCTCTTCAGAAAAATGGAGTTTTTCAAAGGACAATCTCTCTTTTTTTTTAAATGTTTGGTTCAGAGAAATAAGGTTCTTTGTCGTCTTTCACAATTGCAGCCATGTAATCCATAAGGAATCGATTAATATGTAAGAGGCTTTGAAGCTGCTAGATTTGTGTGTATGTGCACTATGTTTTTTTTCCCTCTCCCAGAATCTTTCTGCTGCCAGCCACTGATTTAGGAATGTTTAGAGGTATATGCCAACTCAATAATCAAAATCATTTTGGTACTGGGAACCCAACCACAGTCTCTGTAGACCAGTGGAATTTATTGCTTGCTCCAGTTTATTAAGTAATAGTACCAACAACATTTTGAATAAAGAAAAGTCTGATAAGCTGTGATAGAATGCCAGCATAATTCATTTTGATCATTAAACAATGCTTGTTTTGAATGTGAAATACTAAAACATAAATAGCCTAATAGTTCACTGCCACCTTCTCGTGACTTGGTACAGGAATATGATTCACGGCTCACTTCAGGAAGACTCAGTGCAAACTGCAAGTTTTCTGTTATATTTCTACATTCCTGTTGACTTTCCACAAATAGTTATCTAGTACCCACTGTGGGCCAAGCACTGTACTAGGCACTGAGACCACCGTGATGAACAGCATAAACACAATTCCTGACACACAGCACTCATTTCAGGAAGATAGCTTGGTGGTATATGTCAAGACATTTGAGGCACACAAAATGCAGACTTTTGTTTTGGTTTGTTTTTCTTTTTTTATAAAAAAGACTTGTAAATTCCCAAATTTGGATTAACTGTTCTGATCCAGGCTACACTATTCCCACGTGTTTTATTGTGGGCAATTTGGCCTCACTAAGCTTCAGATTTCTAAATTACAATAGTACTTAGCCCATAGGGTTATTTCAAGGATTAAGTGAGAAAACAAAGAAACCTTGCAATGTTTATAACAAAGAGTCTCATCAATGGCCACTAGTGGCAGTAGTAGAAGAAGAGGAGAAGAAGGAGGAGGGAGAAGAAGGAGAAGGACGAGGTGGAAGACAGGAAAATCTACACTGACGATCAGCAGAAAACGTCAAGTTTTCTCATCCTTGCAATTACAAGTTTATGGGTCCAGCCATCAGTTAGAGGTCTTAGATCCATCCATATTACCCTAGGGTGTGAGTGTGGGTGAGGAGAAAAAAAAATTACCTGGTGCTCAGAAACACATCTTCTGTCTTCCAAAACTACAGTAACTTCTGCTGTCTATGCAACAAAATACAGGTCTTAACTCCCAGTAGCCCAGCTGAGTTCAGTTGCTCACCCCACTGTGAAAAGGATTCCTCACACTACCCAAATCCTGGCATTTCTGACCCCCAAAGATGCAGCTGTCTTGTCATCCTGGGACCTCCCGTCAGTTGCTATGGCTGTGGAAGTTTGTTGTGTTGTTGTTGGGTACCATCAGCTTGGTTCCAATTCATAGCAATGTTA